>CM031238.1:107422388-108148479 GCA_018340775.1 Taxus wallichiana var. yunnanensis
GTGTCAGAAAAAGGCCTCGGGAACTCCTTCGTTATCAAAAGCGGAATCCTTTATACCGATGTCCTGGAGTGCAATGGCAGTCTTGATTTAACTTGGCCGGAAATAAGGATCTAATTCCAAGGCATCTTTTACCTCATCCTTAAACCTGAGTTCTTAACGTTATAAGAGCAGAGATATGCTTCCTTCGACTCGCAGAGCATCTGCTACTCTATTTTCCTTGCCCTTAATGTAGCTTATTTCAAAATCATACTAAGACAGAAATTCTAACCATCTTCGCCTTGCCTGATTCGATTTAGGTGAGTAAAAATATACTTCACCCCGAGATGGTCTGCTTTTTAATTCAAAGGGCTTGCACAGAAGGTAATGCCTCCATATTTGAAGCGCATGAACAATGGCGCCGAGCCCAATATCGTGTGGAGCATAGTTCTGTTCATGTAACTTAAGCTTTCGCCTTTCATAAGCGATAACATGGTTATTCCGTAATGTAATCACCTCAAGGCCTTCTCCCGAGGCGTCTGCTTATAACCATAAAATCTCCATTTGGATGATGCAGACTCAAAATAGGTCTTTGTCAGAGTTAACTGCTCCTTCCTTTAACTTTTTAAAGGAAGATTCACATTTGTCTCTCCGCAAATTTCTTTTCTTTCTTTTGCAACGGGTGATTGGGGCAGCAATTTTTGAAAAGTCCTTAACGAACTTTCGATAATATCCAAATTAAGCCCATGAAGCTCCTCATTTCGTGCACGTTCTTAGGCGCGAGCCACTCGCTTATAGTCATTTGTGATCTTTGAAGGGTCAACAAACTATCCCATCTCGCTATAACGTGTCCCAAATAATGCACCTCCGCATCATAAAAGGAACATTTGGACAGGTTTGCCACATACAACTTCCTCTTTCTTAAGATTTCCAAAGCACTATCCCGAGATGTTCTTGGTGCTCTTCGACATTTTAGAGTATATAAGAATGTTGTCTAAGAATACAAGCACAAACTTGTCTAAGTATTCTTGAAAAATGTTATTCATTAGATTCATAAAGGCAAAGGTGCATTAGTCACCCAAAAGGCAACACCGTGAACTCATAATGCCCATACCTTATTCTAAAAGTTGTTTTATGAATATCTTCCTCTTTTATTCTCACCGATGGTACCACTGATGCAGTCTATTTTTGAATAGATCGATGCTCTCGCATCCGATCAAACGAGATCATCAATCCTAGGAAGTGGGTATCGATTTTTAATGGTTGCTTTGTTCAAAGATTCGTAATCAATGCACACCTCAAGGTGCCATCCTTTTCTTTACGAAAATTACCGGCGCTCCCCAAGGTGAGACGCTTCGAGTGTCTGATCACCCCTTAGTCGAAGTTCTTGTAATCGAGCCTTCACTCTACCAACTCAATGGTAGTCATTCTATAAGGTGCCTTAGATATGGATTCCGTTCTTGGCTTGATCTCTATAAGCGAAGTCAAACTCTCGTTTGGGCGGAAGACTGCAATTCCTCCGGAAATACATCACGAAAATCCCTCAACAATGGATATCTTTCCATGAAATCATTATCTTCCTCTTCATTTTTGTCATTTTTAATGCATACAAAGTGCAGCCTCTCGCTTTTAGCCCTCTTTAGTTGCATAGCCGTCGGTTCCTAACTCGCAACTTCCGTTTTACACCTTGAATGATGCCGCTTTCTCGCAGATCATCAAGGCAATGTATTTTTTTCATAATACAAACTTTGCCTTATGTTCACCAACCAGATTAACTCCAATAATGATATCATACGATCCTGTGAGGAGTGACATACAAGTCAACTTCGGTGGAGAAACTAGGCGGATCAAGAATTGCCCCAAAAAGGCACATTTCATTCGTATGGACAGCATTATTCCCATAATGCACTCATCCATGTTTTATCCATTCTTGCAAGTAGCCTTTCTTTTTAATTTCAAGGCAAGTTTAGCGTAGAATAAAACATTCTCAGCTCCAAAGATCAAAAGTACAACTACAAAGTTTATCAATAACTTACCCATAACTTCTATGGGCGTCACTTGCTTTTCGGCATTGTCATTAGCCATCGCAGATGTATCCTATGGTCTGCCCGTCACGATCATCCTTCTTCGAGAGACAAAGATTCGCATAGTGGTCCTTTCCACAGTTGAAGCATCCTCCAGCTGGCCCTTTTCTAGGTTCAAATTTATTACCAGCCTTGAAGTTATCATTCTGGCTTCCATAGGACTTCTGTCCAATGCCATTAACTTTTGTGAAGCTGTTCCGCACGCTATTTACAGGTCTATTCATCACAGGTTTCTTGTTGTTATCTACAACAATTTTGTTTTTCACACCAAACCTTTTCCAAGGTCCCCTTTTTGGTGCAAGAGGCGAAGAAGAATTGGGAATCTTCTTCCTTATCTCTTCCCTGTGAGCAGATATTGCTCTCAATTTCTGTTCCTGTCTGATTGCCTTTTCAACAACCCCATCCATGGTGGTTGGGCCGTGGACATCCACTTCGCCCCCAATGATGGGATTCAGTCCCATTATGAATTTCCGTATTCTGAACTTCTCGTCAGCTTGGTACTGCGGCACATACTTAAGGAGTTTAGTAAACCCTTCCCAGTATTCCGTCACCGACAGCCTTCCTTGCGACCAGTTCTGAAATTCAGTCATTTTCCTATCAAAATAGAGTTGAGGCAGCCATCGTTGCCTAAAATAACCCTTAAATTGATCCCAAGTTATGTCTGATTCGACAATATTTAGCTCAACCTTGCGGTTGTCCCACCATGATGATGCTTCATGAGAAAGCTGATATGCTCCCCATATCGCTTTAGTCTCTTCAGAGAAGTTTCTTATTGCAAAGTATTTCTCCATTTCACTGAGCCAGTTTTCAGCTCCGTCCCCAAGAGTTGTTCCATCAAACTTTGGAGGACTTATTCTCTTTATATCATTTGTAAGTTCAGCCAATCTTGCCCTTTTATTTTCTTCGTGGGGATTAGAGCAATTACATTATTATCATCAACACCCGATTCCCTCCGTTGATGTTGTCCATAGGAGGCAGCTGATCATTTATTTCAGCTTCATTCTCCTCCTCTTCATTTCCCATTGACTGCTGTTCCAGTACAGTCAAACGATCCCTAGTATCAAGTAGGGCAGCAAGGATTTCATCCAGCTTTTGGGTAGTTGCTACTTCTCCACCCTGCAACGGGTTATTCGCAGCATTCCCTCTTGTCCTGACCATTTTCTGTTCAATAAGAAAATGTAAACTTTATTAATATCGTGGACTCATTAGGTCCAAGAGCTCAGTAACCTTCACTCGATACCAAGATGTAACATCCCCATTTTAAAATACCAGAACAAGGGAAATTTTTATTTTTTTATAACGTTCACTGTTACGAATTATAAAATTCAAACACACGTTCAAGTTTTAATAATTGTTCTCTACCCAAACAACACAGTTTGGATCACACAATTTATTTTTTAAAACGAATGTTCCCTGCTCACATATTTACAATATGGAACACACATTCAATGCCATTCAATCTTATAACAGATTCTATATGCTCAGTAAAATGACTCGAGGAACTACCGATCTTCCATTTTCATGGCTCGGAGTTTCAATGATCCTTCATTTCATGACTCGGATCAATGACTCAAGCAACAACCGATCCTTCATGTTTGTTTATGCATAGTATATTATATATACTGCTCTCATAACCTTCCCTAGGTTATCGAAGTGATCCATTTAAGAAGCCTATCCGAATATCTCATTCGATATTCATCCGACATCCCGCATCTTAAATTAAGTGATAAGGATAACGCAACCAAAGAATCGCGATACTTTGGCCAAAGATTTTCACATGCTTTGATGATCATATTCCCCTGATGTGATACACATCTACGGAATACGCCCTTCACTTCACTTCACCGTTATCTAGAATGGTCTTTCCCGGCTCCTACCACCCTCATCGTTTAAGGTCGTTTTAAACTTTCAATTCCAAATTAAGTAATATGAACGGGTATAGAAGGCACTCCGGTGAACTAAAGATACGAAGACATACGGTTTCGTTACCCCACGAATCCATGTGTCTATTTGTCTTTAGTATTCCTGAGTCACTCCGTATACCGGATCATACCCTATCCCCTCGCTAAGATCTACACATTCAGCCTATGTATTCTAAATGTTTTAATTCGGGAGGGCATTTGCTATATGTCACTTGCAACATTGTGTCGTCATGAAGACCCCATCTTCATGAAGACACCTTGCTGTAGCTGGCGTATGCCAATGTCCTACAGAATCCACCCATCGAGAATACACATCCTGCTCAAGTGACTTAGCCACGAGTTAATAATTAAAATCAACTTTCAAAGATTCGTGCCGATCCTCGATCCTCGTTTCCGTTGCAGTTGTATATAACTAAGAGGGACTAAACCATCCATTAGTTTGTTATGTATCTTCACCTTCGTATCGAAGGGCTACAATTCCTTACTTGGTTTATTTCTTAATCATTGGATTAAGCAGTCCGTACCGACGGACGTGATAAGTTTAACCTATTAAACTTAGCCAAGATTTTTCCAACTGCAACTAATTTCAGAATATTAACTTATTAGACGTCATTCAAACGAGGTCTAAACTTCGAGAAATGAATTCATTTGTTCTCCTTAACGTTATATAGTTAAGGTCCATTAGTTGTGGATATATTTATCCTATATCCTTTATTCTGAATTTTATCAAACGGGATCATAAATGGAGTTCGAAAGCGAAGTTCGACATCAAGTCAATTGATATTCCTTAGCTCCTAAGCTAATCCTAAATACCTTCTGATTATGGAATCATATTCTTCTTAATCCTTTCTAATGTTAATTAGAAATTCATCTTTACCCAAGTATGAATTAATTGCATTTTCAACTTAAAAGTTGCATTTAAGTAAGAACATATATCAGTTTCAATTCAGCATCCATCCAAGGACAATGAAACAATTCCAAATCAAGAAATAACATCATATTTCCAATTTAAACAGCAATATCAAACTGATATAATTATTGAAAATATCACACTTGTAATTGTTTTCAATATTTCAAGTCATAATTGTACATTTGCCAATCCAGCTGATTGGGTATAGTTTATACAAAGCATCCATACAACTCATGGACAGAAGAATATGTTTTCTTCTTTTCACAATTCCTCAAAGAGGAATAAAAGCAACAATTACAATTTATTTTACACCTAATCAAGAGGCATCAGAAAACAGCCAAGTCTTCATTCTAATCAAATTCATCTGCAAAATGAATTGCACGGGTCAGTTCAATGAACTGAGCATATTAAGCACTTATCCTTAAAATAAGATGCTTCCACTAACTGTCTCAATAAAAGAACCCTGCTTTTATGAAACGACAGTTAAACATCAATCACGAAATAGGCACAAAAGAAAGATCAGCATAACAACTGAACTATCAAAATATTATCACAATCAGCAATAAGACTGCTGTCCTGTTTCCACATAATTTTAAACATACTGTTATCCTTTCCACGCCTTTCATTAATAATAAATGCAAAGGATGAAACTAACTGAAATGTAACTCATTACTTTCCTTTCAGTTCGTGTATTAAATTCAAAGCAATCAAGTACACACAAGAAAGCGAACAACAATGCATATAGTTGCTCCCATCTAAGCACTATAAAATTCATTATTCACGAATTCCAGATTTCCAACCGAATGAAAGAGGAAAAGATCATTTTTCTAAGACATTCATTCATATCTCTATTTCTTTCCGCATGACTGTCCTAACAGTGGAATCCAAACGAAAGACAGATCAAGATAACAGTTCAGAGTGAAACTTACAAAATCCATTCGGAATTCACTTTCCGGCAGCAAGGATAATTTCATTTATAATCAGCTTTAAATGAAAACAGGGAAGAATTCATCATCCATATCCATACTTCATTTGAATCAGACTCATAAAAAGATCCGAAACAGGTTAGTACAACATTATGTACATCCAAGATTAAACGATATAAGGCTGCATACCATATATTTACCATAATAAAAGAAACCATATTTCTTTCACTGCATACTAAACAGACAAACAGTATTTCAATCATGCAGTCCATTAATCACATGATTTCCTAATCCTGTGAGCATATCCCGCTCAAACTAACATTTTATTCATTGTTGTTACCTACAGCAAATCCAATATTCACATTGACTATGAATTTCACCAAGTCAGAACAGCAACAGAAGACGAATTCATTCCCCTTTAATTTCACTAAGAAACAATCATTTGCTCCGAATGAAATAAAAACACTCAATTCGTGTTTATCTTAGCATGACAGCTCAACTTATGAAGATAACAAAACATTTATTTTCATTGAAAGGCAACTCACATAGCCTGTACAGTTTCAATCTAACATGCCTCAACAATGAATATCCAATTCGAGTTCTATCTCGATCAACCGTTAACTTCAAAACAATATTCTCAATTTTCTTAATGAGGTGACGAACTCAAGTGTAACATTCATATATCAATACCTCTATGAAGACAAACCCGTTAAGGGTGTTAATCGTGTAAGCTTGGTACAGTCAGAATAGACTCAGAAAACAAGCTAATTCTCACACTTTCCATTTATTAAAACAGAAATCCAGGTCAAGTTCACATTCACAAGACAATTCAAAACAAAGGGTCAAACTTCAACTACAAGACGCCATGGAATCAACTATCCATCACAGCAAGAAAGAAATATAATCATTCCTTGCACATAATACAAAACCAATTTATAATTGTGTCAACAGTCCGGACAGGAGATCGAACAACATCATTAAAACACCATAAAACCATCCTAATCTCACAGCAAGGAGAGACATAATCCATCAACAACTTCAGAAGGAAAAACAGTCTACTTTTTCCTATTTCCACGGTTACTAAAACGTATTCGCTCATTTCCTAAACAAGAAAAGGCACAGTAATGGAAATATTGCTATTACTTCATTCAATTCGAGTTCCAATACCTAAGAAAACCCAAATGCCATTTCCTTTATAATCCAAAGCAGTAGAGGGAAGAGAATCGATTTCCAAAAATGACAGCAAGTATGAAGGAAACCCAAATCCCAGCAACATAACATAACTGAATTTCCACTTCCATTTTATACGCAAGGACAGTTCCAAATACAACAGCAAAGAAACAATTACACAGAAGGAAACAATTAAACAGCCTGTTCCACTTCCAACAATATGAACAGTGAAGGAAATATCTATTTCCAACTTTCATCCAGTCGATAACCAGTACAACAAATTCATTTCCAACTTGATTCGAGCAAAAACAAACCAAAACCAAGCAACCAGAAACGTTCAACATATCATTTTCCAAGCAAAAGAGAAGTAAGAATCGATAAAATCCAAATCGAACCGATTTGACAACAGTCACAAAATCAAAACCCAAGAGCAGGGTTGTTTTAATGATACACTTAATCAAAGCAAAGATTTTTAAAGAGAAGGGCTTAACATGCCTGAAATCTCTTTTCCAGAGCTCGAAGAAAACCTTGTTTGCCGCGTTTTTCCTTCCGCAACGACAACACAAACTTCCCAGAACTCCTTTCTTCTTCAGGCTTAACAACAGCCTCCAAATCTCCACGAGAAATGTCAAATGCCAAGAGCTGGTTCGACCGAACCAGGTCAGAAAAACCAAATGCAGAGCAACTTCACAAAAGGCTCGAATCAACAAAATGAAAATCAAATTCCCTCATGTTGTTTCCAAGGCGAGCTGGTCGCGAGGACCGAAAACAATTAATGCATTAAAGGCTCTGCCTTTTTCCTTACTTTCCACGCCACCGCCACTTGAGTTGGCGAGCTTTTTAAATTTCAAATTTCCATGCAAAATCAAAGTTGGCTCTATCTCCAAATAGATGCCTCTAATTCCTACCTGCCCCGCCAAAACTGGCGCTGTCCACGTAGGGACTGTTCATTAAATGCCAATGAATGCCCTTCCTCCCATCCTTATCCTTTCCTTCCAAGGGTCTGCGTACCCCTTAGATTAGGATTAGTTTAGGTTGCACATAGCATTCAACCTAGGTCTTAGTTTAGCCTTAGGTTATTAGGGCTTAGGTTATTTTCCCTTTTTTTTATTTTGAATATAAAATCCACTTAGGATAGTAGGGTAGGATGCATGTTAGGACTTAGTATTAATTTAGGGTTTAATTCATACTAACCACTAACACTAACAACTTCCATCCAGCCTCCCTACTAACATTCACGTTAATGCAGAGCAGGACGTTCCGTCCTTCAGATTACGTGCCAAGGTCACCCGTGTCCAGGCATTCCTTGCCTCACGAGGTCCCTAGTTCGACAGTACAGGGTTCAAGAATCGAACCCCTGTCGTTGGCATCTACGTGCTAGCCTGCTGTTCACACTCGTAATCGTGAGCGCCTGCACGTTCATAACAATCTCGGTTCGGTTCAAGTGTGAATCGACACAGAAATCACAAGAGGACCTCAGCATACTTGGATCAATGAAATTGATTCAAGGTATGCTGTCAATCAGCAAAGAGAGTTTAGCAAGTATACGATTATTTGTCGTCACATCAGCAAACACACAAGTACAATACTGTTGTCCCATGCAATAAATCACAGTATGCAAGAATCCAAATTAGCAACACATTCTCTTAAGATCAAAACATATCTTAACATGTTTGCTTTCATTTCAAAGACTATAACCGATTATGTAAAACATTCACCAAGTTAACATACAAAATCGAGTGTTACAATCCGGATATGGTGAATCCTACCACCAGCCAGACACCTGAGATGAATCTAATTCTAGCTCCCAGAAATCAGATCAGAAGTGAAGCCTCCATTTCTCCTAGCACTTCCAAGGAGCTCCAAGAAGTTATTAAGCAAGCTGCAAACAAGCTCAGCTCAATCAAGCTCGGTCAAACAAGCCTCTACAGATTACGGTCATACCAGCCTCAAGCTCAGTCAAACAAGCCTCTGTATCAGTCAAACAAGCCTCCAACTCAAACTGTAGTTCAAAATCAAAATCCAAGACAACACCAAGTTTCCAAGCCATTTCAACCATACAATCTTAAAACAACTTCAACATCAAGAGATTTGGGTCCGGTACATAACAACTTGGCACAGAGTATGATTGGTGTTTTCCTTGTAATCAGCCTCACAACCAAGCAACATGCTTTAATGGTGCTTTGAATCAATCCTTGATGGTGCGTAGACATTAGGTGTACCTTAAGAGGCAAGCCAAGAGGAGAGTCATCAGTAAGTGGGTTCACAAGAAACATCTCAGGCTGAAACTACACTAGTGAACTGACAGGGAGAGGAATTTTGCGGGGTTAATCACCTCCTCTCCAAGGTGTAGCAGCCAATACAAGATTAAAGAAAAGGAAGATAGATGAGGAACACTCATCAAATTTAGGTAATTCTCAGCCTCACGTCCCACAATAGACAATCGGCAATGCAAGAGCAGCCCCAAATGTGCAAAGTCATCCCAAGATAGCTGTCATAGTAGCTCATGTACCAGCTCAAGTTATTGATAAGATCGAGCCAAATAAGGGGAAACAGAAGGAAAATCCATCTCCATTCAACATCATTCATCAAATGAAGAATAAAAATGTGAGCATTTCTATGTGGGAGTCACTAGCTATTCCGAGACAACGAGACCTATTACAGAAAATAATGGCGAATTGATCCGCCTCAAACAAGTCGTCTAAAAATCAAGAAATGTCCTCACTAATGCAGGCGCAACATGAGGGAGGTAAGCCAAGTAAAAATTTGAAGTCCCCACCATTTTATGTGTCTTTGATTGTTGGGGATAGCTTGGTGCATAATTGTATGATCGATTCATGAGAAAGAAGTTTGGTGATGCCAAAGGCGATAGCAGACCAATTGGGTTTAAAATATGAACCAATATCCAAATGAGTGGTACAGTTGGATGGAACAAAAGTAGGAACAATGGGAATCATAAGGGATTTAAATATAACACTGCATGCATGCCCCAATGTCACAGTGTTGCAGGATGTGCCCATTATAGACTTACCACCACTCTTTGCCCTCTACATATCGAGGGATTTCATAGCTAAGTTCGGAGGCTATTTGTTAGAAGATTGGTCCCATATGATGTTTAGAAAAAGATATGGCGCCAAAGATACAATCAGATCAGAACCAATCTCCAACTTCCATATTGAGCCTCATATGTCGAGTTCGATCAATGTCAACTGCTCAACTTTTGACCAAGAGGATTGTCCAGGCACCCCAGAAATAGGTACTAAAGTCGGAGGCATTCTAGATTTGACATTGGATGAATGGGCACACAATAGGAATGCTTTTGATCCATACAAGGAAATGGAGGATGCAGAGCTAGGCATATACTACTTGCATGAAGAATATACACCTCTTCCTAGGGTCACAAAGCCGTAGAAAAGGATGAAAATGAGGTCTGGCAATTGTCTTTCGACGGTTCAAGGAGTAGACAAAGTGTAGGAGGAGGTGCAATGTTGGTGTCACCGCAATAAATCAAGTACTACTCTGCCTTTCATTTTCAATTTTTTTTCTCAAACAACGCAGCTGATTATGAAGCATTAATTCATGGACTGCATTGGGCAAGAAGAAAGGGTATAAAAATTTGCAACTTTTCGGAGATAGCAAGCTGATTGTGAATCAAATCAAAGGACAGAGTTCTGCAAGGATTGATCTTCTCAAGAGTTATAAAAATAGGGTATGGGACCTAATTGAGGACTTTGAAGCATTCAACATCGATTCCATACCTAGGAAGGAGAACGAGGCTGTGGACATGCTTGCAACAATAGGGGCGACATTTGATGTTGTTGACAACATTAAGAGAGTCAAAACACATCCCCATATCAAGGTGGTTGTGAGGTATGCATTCCCATATAACAACACAAGTTGACAAGTGTTTGAGAATGATCAAAAGATCATTAATTTCCTACAGGAGGAAGCCGAATTTTGATCAAAAATCGGGAGAAGTTAGAGCAAAGGGTATGGAGATCGTAGTAGTGTGTTGTGGATGAACAAGTTTCCTAAGGGGTTGGTGACCCTAGAGTCCATTTTTAACCCAAACGACCAGTTCAGAAAAGAAAAGGTGAACATCCAGGTCATAAGAGAACACTTAGAGCCCATTTCTGTTGGAGAAGGTAAAGTACTACAAATTGGAAAAGTGAGTACCGAACAGGAGAAGTATGATTTCATGCAACTCGCTGGGAATTCCCGAATGTCTTCACCTGGAGCTATGAAGAATTGAGAGGGTTTAATCCAAAGGTGATGTAACACATAATTTATTTTGATCTGGAGGCCAAGTTCGTCAGGAGGAAACAAATGCTAGTCAATCCACACAATTACCCTCTTATGAAGAAAGAGATAAACAAGTTGATAGAGACAAGCATTATATTTCTAATCAAGCACTCAAGTTGTGTTGCAAACTTGGTGTCGGTCAGGAAGAAAATGATTAAATCAGGTTATGCGTAGACTTTTGGGACCTAAACAGGAATCTCTCAAAGATCACTACCCGCTGCCCTCTATGGAGTAGATATTATAGGTGGTAGCTAGTTCAGAATGATTCTCTCTCTTGGATGGATATTCGGGATACAATCAAGTCATGGTAAAAGAGGAGGACCAATTCAAAACTTGCCTTCACTACAAAATGGGGCACCTATGCCTAGAGGAAGATGCCATTTGATGTTGTCAAATGTTGGAGCCACTTTCTAAAGGGAAATGGATATGGCATTCAAAGGGTGATCAACAAAATAATGTTGGTATATCTAGATGATATCATTGCATTCTCCAAAAGCGTAATGGACCACCTCTTCCATCTCAGATAGGTATTTCAAAGGTGTATGAGATTTAGAGTATATTTGAACTTGAAGAAATGCATATTTATGGCTCATGAGGGAAATAACCTAGGCCATATCATGTCAAAGGAGGGATTAACAATCGATACGGAGATGTTATAAGCCATTCAAGCATTATAGCTGCCAAGCCAAGAAGAAGGCTCTCCAACACTTCTTGGGGAGAATCAACTTTGTTCAAATATTTGTGCCATATTTTCCACTCTCGTCAAGTCGATAACTATGATCCAGAAGAAGACTATGGAATTTAGGTGGATAGAAGAGGGAAAGGTGAGTTTTGAGGCCATAAAGAATGTCATATCCCAGGCCCCGACTCTTGTCAATCCAAACTTTTCCAAAGACTTCATGTTCTATGCCTTTGGAGGATCGGACACCATCTCCACAATTTTGGTGCAGCAACATAAGGAAGGATCCGAGAAGCCAGGTTGCTTTCTTCAACAAAGCCTGAAGATTATGAAAAACATTGTGTCTTGTTGTTATTAGGAGTCTAAAGAAGTTCAAACACCTGGTCTCAAATAACAAAATTCAGCTTCTAGTATCCCATAGGGGAGTCAAGGATTTCCTTTTGAACATGGATTTGAATGAAAAATGGGCAAGTTGGATCACCCAGTAATGGAATATGATATTGAGATTAAGGTCACTAAGTTAGTTCATGGCAAAGGATTATGCATTGAGCAACTGGCTTCTAGTCAACATGTTGAAGCAAGTGATCAAGGAGAGGTTGTTTTAGTATTGCAAGAAGTTCAAGAACATGCTGCAGAAAATGTAACCACTCCTTGTTGGACTCAGAATATGGTGCAATTCCTTCAAACAGGTCTATGTCCTCCAAAATTGAGCAGAGAAAAGAGAAGGTATTTTAGTCTCCAGGTTATCCCATATGTCCTCATTGATGATGTTTTATTCAAGAGGGACACAAACAGGGTTCTCTTAAGGTGCATAGGAACAAATCAAGTTGAAAGAGTGCTATAAGAATTTCATGATGGAGATGCTGGAGGTCATTTCATCATGCAGGGTAAAAATCTCAAAATAATGAAAGTGGGATACTATTGGCCCACATATTTAGTGACTACTAGACTAAGTTCAAGAGGTGTAAAAAGTGTGCATTCTTCACAGGCAAGGAGAAGCTAGCAACACTTCCATTAAATCGTGTCTCAGTTCGAACAAAATTTCATGCAATGGGGGTTGGAATTCATCAGAGTCATCAATCCACATTCAATCCAAGGTCATAAATGGATCCTAACTATAATAGATTATTTCACCAATTGGACCGAGGTGGTAACACTCAAGAAGGTGAACGAGTCTAGCATACTGGACTTCTACGAAGGAATATGACAAGACTCGAGTCCCAACCACTATTATATCGATAATACTTTAGAATTTAAGGCTCAAGATCACAGAATGGGCTGTTAGAATGGATTTATTTGATCACCTCCTCAAATTATTACCCCTAGGGTAATGGGCAGGCAAAATCCACAAATAAGAATATGTTGAAGATCATCAGGAGGAATTTGGATGAAAATAAAAGGACGTGGTATATGAATCTCAAATCATCCTTATGGGCTGATAGGATAACACCGAAAAGGTCAACAGAAACTCACCTTACAATCTTGTCTACGACAGAGAAGCAGTGTGCCCATCTCACTGGAGTTGTCAGCATTGGAGTTCCTGAAGCAGCTAGAGTTTTCTAAATTTGAACCCATGGAATCCGGTACGTAGAACTCATGGAGCTTGAGGAGACATGAGAACATGCAATGTAGACCTTATAAAAGGATTAGGCCTTAATCAAGAGGTCATTTGACAAAAGGTCCAAAGAAAGAAATTTCGAGGAAGGGGACCTAGTCCTGAAATGGGATGCATATCACTCTAAACCAAGTAGGCATTCCAAATTTGATGCCATATGGAGTGGCCCATACATGGTCACAAAATACAAGAACAACAATGATTTCTAGATATCCAAGTTGGATGGAGAAGAACTTCCATTTCGGTCAACAAAATCTACCTCAAGCATATTGAAGGTAAAATCCTCAAGCTCTGGTATTGAAGGTAAAATCCTCACCCTTGTAAATATTAGTTTAGAATTTGTAATTCCTCCAAGTGCTTGTAACACATTGTTATGTTGTAGATTAGGTTTACTTTGTGATAAGTGTGTGTGCACACTCTGCATGTTTCTACTTGGAATGTGTATGATTTTGTATCTTTGTACATAGTTTTTTTCATGGTTGCTCTTGCACAATGCATTTCAGATGACAATGTTGATGGTAAAAATCAGATTTTGGGGCAACTTTTAAAGATACATCACTTAGCACCAATCCAGGAAGTACTTTAGAATAATTCGGGAGGAAATTTTTCAATTATAGAACATTTTAGGTTGTATACTGATTCCATGCCCAATGGATGTTTAGAGGTAACTGGTCTCTCCATCTAGCAGACAGATGTCCCCTAGAGGTTGCCAAAATGTTATCCCAAATTTACACCCCTACAAATTTGGATAACCTATGTCCAAATTTTAAGTACATGTTTGTGATGTGCAGACGATACCATCAAATTAACCAACCGGTGAGAAGAGAAAGATAGTGCGTGATTTGGCTCATGGTTGATGAACTCACGCAGTTGAATGTTTGAGTTAACAGAATTTTGATAGGCCCATCAAAGAATTGATGAGTTCAATGAGTTGACATAGGTTGGATGCTTGGGTTGGACACCTAGGTTGGATGCCTAGGTTGGATGGCTAGGTTGGATACCGGGTTGATGGCCATTGGCGGGCCGATAGTGTGATGTGAGGAGCAAGCTAGATTTGGTGGGCCCGATGTTTGAGGTAGTAATGACCGACCGTCCAACTAGGTTGATAGGTCCCGGGTTGATGGTGTCCAACCCCTTAGTTTGACAACCCATTGGTTGGGTGGCCATCTAACCCCTTATATGGAGAAGAGATGGATGACGTCCAATGCCCTTGGTTGGATGACCCACACGAGATACATATGGTGGTGGGTGAATGGACGGCCACCTAACCTAGGTTAGGCATTGGTCACACGGACATCAGGTACGATGGTGAGCCAATTGGATGACCGAGTAAGTTAGACGGGTGGCATAGTTAGACGGGTCATTTTCTGATGTAGGTGTATGGCCATGGGTTGGATAGACGCCCACCTCCACATGGTTGAACGAGTCACGGGATTGGACAAATGGTCACCGGATGCGAACAGATGGCCCAGGATACAGGTAATTGAACAGTGTCCAAGCCAACTTGGTTGGATGGCTCATGATCTTGAAAATGGAGCATCTCAAGAGGGGCGGTTCATGGATCAAAGGTGAGGACAAGCATGAAAAGACAGTTCAACTACATGTCAGAATATTTAATGTGACTGTCAGATAATTAATGCTTCATGTCGGGCATTTAAGCATGACAAGACAACTCAACAACCAAGGCTGTGAAAAGGGAATTAATTATGGTAGGTGAGGTTGGTCAACCACTGTTAGGCATTTAATGCAATGAAAATTAGGGAAAAATTAGGGTTTAATGGCTATAAAAAGGACTCAACCCCTCATTTTTCAGGATATTTTTGGAGAATTTGTAGAGTAACTCTGCCGATTTTTTTGTGAGTTGTAAGCCTCAAATCTGGGCATTTTGTGAAGGATTATTTCCTCCTTGCATTGTAATGGATTGTGCACCATTTTAATCAATAAAATTGATGTTTTGTGGCCTTTTTCACCCTTTCTTTAGTTATATTGTGTTCTTTTGCTTTTTCATTATATTTGCAGTATCTTGTGCATGTCTTGTTCTTTGTAGGGCTCGGATCTGTTGTGTTCTATGAAAATGGAGACTTGAGTGTGGTTTTAGACTGTGGCACCTTTGTTTTCCCTCTCTTACCTCATTTCTCCCATGTTTTCACTCACTAGGAAACTCTCCACCCCTTTTCTTGGTGTTATTGCCCCTATTAGCTTAGGATTTACATTTTTGCACTTCTCTCTCTTCCCTGGTCCCTTGAAGTCTAGGTTAGCTATAGGGTAGTCGTATTTTTCCTTTCTAGGAGTATTGTTAGCATTAGGATTAGGTAGAGGAACCAACCTTCTCTAGAGGCCTATTTCAGTTCTCGCGGTTCCCACACCTCGAGATAGGCCCATGTTAGTGAAAAGTAGGGTTTTGCATTGTATGAATCCTAGTGTGTTACTTTTCTACACTAACACCACCTTTTTAGCCTTAGCTTGTGCACAAAAAGGCTGGATTTCCTTCCACGAATTAAGAGTGTAAAGAGCATGTGAATCTATCTCTCCCAAAAGATGGCTTCTAAGCTTGGCATGTGGGAATGAAACCATTACCATATTTTTAAAAACACATAATGCCTCCATCAATTCCACTTTCTCTGGAGGCCCCTGCATGCTCTCTGTAGATTGAACATTTTCTAAAATGCCCACGAAATCTCTGCAAAATTCATCAAATCTTATATATTTAGAATAACTCATCACCATTTTCATGTTATCATCACAAAGGTACTGGATTCCAAGCTTCTCAACAGACCTTGCATATCATCTACGCTCACCATGCCATCTCTGTTTTTATCCAACACATTGAATATTCTTGCAAGTTCCCATCTTTTGATGCTCTGCTGCGATTTTTCATCCTCACAAGCACTACCCACCTCATTATTTAGACATACAGAATGTGGTTGTCATCCATCTGGTAAGATTTATGGGTCTTTTGGAATGACAAAGCCAAAAACTCGCTTTAATGATATATGGACTGCATAAGCATGAATATAATCCAAATAGAAATGTAGAAGCCAAGTGAGGGCCGTAGATAAACTACTTTCCCAACAAATAGACAAGGGAGATAAATTGACTCCTTCAGAGACCAATGCAATTATCCGGCACTTAGGTGTCCTAAAAGATGTGACTTGAATACCAATGGAATATGTTTCATTAATGAAAATGTTATGTCATTAGTTGACAAATTGACAGGCATCAATAAATGCCAGTCACTTAGCCATTTCTAATTTTTTGGCTTAAAAAAAAGAGAATCATGTACCTCAATAAGAGTAAAAATAGTCAAATAATCCTTTCTCACCAATCAAAATAACAAAAAATAATTTATCAAAAAATATATTCATGTAATTATGTCAATTCAAAGTTTATACATTAGAAATCTTGACATAGGAAAAAAATTCTTGCATATTATTGGCTCACAGTAACATGATTAATTAGATGACTTGAAATGTATAGTATCCTTTTGGCAGAATTAAAAATAAGAGAATAATATTTAGACCTTCAAAAATATAATTAAGTTATGATAAGATAATAATATTTAGACCTTCAAAAATAATAAATATAATGACATCATACATTTTTGAATAGGTGGCATGCATTTATTAATATTTTATTTTGAAAATGAATAGAATATTTCATTTGTACACTTATTAAATGTTGATGTTAAAGTTGTCATAATTGTTGTGACACTTGTTAATTGTAGAGTTTTTCTTTCAAATATTATTGAAAAAGATGTACTTGAATAAAACTCAAAATTTGTCTTATCATGAAAAAGTAACCAATAAAAAATCAAATAAATTTGTTTAATTTAGAACCTGTAACCACTTGAAACCTGGACACCTTGAAGAGGCTTGTTTTCTCAATAAGTCTCAAAAAAAGAAAAAAGTGGCATCTTCACAACCTAAAGGCCGTGAACCCTCCACAAGAACTATCGTAGAAAATCCTCCTCCCAATAGTTTAGATGCTATGAGTGATGAGACTCCCCTCTTTGGTGGTAGTGTTAAGACATCTCATGTTTGAATCTTTTGATTCTGCACTGCAAAATAGGATCGTCCTCGCATTGGTTTTTCGAAGCGTTGACTCCCCAACCCGATAATTGGACACCTATCACGAGGTCTAAGGAAAATAAAGGGTGCCTTGAACCTCCCGTTACTCGCTTTGTTATGGTATCGTCTTCTCCGCTTTACTTTTGGCTCTTCCACCGCTAGGCTTGGTCTTTTTAGCTTTGTTTTTTTTTTTTTGCTTGTTTCACTTTGGGTCGTGTCCTCTGACGGCCGCCCCTTACTATGTAACACTTTGTATTATTTTATTTAATATAAAAGTGGTTCCAATAGTAAATAATTTTTTTTAAGTATTTTTTTTTAATTATAAAATTGTTTAATTTATATTTCAACATTTCAAATATAAGATTGGTGGATATGTTGTAATCAACAAGAGTCATGAAGGGCCAGTTCCTGCCTTTAAATTGTAATTGTAAATTGTAAAAATTGAGGATGTAAAGATGAGTAGATTGTAATAGGCGAGAATGTGGTTTGTCTAGAATACCAAAGAAATCTTTGTAGAGTCCAAAACATGTGAAATGTTCAAATATTAAATGGCAATGAGAAACATTGAAGCAACTAAGTGACACGAAAATAGCAACTAAGTGCTTGTGTGTCCTAAAACAATAAATATAACAAGACAATAGGGCTCAAATTCATCTTTGAACTTGTAGTTTTTCGGTAATTGAAATAACGACTCACTATTTGGTGTCACAAGTGTATTTTAATGCCTCGGTTGGCTTAAGTTTTTACTTAGCTTGTTCATAGTTTTTTTTGCTTAGCAATTTTTGAAAATGGCCTCTATAATCAGTGGTTTATATTGGAAGGTCCAATCATCTAGCCTTAGTGACCAAGATGCACTATATGATTTGTACCATGTTTTAAAGAACTCAGTGAGAATTAAATTGTGTTTTTCTTGTGATTCATAAAAATTGTGTTTATGTTGTTTTATGAAATCAATTACATGAATAACAAAATAGAAAATTGAGCAGAAAAATTCATCAACAAAAATGCAAGATGCCTTCAACAGCCCAAAATACATATGTATCACAAGAGTCCAAATGTAACATTTTACATTTCATGAGTTGCACAAGTGAAGAGACGATCAATTAATATAGAACAAAAAATAAAATCAAATTGGTAGCAATACACGTGACTCGCGAGTGAATACTTATACCTTGCAGCCGAGAGAACAAAAACGGAACATATCAACAAGACTTCTTTCATAGATTTCACACGTATTGGTGACACCTTTCCCTGAGGTTTATGACTAAATTGCAACCAAGAATGATTAGTTCAATGCATTTGTTAATGCAAAACCACATCCCACATCTTACGTCTTATCTAAAATGAGCCAAAGTTTATAAAATAACAAAATAATGGTCAATAGATTCCTTTCACAAGGCACGTAAATGGGAAGATCACTGGTCAATAGATTGATTGTTTAGACTTTACATATTTGCACCAGGCCCAAAAGTAAGTATTAGTTATAATGCAAATTTCATTCCCGATTTCTTTGTCTATTTTCAACCGTAAATGCCTCATCTCAGTCTTCTTTTGAGCTCTACTGTTTGGGCCGTTTTAATTTCTGCTCTCTATGCGTTCACCTGCAGTACGAATAATGCAAAAAAAATCAAACATGCGGCACCAGAGATTTCGTGTTTCCCTTGGGTGTAGGTAATCATCAATACAGTCAACACAAGTGTAACAGTAAATCAGTGTGATAAGCACTGGAGTGAGATCCACAAACCCTGCAAGCTCAATCACTAACAACTTCTTACTGGGCACTCCAGGCCTTTGGACTCGTTGTACATAATGTTGCCACACGCATTGACAGCTAATTAATGTCTAGGGGTAGGACGTAATGGAGGGAGCATGTTCACTTATATTTTCAAATTTAAATTTGATGTCCATTTGACCATTGTAGGGTAATTTCAACCTTAATTTTCGTACATTTGACTGACACTTAAATGTTTTTCTTTTGCTAGGAGAATTGAAAATAGTAATATCTTGGTCATAGGATAGAGTTTGGGACCCTTTTTTCTCAAAAAGATTTCTTCGAGACCGACACAATTGGGCAGCTTGATTTATGTCAGATGTCACCAGTTAGTGAAAAATTCGCTGAGAATATAATAGAGTTATTATTCAATATGATTGGAAAAGAACATAATGGAGTTATTAATCAATATGATATGTGAAAAATCCAAAATAAGAACCTTCAACTTTATTTCTCGTGGCATATTTCAGGATTGCTGTATTTAAGATATATGTACTAGTTTTTCTATGATAATAGTATATTTAGGTATCAGTAAGAATATATTTTCATTTATTTAAGTCTTAGTAACAAATCTATAATAGTTTACCTATATAATGATATATTTGGATTTCAATAAGACATGATTTTAATGTATTTAGGTCTTAGAAACTTTGTTATTTAGAATTGAGGTGTTAATTCTGTAAGCATAAGATTTCTGCTATTTTTAAAATTTAGATAGATTAATGATTTTATGCATCTGCAGTGTATTTGTCATATTATATAGACCCTGCAATCTTGGGGCACATTTTCCTCATTTTGTGTACCCTTAACTTATGTTTCTTATGTTAAGTTTCATGCAGTTAGCGTTCCAGTGTATTTGTCATATCATCTTGACTCTACAATCTTGGAGCTCTTTTTCCACATTTTCGGTACCCATAACTTATGTTTCTTATGCTAAGGTCCATGTAGTTAGTGTTCCAGCGCATATGTCATCTTATCATGACCCCCGCAATCCTAGGCACTTTTCCCACATTTTATGTACCGGTAACTTATGTTTATTATGTTAGGATGCATTCAGTTAGAGTTCAAAGGTTTCTTCAAGAGGATTTAACTTATGCACGAATCAACTAAGAAAAAGGGCTAGTTACCTTCTGGTGCATTTTCAATCTACTTAATTAGGGGATGTCATGAATGCACTCCCGAGTGCCCATTATTAAGTCACGCCTCTTCTCAAAAAAGGTGTGTTCACCTTATAAATTATTAAATTCATATCAATATAATGAAAGTCTAGAAATAACATGCTTCTCAAAAAACGGTGTGTTTGTAGTTTATGGTATTGTGAGAAACATTGTTGTTTTTCAGCGTATCTATAGTGTGTGTGATGTGCTTTGTTTTATTTTCACTTACATGTCATCTATAGCATATTTAGGTCCTATTGTCTACCACAGTGATTTGTCAGGGCTTGGATTTTGTATGTTACTTTGCAATGTTGCGGTATTGTTTAGTTAATTTTAATATTTGATGTTACATTTAAAAAGTGTAATCTCATCTTCTGTTGATTTGCTTAGGTGGCTTGTTAGACCGAGTGGATAACTATCTATTCACGAGCGCTTTTGTCTACTCATTTGTAAAAATTGGGTTGCCGCTTTATGGAGTTTTAAACTATTGGATGGTTGGCATGATGTGAAATGAAATCCATTCTACAAATGAATTTGTAATTGTGAGTAGGTCTAAAAAGCCTATGTTTTATTGAGGCATGAACATGGTGTAAAACGCCTTTGTTTTATTGAGACATTGAATATAATCCAAATTTTAATATGCATTGGCCACCTAGAGTTGATTATCCTCCCAAGTACAAAATTGTGCTAGATCATTCATGTCTTGTGAGGTATAATAACTCCACTTTCTCATTTTGTAACATTGATCAGAATAAAATATATACACATGAAATAATATTCACCCTTATCAATGCAAAATTGATTCAATTTGGGAATATGTATCGCTGCAAATTACTTAAAAGTGGGGTAAATGTAGCTTCTGAGGTTTCTAATGAAACTAACATAATCTTGAGATAAAGGGTGTAAAATTGACCCCCTTTCAATGGTACGAGAGGTTTCAATGCTTCTTGGGTGTGTATCTCACCAACAATTTATTCATACATTGATGGTATTTGTTATTTATTGTTGTGTATAACAAAATGGGGTTGTTCTAGTGTGCATAATTTTTCAGATTTGTTTTCCAATGGAATTGAACTATATTCCCATTATTTGGTCTTTAATCAACTTCTTTCCTATCATGGTACATGTATACATGTTGATCACTATATACTTTATATTGAAAGAATAAATTGCTCTTCACGAAGAAGACATTGAAGTATAAATAAATAAAAGTGAAAAATATATAATATTATCTCATAGAAATCCAAACCATGAAAATGTGAGACAAAATTTGGTAAGTGGGAAAACTATTTCGACAAAAGAAAGTCCCATTTGTATTAAGAAGATTTACAGTACTATTATCTCGATTACAAGCTTGCAAAGAGATTAGAAAAGACAAGAGAATATAAAATAAGAATAGACTTTAATGTGTGGAAGAGGGGATAAGACAACTCTTTAAATAGAGTGAAGTGTTGGGTTTCAGATTTGCACTTTGAATGAAACCACAATCAGGGGACAAGAATGTCCCTCCTCTTTGATGGGAGAGGTTCCCTTATTGAAAGCAACAAAAACTCATGTACAAATATACAGAGTTCATCATAATGTGGTCTTCTGATATCTTGAAAAGAGTATTATGCCATGAGAGTTATCAACACATGGGGATAGAAGAATTGAGGAGATGAGGAGGTAGAAGAATGCAATACTTTCAGGAAAAGAGATAGCAGAGAAAACCCTAATATGTATTGAGCAAAATGAAGTGCAAAATAGAACCATTCACGTTTATATCGACACAATCCCACATACACAAAGTTCTCGAGATTACATTTACAAGAACACAAAGTTTCAAGCATGCAAAGATTGAATGATTCACAAATCAAACCAGAAAGAGAGAGAAGCAGAGGAAGAAAGGGAAAACCCTTGTATTGATTTCTTTCTGTTCAAAATTACAGTTCCCATCGTATCAAAATTCCAACCCATACAATGGCTTCAAAACCATCAAATAGCCCGAAAAACAGCTACAAATTCTCCAAATCATGGAAAGAATCGGTTACAACTTATCCAAATCATTCGCATCGTTTTGAATTCCCAATTTGCAGAGAAACAGAAATGGTGAAAAAACCAGATTTTCATATTGTAAACGTTACATTCTTTCATAAGTTTAAATATAGACCGTTGATATTGCTTTTACACCTTTGAATTTGAGCCATCCACATGGCAGGAAGTGATTGGAGGGTGCGGGCAAGCCCTTCGCATTTTATAACTTTTATGGAGATTTGGCAATTTTTGACATTTTGGTCCACCGGCCGATTTTGACTTTTCAACGTGAACACGTGGCATCATTTGATTGAGATGGGAGCACGGAATCTCTTTTACAACATTTCAACCTTTTCAAAAAAAGGCTCAAAACTTAAAATCTCTCCGCCAGCCCGCTTCCTTGTTGACTTTTAAACGAAGTGACTTGACACGTGGCCAAATATGAGTGGTCATGCAGTTACTGCATGATCACTTTGAAACTTTAATCCTGTTGAACCAAAAAGGCTCAAAAACATAAAGTTCCCACTGGCCCGCTTTGAATTTTCAATTCTCGAGTGGACACGTGGCATCATCTGAGTGGTGGTGGGGAAGCACTTCAATTTGATGACTTAACTCCTTTGCGCCAAAATTAAGCATAAAAACCTCAAGCTCCTCACGACCCGCTTCCCGCCAATGAATTTTCAACTCAAACACGTGGCATCTTTTGATTGGTGATGGGTTGCAATTTATCTTTAACTCTTTTTTCTTTTAGTATTTTTTTTCCATAAAAGTGAATGGCTTTTCAAAGTTCTCCATACTTTTTCAAAATACCTCCGCTTTAATTTTCAACCACAAAAATCAACACATTTTCCCAATCATCATTTTCCATTCGGGTGAGGATAACTTTATATAATTTTTCCCAAAAAGAGAAAAAGTGTTAAGTTCAAGAATATCCTTCCTTCCGCATCCAATGAGAATCGTCCACATATGCACGGATGCTAGGGAACCAAATTTGATGGGGAAGAAATGCCTTCACTTGACTTCATAAAAATGAAAAATCAAGGGAAAACCTCAGTAATTTTCACCCGAGTTTGATTTGTTTCTCCATAGACATAAAAATACAAATCAAACCAAGCCAAAGCATGATCCACGGCCACAAGGAAGTTTATCAATCAAACTCAAAGGATTTTCATGGAAAATGAAGAACAAATCAGACCATGGGATTTGAAGATTTTAAATCACTTAGGGCACGATTGTAGATGAGAAATGACTCACAAAATTTGGATTTCCCTTGGAAAATAAAGGGGAATTTTAAGGCCGCGATAATAGTTGGCTCCTTCTAGGGATGACTTGGCTTGGAAAAGAACGAGGCAAGGCAAGAATCATAGAAAAACTCTGGGAAAGAAGACTAGTCCTTATCCATTGGGAAATGGAGTCAAAGGAAAAACCAATACTAGGGACAACACACACAAGATAGGAAAAGAAACAAAACAAACCAAAAGGAAGACCAAAACAAAACACACCACACAACAAGGAACAAGAAAGGGAAACAAGCCAAAAACAACAACTATACATAATATACAAAAGGACTTCCTAGTCACCTAGGACTTGAACAACTTTAAGTACTGCCCACTATAAGGAAGTGGGAGAGGAGATCCATCCATGTAATCAAGATAGAAGAGTTTTCACCAGCAAAATGCCTTATCTTGAAAGGACCAAGCCAAAGAGAGTCAAACTTACCATGGCTTCCCCGGGGCTCATGTCTCTTGTCCCATAGCAGCACAATGTCTCCCACTTGGAAAACTCTAGGTTTGGCTTTCTTGTCAAACAAAGCCTTCACTTTCAATTGATGAGCTGCTATTCTCAAACAACTTGCAATCTGTCCTCATTCAAATTTTGAAGGTACATGATCCTCTTGTCTAATGACCCACTGAAACTTGAATCTTCAATGGCTTTCATCAGGTGCAAAGCTGGAAACTCCACCATCACTGGAAATTGAGCCTCAACACCATACACCACTTGGAAAGGGGACATTCCAATTGCTCTTTTGGGTGTAATCCTATCATCCCAGAGTGCATCATACAATTTCTTATGCCAATTTCTTTGGGATTCATTGACAAGATTTCTAACAATGGTCACCAAGTTCTTGTTCGTTGATTTTGCTTGTCCATTCCCTTGGGGGTAGTAGTCTGAAGAATGAGCAAGGGAGATTCCATAACCATAGCAGAAATCCATCATCTCAGCAGAAGAAAAATTGGAAGCATTATCAGTCACAATCTTGTTTGGTATCCCAAACCTTATCAATATGTTCTCCTTGATGAAATTGCATACTACTTCAGAAGTAGTACTCTTGACTGGAATGGCTTCCACCCACTTGGTGAAGTAATCTGTGGTAGTCAACACATGGGTATGCCCAGCACTAGAAGGTGGGTTGAGTGTTCCAATGAAATCCATAACCCCATTGTTGAAAAGGTTCCTCAATCACCACAGGTTTAAGAGGCAAGGCAACCAACTTAGGTCTTCCAACAAATGTTTGACATGCTTCACACTTGCCTACCCACTTTGATGCATCTCTGAACAGAGTTGGCCAATAATAACCAACACGAAGGATCTTGTGAGCTGTTACAATAGAAGAGAAATGACCTCCATAGGCCTGGTCATGGAAAGCAGAGAACAACTTCTTCTTTTGTTCCTTGTCTACACATTTCAGAAACCTTCCATCTATGCCTCTTTTGAACAAGGCATTCTCCCACAAAACATATTGTGCAGACCTCAATTTGATGGCTCTCTTCTCCTTGCAGTTAAGTGAGATGGAAACTCACCATAGGTAAGGAAATATGCAATGTCAGCATACCATTCATCTTGTAGAACTGAGGAAGAGAACAACTGGGATATCAACTTCATCATTAGACAACTCTTTATCAGCTCCCTCAACAATGAGTTCACACAGCCCTTTCCCCGAACTAGTTTTGTTGGCCTGATGTCAAGATCATACTCCTACACTTTTGCCACCCAATTACCCCTCTTTGTTCCAAATTATTGCTTGTGTAAGAATGGATTTAATTGTTGTATCAGCACAAGCACGATAGAATGAGAGTTTAGAATGTAAAACCTAAATTGTTTGACAACTTTGACAACTGAAAATGCATGCTTCTCCATCATGGTGTACTTCAGCTCATGGGATTTCAAAACATAACTCATGAATGCAATTGGGAGTTCATGATCTTCAACATTCTTCTAGTTAACATAGCTAGCTAGGTATTCTCAGTGGCATATCAGTAGATAATGAAATCTCTACTAAAATCAGGGCATGCCAAGACAGGAGTCTTTGCAATAGATTTCTTAATATCCTCAAATGCTTCCTTTCCTTCAGGAGACCAACCAAATGTTTTTTTCCCCTTCATCATATGAGCAATGCTCATAGTAAGCTGCAAAATTAGGTATGAATCTTCTTAAGAAGTTGATCTTGCCAAAGAAAGAATGGACACCTTTCTTACTTGTGGGAAGAGGGATTTGCTGAATGGCCTGAACTCTCTCTAGATCAATCTTAATCCCATCTTTTGAAACAATGTGTCCCAAAATCTTCCTTCAGTGACACAAAAAAATTGACTTCTTTGGGTTCAAAGAGACTCCATGTTCTCTACACTTTTGCAGGACTGTTTCTAGGTGTTGGAAGTGATCTCCCTAGTTTTGGAAAACATAGTCAAATCATCCAAGTATACCACAATGCACTTTCCCTTCAAACTACCAAAATCCAAGTCCATGGCCCTCTGAAAAGTAGCACCAGCATTGATGAGACCAAAGGGCATCCTCTTGTAGGAAAATGTACCCCAAGGGGTGGTAAAGGTAGTCTTGTGCTGATCTGCAGTATTCACCTCTACTTGATTATACCCCAAGAATCCATCCAACATGGATAGCATTTATGAGCCTATGACAACTTGCAACACCTGGTCCATCATGGGGAGGGGGTAGTTATCCTTCAAAGAAGCCTGATTTAGATTTCTGAAGTCAACACAGATCCAAATTTCACCATTTTTCTTCCTGACAGGTACAATATTAGCAATCCATGTTGAATGGTGAATGGGAAAATGATCTTAGCCTTCAACAACTTTTGTATTTCTTGAAAATTGTATCAACTATCTTTGGATTGTACTTGCCTTTGTTTTTGCTTGAAAGGCTTAATCCCAGGCTTAAGAGGAATGAAATGTTGCATTTCTTTGGGCTGGAAAGCTTTTAGATCATCATAAGAATAAGCAAGGACATCAACATACCTCTTCAAAATATTTACCACCTTCTTCTTCTCCTCTCGAGTGCAGCACTTTCCAATGTTCACCATTTTTGGTTCATCAAGGCTTCCAATATTCAATTTTTCAGTCTCAGCAGATTGTGGAGCTCCCTTGGAAGTTTTAGACTTGACATATCCATCATGCTTATCAAAGAGCTCCTCTAGACTTACCAAACCCTTAGGGATCTTGTTACCTTTCACTTAATGCAACCATCTTGATCCATCTCCTCCTTGACACCTTCCTCATTAGATGATACACATTCTCTAGGAAGATTACTACTTCCTTCAAAGTATAGTTGATCAAAATTGTCCCTAAGCTCCAAGAAGGAAAGAAAATGTTGATCATCATTAAATACCGCCAATTATTTACATTATCAGGCACACTGGGTCTGTGAATCATCTCAATAGTGAATTTGTCTTGAGAGAAGTCAGGATGAGGTATCAAAAGGACCAAAAGCAACTAGAGAATCAACTCTAGTGTTCTTCTCCCTTGGCATAGCAACTTTCCATCATGGAACCAAAGAATCTCCTCTCTAGTAAAGCTTCAACCTTCCACTTGATAAAGATCTTCCAACTTGGCACTTCTCTACTCTCTCTCCAAGAGCAAGAAGGTTCTTCACCCCCAACTCTTTCGCCATGCTCAACCCAAGGATGAGGGCCTCATACTCAAGTATTATTGGTATTTTCAAACTGAATCTTGAAAGAGAAAGGATGGATCTTACCCTCGAAGAGATCAAGACCACACCAACTCCAGAACTAGCTGAAGAGCAACTCCCATCAAATTCCAAGGTCCAAACACCATTTAAGATCAGGAAACACTCCTTTTGGCATGGGGTTGCCTCATCTTATGACATGATCATGTAGTTCCCATGCCCAATGTCTTCATAAAGAATTTGTGCTTTTGGATCATCTGTCTTTTGCACAATATATTCATTTTGTTTCTAATGTAACAAATTCTTCATCTTTCCATCAACAGGGATCAAAGCATTCCATCCTTGAAAATTTTCCTCTCACATCCTTGAAAATTTTCCTACTCAAAGACTAGATGCCATATGAAGGTGGAATGTCAGCAACCAAGATGGTGGCCAAAAATTTCTTCTCTAGTAAAGAAAAAAAATCCACTTGTGCATCCTTGATCCTCCCAACCAAAGGTACTTCTCTACTCTCCATGATTTATAACAAGATCCATAGGTTCTCTTAGGTTAGGTCCCAAAGCATGAACCACTTTGGCATGTGCATTACATTATCTAATGCACCGTGCAACTATTCATCATACTGACACACCATTCTAAGCCTTCGTGGTAGGAAATGCACTCTAGAATGAGGAGAGTCACATAGAAAGGTTTGATTTTTTCATGGGGTGAAGTGACTGCAGCCACAAGGCTTGGTTGGGGTGAGGAAGAAGGAGTGGGCAAGAGACATTTAGAAGTAGGTGATGGGGTTTTGGATTTAGAATTGACAAAGTTAACCATCTTGGAAAGGATTTTGGATGGGTCTGATAAAACTCAGCCTCTAAAATCTGAATCTTGGTCTTTTTTAGGTGGTCAATAATGTCAAAAGATCCAGATGTGGATGGGGTATCATTACTAGGAACTTGGGAAACAACATACCTATTATTTAGGTTTATCATTCTTAGGAACTGAAGGACTAGAAGATTTAGAAGAAGAAGTAGATGGAGAGGGATTAGCAGAACTCACCTTTTGTGCAGAGGTAGTGGGAATGGGAGATCCTCTTCTTGCAACAACAAGAATGTTTATAGGATACTCCTCGATTTCCAAAGTCTGCAAGGTTGCACTACCTTCTCTTTTCGTTGGTCTACTATCGAGTCATAACAACATATGACTCACTATTCATGTCTCAATTTCTTCATCATACTCATCATCATCATCTATGCCTTCGTGGTGATAAGTGCAACTCTGAGTCACTAAATCTTCCAACTCTTCATCAACTTCTTCTTCTGCATAGTATTCATTAGCCTCTTCATCCTCAGGGATTTCAACTTCACAACTCATTGAGTGGGACATCGATAGGTGGACCTTCATGGCCAATCTAGTTGAGAAGGTGATCAATATGACTCCTAGGCCGAAGTTCTTCCTTGGAACATATTGATATGGAGCATGTTGAGCTAATTGCTTCTTGAGGGCAATAAGGTCATTTGCAAGATTTTTTTCTAACTCAAGTCAGCACTAGCTCCAGAAGAAGAGGAAGAAGAAGAAGGTGATGCTTTGGATTTGAAATATTCTCTCTTCATTTTTCCGTAAATAATGCAAAGTCATCTTCAACACCGATAACCAATCTCCCACCCATTTCCAAAGTAGAAGATTGTTCTCCTTAGGCAAGCTCACTTTTGTAAATTGAACATTCAAGAAGAAGCATTTTAGAATCTCATCAACTATGTCTTCTTGTTATTCTAAGGAAATTTGTCTTTAATGAGAGTTGTGTTTTCTTCTTCAATTCTTCTTTGAGGAAGAAGAAAACATTGTTGCCATCTAGAATTTTAAATTTTCAAGATCTTCAATTCAAAGGGTTCTTCTACCCCGAGTGTATCTTGGAGTCGCCAGATCAAGGAAATGATCAAATTGTTATTTTAAAGGAAATCTATTGAAATGAATCCCAAACGAGTCACCAAAAAACCTGTTTGGGTATTTGCACTTTGAATGAAACCAAGGTCGAGGGACAAAAAGTCCCTCCTCTTTTATGGGAGAGGTTCCCTTATTGAAAACAACAAAAACTTATGCAAAAATATACAAAGTTCATCATAATGTGGTCTTCTGATATCTTGGAAAGTATTATGCCATGAGAGTTATCAACACATGAGGATAGAAGAATTGAAGAGATGAGGGAGGAAGAAGAATGCAATACTTTCAGGGAAAAGAGATAGCAGAGAAAACCCTAATATGTATTGAGAAAAATGAAGTGTAGAATAGAACCATTCATGTTTATATTAGACACAATCCCACGTAGACACAAATTTCTCGAGATTACATTTACAAGAACACAAAGTTTCAAGCATGCAAAGATTGAATGATTCAAAAATCAAACCAAGAATAGAGAGAGAAGTAAGAGGAATAAAAGGGGAAAACCATTATATTGATTTATTTCTGTGTAGAATTACAATTCTATCATATCAGAATTCCAACCGATACAATGGCTTCGAAAAACCATCAAATAGCCCATAGAAAATAGTTACAAATTCTCCAAATCATGGAAAGAATCGGTTACAACTTATCCAAATCATTCGCATCGTTTCAAATTCCAATTTGTAGAGAAACGGAAATGGCGGAAAAAATTAGATTTCAAATTGTAAACATTAATTATTACAAGTTCTTTCACATATTTGAATTTGAGCCACCTTTGAAGATCCATCCATGTGGTAGGAAATGATTGGAGCAGGCAGGGGAAATACCCTTCACATTTTATAACTTTATGGAGATTTGGCAATTTTTGACATTTTGGTCCACCGGGCCATTTTGACTTTTCAACACGAACACGTGGCATCATTTGATTGGAGACAGGAGCACGACTCTCTTTACAACATTTCAACCTTTTTCAGCAAAAATGCTCAAAAACTTAAAATCTCCATGAGCCCACTTCCCGGTTTGACTTTTAAACAAAGTGACTTGACACGTGGCCAAATCTGAGTGGCTGCGAGCTGCAGATCACTTTGAAACTTTAATCCCGTTGAACTAGAAGGGCTCAAAAACATAAATTTCCCACCCCCGCTTTGACTTTTCAACGCTCAGTGAACACGCAACATCATCTTAGTGGTGGCGGGGAAGCACTTCAATTTGATGACTTAACTCCTTTGCGCCAAAATTAAGCATAAAACCTCAAGGCGCTCTCCAACCCGCTTCCCATCGCTAACTTTTCAAATCGAACACATGTGGCATCTTTTGATTGGTGATGGGGCAATTTATACTTTTTCTTTTTTCAGTTTTTTGCATTACCATAAAAGTCTTAATGGCTCAAATTTCTTTTGGGCATAGGATGACCTATACCTCTTCCAAAAGCTTTGACTTTTAAACCCTAAAAATCAACACATTTTCCTACATCAACCAATCGTCATTCTCCCCGGGGATAACTTTATACTTTTTCCCAAAAAGAGAAAAAAGTGTTAAGTTCGAAGAATGATCCTTCCTTCCGCATCCAATGAGAATTGTCCACGTATGCACGGATGCTAGGGCACCAAATTTGATGGGGAAGAAATGCCTGTCACTTGCGACTGCAGGAAAAATGGAAAATTGAAGGGAAAAACCTCAATTTTCACTTGAGTTCAATTCGTTTCTCCATAGACAGAGAAAATACAAATCAAACCAAGCCAAAGCACGATCCATGACCACAAGGAATTTTATCAATCAAACTCAAAGGATTTTCATGAAAAAATGAAGAACAAAATAGACCACGGGATTTGGAAGATTTTAAATCGCTTAGGGCACGATTGCAGACGAGCAATGACTCAAAATTTTCGGATTTCCCTTAGAAAACAAAGGGGATTTTGAGGGCGACAACATAAAGAATCCAAGAGGAGTGACAAAGTAACTTCATCACTACCTTGGCAATCCTTCATAGTGTGTGCCTAGTGTGCCTAATTCTCATGAGGTGACGAAGTGCGTGTCAACTGTTAAAGAGTTAAATATGACATGAAACTCTAAGATTCCCTTCAAAAATGATGAAAGAGGTGACACACCTCAATTATTCCCTTAATATATGAATTAAAAAGTCATATATGAATAATACCGATAGATGCATAGACTTACATTAGGATTAAATGGTGATTCAAAAATCTCTCGCTAACTTTATTTGGGGGTAACAAAGAAACTAAATAAAGAAGGGAGGTGTCATGGCGCAACATTCCCCTGATGACAACTTCATTCAATCCTAATATATACAAAGAAATACAAACTCATCTATACATAATGGTATCATGAAAATATCAATTGCCTGCTCTTCAGTAAAATAGAAAAATAAGAATTCACTTGTCTTTAAGGAGCAAACATTGGAAGTGGTGTTGAGTCTTAATGTGCTTTGACTTGGCATGGTAAATTTAATTTTTTGCTAAGATAATGGCATCTAGGTTATCATTGAATATTGGAGTGAGAGAAGTTTGAGCATGCCCCAAATCTGAAAGAAGTGTTCTAATCCAAAATGCTTTCTTTGTGGCATAATTGCATCCTTTGCATTCGACATTTGTGGAAGACAACGACACAATTCTTTGCTTTTTACTATTCTAGGAAATTGTGCCGGAATTTAACAAGAAACAATATACTTGTGGATATGTGATCATTTGGATTGCCACCCTAGTTAGGATTTATGTAACCTACCCAAGAAATTTTTTTATTGTACGTATACTCAATGAAAAGGATTAAATTGCCTTTAATATAATGAAAAATTATTTAGCAAATTTAAAATGTGTAGTTTGGGGTTTTGATCACATAAAGTGGGAAACCAAATCAACAGACAAAATAAAGTCAAGACTAGTATGACTAAGATAATTCAAACTTCTAACTAATTGTCTGTAGAAAGTACGATCAACAAGCTCTATTTTCGTATCATTAAGAAATTTTACACCAAATTCACAATAAACAACATTGGGTTTGCAATCGCACATTGAATTTAGCTAACAAATTATATCCGTATTTGGATCGAGAAATTGAAATGCTATAATTTTTTTGTCAGCTTCAATGCTTACAAAATATTACAACTGACATAAATTTGTCATTTAAAAGATTTTTTAAAGCATCTTTAATAGGAAAAACCAATGAACTATTTCTACTAGTAATTATCAATCAATATACATTACAAAAACATGATAGACTTTAGAATACCATTCTTGAGGTGATTACTTCAAACCATAAATAAATTTATTTAATCTGCAAACAAGATGCCCATTTCCTTTCTCAATGAAAATAAGGGGTTGAGATCACCATTCAAGAAAGCACTCTCAATATCTATTTGATAAATAGATTGATGCATATGAATAATTAGAATTAAAAAAAATTAATCGTGGGAATATTAACAACAAGACTAGAAAAGTTTCATCATGATCAATTCCTTCAACTTGAGAAAAAGTTGTAGATACTAATCTAACTTTATATTTGTCTACTTTAATGGACTTAGTTTTGAGAAACCATCTTTAACTAACCAAAATTTAAAATTTAAGAAGAGAGATAAGTCCCAAGTTTGATCAAAGATAAGGATTGTATTAATTGTGCAAATCATTTTCCCAATGAGGGTGAATTTTAGCTTGTTCAAGTGTTTTGAGGATCATTGTTATACATAAGTTTAAACATCAAGATATAATTACAAAATTGTCTCTTAGTTCTATGAGAATCATTATCATTAACATAAAAATCATATGCTTCTAGAGTTTTTTTCCCCACTTAAGCATAGGGTTAGGTGGAACAAGGCTATAAGGAGAAGGAAAACTAAGAGTAACATCACTTATATGCACATATACTTGAGTCAAAAGGATACAAAACATAAACAATATTAAAAGAATCAAAGTAATAGAAAAAACAACTATGCCATTAAAAAAACTAACATCTCTTTTTAATCTTGATTTTTGTTGATTGTAGGATCATATGCTCTATATGTTGTAATGCTAATTTACCACATATCTCTCACACACATCTCCCAATGATTATATTTTAAGAACTCAACAAACCTACACGACCATGTACATCAAACAAGATGGAAGGACCCTTCTTGAGAGATTTTCTCCTTGCGGAAGCTTGTCTATGGTGGGCCAAGAATGTTTCTTAATGGTTTGGACTCCTAAGTCTTCCATTATACTAGAGTATTGAGGCAACAAATAAGAGACACACATGAACCGACACACAATGGGTTGATTTAAAAGGGTTACATCGAGTGCTAAGGTCACATATCCAAAGGGCAGTAATCCCTACACTAGGTCAACCTAGGGTTTCCAAGGCCTCGCATTCAAGATAGAGGAGAGTACCCTTCTATAATTTCAGTAAATGGGGAGAGATATATCATATAGATTGATGGGTGATAATTCAAACATGCATAACCTATACTACTGCAATATAACTGAAATAAAGAAAAATAAAGCTAGGAGTTGATCATATAAGAGCACTATTCTACTTAACACCGATGTACATATAATGCTAAGCTAACATAGAGAAATGAGGAAGGGAAATGAAATAATGTACAAAGAATGATAAGACGGTTAGAGAACTTACTCCGCAAGGTGTGTTAGGAATTAGTCCTAACATGATTATTGTAATGCTCCATATTAAATATTATTATGTGTGTGGAGCAAATAAATTAATGTTGTGAGTTGTGAAAACAACTCACGTAGGGTGTGAGTGTTTTTAGGGATGGTTAGTAGTTGGAGAGAGAATCGAGGTTGTTATAACATACAACCTAGATTCATATTTGTGGTTAGAATATCTAGCCCTATATAATTGTCTATTGTAATATTGATTATTGTATTGAATGAATGACTGATTGAATTATTGTGCTCTGACACATTTGAGCTTTGGATCTTCCTAGAAATGGGGCTCCGCTTTCATTTGGTATCAGAGTAGGTTTCTGTGAGACCTCTTTGTTCGCCCTCCATTCATTGTTCTTACATCCAAAGGATCTTATTAACTAACTTTGCAGTGTAGACCACGTGCAACAACAATTGTTACATCTGTACATTTATCTTGCATTTTGTCAATCTCTTGTAGTGCAGACCACATGCAAGCTCTTGGCATTCACCATCCATTCTCCTCTCCTTTCCACTTTGTTCATCCCTTTCCACAATCTTCCCACCCATTTTTTGTTCACCGTATTCATACCCCAAAAATAAAAAAATAAAAATATTTAGATATACATATATTAGCTTTTGATTTTGTTTTGTCTGTGTGTATTTAATTTTTGGAGTGGTGTTTGGAGGATTTTGGATCTACTTCTGAGAAACCCAGGGATGCATGGAAACAATCTTTGGCAAGAAAATCATGGCAACAAATGGTATCCTCTCGACAACGACATCAGTGATCCCTACAGATCTTGTCCTGCATTGGATGGTGATCTCTTTCTTTGAATCATTCCATTGTTGGATCATTGCACAAACCATAAATTCTTCATTTTAGATTTGGATCAACTACTCCTAGGTGATCTTCACGGCTTGTGATAAGCAAACAGTTCATTTTATTTGGTGAATATACCTTGAGTAACACAACTCAGATCAACAAAAGGAAAATAATTTGAAAAGACGTCAATTCGGATTTCTTTGTTGCTTGGAATCAGGCACCAATTTAATCTATTCATATTTCTATCAAAGCATTGACATGATAGTCAAAATTCTACCTCAAAGCAGGTCTCCTTTGCTTTATGATCTTGACTGCGTTGAGTAGATCAGATCGTCCTCCTCTTGGTGTCAAACCCCATGAAATAATTTGTATCTTCTGGTTCATGTACCACCCTCTCTTCGTCAGGAAAAGGAACTGTATCTAGTTTGGCTATAGATTTTATCTCTATATCCCGCTTAAGATCCTACAATTGATCTCTTCTTTGACAGAACCGAAACATTTTTGTGGGTCCCTGGCTGATTTTTTGAAGTTTTCTCGCCTGGAAAGATTAGGGAGAGGCGTACATTTGGCTAGGAAAAAAACATCTAACAATATCCGACTGGGTTAGGTGTTTTGTTAATGGATCTTACTATATAATTTAAAGATGGATGTTCTTGTGAATTTAGGTAAGACCTCAAATATTGAGCTTTTGTAGAGTAAAAATGGCTTCTAGGTTGGTGTTTCCGGTCCACGAAGCTCCGAACAATAGCGATGAGTACTCGCCTAAACCGCAGAAAGTATGGTCCATGTTGTGTCCTTTTCTATCTTCAACTCGGAGTTGGTTACATCTCACTGCTTCAACGGAGAAATATTTAATGACCCTTGCAGATCAGTCTCTACACAAACTTCCAAACCAATGCAATGATAATATCTCCTAAATGAGCTATAAGAGATAAATGATACCCTAAAAGTGGGTAGGTGAGATATTGTGTTGTTAAGAAAGAATATTTTCTATGTAAAGAGGTTGATTATTACAAAGGAGAAAATTTTGTAAGAAGGGAGTATTTTTCGAAAAGGAGGGAAATATAAAATTCAATAGCAATAAAATTGTTTTCAAAAATAAAGGTGATCAAATTGTAATTGGATGCATTATCGCTTGAAGATGAAATCCATGGGTTTTTCAATTAAGGGGGCAATTTCAAAATAGGGTAACCTTCAACCATTAGTGACCACCGAGAAGACGGAGGCAACGACCGACCACGGCCAACCATTATCATGCAGCTCCAGAAGGTTCCTCACCCCATGTTAGAACTAAGGGGGGGAATGTTAGGAATTATTCCTAACATGATTATTGTAATGCTCCATATTAAATATTATTATGTGTGTTAAGAAAATAAATTAATGTTGTGAGTTGTGAAAAAAACTCACGTAGGGTGTGAGTGTTTTTAGGGATGGTTAGTAGTTGGAGAGAGAATCGAGGTTGTTATAACATACAACATAGATTCATATTTGTAGTTAGAATATATAGCCCTATATAATTGTCTATTGTATTGAATGAATGACTGATTGAATTATTGTGCTCTGCACATTTGAGATTCATCTCTTCCCAGAAATGGGGCTTCGCTTTTAGGGTGGTCGTTGATGCACGTATCTCTCTAGCGAAATAGCATACCGAGAGAGAATTGTTATTGGGTGGAGAAGGGGAACACCATTCATGTCCTAGACTCACTATAGTTCACCCAATAATGCAATCAATACAACAATTAAGAAGAGTCTCCAATCAAAGTCAAGTGCAAGATGAACTAAGGGAAAAATGAGTAGATGCGAAGATGACACAAAAGAGCAGAGCGAATGGCTAGTTCATGTGATTTTGGCTTCCTTCCCTATAAATGTCTAGGTGATATGACTATATATACCGATAACATCGCCAAGGGTCGATAGTTTCGGTCGGTAAAACGAACAACAAAAAATATTGCCCATGGGTGGTGGCATCGCCAAGGAAACCTAAGTGTAAAATGTGTCACAAATCAAGCAAGAGCAAGTGTCTTAAGTGCTAAAGTGTGTGTGAAAAATAAGGAAAAAGGAATTTAAGGCAAGGACCAAAACGATACGCTCTTTGTTTATGTCTTCTAACCCATAATGACCATGTGAATAGTCATCCTATCAAAGCACAATGGTGTGTCCCACTTCGCGTCCCAAAATGCAAGCAAAAATCAATGATGGGAAATAAGGGTGTTTGCGCGAACACCCTTTTCGCGTGAACCCCATTCGCCCAAACGGCCATGTTTGCCAAAGAATGTGGTTCGCGCGAAGGGGGTTCACGCGAACACCCCTTCGCGCGAACCCCTTCGAATTCAAATAATTTTGGCGGCAGAGAGTTATATATAGATATTTATATAGTTTTGGGCGGCGGATTTAGGTTTTAGGGGGTTTGAGCGAAAGGGGTTCACGCGAACCCCTTCGCGAACCCCTATGTGGCACCTATTCGCACTTATGTGGCACATTTGGCACCAAGTCCATTTGAAGGATGATTTTATGCCAAAATGTGCCACTTAGGTGCCACGTAATTAGGGTTAACAAATTAGTAAAATTACAAAAATTTAATAAAAAGTACAAAATTTTATTAGCTTTCTAAAAATATAATTTTCATTTTTAAAAATCTGCTTTACTATTTATTTTTTATTTTTTGCTAACACATGGTATTTTAGGACAATCAATCGTACACAATCAACCCAATTTGAAAAATAGCAAAATATATCAAAAAATTTGAAAAAATAAACTTAGTATTTGTTGAAGTCTTCTTCTTACCTGTGAAAAAAATTTAATTTCGATATAAATTTTAAAATTTATTGGCATAGAAATATGGACGTCATTTATTTTAAAATATTGTTACTAGATAATTAATTAAAAAAATATATAAGTCAAAAAATATGAAAATTTGACAAAGACATAAAAATTATAATCTTGAACATATATCTAAAATTTCATGGTGAAAAGATAACTTTCATTTAAAAAAACCACTGTGGACAAATATTCCTATTTAATAACATAAGAAACAACATATGAATAAAATTAATAAAAAGACCATATTTTTGCCAATTATTTTTTTATAAAAATATACATGTATTCTACACTCTAAACACAACATTTCGTTAGTTTGTGGAATTTCATGAATGTGTACGGTTTTGTGGCTATTAGCTTTGGAAAATCAATTAAACGGAAAATTCATGTTTATAAAGGTACAAACCATACCAAAAAGTGGGACATACACAAAGAAATTGTTCATAACATGTATGAAAGATGAAAAGTGTAAAATTAGGTGTATACATGTGCCCTATACATTGATCACCGTCTGTCACAATATCAAAACATGAGGTGGTCAATGCAATGAAACAATTCGTAGCACCAAAATTGAAAGTAGATATTAAAAGTAAGAAAGGACCAACTGAAATGAAATATACCCACCAATACGTACCTGATAGTGTCACTCATCCTTCCATATGCGGGCGCAATCAATGCTATAAGAACCGTGAAGAAGAAAAATTGAAAGAAAACACTAGAGGATCATCAATTAAATAATACATAAATCACCTAGATAGGGGCCCATGGAACGAATTTCGTGTCATAGTGTTATAGATATCGTATGGTGATATGGTTTCAAAAATAATAAAAAACCGAAAGCCCTCGAATTTATATGTGTAATAGGTCAAAACGAACGGAATGAGATCAAGATCAAGACAAAATAGACGATGTATTTTATAAATCTAGTGAGAAAAAATGGTAGTTGTTGGAAGATTTAGGTTATCACGACCGATTTTCGGATTATTTTCTTATTGCTAGTTTTGGAATTGAGAGAAATGAGCTCTAGAATTCCAAATTTGGGTTTATTTGGACAACATGGCATGAGTACAAGGTGGCGGTAGAGGACGATGAGGTGTTGCACTTGATAGGGCACAACCACGTGTAAGTCGTCACATTTAATGTTCATTGAGTAGATTAGGTGTCATTCGGGTTTTTTTGTTTTTAAAGTCGAGTGAGGCCCCGTGGCATCATTCTTGTATAAATTGCGTCATAGTGTAGGTTAGGAAAAAATACAAGTCTGTTTGGAGGGATTTAAGTTATGTTTGGTCATTTTTTCGTTATGTGAGGATTTTTATTTAAGGATTCGCGACCAATTTTCCATCCAATGCCATCGGCTCCCTATAAGTAAAAGGGTTGATGGCGCGAGATGGTGAGGAATTTTTTTCAGTGGACCGATGGCATAAGCTGGGGGTCGATGGCATGCATGTTTTCTCGTGTGAGTTGTAGATTTTGATTTGCATACTTTGGATTGCTTTTTAGAGATTTGATTCATGTTTTATTGTCGCTTTGTTTAGATAAGGAGATCACAAGATCTACCTTTGAAGGAGTATGGATGTAGCATGGTTAAGTGGTTTGATTTCCAAAGTTGAGTGAGTAGAGATAAGTCGTAAAGGGTTGGGTATTTTGGGGCATTATACAGATGTCAAGGATACCATTGGCTTTGGACATGCTCTAGATGTTTTTGGCGACATGGGAGACGAGGTCCAACACCTTTTAGTGGTGGACATGACATGAGACCACAAAGATGGTCCTGACATTGCAGGATGTTCATGGGATTTTTGGGTTACCCATTGGAGGGATGCACATGTACTGTGACTTTTCACATGATGCTGGCTGTAGAGCATATCCCTAGTCGTATGGGCTACTTGGAGCGATGTATACGACGAGGGTATGTTATTTGTCTAACTCAACATAGTACATGGATTCCAGCTATTTGGAAATTAGTTATGGGTATTGTTGTGGCATGAATATTGTGTCACAAGATAGGTGGGGCCATTCCCCTATTGTTTATAGCCATCTACAAAGATGTTGTGTATCAGGGCTTGTTATTCATTTTGGGCATGACCATATAGGTATTATTGGTGTATGATTTATACAGGCTGCAGGATTACAAAGGGAAGAGGGTCATGGGACCCATCATTTTACTGACAGTTTGGATACACGAGAGGTTCTCGATGTATAGGCCGACATGGACACCATTATAAGTAGAAACAAATGCCTCGAGAGTACTTCAGTGGGCACATTTCGAGCATTCCGATCACTAAAGGTAGGTAGGTCTCAATGATGTGATATGGTATCCTTATGCGGGAACATGGATCAAGAGCTCTGGGCCTTGACCTGTGGTATAGTACTTAGAGGCCATCACCAAGGTAACAAAGCATTACTTGTATTGGGTGGAGACCCAACCAACGAGCAGGGTCCTAAGAATGATTGAGCGATTAACGCCCGTGGTTATACCCCATTAATGCCTAATGGCTTTGACATGCTAGAGAGGTCGCATGAGCAAAGGTGAGATTACCAAAATAGGTACGGGTTGTGATTAGAAATGGTTAGAGGTAGCGCATGTGTGGTGGGGATCCTCAAAGCCCATCAAAAATCATAGCGGTTAGTTTTTCAGGGGAGCGATCGGATGGAGGATCTCCCGACACATGTTCACATGTCGGGATGTAGGTGAGCTAGTCCAAGCACCAAAGGGGGAGTAATGGGACAACCAACAACATGGATGAGGGAACATAAGATGCATTGGCCGAGGAGGTTACCTGATGTCTATTGGGATCTAGATGTCTAAGCACCCGAGACAGAGACCTAGAACACAAACACAAAGTGTGTGGTAGTAATATTGTATACCACACGATTGCCTCACGTTGTTAGATTCATAAAATCCAACCCTCAAAATTTCCAATTCATTTTCCCAACTACCATCCCTCCAAACCATCATCATTTCGATGATACTGAAATATTTCAAGGTAGACATGTTGCGAGTGAAACTTGGAATTTGGCCAATAAACCCATAATCTACCTCGCTCAAATGCGTTAATCCTAGAGCATGGAAAGCTCTCAAGGGATGGGAAGAGTGTAAAAGTCAATTTAGTTGACATTGAGGTACTCCAAATACTGCCCGAATTGTAATCAACCATGCAAAATTTGGCCGCTTGAATTCCTCACACTTAACCTATAACCAATGTAAGAGTTGGTGTTATAACCATCAACACTCAGATGATGCATGTACCAAATGTTGAGGTTGCATGTGATTCCCTTCCAGGAGCACTAATATAAGCCTCTCCACGATTTCATATGGTTGTATGGATCAAGGAGGCCTCATTTGAAAAGGGAGATGGGGAAAATAGAGAACCTTCAAACCAATAAGGAAACTAATTTCTAGAGGAATATCACCAAATAATTTTTTATTTGAGATATCGAGGCATCTAACTAATGAAAGAGATATTTCATACTCTAGAAATAGCCCTTTGATGTTGATTGCTAGCTACTCTATATATGAAGCTGATGAGATAGAATTTGAATATTGAAGGACTTATGTATTCTCTGTTTTATTTATCATTGGTTTCAAATCTCTAAAATTACTTGGAATATTTCCTGATAATTTGTTATTTGACAAAATCAAGACCAAAATATTTTACAAATTTGATAGCTCTACGGGTATCCTACCTTCAACCTTATTAGATCTTAAAACTAAAATTAGAAGACTAGTCAACTTGTTTATGTAATTTGGGATTTATCCTCGCATATTATGTAACATCCCAAATTTCTGTAAAGGTCAAATTAACTACGGTTAAGTCTAATCAGGATTAGATGGGATCATCATTGTGTGTATGAGTAAATTTGGGTCCGTTGTGTCATGACCCACAACTTTGGTCGGGGCATGACACTATTGAATGGGTAACCCCGCACCCACCTTGATGATCCTTCCTAAACATGATTAGGCCTTGATCGTAGGTAAAATGGTTCATAGATAATAATGAATCTTTCGGTTATTTGTATTTCGGTTACCTTCTTTTAATCAGTTTGGTTGTCTTTTGTTCTGTTCGACTTTTGCTATGACCCTTGATAATAACTGACTCGGTTTTAATTGACAATGCTATGTCAAGCCAACTTTATGAGAATATTTGAATTATCACTTACGGACTTGGTGCTTTTCGTTTATTGAAATGCTTTATATGGAACCTAGCAATTCAACTAAGTATTATGGTTATATGTGGACTTGTATTATGATGATTAATTTTAACTTAACCATTAAGTTGGTTAACACCTAAAAAATACAATATTAATTTGTAATATATATATATATATATATATATATATATATATATATATATATATATATATATATATATATATATATATATCCTAGAAGGATTTGGCATGTAAGTCAAAAGTTTTTTTTTTTTAACTATTAAATAATAATATTTAATATTTGTAGGTTTTGTAAAGTGAAACACCCTCACATGGCACCAAGTATGTGGCATGCATTTGATGCATGTGCTAGCATTGGGAAGCCCGAAACTTCCTCAATATGTTGCCCAGCTAAAGTTTCTTTCATATCATTTTCTTTTTATTTCTCCTTTGCCTATTTTCACTCTTCCCTTCTAGGAGATATGCGTGAGTTTTGGAGGAAGGAGGGATTCATCTTGATGGAGCTGGAAGAGTAGGAGGTTGTTGATTTTGAGTTTTCTTTCCAGGCATGAATATCTTCTCCCTTCTCTGCTGCATTATTTAGTAAAAATTGTGGAAATATGCATTTTTTTCTAATGGCAATCAATGGAATTTGTGGGCGATTTTGATTTGTTTGTTCACAGAATGAATGTAATTTTTAAAAGGAAATCGATGGATTTTGGTTTTTAAGTTTTCTTTGTGTGGATTCACTAAACCCAAAACATAGATGGGGTTCTTGGTTTGGATCTGCAAAAATAAAAATTGTTAAAATTCCTTCTTTGTATAAAAATAAATTGTACCCAAAAGAAAAAGAGGGAGATGGGTTTTTCTGTACTGGAAGAAGGAAAACATTTTTGTGAAGTTGTGTGTTCCAAATCAAACTTTTCTATTTTTTTTGTTGGATGCATGGATACCCAAGTCAATTTTTGTTGAGATAAGTTGATTGATGTATTCCAAATCAATTTCTACCTCTGGGTTTTTATTATAGTTAAACAAAAATATATTTGTATGAGCAAAGCAATTTTTGGGTAGTGTGCAAAATGTTTTGCCTAGTATTTCTATTTTTTCCCGGTATTTCTATGTTTTTCCTGATATATTTGCTTCCGGATTTTAATAAATGTTAACAAAAGAAAATTATCGCTGGAATAAAAATGTGTTGGGTATGTGCAAAACGATTTTCCGGTAGTTCTTTTATTTTCTAGAATTTGGAAAAATTTGTGTTGATTTTACAGGTGTTCATTGCAAGAAGTTTTTAAAGCATATTGTTATCTTTGTATGCAAATTTATTTCAACATTATAGGCCTGTGGTGTATGGGTAAATCTAGTTTATGGGATTTTCTTTTTGGTTGTGCTATTGTGATATACGGCTGCCTGAGTGCGTTTTCTTCATGGTTGAATAAATTAAATAAAATAAATTAATGGGTTCTCACTCGGGTAATGAAAATCCATAGTTTTAATGGACTGGGTCGATGCCTTTATAGAGCCTGGGATTTACATGATAAAAAAAAGGGAAATTGAAGAAATAACATGGATATGTGATATGGCACGATGATTTTGCCCAATTTTGTCATTTCTCATTTACCAGAAAGAACATGTTAAAATGATGCATTTATGGTGATTTTTGTGTTGTTTTGTTGGGTTGTTCTTTTACCAGAAAGAACATGTTGAAATGATGTATTTATGGTGATTTTTGTGTTGTTATGTTGGGTTGTTCATTTACCGGAAAGAACATGTTAAAATGATGTAATCATGGTGTTTTTATACTGTTAAGTTGGGTTGTTCATTTATAAAAAAATGTGTTTTGATTGTTTTGAAATGATGATGTTATTGGACATTTTATTGAGTTGCTCATTGACCTGAAATAATATATTTTATTTTCCTTGGTAATGATGTTCTTGGACAATATGATGAGCTGCTCATCAACTAGAAAGAATATGTTTGATTAGTTTTTGGTAATGATGATTTTTGATAGTTTTGTTAAGTTGCTCGTTGATTGGAAGGAAAGAAAAATAACACTTAAAATATGTATTGTGTAAAGCATGATTTGCTTGTAGTTATAATATGAATTTGGATGTTGAACGATTATGGTTTGATTACTCTCTCTGTGATATCTTGATCCTTGTTATCGAGGGATACATGATCACTGAAATAGAAACTGGTTGTTCTATTAGTGTGCATCCATAGTTGTATCTTTATGGAAAATATGTAGTAATACATTCTCAGTTGTATTACCATGTGCTTGTTGATAAAACAACATGTATATCTTTTCATATTTTATTAAATAATTGCATCAGATAATGGAGGAAATATTCATGCCGTTTCATTTTGAACTGACATCATACCACTATTCCAGTCTTGAAGGACAATTAGTCGTCACATTCGGATATGCGGAAACTCATGTCTTGTGAAGTTTTATCAGACTTTCTGAACTAAATGAGTTACTTGGATTTAAATTTGTAGAAGGATGTTATCCTGGGATTTTGACTGTTATTGTTGGGATCTTGGATCCATTGTTAATATTCAAACCTCACTATGTGAGAGTTACCGTATCAGTTATATATTTCACCTTAATGGCATATGTATTCTATGATTTTAATAAAGAGATGATTACGTTGTATGTATTAATATCTCAATATGAGTAAATGATAAATACTGGAATTGTGAAATCTTACTTATCATAAATTGTTAAACAATATCCAAAGGCTATATTTATTTAATATTTATCAATGTACGTAGCCGATAAATGGACAAATTATCATAACATTCAAGTGTCTTTTAATTTCTAAATTAAATAGCTATTTAGTGGCATAGATAAATTGAGGAATACTTAAATATATATTAATATATATTTAATTCGACTTTCCGGTAAACTTGATACTAATATGTTAAGACTGTAAATTCTATTACATAGAGGATGAAAGAGTATCGTTATAAAAAGGTAATTTAAAGTTAGAAATTGAACATCAGGAAAAGAGAAACTAGAATGGAAGTATCAATATTCAAGATAATTAATTTGAGTTAATTAAATAATTGTTTAGAGATCCTTCCATTATTTAATTAAGTCAATTATTTATGACTTGTTGTGGTGTATTTACTTGGGAACGGAGCAAGTAACCAGAAGTTAATTATTTTAAATAATCCCTAGCTTTGTATATAATGAATTTTGTTAAATGACTAATGGGAGGAGAATAATTATAATCCCTAAGCTAGTGAATAACACTTCAAGACATTATATACCTGAATGTTTTAGATAAGTTTAATTTGAAATAAAGTAAATGCTAACTAAAATATCTAGACAACTGTGAAAGGGATAGATGTGAGGTGGTGGAAGACTTAAAACTCATAAGACTAATGTGTTGTCTTGAGTTTAGCCGTAACCTTCATGGCGGAAAACTTTGGCCAAAGTAATGCATTGATGGTTGTGCATTGTCTGATCACCTAGTCCTCCAATTAAAATTGTTAGTAACCTAATCATGGGAAGTTAAACACTTGAACATGAGGTAGGAAATGGTCGATACTAGGATACGAAGTTGGGAAACCAGCTCGTGGTAGACCCAAGGAATTTCACATGGTTCTCGGAACCTAAAAAGGTTCACCAAATGCCGTGAAGCATTGTCACTCGAAGTAGTGACGAAGGGAGATCGTGGAGATCTGGATACACCCTTCTCAGCCGCACATGGCTTACACGGATGTTGTCAGATAGATCAAATGAATAAATCTGATTTAATGAATTTGATTAAATAAATCTATGTGATTGCAACTGTGTAATTTGTTTTAAAAACAAAATCCTCATTTTTCTAGCTCTTATATTTTCGATCGTTACATATTATTATATCCCAAATATAGAATATCTAAAGAGCTACAATGTTAGTGTGCTGATGGAATTTGTCCTTCTAACATGTTACCTCTTAATTTCAGAGTTTGAAGACAAACCATGCTCCTAATTTCACCTTAAAAAGATTGTTTTCCAAATTCAATACCTTTAATGTTGATGAACAATTCCTAAATTTTTTAATAATGTTACCACCAAGTTTTTTATTTGAGAATACAAGAACCTCCAACATATGGCCTTCAAAAATATGATGTGGAATACCACCACTTAGATTATTTTTTACCAATGAAAAAAATAGAGATGTTGTCCATATTTTCCAATTTCTATTGGAATGGATCCGTGAAATAGATTATCAGACAAGTCTAGGAACTCTAAATTTTGATGAGGGAGATAAATATTCCCTTCTAACTTATTTCTATGTAAGTCCATAGATTGAGCATCAAATTCACTAAACATAAAGGATAAAAGACTTTCCCCAAATTGAATGGATGCCATATTGAGTCTCTTTAAAGATGTAAGGTCCTCAGAACAAATTTGGAAAATTACCACTAAGGCCATTGTTGGAGAATTCTAGAATGTAGATGGTGTATTGAGTTGATATTATAAGGGGAAAACTAACTTTCATAATACAAGATGTTAAAATCAGATAGTGAAGCTGAAAATTAGCGATTGAATATCCATCAAATTTCACACTCAAGAAATTGTTCGAAAGTTCCAAAGTAGTAATGTCTTGGAGATTTTGCATTCGGGAGTTCAAAAAAGTTCCAATGAATTTGTTCTCATTTAAATATATTATTTGGAGTGAGGAGAGATGTTTTCATGAATGTGAGATTATGCCACTCAAAGAGTTATTGTTGTGACCAAGAAAAACTAGAGATGAGAGGTTTCTGAAACTAGATGGCAACCTTCTATTTAATTGGTTTGAATAGAGGGAAATCCTAGATGACTTTGGTAGACGAGCTAAAGAGGTCCACAAAATTTTGCCTCCAATATTATTATAAGAGAGATCTAAGTTGGTCAATGAGGACATATTTCCCATAGAATTTGGAATCCCTCCTCCAATATTGTTATTAGAGAGATCTAAGTTTGTCAATGAGGACATGTTTGCAATGGAGATTGGAATCAATCCTCCCACATTTGTTTCCCAAAGAGAAATAGACTCAAGCTTCGAGAGTGTTGAACAATGTAATACATGTTTACTCGAGATCAGGATTTTCGGGCAAGTAAAGGTTCATCAAGTGTGGAAAGATTAATAGAGCACAAGGAATGGGACCATGGAGACTGCAGCTACCAAGCAAGAGGGAAATCAAATATGTGTGATTTAAAATCCAGTTGGTAAATGGATGGTGAGTGAATTCATTTCCAGAAAAGGATAGATCGGAGAGGGAGGTGAGGTTTACAAGAGAATAGAGAATTACACCTGAAACTCCACACCCATACATGTCAAGTGTTGTGATATTGGTGAGGGACACAACAATATTATCTACCACATGATCTCATCTCGTTGTTACTTCAACCCGTGCAAATTTCCATTCGCGAACTTCCTCTCTCCAGGACACTATCATATATTTCAAGGTAGACATGTTTCCAATGAAACTTAGATTTCAACCCAGTAAACCCACAATATGCCAAGCTCAAATGCATGACAAACTCTAAAGGTATGGGAAGAGGGTGGAAGTCTATTACATAGATGTCGAGGTACTCTAAATGTCACAGCTTGAAAGAAAATAGCATAAATGCCACTTTATTCATTTACTCATAAGAATATCATACAAAAACATACGAATGAGCACATATGAATGAAAATATACAAATGAGCACACAATCCTGAAGAAAATAGTACAAATGCCACTTTATTTAATTACTCATAAGAATACCATACACACAAAAATGGATCATCAATGTAGTCTTGTCATCTTAAATCACATAATGTAATCTCATACTATTCTCTAATCCGTATGCTTGTATCCAACAATTCTACTATCCAAATTATTCTAAGATAAAAAAGATACATTCCTAAGGAAATTGGGCTTTCTTTATATAGGTATGTAAGACACTTTTTCCTACACTGAATCTAGATACACGCTACCATAAGAATATGTAATGAAATTACTTGTATAATCCAGATTATGAGCAATAATAGAACACCAAATAACATAATATTTTAGAATAATGATCTCAATATGCAATTAGAATAGCTTCTCCACTTCGAGGGGGCAACCTCCAAACCAAAAAATAAGACTCAAATTCTCTAATGAATGATGAAATACTACCTAAAATCCCCTATATATACTATTCATATGTTATGGCCATCACCAAGGCCACCTACTAAGCATGAAAAGTATAAATGATATTATAAAATGATATGGTAAGCCATAAGTCGGCTACTCTCATATCCTATTACAAGCAATAGGTTAAGGGCGTAGCATGCTCTTCCCCTTCAAACCAACATTGCCCTCAACGTTGAATAATCCCGGATGTTTCAGAGAAAACTTTCATCCTCCCAAGTTGCATCTTCTAAGCTCATATTCTTCCACTTGATCGTATATTCCTTAGTGTCTCTGGTTCTCACTCTTTGACATGTTTAAAGAATCTTCTCTCGGCTCCAAAATTATTCTTCCTTCCTCATCAAGTTCTAGTAACTCTGTCTCTGGGATTCAAATTTCTGTCCAATAAATTTTTTTAGGTAGGAAACATTGAATATTGGGTGTATGCGTGAGATTGAGGCAACTCTAGTTTATAAGAAACACCGCCAATTTTCTCGTAGAACCCGATAAGGGCCATAATATTTAGGAGCAAGTTTGTTGTCCTTTTTCGTTTCTTTAGGGACATCTTCTTGTAAGGCCGAGACTTACAAAACCCAAATCACCAATTTCAAAATTTATTTCACTGCGGTGTTGATTTGTTTGTTGTTTCATTTTGTTTTGTTCCAATGCCAAATTCTCCTTCAAACTCGGTCAAAACTTGTTGTTGATGTTGAATTTTTCCTCAACATCTTTGACCTTAGTTTGCACCCTCAATAAAGAAGTGATAAAAGGTGGATGGTAACCATATAATGCTAAAAATGGGGTCATTTGAGAAGAGGTGTGAAAAGATGTGTTATACCACCATTCTACAAGTGGTAGCCATTTAATCCACCTTTCCTGCTTATCTAATACAAAACAACGTAGATACCCCTCTAAGCATTTGTTGACCACTTTTGTTTTCCCATCAGTTTGAGGATGATAAGATGAACTATGATCTAGCTGAGTACCCAAACATGAAAATAATTCCGTCCAAAATTACTTGTGAAACTAGGATCACAATCACTTACAACTATCTTTGGGGTTCCATGTAGCCTTTGAAGCTGTCTCCAAAAAAATAGTTACGACCGTATAGCTGCAAATGGATGTGATAGGGCACAAAAATTGGCGTATTTTGTGAGCCTATCCACAATAACCAAAATAACATTCTTACCCTTTGAAAAAGGCAATCCGGTGATGAAATCAATGGAGACATCCTCCCATCTCTCGGCTAGGAATTAGTAAGGGTTGTAATGCACTGGTGTCTCAATTATTTCCCCTTTGATCTGCTGGCACACCAAACACTCGATACAAGATTTTTACATCCCCTTGAGTCCTTCCCAAAATAATTCTATTTTTATTCTATGATATGTCTTCAAAAACCTAGAGTGTCCTCCAATAGGAGGCATGTAGCTCTACAAGAATCTTATGCTTCAACTCAGAATCTTTACTCAAGTATAAGTTGTCCTTGTACCATAGCGCATTACCTTTCCACTCAAAATTGTTAGATGTTATAGAGCCTTGCTTGATATTCTCAGTATTAGAGATTGTGTATCATTTTCTTGATCCCATTCCAATCTTGCTTCATCCAATCAATCGGCCTTCAACATGGACATTCCACATAGTAAGGCATCTGCAGGTGTATCCCTTATGGACAACACATCAGCTACTACATTTTCTTTACCCTTTTTGTATATGATTTAAAAATCATAACCCAACATTTTTGTTATCCACTTTTGTTGTTCCTTAGATGACAACCTTTGCTCAAAAAATTATTTGAGACTATCATGATCAATTTTTACCTCAAGTGTCTACCCATGAGATAGGTCCTCCATTGTTTGACCGCATGAAGAATAACCATCATTTATTTCTCATAGACAGGTTTGAGCATATATTTTCCTTTGAATTGACGAATCTCAAATGCAATTGGTATTTCTTTCGCATTAGAACTTCTCCTGCACTGATCCTGAAGCATCACGTTCAACAATGAAGGTTTTTGAGAAGTTGGGAGTAGCCAAAACCGGGTACGCGCACCCCACACCCATGACTCATCACCCCTCACCCACACCAAAACGAACCTAATAATGACTTGACCAAGCCCACAACTGACCCCTCGGGAGAAAAGGAGGGAAAGTTGGCTATTTTACTAAAAATAGCCAACTTTGACCTAACCGACATCGGTCCCTACTGCGACCGGCGTCGGTTAGGTAACCACCATCGGTTCCCTGTAAATGACCTCCCCCAACCAAAACAAAGGATCATTCATTTTGCAAGAGAGAGACAAGTGAGAGAGAGAGAAGAGGTTGCAGAGAGGAGTATTGAGCCCAAGACTATAACTGAGCAACTAGATCATTGTCACACTCATCCAAACATTGGGAGAGTCGGAGGATAGCTTCATCAGCTCACTTCCGATTGCTGGATCATCCCAACTGAGCCTTGCCTTCACCACTGCATTCCTTGGACCTGCATCCACATCAGAAACTAGTAAGTAGTCTCTTTTATTACCTTGTATGCTTCTAGACACTACTTTGTGAACTTTTGATTCATAGTGATTATAAGCTCACTCCTGGATCTACCACCCGGCAGCACCCTACACCTAACCTTCATTCATCCATCTCTATATTGCCCCAAAGACAGCTTTCTCACTCTCTGAGTCTTCTCTATCACCCTACTACTCCCCTCAACCATCTACCAACCTTCTAAACCCCATAACCACCTTACAACCAACCTCCATTTAAAAGCCCTAAATCACTTGCCTACCGATATCGGTTATCCCCTACCGGTACCGGTTTTATAACCGCGGTCGGTTATCCAATGACCGGCATCGGTCACTGTGACTTATACCAAAAACCAACCTTTCACCTATTTACCTCCAAACAATCTCATATCCAGCCTTGTCTATCCTTGTAACTTGATCTGAATGTATCAATAACCAGTGACCAAACAAACAACATGACATTTTATTATTGGTAGTTTAGTCTCTATTGCTTTTAGTAACGAGGTACCTAAATCATGATTTCACAATAGCTTCTTTATTATCATTTGCATTAATTTGTATTAAAAGGGAACTGACCACCTTCGAAAGGAAGTCTAATATTTCCTGGGCCCAAGGTAGTTCCCTCACTTATTGTTTAACGAAAATCTGGTGGTCTTGCATTCTTATTTACAGGTAGTCCTTCCCAGACAAAAAGGAGCTCTTCACAATCGGTCTGATCTCTCTACGGTACACGCACACCTTCCCAACACTCAACAGGTATTCCTCCTAGCCCTAACCCTTATCTGTTTCTCAAGAGAATGAAAAGATAGAAATAACTCTATTCTGGAACAAAATTATGTGTGAAACATTTTGGCACGCCCGGTGGGACCCTTCTCGGGTTTCTTTCTTTCTTGCTTGTTTTCATATAGGGAGCACACTTGTTGTTTCTTTCTTCTAAATATTCACAAAATATTTTGTCATTTTGGTAAAAGAACTTGTCTTTCTTTCACATCTTTGCATTAGTGAAAGTCATCTTCTTAACCTCTTCTCTTTCTTTGCTTCATCGAATATCATTTTTGATTTGGGTTTAAAACACGTGCATCACATTCTTGCTTGTTGTTTTTAATTCTAGTGAACGTAGATTAAGTAACAGTCATACACGTGGGGGTGATATCCATGGTATTGACGAGAAATTAATCTTACTCTCACTGCACAACACATACCAAATCACATCATAATCTACACAACATCTCAAACATCCCCCCTTCCCATGGTATTCCTCCGTGCCTGATTGAGGTAGCCTTACAAGCCAAAACAAACTTGACATCTCCCTTAGGTCTTTTGTTTAGGATTGACATCATCTTGCATCTAAGGCATAAGCCCAAAGTGATTAAAACTAATCCTAGGGTTAGTCTCTTGATTTGCTTGTGTATCTTGCTTGTTTTTTTTTTTCTTTCAGTTCTTGTTTCTCTGTTATACCCTGTCTCAGTGATCACTTCAGACAGTTTGGTGGGTATACTAAGCCTTGTTATCCCCAAACCAGCAGCCTCTTACATTCTCTCTTTGCCTTCACAGTGACCGACACCGGTCCTCTTCTACCAACATCGGTTACAGCGTGGCGACCGATGCTACTACCTCGGCCAGACATCGGTTACTGGGCCGATATCTCGTTCTTGTGTTTCACAGTTCCTGACAAACCAACAACCTACCAATTCCAACATTTTGTTGTTGTTTCTATTCTTGATTGACTAATTCCCTGTTGTATCCTCTTGTCCATGGTTGTTATCACCCGGAAACAAGCCGCAGCCATGGTTTCACATGCTTGTTCCATGTCTTTTCCTGAGTCACCCCCTTCGCATCCTATGGGGAATCCTACGGACACCAGTGCTTTTCCCAAGATCCCTGTAGGAGATCCGGACTTTGCCAAATTTTTGGATGCTAATCCTAGCACCGTATAGTATTATTTGTCTCATACCCCTACCATACACCCACGGTCAGCTCCTCTTTGGTATGCCTATTAGTATAGCCACTCACTTAGCCCCTTCCCCACCTAATAACTCCACCTCACCATCTTCATCCTTAGCCCCGTCTCCCAGCTCAGTGGCTTTGGTGGTTCATACTGCACCAATTGGCCTTCCTTTGGTTAATCTGGGCCCCACATATCACTACCGTCCACTTTACCTCATCTCTCTCCACAGATTGCCTCTTTCATAACTCGCTCTCTACCATCTATCCACACGAGCTTTCCCTCTCAGGCTCCGCCCACCTTTTCATTTCCATAGACTCATCCGGTGGCCTCAACATCTTATATAGGACACCCTTATTCGGCCACCCCAACACATTCATCATCGTTACCTTATCAACATTCAACCCCACCATTGTCTAGTAGCGGCTCTTGGCCCAATCCTCCTCCGTTTACGATGACAACACCATCATCTAACCCAACCAATGATTTAATCAAACAGATGATGGACAAGATGCAAAATCTTGAGGCTTCTATTTTAGGAAGCCGTAACACCCTGACATACGAGCAAGTTTTTGGGCCTATTCATCCTTCTGTCCCCCTTCATACATATCCTCCTCAATGGGAATTACCAAAATTTACTCACTTTAGTAGTAAGGAGGACCCTCAACAACACTTGCGATCGTTTAGACATGCCTGCTATCTGATTGCTCATGACGATGCCTTACTACTCCGTACCTTCCCCATGTCCTTATCAGGACCTACCTTGGAGTGGTACAGTGCTTTAGCCTCAATCTTCTCCTTTAACCAGTTAGCCCAATCTTTCTTGGATCACTTCTCCATCAATATTGCCAAGAAAGTATCCATTACCGACCTCTATGCCATCCGAAAATTTGAAGATGAGTCTATCATAGATTTCGTTGGATGATGGCGGGGCCTCATCAACTAACTTACTTATGCCTTACCTCAGCCTGCCGCTCATCAAACTCTTTACGTGGGCCTGCGCTAAACACATTTCTCCCACCCTCCAAATTCAAACTTTCCACACCTTTGATGAGGCCTTTACTATGGCTCGAAACTAGAGATTCGAGCCTTAGAGGAGGAGAAATTGAAGTTGCGCAACAAAAACTCAAATTTCCAAACCCAAGACTCCACCAACAAACCCAACACCACCAACTCTCACGCATCGGCTGCTTCGAAATCAAAAGGATCATACACGCGGTGATGGTCAAATCTCAAGCACCATCTAATACCCAGCAAAATCCACCTATAAGTATAAAGCCGAGCCCATCAAGTACACTCCCTTGGGAGAAACTTATGATGTGATCTTGGAAAAATTGCTTAAAGCAGGAGCTATCACCTTGCCTCCTGTTAAACCTCACTCCGGGTTTGATTCCGCCCATGCTATACCTTCTTGGTATAAAGAAAATGACTTACCATGACTTCTAACTTCCATCGCGAAAGGGACACAACCACAAAACTAAGATGTTGAAAAACATAGTGCAGGAAATGGTTGATGCAGGGGATATAACCCTCGATAATCCTAATGCCCCTACTAATCAAAATTTAAAAATCTTCAACAAACCATTTCCAAACCATTCATCTAACAGTAACACAAACCAAGAAACCTCAGCAGGAGAAGAGTGTGCATGAGATCCATGCGGTTTTCAACTCCCAACCAAGGGCTTCCATCGAGGAAATTCTGAATCGAGCCTCTTCACCAACGCAGGGGTCCTCGCCCCCTTCTCCTTCATCAGGACAAGAGGACAGCCCCACTATTCCTTTACCCATAAAGGAATCAACCACCCAGAGTTCTCTTCTCACAGAAGAGCCTTCTTACACCACATCCTCCTGCTGAAGGCGCGAGAGGGATGTTATCCAACCTATCTATTTCCCAAACATCTCCTTCCACCACTCTTGCTGCAAAAGAAGAAGGATCACCACTTTTTCTATCATCCTTAGAGGAGAAACCCCTCGAGCCTACATCACCAAACTCCTTAACCATGATGGATCCTCTAGAACATGCCCTCCTCCCTATCAGTTCTTCATCACCTAAATCTTTCCAGTGACCGGTTGACCTCTTAACACCCATTGATACAGCGCCTCATTCACCCCTGTATCACACCCCCAGTGGACCGGAAATCACAGCCCACTTCTCTTCCATACCAAAATTCCCATCCACACGTGAAGATTGTCATCCCCCAGAAGATAGATGAGTCTTATGGGAATGTTTGAGTACACCATGCTCTACTCAAATGCAGATGACTAATCCAGACACCTCTACCATATGCCCAAAGTTTTTACAAAAGCTCAAAATGCCTATGTCCTCACCTTCACCCCCCTCATCTCTACCGAATACCTCATCCACCTCTATCAACCTAACCAAACCTTCCCCTATGCTTGGGACTTCACCAATACCCAGCCTGACGCACCCACCTAAATGGTTAGATTTATCCAAAAATAAAGCCATCAATCCACCTAGGAGACAGACCCAATCTCCTCGAGTCCAATCTATGCCTCCGCCACAACTAAAACCCTCACCCCCGATCACACCGGTACAGACAGTGGCATGGTTTCAACCCTCACCATCACACCTACCTTCTATATTGGGGCCTCACCCCTCCACCTTGCCTCAATACACCATGCCTCCCACGTCTTCTTTAACACGACCTGCACCTTCTGCACCCATACAGAAATCCACGGGCGTCTCAACACCATCACCCCAAGTATCCTACCTACCTACCAACCCTAAGCAAAACTCGATCATCGAAGGACTTGTTTGTGTTGTCCTCTTTCCCCCATTGTTTCCTGCCACCACACATGTCATCTGTGGCCTCATCATCTAACTAGCTAAACATGACTTCTGCGCAGAAGAAGCCACGCCTAGTTAAACCCAATCATCAAAATCCCTTGCCTAAACCACCACCCATATGAACCACTCATACCCAACCATTACCAAAACAATCAATAATCTCACCCACTCAATCAATAGCCTCATCTTCATCTGAATTTGACCCACTCAAAGGATCTTACGCCAAGATCCTTGATATGTTGGTAGGGGATGCGACCATTTCCCTACCCCCACTCAGACCCTATGATCCATCTAAACCTCGACCTATAGGTTATGATGAATCTAAAATCTGTGCCTACCACCACACACCAGGACACAATGTAGAAGGATGCAAAGCTTTGAAAGCCATCCTTCACCAGTTGCCTATCTCGGATAGAAAATCTAAGAAAGACAACTTACGGAGGGAAAATCCCTTAGCTTCGATCCCTTCTCCTATACCACCTGTCCCCACCTCACCAAAATCTATCATCATTGCAACCCCACCTCTCGAGAACAATGACTTATCCCTACCATCTTCCTCATCTCGTATTCACGAGATCAACATGATTAGCATTGCTACTCGAGGTCAGAAAAACAATGGAAAAGCTAAAGAGAGCACACCTGCGGCCTCTCTTTCTCCTTCCACCATCCCGATCACCACCACCTAAAGTGGTTATTCATGGACCTACCTATCCAGTCTCTGATGGAGTTTCCCATCGCACCATGATCAAACAACTTCACCAATCTCCTGTAAAAATGACACTCTATGATCTCATTCAAACATCTGAATCTCATCGACAAGCTCTAATTGAGATCCTCCAAGGGATAGAGGTCCTACCTAATGAAACCCTACCCATCACCTCCATCTTAACACCCAACCACGTCACTTCTCTCACCAAACAACCTACCTCCACAACCACCTCTTGTCCTGTCTGTATACAAGCCAAGCTTCTTTGTCGGTTTTCGAAGAAGAAATTGTCGTCTTTGGTGCAAAAGATCCTGACCCCACTCTTTTCATCTCGGCTTACATCCAGGACATCCGGTACGTCGTGTTATGATCGATGGGGCTAGCCTAAACATCATCTCTTCCAAAGCCTTCCAATAGATGAATATCCCTCCTAGCTTGCATGTGTGCCAACCCCACCATGTTGCGTTCATTCAATGATGCTATTACTTCTACCCTAGGCACCGTGATCCTTAACATTCATGTAGGGCCACGTACCTTGCCCGAACTCTTCTATGTCCTTGAGGGAGAGTTCCAATACAACATGTTGTTAGGCCACCCTTGGATCCGGGCTATGGGATGCGTTCCCTCCACCTTACATAGATGCATAAAATTTGAGTATGAGGGGAAGTCATACACCATCACAGCTGACGCTTCCCCCTTCAAAACCTGCAATATGTTATACCACCCTAATGATGTGCTTGTACCAGTCAAGGCACCCATTGATCCGACCCAACCATCTACTTCAACCACGCCTCAACCATCCACCTTAGCCACACCCACACCTTTGACCAATGAAACCACCGACGCGAATACCTCTTCCTTCCCCACGAGACAACATCCCAACCTCGGATCCCTTGGTAGGTGTTTTGGGGAGTACCACCTATACAACGTTAGCACCTTCCATACCCCACAGAGTATGGACGGTTACATGCGCATCCTACCTACCTACGACCGTCGTGTGGGGAGGTGATCTCCTACGGACCACCTAATTGCCACAACCTAACGTATGGGGGTGTCGACATCATCTCTGTCACCCCTGAACCTCCCTTGGTGTGGTTCCCTTCCAATCTGATTTTCAATATCTAACCAACCATCATTTTTCCCTCACCTTCCTGACTCATTTGTGCTTGGAAAGGTTTTGGTTTTGGTCTTTATGAACAAGGCCGACATACGATCATTCCCATGACTACACGCAAACACAAAGATCGTAGTGGTCTTGGATTTTCTGAACCACCTACACCAAAGAAACCTCATGTCAATTGTATCCAGGAAGATGATGAAGTCACCCCTTCCAACCATCATCGCCCATTTTTCCATCTTCACCCACGGAGTCGATAGACCCGGAATCTATCCCTCCTAACTTTTTTTTTTGTGAATGCTATCTTCCTAGGTCCTCTCACTTATCAACGCGATGGTGAAGACCCATCTTCTCTCCCCCTTTTGTATCCAGACATGATCGAAGAAGACTCACCTTCGATTAATGTTGTGGAGTGCCAGGATGATGACTCCATCCTCACCTACCTTGGTGCGGATGACTCTTATATTCAACGCGCCTTACCATCTAAAACCCAAACCATGTTGAATGAGTCGACTATAGAAATCAACATCCACATGGAGGATGATCCTCACATTGTAAAGATCGGACAATCTCTCGATGCATCAGAACAAGCCACCTTCACTACCTTCCTCCATGCCCATAATCAAGCTTTCGCTTGGTCCTACGCCGACATGCCAGGAATCGATCCTGACATTGCTTGTCCATAACATCACTCTGAAACCAGACTCCAAACCAGTTAAATAGAAACTGAGAAAAATGCATCCACGCATTGCCCTCTTGGTTAAAGAAGAGCTTCATGACTCCTTTCTGTTTCTTTCATCTTACCTATTGACTATCCTCAATGGATTTCTAATGTCGTACCTATCACTAAAGCGATGGGGGGACTTCGGATATGTATGGATTTCGGGACCTTAACCTCACTTGCCCAAAGGATGACTTCCCCTACCTAGCATTGATCAACTTGTTGATCTCACTGCGGGCCATGAGATGCTTTCTCTCATGGATGGTTTCTCGGGATACAATCAAATTTTAGTAGCCCCGGCCGATCAACATAAAACCACCTTCATTACCCCCCAGGGGACCTTCTGCTATCGTGTCATGCCATTTGGCCTTAAGAATGCTTTGGTGCGACCTATCATGGGCTATGACTTACATACATTTTCATGACATTATGCACACTATCCTCGAGGATTATGTCGATGATCTTCTTTGAAAATCCAAACATCGCAGTGAACATCTCGATGTTTTAACCATTATTTTCGATCACCTGTTACAATATTGTGTTCATCTTCAACCAAAGAAATGTGTCTTTGGCATCCTTTCGGGAAAAATCCTTGGCTTTATCATCTCTTTGCATGGCATTGAGGTCGACCCAGCTAAAGTCAAAGCTATCTTAGAAATGCCCCCACCCACTAACCTAAAACAATTACGTAGTTTGCAGGGAAAACTCCAATCTATCCGGCATTTCATCTCACAACTCTCGGATCGATGTCAACCTTTCCATCATCTCCTTAAAAAGGACATTGTCTTTCAATGGAGCGAGGAGTGCCACCAAGCCTTTGAGGCTCTTAAAGCTTATCTCTTGCAGCCACCCATGCTTATCCCACCTCAGGAAGATCACCCTTTCTACCTTTACCTTTCTACCACCGACCATGTTGTTGTAGGAGCCATGCTCACACATCGTGACTCTGAGCATCGAGAGCAAGTAGTTTATTACATAAGCCATACTCTTGTGGATTACGAGACTAGGTATACACACGTAGAAAAGTTGTGCCTAGCCCTATCATTCGTGGCCACCAAACTCTGACATTACCTCCTGAATCACAAAACTTTTGTCATCACCAATGCTGATCCCATACATTATATGTATGCCAAACCTCATCTAAACCAACGCATCACCCGATGGCTTATGCTCCTCACTGACCTCGACCTTGAGTTTGTACACCAGAAATCAGTCAAAGGACAAACTATCGCGGATCAACTCGCGGAAGCCCCTTTACCTGGGGAACAATTTACCAATTTTACTTTCCCTGATGAACTCATCACAACCCTTTCACTCAGTGATGTGTCTTATCCGATGACCCTCTTCTTCGATGGATCTAAATGTCAGCGTGGTCGGAGGGGCAGGCATTGTTCTCATTCCTCTTGATGGTGAACCTATGCCTCTTTCATTCAGGCTCGATTTCCCCTGCACTAACAATATAGCGGAATACGAGGCCCTTGTTTTGGGTCTCCATGTTGCGTTACACTTAGGTGTGAAGTCTATTAACATTTTTGGTGACTCTCAATTGGTAGTAAATCAAGTTACTGGCATCTACCAATGTAAAAATGAGGAACTTCAAAAGTACAAATGTTACGTGGATTCACTTTTGACCTTATTTACTCATTATTCTATCCAAACCGTTCCACGCTCAACTAATAAATTTGTGGATACTATGGCTTGCTTGGCCTCACAAATTCCTACCTCACCAACTGACTCTGACATATTTGTCTTGGTCCAACAACTCTTTGCCCCATCTTACTTAGTCCCGGATGTTTGTATGGTAAATAATGTATCTGCTGATTCGCAGGATACCTGGTATCACCAATTTCACGACTACCTTACAACCTCTGTTCTCCCACCTGACCTTACTAGTAATGGAAAACGTGCTTTTCTTAAAAGTGTTTCTCATTATGTCATCATGGGGGGACTCCTCTATAAACGTGGCTTCGATGGTATCCTCCTTCGATGTCTAACCGCTGAAGTCACCCATACCATCCAACAAGTCCATGATGGAATTTGTGGTGGGCACTTTAGTGGCCTTGCCATGGCCAAGCGGATCCTTCACCTAGGATATTATTGGCCTACTCTTAATAAAGACTACTACTGAATATGTTAAGCATTGTGTTATGTGTCAACAACATGCCAACCTTCAACATACTCCCAGCCACCCGCTACAGGTCACACGAGATCTTTGGCCTTTCTCACAATGGGGTTTAGACCTTATTGGTGAGATTCACCCACCTTCTTCGCAGCGTCACCATTGGATCATCACGGCAACCGAATATTACACTAAATGGGTGGAGGCCATTCCACTCATTTCAACCAAAAAAGAAAATCGTTGAGTTCATCAATCATCACATTATCTGTCGTTTTGGTGTTCCTCATCGCCTGATAACAGATAATGGAAAATCTTTCAAAAATAAGCTATTACGAGCCCTTTGTGACAACTTTGGTATCAAACTTAGCTTCTCGTCACCCTACTATCCACAAGAAAATGGTCAAGCCAAATCTTCTAACAAAACCTTAACCAAAATTCTCATGAAAGTCATTAACGATTCTGGGAAAAACTGGCATGATCACATCCCCTTTGCCCTTTGGGCTTATCGTACCAACATTCATACTTCCACTAATGCCACACCATTTTCTCTTTGGTGTATGGTACCAAGCTTGTCTTGCCTCTCGAAATACAAATCCCTTCCCTCAGAATATCTCTCCAGGATATTCTCACCAATGATGACTTCCGCCAAGAGCGGTTAGCCCAATTGGAGCTTCTTGACGAGCGTCGTCTTACAGCTCTTGACCACCTTCAAATTTATCAAAAGCGCATCAAGCGTGCTTATGATAAGTGAATTCATGAGCGTACCTTTAAGATTGGTGATCTTGTCCTCAAAGAGAATCAACATGTAACCAAACTAGAAAAGAGCAAACGTGGAAAATTTGCTCCTAATTGGATTGGGCCTTACATTATCACTCACACTTATGGATCAGGTACTTATCATTTAGCTTCACTTAATGGTAAACTGAGCTGAACCCCTTAATGCCTTGCATCTCTACGACCATTCTACTTGTTGAATTTAGTGTTACATCACTTCTTATCTACCTTGCGCTCATCCCTTGAGCTCATTTACCACCTCATACACCTTGTTTCATGCATCTCAAAGTAGAATCAAACTCACGTGGTTTGATCATCACCTCCTCTTAAAGATGCCTTCCCCTTTTTAGTCTGGTCCATGACTTAAAAGTATCAAAATAACAAGTTCTCAATTATACAATTATGGGATATTCTTGAGTCAAACTTCCTGCAAAACTAGATGCTTCATGCCAAATGGACATCTAGACCTCTAAGCTATAAACTAGACTGCTCCCTCGAAGGACAGCTATGTGCAAAGCCACATCTCTACTATATAAGTAGACTGCTCCCTCGAAGGACAGCTATGCAAAGCACATCTACTCTACTATAAGTAGACTTGCTCCCTTGAAGGACAACTATATAAAAAGTCAGCCTCTATCGAAGCTTCTCGCATTGATCGGCTTCGTGAAGACCTCAAGAACAACAAAATGCATATCCCATATAGACTTCCCATCATCGATCGATCTATATCCGAAAAATAAAAAAGTAGTATTCAAAAGCACTTTTGAGTCATGGACTTGTCTATTTAGGTTTGGTTCTCTTTCGTCAGAATAATCACCTTATAACAAGTTCTCTGCGCCCCAGTCTATACCATCCACCTCACCTCACCATTCTTCAAAATAACAAAACTCAAGGGACGTGACGTATATCCGATATATTGTGATTATACAACTCTTTTCACCTATCGACTTCTCACCTATGCAAGGTACCTAGGGATTCAAGCTCATCCTACGATAATACGTGGTTTGTTTAGCTCTTTCCAACTATGGGACACTTTTGCCTCTTTTACCCAATCTAGGATTATGTGTTGACCTTAATCAGGACACGGTTTCCTATGCTTGGGTAAGCTAACCCTCGCTTCACCTATACCCACACCAACACCACCAATACCTTACCAACACCAACAACATTACCCTACCAACATCAAACTTTTACCAACCAACAAATTGCCTAACCACAACCAAATTTCCTGAATTCACCTCTCCCTGGTCCTAAGGGAGAACTACATCGGTCTGAGGCCCCTCCTTGCTTTGTGCAATGGGCTATGTAGGCAGCACTTAGGAGACATGGGGTCTCCCAAGGTTAGCTCGACCATCCCCTACCATAACCTATCATGTGTTGTGTTTTCCTTAAAAATATAAATATTTTCACGTATTTATATTGATAACACTCACCTTTGTCCTTTATCAATCCAAACATTCAAAACACAAACATTCTTATTATTATCATAACTCAAATCAACATACATATTCAGTTTTATTTAGATGTTAAACAAATACATCTTCTCTATTATCGACACGCACGGTCGAGTCCTTATTTATTCTTCTACCCCTATGTATGAAACTCACTTAGGCCCCCACGCCTCGTCCCAGAACCAGGTAGCGATGGTGATCGTCGACGCCACTCACCTGGCCTCTCCATCCTCAAAGGTACCACTGCTATTGGTTCCTCCCACTGATCCACCAATCTCTCCTGTAACATACGAATATGCCCTCTCGCGTGGAGGAATCTTGCCTCTAGTCTCTCCACTCGTGATTGCGAAGCCTCTAACAATCCGTGGTCTCATTCACTGTGTTTGAAGGCTGTGAACTAAACCTGCGGTGGTCTCTCTCCACTTGTAATCACAGCTATGTCAGGATGATCGGCCCTCTCATGTGTACCTCATAGCTCTCTGCTTGCCCACCATAATCTATAAGACTCTGTCACTCCTGCATCCATTACCCTGCGATCGGCTGCTATCTCTTCTGGTCCTTTTGAAGTGTTGGCCATGGAGGTGAGAATGGTGCCTCGGCGTCGATCCTCCTGTATGGTCTATGATCCATGGGTATATCCTGAACAAATCCAAATTGTCACCACACGCGATCTAGAGGAATCCTCTCGTACTCACCTGGCCTGTGTCCTGCGATCCACCTCAATCGCTCTACACCCCTCAAATCCTCGGCTATGTTCACCATCACCATGTAGTTCCCATAAGGCCTCCAATGGATATCCGCAATCATCACCATCTCCAACATCTACCTATAATACTCGGCATCATCATCACGGTCTCGGCTCTTGCCTCTTGCTCTGTCTGGACCCATCACTTGAATCCCAACCTCTGCAATCTTGTCTCTCCTGCCTGGATTGGTCGGCCTATTGGTCACACACACACAATGTGCTCATAGGCCCAACAATGTAATAAGTATGCACAATCTAGTGTAGTCCTGTGATTTCACCTGCATGCCCATAAACCCCTGTATAGCTCCGCTAGATATGCGGGTGCCCATGCAAAAGTAATGCTACCTTCTATCATCTCACGAATAATACACATCAATGATTTTGGAAATCTTCCCCCATCCACTCTAGGTAATGCATAATACCCCACCACTATCATTAATACCATGGCCAACCTTGTTGCCTCAGGGTGTGCCATGCAAACATTATACCATAAGTAAATGTCAAGCCTCGCTGTGTCAAATCTCGTGCGGCTGGACCAAATACTGCCGTTATCGCTGCCCACCACCACGTTGGGCCTGCACGATACTGCTTGGTCTTCTGTAATTGGAAGTCTCAAAATTCGAAACACATCTTCTAACGTCACTATCATCTCCCCTGTTGGCAGATGGAAGGTATTCTTTTATGGATTCCATCTCTCAATCAGCACCTGCAACATAGCATGATTGCGTGTGATTCGTGAATAATAGCGGATTCCGCTTAACCCCACACGGTTTATTAATGCCCACTCAGCTGGTGTTACATCCGCTCGGACCCATGACAACAAAGTTGGCACCCTATCATTCATCCTCAACCTACCTCTCTGCTGCACACATCAAACCAACAAACAACAAATAAATCCCCAAGTGTTTTTTATCAAAATCTGTAACTTTACACAGTAACCGATATCGGTTACCTAACCGATACTAGTTAGGCATAAACCGATATCGGTCACTGTCAATTCTATCCACCCTACTCAAAAACACCACCTATGATAACTTATTCACTTGTTTTCCCCTCTCTATACCTAAAAACATATCTAAAACACCTGATTACCTACCCCATAACACTCACCCCATCCCAAACCCTTTCCTATCACCTTTCTTTTCATCTCTACCCACTTACCTTACCACATCCTATTCATAACCATGCAAAATCTAATTCCAACCAAAACTTATACCTCTTGGGATGCAGCTTGAGGTGGAACCTGTCTTCCTTCTCCTCTCTGCCCGTTGGATGCTTCTCCTTGTTCAGCCATGTTCACCACCCTCTTCACTATAACTTGCCTTTACGCCTTCTTAATCCAAGCCCACGATCACTTTACCTGTCTCTTTCCTCCTTATCACTCAATTCTCCCATGTAACTAACCTGTATGGACGTCAACAACCTCGCATCCTCGTATTTAACATGTTGCATGACTCTAAAAATAAGAATTTAAGTTGCCTCCCAAGCTTTTCTATTTTTAGAAAAGCTCGTTTTAGCATAACCGATATCGGTTACCTAACCGGTATCGGTCACATAGTGACCGACATCGGTTAGCTAACCGATATCGGTCACCTGTCTCCTTTTGCTTATACCTAGGCCTTTTCTTTGTTTTTGCAAATTTTTGGTGGAGCCCACCTCTTTTCCCTGCATAACGACATCACTATCAACATCCATCATCATAATAACATCAACATTTCAAAACATATGCATATCATCAAAACATCATCAACATCATCTATATACATCAAATTCCAATACCATCGACAAAACACATGAAACATTATAATATATGCATCAAATCAAAAATTATACACACCATGTGGATCAAACTCATCATCTATATATCATCAAATCAATGTCAAAATATACAAATTGCCCTGCATGGGGCCTCTGTAATCCAAAATACAAAGTCGGCATGCAGGCCATTGTCTCTGTCAAAATCTCGACTCGGCTCGCAGGCCGGTCTCTCATGTCAAAAATATACTCGGCTCAGTAGGTATCGGTATACTAAAAAATGTACTCGGCTCGCAGGCCGGTATATACAACAAAAATGAATACATAAATCCTATGTGGGCACGCAGGCCCCTATATGCACACTCGGTTCGCAGACCGGTGTCTCTATCAAAAATCATCTATCCAACTCGACCAAAAATGTCTCCTCTGGGGTGACTCAGCTCTCTCCCCCTCCCTCGGCCCATCCCTCAGCTGGCCCCTGTGCTTGGGTCTCACCTCCTACCTAACCCGACCCCCACTTGGCCAGTGGTGCGGCCTGACTGTGACTGTGACTCCAGGAAGTCTCGGCTCTATGAGCCACATATGGCTGATAATCTACACCGGTACCATCTAGTAGGTCCTGATAGTAATGGGCCTCCGCTCTAGCCTCCATGTAACTGGGCCCGTGCACCATGGCTGGTGGGGCTGGTCCCCGGCTCCTAATAGAAGTGGGCCCTACCCTGCCTGTGTGCCCTGAACCTGAGCCGGTACCTGTGGTGGTGGTGGAGCTGCCATCGAACTGAACAGACTAGGGGACTGCACTGTGTGTGCACTGTGCTGCACATGCTGTGCATGCTACTGGCTAACTGCCCCTGTAACACCCCAATGTGCATGCATGTGTGTGTGATGCTACCCTGTAGTAATACTTTGCACCTTTGACCCGGAGATGGTCCCTCTCCTTTATAACCACTAAATCTGTTTGTCTTGTTGTTTGTGCTCTCACGGCCACCCTCTACCCTACCCACCAAACCAAAAATGAGCCTGTAACCCGGCATCATCCAGCTTGTGTGTCATCTCTCGGTCTCTCTGCTACCCAGACTGGTCAAATGGCTGCGGTAGAGGCAGTGGTGCCTCTACATCCTCCCTCTGATGTGGGAGGGGAGGTGGCACATCCTGCCATAGTCCTAGCTGTCATCGTACCCTCTCTAGGGGAATCCACTCATACTCCCCGGGTCTCCATCCAGCTATCCAGAAGATGTATTGGATCCATCGCAGTTGTGCTCGGGCTCCTCCACGGGGCTGATGGCCTCTGTATGGCCTCCATATAATATCTAATGCAGTCAGGCCCTCTAACATATGCCTATAAAAGGCAACATCCCACCTGCGACCACTGCTCGTGGCTGGCCCACGACCCCCAACCACCTCTGAAACCCATATCTGTAGACTACTTCTGTGGCCACTGCTCTTTGGGGAAACCCTATTGGTCATATACACACGATGTGCTCATATGCCCAATAGTGTAACAAGAATGTCGAACATATACCGAATCACCTCATACGGCGATAGCCCCAGAGCTCTCTATATAGCTGCACCAGATACACTGGTGCCCATGCGTAGCAGGTGTGCTCCTCCACCATCTCCTGTAAAACTCCCATCAGAGCCCATGGGAAGTGGCCTCCCTCTGAGTCAGGGAGGGTGAAGCAGGTGATATCGACCATCATCAGCATGGCAAGCCGTGTCTCTGTCGATGAGCGCGATACATCTCACCGTAGCAGATGCTCACACTATGATACGTAACCAATGGGGTTGCATCCCCGAATACCTATAGGATGTTATCCATCGTTGTCTCGGCATCCACCTGGAACACCTCCTCACCTATGATCGGTAGTCTCAGGATGCGATACACATCCTCTAGGGTGATTGTCATCTCTCCAGTAGGGAGATGGAAGGCATTGGTTGCCGGATCCCATCTCTCGATGAGGGCAACCATCAGGTTGTGGTCCCTATCCACAGCCCTATACCTCTGGACTCCACCGAGTCCAACCTCCCATAACTACCCACTGCTCTGCGGTCACATGTGGCCACATCCACTCCAATAGGGGCGGCATCCGATCTCGCATGGTCAACTGTTGGCGTGCAAAAACCCACTCCATCGGCCTACCCTTAACAAAACAACCAACCTAACCCTCTATACTTACTCACCCACCCAATCACAACCCAACTCTGTAAACACATCTACACCCACCTATCTTACCCTATACATCTCAAAATCCCTCTCACTCCTACAATCCATCTTTAAATATCCCACCCACTCCAATCAAACCTATCTCACCTAATCTCCCTCGAATCAATAACCCCACCCAAAAAAAATCCCAAACTATCCCCTTCACTATCCCACCCCACCCACCCCCCCAACAATACACACCATCTACTCTAAGCCCTTTAACCATACCCCACCAATTTAACCCATCCCAATCCATACACACCCATAACCTATCCTACCCAGAACCGACCCCAACCACCCAATTACCCCCACCCCAATAACCTATCCTACCCCAATCACTTATCCCACCTAATCCCCATTAGTGAATTCACCCACCTCACCCAAAAATCTACTCCCCCTCGACCCTATAATCTATCCTACCACCTAAAACAACACCCAACAAAGCAATTTTACAACCCTACCTCCTACCCATGGTGACCGCTTATCGGTCACCCTCGACGACCATGTCGGTCCCCACCCACATCCTATGTCCAAATTTTATGAACCACGTCGGTCGACACATGACCAATGCCTCTTGGTCTGCACTAATCTAATCTACACCTAAAAACTGTGATCGATGTCGGTCGACTAGTGACCGACATCGGTCATTTGTGGGGTTTAGGGGCGAACCAAAAATGGCCCCCAAACCCCTTTTTCCTATTTCTCCCAATTTACCCAACACAATTTCCTAAAACCTTACCCACCTTGACGTTTTTTGCCTACCTAACATATCTACCCAATCCATTTCATTGTTTACCTTCATTTATTCATTATTTTATCAAATTTTGGATTCCTACCCCAATACCCAAATCCCAGCTAAATTCATAAAATTGATAGAAATAGGGGTTCAGAGCCTACTGGTATGACTACACGTCATCGTGGTGGGATAGGTGGTGGTGGTCCAGCTCCTCCAGCACCTCCAGCACCTCCTGCTCCTCCAGCCTGTGCCATAGCTCCAAATCTCCTCAGCAGGGTCCTCAACCAATCAAGCTCTGCCTCCCGATCTCTGGGGCCTACCAATAACTCACTCACCCACTCAACTAGTGCCAACTCAGCCCAAACACTCGACACAATCAATTCAAAACTCAACAAGAGATGTTTTGGCACTCAAATTCACAATGTGAAAATGACATGCCACTTTTTTTTTTTTTTTTTATAGGTTTTGACCTCTAACCGATATCGGTTAGGGCATGCCCTAGAAGACCGATATCGGTCTTCTAACCATATCGGTCACCCCTAACCGATATCGGTTACCTTACTTATTTTAACCTAACTCCTGCCCTTATCCACCAATCTCCATTTTTCACCACATCGCCTACCCCCGGCTTTGCTAAATAGCCTTATTTTGAATTCATCGGGACCCAAGGCCACGACCAATCAATTGCCCCGACCACGAAGGCGGCCAACCAGGCCATCGGCCCGACCCAGGCCCCACCAACCAATCAATCCCGACCCGAGGCCCCAAATCGGCCCGACCCGCCATGACCAGAACCAATCCCGTGACCAATCGGCCGGCGACCCGAGGCCCGACCAATCAATCGGCCCGACCCAGGCGCGACGACAATCGGCCCGACCGGCCCGACCCGAAACCAATCGAAGCGGCCCGACCAATCGGCCGACCCAGGCAACCAATCGGCCCGACCCAGGCGCGCAACCCAATCGGCCCGACCACCAACCAATCGGCCCGACCCAGGCCCGCCAAATCCCCGACCCGGCCCACCAAATCGGCCCCGAGACCAGCCGAACCAATCGGCCCGACCCACGCGCCCGAGGCCACAACCAATCGGCCCGGCACCGGCCCAATCGGCCAGCCCAACCCCGATCGGCTGACCCGAGGCCACCACACCATTAAGTACCTCGACCAGGCCCACAAATTATGATTCTATCCACCCATCCACCCATCATGTAGTTGTTTGTTGATCGAGCTCACTGTTCATGTGTTTAGCATGACTAGGATACTTGAATTGATCGGTGACCAGCTTTTCCTAGACCAGACCCATGTGACGTTTATCTCAACCAAACCAACCATTTGAGTACTTGCCAAATGCCTAAACGTTCCGGTACCTTACCCATTATATCCCCTGGAGCTACTTCCTATGCCTTGGATACCAGGATTATATCAACCTTGTTTGGATAAACTATCGACCTTTGCCTATGAATTGCTTGTTTGCTCTTTAAATCATGTACCCTGGTCACACTACTGCATTTCAACGTGTGTCTGCTTCCTTGAACTTACCCCACCATCTTACCATCATCTCATCATCATTCACCCTTTATCAACCCTATCCCTGATTTCACGTCGCCTCAATCTGTGATAGATTTGAGGGGGATTACCTATACCCTTAACTGGGGCAACCACTTCTTATTATTGTCGGTGCAGCTTTACAAGACAAGCTACACACAACAAGGGGCAAATGTAGACACCAAATTTGGGTCTTACGACGCCCTGTGCCCCGCATCTCGTCTCGCAACCTAACCCTACCTCACCACCTAAACCTTACACAATTATTATTTATTAATTACCTTATAATTAATAAATCCACATCTCAAACCCTGCCACCTCACCTCGCCACCTCACCATGACCTAGCCCTAACCCTAAACTAACCTAATTAAGACCTATAACTTGGTCCAGACCCACACCCATGACTCATCACCCCTCACCCACACCAAAATGAACCTAATAATGACTTGACCAAGCCCACAACTGACCCCTCGGGAGAAAAGGAGGGAAAGTTGGCTATTTTACTAAAAATAGCCAACTTTGACCTAACGACACATCGGTCCCTACTGTGACCGGCGTCGGTTAGGTAACCACCATCGGTTCCCTATAAATGACCTCCCCCAACCAAAACAAAGGATCCGAATTCATTTTGCAAGAGAGGGACAAGTGAGAGAGAGAGAGAAGAGGTTGCAGAGAGGAGTATTGAGCCCAAGGCTATGGCGAGCAACTAGATCACTGTCACACTCATCCAAACATTGGGAGAGTCGGAGGATAGCTTCATCAACTCACTTCCGATTTTCAGATCATCCCAACTGAGCCTTTCCTTCGCCACTTGCATTCCTTGGACCTGCATCCATCAGAAACTAGTAAGTAGTCTCTTTTATTACCTTGTATGCTTCTAGACACTACTTTGTGAACTTTTGATTCATAGTGATTATAAGCTCACTCCTGGATCTACCACCCGGCAGCACCCTACACCTAACCTTCATTCATCCATCTCTATATTGCCCCAAAGACAACTTTCTCACTCTCTGAGTCTTCTCTATCACCCTACTACTCCCCTCAACCATCTACCAACCTTCTAAACCCCATAACCACCTTACAACCAACCTCCATTTAAAAAACCCTAAATCACTGCCCCTACGATATCGGTTATCCCCTACTAGTATCGGTTTTATAACCGATCGGTTATCCGATGACGGCATCGGTCACTGTGACTTATACCAAAAACCAACCTTTCACCTATTTACCTCCAAACAATCTCATATCCAGCCTTGTCTATCCCTGTAACTTGATCTGAACGTATCAATAACCAGTGACCAAACAAACAACATGACATTTTATTATTGGTAGTTTAGTCTCTATTGCTTTTAGTAACGAGGTACCTAAATCATGATTTCATAATAGCTTCTTTATTATCATTTGCATTAATTTGTATTAAAAGGGAACTGACCACCTTCGAAAGGAAGTCTAATATTTCCTGGGCCCAAGGCAGTTCCCTCACTTATTGTTTAACGAAAATCTGGTGGTCTTGCATTCTTATTTACAGGTAGTCCTTCCCAGAAAAAAAGGAGCTCTTCACAATCGGTCTGATCTCTCTACGGTACACGCACACCTTCCCAACACTCAACAGGTATTCCTCCTAGCCCTAACCCTTATCTGTTTCTCAAGAGAATAAAGATAGAAATAACAATTTACACTCCTTTAACCAATACACTTTACAAAAGTAGATAAATAAATAAATACTGCTGAAAATGATTGTAAACTTGGAAAATCAATAACTCCCACAATATTTATCCGATTTGAATGAAATAACTTGCAGAAGAAAGATAAAATTATGCACTTTCCAATGAGATAAAAAGCTGCAATTTCTGATCACAAAACCCCACTTAAAATAGGCCCCAAAAAAGTAGTTCAAGTCGTTAGGGTTAGGGTAAATTCTATAAATTAATTCCAGCACTTTTCCTCACTCAAAATCTTAATAAACGCAGCTTTCCAGATCTGCAATTAAAATTTTTGAACAGCAGCTTTAAAAATACATCAAACCCCTCAAAAATATGCCAAAACATACATAACCCAGATTTATCTTTTTTTTGCTACTATTAATTCTAGAAAGGTTAGCATCTCAAAATACCATGAAATCAATGTTTTTGTTTTCATGCAATAGGAAAACAAGCAAGAACATATCAGATTTTCTCTTGCAAAGTTATCACCAATAAAACACCATGAATCTTCCCAACAAGTCGATTTGCATGTGCAATACTCAGCTATAAAATCAGATTGAAACCCTCACATAAATCCCTCAAAACTCTCATTAAAAAGCTCATGCACTCTCCCAATAATGGTGACTCACATATATATAAGGAATGAAGCAAACACTTGTCAATTCAAGCTCAAAAGGAAACACACACTTTTGGTGGTGTTGATAAACAACTTTTATTTTTTATCATAAGTTGGCATACATCCCTTCTTTAAGCATGAAGATAAGTTTAATAAATGTTAACATGTGAAAAAAGAGTATCCACATCTTCTTTTATAGCTTTTGCCTTGCACATCCTCCAAAGTTCTTCTCCATCTTTGGCACCATAATCTAGGAGGGAATCTTATTTAAAATATGCCTGAAAGTCATACTAAACAACAAATATTAAATGCATGGAGATTTTAAATCAAATGGGGCCCATGTGGATCGACCCATACCTAGAAGAAATCATTTTAAATATTAAACATTAAATAATCCTCCAGTAAAATGTGACTTGCTTAGTCACTTCATTCACCCTCTAAAATGATAAATTATTATTCCAAGGTGAAGTCAAATTCTTCTTTTATTTTTTATAATTGACTTGCACATAAATAAATATTAAATTCCTTTTTACTCACATGTCCAAATCGATTTATTTATATTTTAATTTTCCTTTGAAAAGGGGGACATTACAATCCTCCTTCCAAAATTGCTTGTCCTCAAGCAATTGTAGAATCGGATGCTCTTGTATACAAGGAAGAGTTGAAAAGCTATGGAAAGAGGTTAAAAACCTCAAATCTTTCCTAAACTCAGCCATGCACCTTCGATTAGAGAAAAACAAGAGAAACTAACATGAAAGCATTATAACTTCAACAAAAACATCAAAAATAACATGTATACTACTCTCTACTCCATGAAAGCTGAATGAAAGTGAACCTAGTTTAGATTCTAAAATCAAATTATGTGATTAGTTGTTTTCTCCCAAAAATAGTGAAGAGATCTCTCTAAGTTGGCTACATGGCCAAGCTTTGGATCTTCCCTTACTAACTATATTTGGAGTGGATGGATGCAAGATGGAGGAGATTCAACAATGGAGGATAGCCAAGATCAAATGCCTAATTAGCTTGGCTAATGAAAATGAGGTCTAATACCAATATCTCCAAATATGAGAGATTTGTTATGTAAAACAAGGTGTAAAGTTGTTCTCTTTTGTAAAGTGTTGTGTTGAATGGGTAGGCTTAGCCTTGTATTTATAGTTTATGGTTTGGAAGAGTTTGAACTTTGGGTGCATGTGGGACTAAAGCTCAAAAATCACTTTTAGATTAGATTAGGCTTAGTTAAGCTAGGATTAGGCTAGTTAAACTTGATTAGCAAGTGATTAGAGACTCATTGAGAGTTGGGAGGGATCTGGTTAATCAATTCTGACTGATAGATAACCTAGGAAGCCAATAGAAGTGGTCTAGAGAGAACTAGGGAGGTTTTGAATGGTCAAAAGGAGGAATGTTTAGCTAATAAGAGAGATATTAACCAAATTAGATGATTATAGGAGGAATGAAACCAAGAGTGTGTCGTAAATAGGCATCCAAAATGGAGCAAAGAATGGGTAATTAACCAAGTATCATTAATTAAATGAATTGGAGGAAATGCTAAGTGTAAGAATATTTTAGGTGTCTACATGGCCAAGCTTTGGATCTTCCCTTACTAACTATATTTGGAGTGGATGGATGCAAGATGGAGGAGATTCAACAATGGAGGATAGCCAAGATCAAATGCCTAATTAGCTTGCTAATGCAAATGAGTTCTAATGCCAATATCTCCAAATGTGAGAGATTTGTTATGTAAACCAAGGTGTAAAGTTGTTCTCTTTTGTAAAGTGTTGTGTTGAATGGGTAGGCTTAGCCTTGTATTTATAGTTTCTGCTTTGGAAGAGTTTGAACTTTGGGTGCATGTGGGACTAAAGCTCAAAAAGCAATTTTAGATTAGATTAGGATAAACATGCTTTAGGCTTAGTTAAGCTAGGATTAGGCTAGTTAAACTTGATTATCAAGTGTTTAGAGACTCATTGAGAGTCGGGAGGGTCTAGTTAATCAATTATGATCGATAGATAGCCTAGAAGCCAATATAAGTGGTCTAGAGAGAACTAGGAAGGTTCGAATGGTCAAAAGGAGGAATGTTTACCTAATAAGAGAGATATTAATCAAATTAGATGATTATAGGATGAATACGACCAAGAAGGTGTCATAAATAGGCATCCGAGAACGGAGCGAAGAATGGGTAATTAACGAAATATCATTAATTGAATGAATTGGAGGAAATGCTAAGTGTAAGCATATTTTAGGTGTCTACATGGCCAAGCTTTGATCTTCCCTTACTAACTATATTTGGAGTGGATGGATGAAAGATGGAGGAGATTCAACAATGGAGGATAACCAAGATCAAATGCCTAATTAGCTTGGCTAATGCAAATGAGGTCTAATGCCAATATCTCCAAATGTGAGAGATTTGTTATGTAAAACAAGGTGTAAAGTTGTTCTCTTTTGTAAAGTGTTGTGTTGAAATGGGTAGGCTTAGCCTTGTATTTATAGTTTCTGTTTGGAAGAGTTTGAACTTTGGGTGCATGTGGGACTAAAGCTCAAAAAGCACTTTTAGATTAGATTAGGATAAACATGCTTTAGGCTTAGTTAAGCTAGGATTAGGCTAGTTAAACTTGATTAGCAAGTGATTAGAGACTCATTGAGAGTTGGGAGGGGTCTAGTTAATCAATTATGATTGATAGATAGCCTAGGAAGCCAATATAAGTGGTCTAGAGAGAACTAGGGAGGTTCTGAATGGTCAAAAGGAGGAATGTTTAGCTAATAAGAGAGATATTAACCAAATTAGATGATTATAGGAGGAATACGACCAAGAAGGTGTCATAAATAGGCATCCGAGAATGGAGCGAAGAATGGGTAATTAACGAAGTATCATTAATTGAATGAATTGGAGGAAATGCTAAGTGTAAGCATATTTTAGGTGTCTACATTTTCCCCTCTTTGGGGTGGTGTAAGTGATGTCACTTCAAAGAAAGTAAACAAGCATAAAAAGTAGAAAAATTTTAAGGGATAGAAGGAAAAATGAGTAGAATTAAGGATGCTCCTTGATTGTTGATAGGGGTGATAGAAGAACTCGATTGACGATCGAAAAGATGATAGAAAGAGAACATAAGAAAGAATAGTGCGAAGAAGTCGAAAAGAAAGGGGATATAGAAGAAAAAGAGTATGAGGAAGGGGGAATGAGCTAACATCCATCCATTTCCTTTTAAATAACTTTATTTTTCATCATATTGCTAGTGATCTTCATCATGGTCCTTATTAAAAAAAGAATGAACAAAAGTGTAGTATGACATGAAAAGCCATATACGAACAAATGTCTATTGCTAAAAACACCAACTCCATGCAACATACCAAATGCAATGCAATGCGAGAAATTAAAAGATTCCTAACTCCATGCAACATACATAATGCAATGCAATACGAGAAAGTAAACAAGCTAACCTAGCAAAGAAACATAATGTAATGTTTTGTTACTAAGCTTCAGCCCAACTCAGTGAATTAACAACAAGGGTTGAAAACGGTGCCTTGAGAAAGGATACATGTGAGGGTATAACCGAGGACACTTAGGTCCAATGAAAATCAATGTGCACTATGAAACAGCACTGCATAAACTCGTTGTGCCCCGCAGTACCGACATAGTAAGCAACCTAGCTTTGTTGATGGAGGTAGATCAAGATAATCCGCGAGTCGTGCACATGAACAGTGAGAACCAAAGAGTGACGTGTTTGTAAGTGGATTTATATTGTTTTTTATTTTTCTTGAAACATATTTGAATGTTTTTGATATTTCTAACATATTTGAATGTTTTTGATGATTTTTCTAACATATTTGAATGTTTTTTTTTTTAAAGTTTTATGAAACTATGTACAGGAAGACATAAAGAAACGTGGATGTCCCCAAAGTGATAAACGGATGTACAAGGGAAAAGGCCATGTGCATGCGCAAGAAGGTGAAGATACAAAATTTCCCCAATGATTAGGTGGGAGTATTCAAAGGCAAATTCTTCACGGGTAGAAATGGGACCTAAGGCCATTATGGATAGGTTCAACATGATGATGAACGTAAAACAATGAATTGCTGGGAAGAAGCAAGGATGCCCCAAACAGATTTGGCCTAAAAGCACATGATAGAAAGGAAGTGGAAGATTGTTTTTTCAAAAGGGGACAAAGGTGTCCACAAACATGGTGAAAAGGAAATCTTATACACATGGATGTTCTAAACAAAGTAGAAAAATGATGTGAATGACATTAATGTAGCTGAGAAGCCTCTCGATGAAACAATGATTAGCCAAAGGCACAAATCATGAGACGAGATATGGACTAAAGCAAGAGTCTTGAACAAGGTCCAAAAAAGACACTTGGTAACATACTAATCCTATTTACTCATAGAGATCTAGTGTGTGCACGTGGAATTTATTACCTCTTGAAAGGAAGATTTAATAGACAAAAAGTGAAGATACTAGCCAATGTGTAGGAATGATTGATTTTGAAAGGTAATTTTGTGAATGGATGGTGGAAGGATAGCCGTACATTGCTCCGCATTGCCGCCCAAAGTGCTCATAGCCCGATGGAGATGCATTTGATTCTTATCGCAACATTGGTCTAATGCCGCTAGAAGGCCCATAGCCCCAATAGAGATTATCAGAAATACCCCAAGAGAGAGTTATATATCAATTTGCTTTTGCTTTTAAATTTTAATTTTTCTTCTTTTGCTTTCTCAAAACTTATTTCAGCTCTCTTGTTTGACAAGGGGTTAAGAACCACCGATGGCTTGCTCGGAAGGAGCTGGAAGTGATTGTGATGATGACATTGGCTAGTGTCAAAAATATGTCCAAAATTTCTTCGCAACAAGTTTATTAGATGTTGAATGTGATAGGATCTCCAAGAGGTTAGTATTTCTATCATTTACCAAGGTGATGAAAGAACAAGGTCAAACATATACCATAGAGATAATCTGTCAAAAATTCATGCGAATAAGCTAACCAGAATATCACCGAAGGGATGAAAATGGTAGGAAGACTTGCAAAAGAATAACAAGGAAGGGAAGAAAGAAACATCCATGTGTACGCAATGACCTGATTACGCAATGTTTGATCTTTGTACCTTTGATTTTTATGTTTTCTCATATTTTTTTATTTTTGAATTGTTTTTTATTTATTTATATTTTGAAAGAAGGGACCAAAAACTCACTCTTCATGATAAGATTCAACAACAATGTCTGCAACTTCCTTAATAAGGAGACTAGGTGCATTTGTTTATCAAGTGTAAGATTGTCCCCGATCTTGATGATCAAGGTGAGATCATACTTAATAAATGACTGTGATTTATACTAAAACATGGATTTTGTATGTGGGAGTTTGAGTTCCCTATCCATAGGTTTATGCACTTTGCGCCATACTTGATGGTTACGTTGATGTGCGTTCTTGAATCGCACTTGATTTTTAACCTTAAGATTGTTGGAAGTGTTCGGAACTTTAGAGCTCTTGGAAGTTTTGACTTGAGCTTGATAATGAACCTATTTGGGTTTTTATAAGATGACACATGACTTGTCTAATATCAAAAAGGAGAAGAAAGTGAACGTTTATGATTGATGATAGGAACAAGAGAAATGATGGTGGGATTTCCCGATCATTGGTAGAAGGATCATGTGATGGACGAATAGGATATGGTCCAATAATTGAAGAGGATGAGCTACCAGGAGGTGAGCCACTGATAGAAGATGACGAAGGGCAGCTAGAATATGGCCCTAAGATGGAAGAAGTTGGGCTACGAGGGTATGGCCCAAGAATAGAAAACAATGAGGGACTACTAGGGGGTGACCCAAGTATAGAAGAGGATGAAGGGCTACTAGGGACGTGGCCCAAGAATAGAAGGTAATGGGCTATCAAGAGGTGACCCATAAGTAGAAAATGGAGGGCTACTAGGATGTGGCCCCAAGATAGAAGAAGACAATGGGCTACTCAAGGGTGACCCAAGGCGATATTTTGATTGAGGAATGATGATAGATAAGGAATTATTTTGCAATGAGAATATAGGCCACGATCAATGCTAGACCCTCGAAATCTCATCATGATCGAGAGGAAGGTTAAGATGGAATAACTGTAAGAAAATCAAGTTCCATGACCTTAAGCTCTTCCTTTATGTTCTGATAAAAGGAATCAACTTCTTCCTCCCCATATGAAAGCGTATCGAGTTCCAAAAAGAATCCTTGTTTGCAATCCTCTAGAGGGATATCTTCATGCAATTTGATTGTTCCATCATCTTGAGAAAAATCAATCAGTAGAGCTTGTTGTTCTTCATCCATAGGAGGTTAACTAGAAGAAATGGGTCTGCTAAGCGGGGAAGATTGATTGACAAAAGAAGATGACTCAAGAGAGGAAGTAGGCTTGGAGGCAGGCATCTCTTGAATGGATGATTTAGATCTAGACTTAGGTCATTTTTGTAGAAGACGACGTAATGTATGTTGGAAAGTAGGATCGCAAAGCCATCCATTATGTTGTGATGTAGGATTCGAATTAGATGATTGACTAGAGGAATCGAGTCATGGAACTCTTCGATGGAGGAAGAGGTCGTTGAGGTGACTGATGAAGGAGGTCTTACAAAGAAAGGGAGGAATGTGACTCAATAACCAAATTAGATGTTCGATCGATGGAACTTGAAGTCACACGGATCTTCAAAAGAGAAAGGCATCGTTGAGGTGATTTTGAATAAAGTTCCTACGAAGGAAGGGAGGACCATGATTCAATATTTTATCTAGGGGTATCCAAATAATAGTTGGGATCCAAATATTCGAGGAAGAGTGGGAATCAATGGTAGTTCTGATCTCGAGCCGAAGAAGAGTGGGGATCTCAATGGTAGTTTGGATCTGAATCATAAGAAGAGTGGGGGAACTCCAAAAATAATTTGGATCAAGCATCCAAACCATACCACCAACTATGAGTTGAAGGTGGGGAACAAGGTACCTGAATGGGTTCTCTAGCATGAAGAACCAAACGAGGTTTAGTCGTAATGGGCATCTTTTGATGTGAATTCCTAAACCTATGTTCCGTATTATCGTAAGCATGAGGAACCACATGATAATCTGTCATTTTTGGGGTCGTTTAAGAAAAAATTTCTAGGCCTAGATAGTGTGATCAAACTTCTTCAAAGTGAAGAAGGCTCCATGTTGATTTGGGTAGCACAATGGAAGCCAACTAGACATTCAGTAAGTACAGAGATGTGTGCATGATTTTTCGAAGGGAACCTAAGGAAAATATACATCGTGATGATGCAATATCGATTAGATCGAAAAGTATTGTCCTAGAAAATAATTTTTCCAGATGAATGATCACAAGGAACAATCACGCAAGTTTAAAACACAAAGCCAATCAATAAGGAAATTACTCCCTATGTAAAATGTGTGTGCAAAATGATAGTTCAATGCAAAGATGATCAACACAATGTCAATACTTACGTCAAGCTCAAAATGAACAAGGCGTAAATATTAACAAAGGGTAGACGTGACTCCCAATCAAAGGATACCATGATGCGTTCAAAACCAACAAGGCCAAAATGTTGAAGGGTGAGGTTTACAAATGTAAGCCACGTAACAACACCAATTAGACATGTCGATCAAGCTTCACGGAGAAGTAAGATATTAGTGCCAAAGTGATATTTAAATGATGCAAACAAAGTAAGCGACACCTTTCAAGATTTGGGACAATTTTTGAAATCAAACAAATTCAAAGTATACTAAGGATATGCTAAAATGTGGACAGCGTAACTCCATAATGCAGACAATTAGATCATGTTTACGAGAACCATGACATAAGTATCTTAATCGTGTCGAGATAATGCGAACAAGGTAACACGTCAAAGGGAGATCAAATGATGAATCAATCCTAACTATGATGACGATCCTGACTTGGGTATCAAGATCACAAAGGATAACAATGATATAAATGTCTCCACACACTTTAGACATTTAACTAACCCTTCCGCAAACATGGATGGGCGTAAATAGACAAAAAAGTGGTGAAACAATCAATTGATAACGCAAAGGTAGTCACTCTTCTTTTGATCAACAAAGTGTCAAAATAAAGTGAAGGAAGTAGATCAAATGGGGGTGAAAAATGTTGGCCTTACCTTGCAGTAGAGTTTCACCTTACCTTAGGGTAAGTGAAGAACTAAGCCAGAGTAACGCGTCACACGTTTCGTGATGAAATGATGGCTCACAACTCAACACAGTTTTGAAATGGTCATAGTGGGCTCCTGGCCAAAGTATATATTCCTAGGTGGTTCTCTCGCCCTAGGTGTTACAAGTTATCTAAGAGCATGGTGCGGTTTGCCAAGGAAAGTCGCAATGACTAATCCTTGGAGTATCTTGGATTTTCCCCCTTCAAGTAAAGTGGGCATTAATTGCGTCCATCATGTACTCTTTCCAGGTTTGCGATACGTGATTATCTTGTAACTCTAAACTCACAAGGTAATACTAGTCAAGTCAGGTAGTGCGGAGCACTTCCCGTCTTCGGCCCACAAGGTTCTCTTGTGGGACTACTCTGGGTTCTTGAACCACCCCCATTATTATAGATTAAGGCGTTATGCCAAAGGGTTTATGTTCCATTTAAGGTAGAGGGACGACCCTTTTCAAACCCGCAATACAGTGTTTTGAATGTGGTGTGTTTTTTATCTTGCTTAATTACATGTGGTTTTCTTGAACACCTTTTGGCAACCTGTAATACAACCGTATTAGAAGTTTGATTTTGTTTTGACTTATTTCTTTGACAAGCGATTTTGGTCCTACACACCAAGGTTAGTAATTTTCCAAAACGTCATATAAAGGAGATAAGATGTTTTGATTTCCCGATCGTCCAAAAACGCAAGGAAAGAGCATACGCAACAAGGTATCTCAATCAAATTTTGTAAGAAATGGAAAATTCCTAAGTAGAATGTGAAAAAATAAGTTCATTTTAACCAAATTTGAAAGCTAATTGAATCATTTTGCAAGTATGAAGAAAGTAGTGAAACATTTTTGATTCCCAAGATCACCTAGAAAGGCGTGAGGGAAGAGCATACGCATTTCAAACCTTCACAAATAAAGATGCAAACATTTTTAACTAAGTTAGTATGAAAAACACGATGGAAAATAAACATGTAAACCACTATTATAACCCTGCAAAAAGTTAGAAAATCAAGAAAATCATAAAATTCTAGAAATCTATTTTAGCAGTTTTTAACGAGTTTTTAGTAATTTACATTTTTGGAGGTCTCCGAGGCACTTTGGGAGTTTTGTGATAGAAGTAATGATACCAAAGGTATATTAATTTTGGACATTCCCTCACAAGGTATGCTTCGTTCTCTTTCTGACACCTATTCAAACTTCGAAAACGGGTTAACAAGTCAAAAGATATGATCAAAACAAGGAGCACTAAAAAGTTGGATCAAACAAATATACCCGCACACCCTCTCGGGTGTGTGCGCACCCTTTTTGCATGTGCGCGCCCTATAAAGACACTTGTGTGTGGTTTTGGGTGCCTGCATACCCTTTTATGTGTGTGCGTGCCTCTGAGAAAATGACAGTCGATTAGGTGTACAGGGTGCCTGCACCACCCGAGAGATGCTTGCGCTAAAGAATAAGTGTTTCGCCGGTGAAGTAAAAAGAGGGTAGGATAGTGCATGTGCACTAGCCAAAGGGTATATATGCTAAGGTTTGGGCATGTGCACCAGCCTCGTGGTACTGCGCTAAGTTTTAGGTGTGTGCGCCAAAGATTAGGGTACCTACACGCCTAGTAAAAAAATTTATGACAGAGGGCCGAGGGTACACAGGGTGCCTGTGCGTGGGTTTTGTACTGTGTGCCTAAAAATGTATAGGGTATAGGGTGTCTTCCTGCAAAGGGGTATCTCGTGCTAAGGTTTAGGTGTGTACGCCACCTTAGGGTATGTGCACGTGGGTTTGGGTGCTCGCGCGCCTCCGTCAAAAATGACAGCTCAAGGTGCCTGCGCTAGCAGAAAGGTGCATGCGCGCCCTTCCCTATAGGTGACCAAAAAAACATGGGTTTTTAAAAAATATCCAAAAATGTCAATTTGCTTCAATTCCAGTGAGCACTTTACCTCCCTTGATCCTGCAAAGAGCACAAAAACAAGACAAACCTAGCTAAACTAGTTAAGAAACCTGATATTAGCCATTAGTACAAAAAGATTAGTGAAACCAAAAACTTTGAACTAATCTAAAAAACTTTGAAACTAATCTAGAAGACTTAAAACAAACTACAAGCTTCAAAGTGACTCCATTAATGGAGGATGGACATAAGTGTCCCACCGAGCATGCCAAATGTGTACAAGGAAGAGTTGAAAAAGCTATGGAAAGAGGTTAAAGAACCTCAAAGCTTTCCTAAACTCAACCATGCACCATAAGATAAGAGATAAACAAGAGAAACTAACATGAAAGCATTATAACTTTGACAAAAACATCAAAAACTAACATGTATACTACTCTCTACTCCATGAAAGCTTAATGAAAGTGAACCTAGTTTAGATCCTAAGCAATCAAATTATGTGATTAGTTGTTTTCTCCCAAAAATAGTGAAGAGATCTCTCTAAGTTGGCTACATGGCCAAGCTTTGGATCTTCCCTTACTAACTATATTTGGAGTGGATGGATGCAAGATGGAGGATATTAACCAATGGAGGATGGCCAAGATCAAATGCCTAATTAGCCTCGGCTAATGCAAATGAGGTCTAATGCCAATATCTCCAAATGCGAGAGATTTGTTATGTAAAACAAGGTGTAAAGTTGTTCTCTTTGTAAAGTGTTGTGTTGAATGGGTAGGCTTAAATTTCTTGTATTTATAGTTTATGGTTTGGAAGAGTTTGAACTTTGGGTGCATGTGGGACTAAATCTCAAAAGTACTTTTAGATTAGATTAGGATAAACATACTTTAGGCTTAGTTAAGCTAGGATTAGGCTAGTTAAACTTGATTAGCAAGTGATTAGAGACTCATTGAGAGTTGGGAGAGTTCTCGGTTAATCAATTCCGACCGATAGATAGCCTAGAAGCCAATAAGTGGTCTAGAGAGAACTAGGAGGTTTTGAATGGTCGAAAGGAGGAATGTTTAGCTAATAAGAGAGATATTAACCAAATTAGATTATTATAGAGGAATACGACCAAGAAGGTGTCATAAATAGGCATCCAAGAATGGAGCGAAGAATGGGTAATTAATGAAGTATTGTTAATTGAATGAATTAGAGGAAATTCTAAGTGTAAGCATATTTTAGGTGTCTATAGCTCTAAGATTGAAACATTTTCCCAAGTAGCATCCTCTAATGGTAGATCCTTCCATTTTACCAAATATTCCTTGATGACACGTTTTCTTAAATTCCTTTCCCTTGTTTCCATAATGGTTTCCGGAATAAAAATCAATTTCCCTTCTTCATCTAAAGGTGACAACTTCATAGAAGGAACAACGTTTTTCCCAAGTGCCTTTTTAATGTAAGAAACATGAAAAACATTATGAATCTTACCATTCCCAGGTAGTTCCAATTCATAAGCCATCTCACCGATTCTTTTAGTAACCTTGTAGGGCCCATAAAAACGTGGCTTCAATTTTTCCTTGCCACTTTGCTTGAGATTAGATTGCCTATAGGGCTGCAATCTAAGAAATACCCAATCATCCACTTCAAAAGTCCTTTCACTCTTGTGTTTATCTGCATACAATTTTTGCCTATTTTGGGCGTGGTGCAGATTTTCTTTGAGAGCTTTCATGATGTCCATACTTTGTTGCACCAACTCTTGTGCACTAGGCACTCTACTATCTATCATCATTACATCCATGAAAGAGTTAGCATCATAACCATACAAAGCCTTAAAAGGGGACATTCCAATGGACATATGATGTGTAGTATTATAGCAAAACTCAGCTAGATGCAACCATTTTACCCAAGCAAACTGCTGTCCTGAAACATAATATCTCAAATATCCTTCTACCCATTTATTCACTATTTTAGTTTGCCCATCTGTTTGTGGGTGATAACTAGTACTTGGGGTGAGTTCAGTCCCAACTAACCGGAATAATTCTTTCCAAAAGAGACTCATAAACCTGTTGTCCCTATCACTCACAATGTTCTTAGGCACACCATGTAATTTAAAAACCTCTTTGAAATACAAATCAGCAATCATAGGACCATCAAATTTAGTAGGAAGTGGATAAAAACGAGCATACTTAGTAAGTATATCCACTACTACATACATGCAATTATTACCATTAACATTCGGCAACCTGGTAACAAATTTCCATGGACACACTCTCCCATTTTTGAGAGGTAATAGGTAGGGGCTGCAAAAGACCAGCTGGAAAATTATGTTCACTCTTATTTCTTTGGCATACAACACATCCTCTAACATACTTAATAACATCTCCTTTCATACCTTTCCAAGTAAGTATTTCCCTTACCAACTTGTAGGTCTTGAAATAACCTTGATGTCCACTTGTAGGAGTGTCATGTGTTGATTTCAAAACCAGATTTTTAATTTCTAAGTTTGGGGTTAAATACAACCTTCCTTTGTAAAGAATGAGACCATATAAAACCTTTGACCTTTTTCAACAATCAGCCCTTCAACCATATCATTAGAAAACTGATTTTTACATACTCAAGGGTGATTAAGTCTTTCCAATCAGTTTTCTCTAAAAGATACGTATAGATTCCTACTTCCTACGGATTGATAGTTGCAAAGAGTAGAGTGTCTTGTCATACCTTGAACGTGATGTTATTTTCCCCATCATGATAAATAAGCACTTCTTGAGTTCAGTCCCAAATAACCGGATTAATTTGCCAAAAGAGACTCATAAACCTATTGTCCCTATCACTACAATGTTCTTAGTATGCCATGTAATTTAAAAACCTCTTTGAAATAAAAATCAGCAATCATAGGACCTTAAAATTTATTAGAAGTGGATAAAAATGAGTATACTTAGTAATTCTATCTACTACTACGTACATGAAAGTCTTACCATTAACATTCCGCAACCCTAACAAATTCCATGGACACACTCTCCCATTTTTGAGACGGAATAGGTAGGGGCTGCAAAATGCCGCTTGGAAAAGTATGTTCATTCTTATTTCTTTGTTACAACACATCTCCTAACATACTTAGGAACACATCCTTTCATACCTTTCCAAGTAAATATTTCCCTTACCAACTTTGTAGATCTTGAAGTAACCTTGATGTCCACTTGTAGGAGCATCATGTGCTGATTTCAAAACCAGATTTTTAATTTCTGAGTTTGGGGTTAAATACACCCTTCCTTTGTAAATAATGAGACCATCTACTACCTTGTACCTTTCATCAACAATCAACCCTTCAATCATATCATTAGAAAACTGATTTTTTACATACTCAAGGGTGATTAAGTCTTTCCAATCAACTGATATAAAAGATACAAAACAGATTTCTACTTCCCTTGGAGGATGATTGCAAAGAGTAGAGTGTCTTGTCATACCTTGAAAGGTGATGTTCTTTTCCCCCATCATGAATTTGAGCAATAAGTCTTTATAATTGAGGGTGAAATCCCCCAAAGAATGTAACCATTGCACTCCTAACACAAGATCCATGTCATCCATATTAATCATGTAAAAATCATCAACAAGCTCATAATCCTCTATGGTGATGGAAAGTTTGGAAATCCGTCTAGAGCATGATAAAATATATCCATCAAGCTATGGTAACATTCAAACCTTGAAAAACTTCATTACATAAATAGAGATTTGTTACCAATCTTTCACTAATAAAATTATGAGTGGCTCCACTATCAATGAGGATGATTACCTTTTGTTTGCATAGCATACCTTCTACTCGAAAAGGGAGATACTTAGGAGTGCCAGAAAGGACTGCCAAAGCCCTTCAATTCTTTCCTCAACTCCTCTTGCACATGGTCATCATCCACCTCATTTATCACTTCATTAGTATCATTAGATCTATGAAATTAAATCAAAATCTGAATCTACTACTTCAATTAATTAAATTTTCCTTTACCTTTGCAGTTGTGACCTCTCACCCATGGGGCCTTACAATCGAAACATAAAACCTTTCCTTCTCATCTCATCTCTTTCTCTCTATTTGCATGCTATTTTGGAGTTGGTTTCTATGTGGTGGCACATAGGGCTGGTTTGGCCTTCTTGGGGCCTCTTTTGATGATCCAAGGGGCTGCCCCCATGCAACTTTGTGGGATGCTGCAAATCAGACCTTGGATGTCCTCTAAATCCACTTTTGGACAGCGGTTGTGGACATTAGAACATTTTCCTCTAGGCCCATAATCCCCTCTATAAGCTTCACATTCTAAATCTAGAGATTTAGTAATACATTCTTGCAAAGTAAATGGGTTAAAAGCTCTTGCCAAACCTTTTAATGGCTCTATCAAGCCTTCTGTAAAGAGAACTATCAACATTTTTTCACTTACATCCGGTACCATCACTGCAATCCTTTGAAAATCTGCTACATACTCCTCAACATTACTTAATTGTTTCAGTTGGGCCAACTCCCTAAAATGAAGCTCCGGATCCTTCCTATCAAACCTTTCCATGATCCTTTGACTAAATCCTTCCATTGTATGGATCAAGTCATGTCCTTGGGTGTGCATACCATGAAACCACCACTCATGTGCCATGCCTTCAAGGTGAAGAGTAACAACTTGAGGGCCTCTTCTTCTTGCATGGGGTTGAGGGAGAAATAGGTCTCCATCTTTTGTAACCAAGCTCTTACCGTGATCTTGTTGGTTCCATCAAAGCTTGGGAGAGAGACTTTGCCCAATCTTTGTTGGACATCCGTATGGGGTTGCTTATGGGCTCTTTTGGTCTTGTTTCCCATCTTTAAGGCACAAAACTCATCAAAAGTAAGTATGGCCCTTGTGGCCGGATGCAAAGTACCATATTCCTTGTTGCATGCCTCAATGATTTCTACCATTGATGGTTCTTCAAATTCTCTATGACTCTCCTTAGGAAGGAAAGTGCCCTTAAAGAACTTAGGAGGGGGTTGTGTTGAATTCTTCTCCCCATTATGGGAACTCCCTTCTCCATTGGAGTTTGGCGTCTTACCATTTCCCAAAGCTTTTGTGATGAGTTTGGTCATTTGATCACTCATGGTTTTCTAAATTTCCAAGCCACACCCTTGTATTAGCTCTTGTAGAAATTTTACTTAGTCCGACGTGAATGCCCCTTCATCCATGTTTCCCTTATTTCTCCTCTTATAAACTAAACTTCTTATCACCCTGCATACAAAAATCACCCACACAAAAAGAGGAAAGAATCTATGATACCACTTTAATATCCCATTTTGGGATTTTAATTAGTTATTACTAATCTACTTGCAAGAGAAGAAAACTTAGAAGAGAAACCCTTATAAGTTCACCTCAACTAACCCAGTGTCAGCTACAATACAATCCAGATAGGGTTGGAGTGAACCAAGATAACGGTTCAGATGGGCTAGCTAGTTGGAATTTACACTCCTTTAACCAATACACTTTGCAAAAGTAGAAAAATAAATAAATACTGCTGAAAATGATTGTAAACTTTGAAAATTAATAACTCCCACAATCTTTATCCGATTTGAATGAAATAACTTGCAGAAGAAAGATAAAATTATGCACTTTTCAATGAACTAACAAATTGATATTTTTTTATCCCAAAACCCCACTTAAAACAGCCCCCGAAACAACAGTTCAAGTCGCTAGGGTTAGGGAAAATTCTACAAAATAATTCCAGCACTTTTCCCTCACTCAAAAGCTTAATAAATGCAGTTTCCAGATCTGCAATTAAAAGTTCTAAACAACAGCTTTTAAAATACATCAAACCCTTCCAAAATATGCCAAAAACATACATAACCCAGATCGATTTGTTTACTATTAATTCCAGCAAGGTTAGCAGCTCAAAATACCATGAAATCAATGTTTTTGCAATAGGAAAACAAGCAAGAACATATCAGATTTTCTCTTGCAAAGTTATCACCAATAAAACACCATGAATCTTCCCCAACAAGTCGATTTGCATGTGTAATACTCAGCTATAAAAATCAGATTGAAACCCTCACATATATCCCTCAAAAACTCTCATTAAAAAGCTCATGCACTCTCCCAATAATGGCGACTCACATATATATAAGGAATGAAGCAAAGACTTATCAATTCAAGCTCAAAAGGACACACACACTTCACATTTGGTGGTGTTGATGAACACATTTTGTTTGTGATCATAAGTGGGCATACATCCCTTCTTCAAGCATGAAGATAAGTTTAATAAACCGTCAACATGCGAAAAAGGAGTATCCACATCTTCTTTTATAGCTTTTGCCTTGCACATCCTCCAAAGTTCTTCTCCATATTTGGCGCCATAATCTAGGAGGGAATCTTATTTAAAATATGCCTGAAATTCATTCTAAACAACAAAGATTAAATTCATGGGGATTTTAAATCAAATGGGCCCCATGTGGATCGACCCATACCTAGAAGAAATCATTTTAAATATTAAACATTAAATAATCCTCCGTAAAATGTGACTTGCTTAGTCACTTCATTCACCCTCTAAAATGATAAATTATTATTCCAAGGTGAAGTCAATTTTATTTTATTTTGTATAATTGAATTACACATAAATAAATATTAAATTCCTTTTACTCACATGTGCAAATCAATTTATTTTATATTTTAATTTTCTCGTTTAATGATCTTCCTTTCGTATTCTAATTTGATGGTACCTAACGAAGATCTAATTTTTGAAATAAAGAGCACCATGTAATTCATCAAGTAAATCATAAATTACCGGAATAGGAAACTTATATTTGATGGTGTACTTGTTGATTTCTCAAGAATCTAGATTTATTCTCCATGTTTCATCCTTCTTAGGTACCATGACCACCGGTGAAGAATATGCACTGCCTATGCCCGATGATACTTGCCTTCAACATTTCCCGTAGCATTTTCTCGATCTCACTTTTCTTGGAATATGGGTATCTATATGGTCCGATGTTAGGTTTTTGGCCCTAGGAATCAACTAAATGGCATGATCATGATCCCTAACTTGTGGTAGTCCTTCTGGAATTGCATCAACAATCTTCTAAAGATCGGTGGCATCAAGACTCTATATTTTGTACTTCTATGGAAAATAAATTTGGTATAAATCCATCTACTCCTTTTCGAGAACCTTTCGTGCATCCGATGAGAGCTAATAACCCTAGTGGATACTTAGCGACCATCCCTTTTAATTGTATTGTCCTTCTATCTCGAATTAAATTGCATGAACAATTCTTGGAAATTCATCTCTATAATACATAAGGTTATGAGCCATCGACACCCAAAAAATATCTGCCCTCCCATAGAAATAGCAAACATAGGTGATTCTAACATGTAGTCTCCCATGGAAATCTTGATACTATGGCACTTTCCCCGCACTTGACTCGTCCCCACCATCCATAATCATAACTTGCATTTCTAGAGCTGGGTAAATAAAACAATTGAGGCGTAGCTAACTTACTATTTATGAAGTTATGAGTACTCCCCCGAGTCAATCAACACCATGCGCCTTCTTTTTTTGAGATAGCCAATAACCTTGAGTGTTTGAGGAGCAAGAATACATGACAATGCATCACAAGAAATTATAGGTCAGGTGATCATCTACTTCATCTTCTACTGGTTCCTCACCTCTAATATAATTTAAGTTTCCTCATTATCCTCATTACCTCCTTTAATATATAACAAATTCTTCTCAAACATTTGTGTCCCGGTCACAATATTTGGCTTCACAAAGTAAAAACATAATCATTTTTCTCTCTTTTCTTCCATTTGTTGAGGAGTCACCTAATTGGCCTAGCGAATGAAGGGGAAGCGATACTACGGTCTCTGGTGTTAATGAAAGGCAGCCTCCTACTACAAAGAAATTTTTCCTCTGCTCGACGTGCCATGATAATAGAATCAAAAATATTGAGTGGATTAAACATATGTACCTCATGCTCGATGTGGTCCTTAAGACCCCCAAGAAACAAGTCACTCGATTCCTTATGGAATATTCTCCACCCTTAAGGATAGGTTCTGGAAGTGATGCACATAATCTTTGACTGATCCTATTTTTCATAACTTTTCCAATTGACTAAATTATTTCTCTCAAACACTGGAATTATAGTCTAATTGTAATTCCTCGGTAAAAACTATCCAAGTGACACCGAGACCATTCTTCCGCCTCCGAGCACATAACCATCGATACCAAACGAATCGGTCCGGTTCAAGATACAGGGGATGCCAATGTCATCTTTTGTCCTAATGGTGTTTGATGTAACTTAAATAAGTTCTCAATTTGATTTATCCAATTCAAGGATCCTTCCCATCAAATTTACGCATATCCACTTTTGCATCATGTTTTGTGGTCATGCGAATAAATTGGATTCTCGATTAGGCTGGAAAAGTGATCCAACATGGTTATTTTGTCCATTATTTTGAACTCAAGCTCATCCTTGGTTGATATGGGGTAAATTTGGTCCATACTTGTTTACCCTTTACATGTTGCATGATATCATCCAAGCGCTGATTGATTTGGTCTATGTCTCCTTTGAGGCCATCTCGATTGTATTTCGCAGCTCATACTCGAGTTGGATCACCTTATGATCAACCGAGGTAAACCCTAGTGCCGAGGAATCTATATTTACCCCTTCTAACTCCAAATATTTAGTCACTACCCCATCTTTATCTGGGGTTTTACTCGGAGTGACCGGATTCTTTTTTGCTCTTGTGGAAGGCCTCACCATGATGTCAAACCTTTGGGTTTAGGGTTTCAAGACAAATTCAACCGAACAAGAAAAAACCATAGAGAAGATACTAATAGTATTTTTCTTGAGCTTTCTAAAATGTAAAGAAATATGAAAATTTCCACAAATTGTGGTCTAGCGAGTGTTTTTTTTTAAAAACCTAAATTTTCAATAACGTTTGCAAAACGATATCAAAAAAGTCTGAAATTTTTAGAGATTTTTACTTGAAATGATTCGCAACTTTGGTAAATAAATCTCCCACAAATTCGATGTGGTTCGTAAGATAGAGTGGAAACAAAAAATTAGGGTTTTTACCCTAATTTTGGCCCGAATCGCAGCTCGATACCACTTGTAATGAAATTAATTTGTATAATTAAGATTATGAGCAGCAATAGAACACCAAATAACACAATATTTTAGAATAATTATCTCAATATGCAATTAGAATAGCTTCGCCACTTCGAGGGGGCAACCTCCAAACCATAAAATAAGACTCAAATGCTCTAATGATGATGAACTACTACCTACAATCCCCTATATATACTATTCATATGTTATGGCCATCACCAAGGCCGACCTACTAAGCATGATAAAGTATAAATGATATAATAAAATGATATGGTAAGCCACAAGTCGGCTACTCATATCCTAATACAAGCAATAGGTTAAGGGCATAATAGAATACTAATTTTAGAAATTACAAAGCTAAGGCCCAAATAATCCATCACAAGACATAGTCATGTTCACTGAAAATTTCATGGCTTTAAACATCCTCCCACGGATTTAGATAGTATCCCACAACTTCACGTCATAATATTAGTGAAGTCATTGTAACTAAGGTAGAGATGGGAGAGGGGGGTGAGATTTGCAAGAAAAGAGAGAATTGTACCTGAAAATCCACACCCATATATCCTAAGTGTTGTGATATTGGTGAGGGACGCAACAATTTTGTGTACCACAGATCACTTCCAATTTTTTATTAGATTCACATCATCATTAACTTCTTCCATGAAAATTTTGATCTCCTATGATATTTCATGTCTTCATACTCAAAATACTTCTCAATTTCCTTTACCTAATTGATAAAATCCATTGGTTTTAAAATACCAAAAAAACATGGGGTATCCAACCTTGGCTTATCCCCCATCCCGCCAATCATGTATGTAAAATCCTATTATATGGGCCCTCATATTATGTATCTTCTTCTTCCTCATTTGTGGCTTATGTAATTTGTCACATAGATTTGATTCAATATCATTAGGATCCTCCATAACAACACCTCAATGTTATATACCTTTTATGGCCTCCAAATGATCTTACATAGTTTGCATTAACTCGAAAAAATTCTAAACTCTCACGCCTTTCTCAAAATCTTCTTACCATATTATTTTGGTGTGCCATTTTGTTTCTTATGAAATGTGATATCTACAACATTTGCAAACCTCACACCTTCTACATAATAATACTCTTGTTGGAAGATGTCTGTAATGATTTTCTACCCACCCTCACAAATATGGAAAACCATCGATGTTTGTTCTACAATCCTCACACCTTTCACCCAACAATCACTTCTTAGAAGATGTCTCTTAATAAATTTCTCACAACACTTGAAAATGTGGAAATCCACCAATGCTTAATGTGTCATCCTTGACCCTACTACCCAATGGTTACTTATCAGAAGATGTCTGCAGCAAGCTTTTACCCATGCTCATGAATGTGGAAAAACACCAAAATCTAGTGTGCCTCAAGTTCCAAGGAAAAAAATACTTTATATAATTCCAATTGGTGTCTAAGACATGGTTAGGGATCCCAACAAAGAGAAAACTTATTCCATGTAACCATTAGAATTATCTATGGAAAAAATACAAAAACATACGAATGAGAACCTATTTGAAAGAAAATAGTAGAAATTCCAATTTAATCAATTACTTAGAAGAATAGCATACACACACAAATAGATCACCAATAATGTAGTCTTTTCATATTAAATCACATAATGTAATCTCATGATATGCTCTAATCCTTAAGCTCACATCTAACAACTCTACTATCCAAAATATTTTGAGATAAAACAAGATACATTTCTAAGGAAATTGGGTTTTCTTTATATAGGTATATAAAACACTCTATGCTACATTGAATCTAGCTACACGCTACCATAAGAATACTAATATCAGAAATTACAAAGATAAGGCCCAAAGAATCCATCACAAGACTTAGTCGGCTTCACTAAAAATTTCATGGCTTTAAACATCCTCCTGCTGATTCAAATAGTATCTCACAACTTCGTCATAATAGTAGTGTTTTGCGGCTTCATAAAATAGTTCATGACTTCCATCAAAATGTACTATCCCATGGATTCCCTTAATACTTTGCAGTTTGGTAGTGTTATGTGGCTTCCTCTAGTACTTAACAACTTCCGTATAGGCTTGTAGTATTTTTCTTCATCAATGCTTCGTGGAATCCTCCTTCAATAGGAAATGCAACATAAATGAAATACAAATTATTCTATCCGACTTAGACTAATTTTGGTCATTGATCCATGATTACCGTAATCTTGGATATTCCTTCATTAACTTATTATATTCTATATAATTTTAATTGGGAGGGGTACATGCAAATCATAAATATATTTTTGGTGCTCTATGCCATTTACAAATTTGCTACATAAATGTGAACTTCACATATTTGTTAAGAGCCCAATATTTAGTATATTTGTGACAATTGCATACAAGGACCTATTACATAATGATGGAAACAATATCTCATTTATATAACTAAATTGTTTAGTTGTGCACATTTACAATATTTATTTATTCTAATGTTTTTTACTTTGATATTGATATCCATAAAAAGAACATAAAAATATAATTGTAGACAATTCATATTGAAAAACAATTGACTACATTACTCTTTTTTATGTTACACTTACATGTAATCCATTTAAAAATACACTTAAATATATTACATTTAAGTGTAATTCATTTATTTCTAATACCAAATCATACATTATATAACAAAGAACTAGATTCAAACAAAAATACATATAAATCATTGTCAAATAAATATTGCACAATATGTGATATACATGCTAAATATTAGCTCTAAAACATTAATCAATATATTCACTAATTAGTACTTTCACTTAAATTTTTAAGTATTATTTTAGAATTAACATAAAATTTAATGGTTTTAATTTATTGATTTAGGCTTTTCTTTTCCATTCTAACATTAACAAATTAGTAATATGTTTATTCAAGTTTTCTTAATATCATCACTCGAAATAAGAAGTGTTGAAGGTCGTGTGAATAATACCATTGCTATTTTGAGAAAAGATAAACAATTAGGGGTTAAACATGCTAACTTTTCTATTAAAAAAAGTATTAGTTTTAAGTTCAATCAAAACAAGTGAGAGATTTAAAATAAACATTTTATATCAATATTTCTTATATCATATTAAATGTAAAGCCATTGAAATGTGACATTTAGGCTAATGTCATCTATGAGTTAGAAAAAATAAAAACACTTGAGAAATTCAATTACATTGATGATACATTGTCACTTTTTCAAGGGGAAAAGGAAAGCGAGGAAAAAAATAATTTGATATAATAAATATTTTCTAACATTTTTATCAATATAGATAGTAATGTCATCCGTGATCTTGAAGCATTTAGACCTACATTTTTGGTTAAAACATAACGTTGCTATAATAACACCAAATCCAATTCCAAATCTCAATCCAAGTCCCACCTCCCACCATATGTGTTCTTCCCTCCTTCCATCACTTGTTTCTTCATCACCATCGTATTATTTGGAGAAAAAAAAAGAGGAGCAACTTATGTTGATCTAAACTACACAAAGATGCCCATTGTTTGAGAACAAACTTGCATTAACTGTTAAAAACTGATTTCCTTGTGGTATTCTTCCTGAGAGATTGTTATAGGATATGTTCAAGTAGCTCAAGAATGTGAGGAGTCATAGTTCTGTGGGAATAGCTCCAGTCAAATTGTTCCTTGAAAGATCAAGTGACTCCAACCGCACAAGATTCTAAAAATAATTTGGAATTTTTCCACTAAGTTGATTTCTTGACAAATCAAGAACATTTAGACCAATAAGGAAACCAATGTCTAGAGGAATATCACCTAAGAAGTTTTTATTTGAGAGATCGATACATCTAACCAATGCCAAAGATCTTTCATACTCCATAAATTTTCCTTTGTTGTTGATTGCTAGCTTCTCTAGATATAAGACAATGATGAGATGGAATTTGAATATTGAAGGAATTTTGTACTTTGTGTTTTATTTTTCAATGCTTTCAAGTTTCCAAAATTTCTTGGAATATTTCATGAGAATTTTTTATTTGACAAGATCAAGACTTGAAAATTTTAAAATTCTGATAACTCTACTGGTATCCCACCTTCAAATTTATTGAATCTTAAAACTAATTTATCTAAAGACTAGTCAATTTGTGTATCCAATTGGGGATTTCTCCATGCATTCTATTATATCCCACATATAGAATATCCAAAGCGATACAATTTTGAAGTGATGACAGAATTTGACATTCTAACATGTTACCTCCTAATTTTAGAGTTTGAAGACAAACCATGTTGCTAACTAAACCTTCAACAAGATTGTTATCTAGATTTAACACCTTTAATGTTGATGAGCAATTCCCAAAAATTTCAAGATTGTTACCACTAAGTTTGTTATTTGACAAGTCAAGAACCTCCAACATATGGCATTCAAAAATATGATGTGGAATACCACCACTTATATTATTTTTTTCCAATGACAACAATTTGAGATGATGTCCATATTTTCCAATTTTTGATGGAATTAATCCATGAAAGATATTCTCGAGACAAGTCAAGGAACTCAACATTTGGATGAGAGAGATAAATATTCCCTTCTAGCTTATTTCTATGTAAGTCTATATAAATTCACTTAACTTGGAGGACAAAGGACTTCCTCCAAAGTGATTGGATGCCAAATTTAGTGTCTCTAAGGATGTAAGGTCCCATAGCCAATTTGGAATATCTCCACTAAGACTATTGTTGGAAAATTCTAGACTATAGATGGTGTATTTAGATGATATTAGAAGGGGAAAACTACCTTCCATAAGTACAAGATACCAAACTTAGATAGTGAAGATGAAAATTAGGGATCCAATATCCATCAAATTTCACACTCAAGAAATTGTTTGAAAGGTCCAACTGGATAAATTTTGGGAGATATTTTAGTCGAGATCAAGAAAGTGCCATGGAATTTTTGTCACCTAAGGAAATATTTTGTAGCAAGGAGAGTTGTTGTAATGAAGGTGGGATTATGTCACTCAAAGAGTTATTACGAGAGAAAGAACAAATAGGGATGAGAGGTTACCGAAACTAGATGGCAAGCTTTTGTTTAATTCATTTTAATAGAGGAAAATCATAGAAAACATCGTAGATGATCTAAAGAGGTCCATAGAATATTTCCACCAATATTGTTATAAAAGAGATTTAAGGCAGTCAATGAGGACATATTTCCAATTGAATTTGGAATCCCTCCTTCAATATTGTTAATAGAGAGATCTAAGTTAGTCAACGAGGACATATTTCCAATAGAATTTTGAATCACTCCTCCAATATTGTTATTAGAGAGATATAACTTGGTCAACGAGGACATGTTTGCAATATAGCTTGGAATAACTCCTCCCATATTTGTTTCCCAAAGATAAAGACTCTAAATACTATGAGAGTGTTGTACGATGTACGACATGTTTACTTTGAGATCAGGTTTGTCAAGAAAGTAAAGGTATCTCAAGTGTGACAATCTTAATAGAGCAGAAGGAATGGGACCATGGAGACTGCAGACACCAAGCGAGAGGGAAACCAAAGATGTGTGATTTGAAATCTAGTTGGGAAATGTCTGGTGAGTGAATTCATTGCTAGTAAGGTTGAGATGAGGGAGGGAGGTGAGGTTTACAAGAGAAGAGATAATTATACCTGAAACTCCACACCCATACATGTCAAGTGTTGTGATATTGGTGAGGGAGGCAGTAACATTGTGTAGCACATGATCGCATCCCATTGTTAGATTCAAGAAAGCCAGCCCGAGGTACTCCAACCCTCGCAAATTTCCAATCCATTTGCTCAATTTCCTAACCTCCCAACCATCAATGCCACCGATGTCTAGAAATTTAAAGCTATACATGTTGTGAACATCATTTGGATCAAGAAAAAATGCCCTTTATAAGGCTAAACAAGCATGCAAAGAACTACCACCGTGAAAATTCCTTCACCATTCTCGAAATTACTTAGACACTGATAAATATTTGAGTGATCATGTAATAATTATTTAAGGCCTACAAAAATCAATCTCTAGAACTATATATGTACTATACGAGACTGTGAACCTCATAAGCCTGCAAATAGGTTATATATACCCAAAACTAGGTAAAACCAACACCAAATAACACCCAAATACTTACAAATATTGATCTCAAATGAAAATAAATTTGTAGAATAATAACCTAGACAAGCTCAATACCATCTCGACTCTGATACCATATTGCAGAAGTGTCATGGATTTATTGGCTTGAATATTTCACATGTGAATGATGCGAGACGTGAATTTTTCAAAGACAAAACAATCTAAGTATAAAAGAGTGCAAATCATGAACATACAAGAGAGATAATTGTAATAACATAGAAATAGCTCCAACTCAATACCATTAAATAGAATAATATAAGAGATGTACATATAGGAGGTGATTGTGTAACCTCCTCCTAGAATCATGGTAATCTACACCTAGAATAGTTTAATCAAGTAACCAACAAATAAAATGGTTTAGTCAAGTGGTTACTAACACCTAGAATAGTGTAATCAAGTAGTAATCAATACCTAGAATAGTGTAGTCAAGTGTACACATAAGAAAACATATCCCATAAGTGTAGGGAAACTCCAAGTGAGGTGGAATATCCCGAGTAGGATAATAAAAATAAAGTGATGAAAATAAATCCTGCACTAACACTACCCAATGTCAGAAGATGTCTACAAAAAGGTTTCACCCATGCTCACAATTGTGGAAAAACACCAAAATCCAAAGCAGTGCCTCAACTTCCAAGGAAAAATAATCATTTCTATAATTCCAATGGATGTAGACATGGTTAGGGATTAAAAAAAAGAGAAGCCTTATACCACACAACCATTAGAATTATGTATGGAAAACATACAAAAAAATATGAATGAGCACATATTTGAAAGAAAGAAAATAATAGAAATGCCACTTTATTCAATTACTCAGAAGAATAACATATACACATAAATGCATAACCAACAATGTAATTGTGTCATATTAAATAACATAATGTAATTTCATACTTTGCAGTAATCATCAAGCTCACATCCAACAACTCTACTATCCAAAATTTTCTAAGATAAAACAAGATACATTCCTAAGAAAATTGTGCTTTCTTTATATATGTATGTAAGAATCTCTACGCTACATTGAATCTAGCTACACACGGTACCATAAGAATAATAAATTCAAAAATTACAAAGCTAAGGCCCAAAGAATCCATCATAAGACTCGGTTGGATTCATCAAACTTTCATGGCTTTAAACATCCTCCTATGGATTCGTATAATATCTCACAACTTCATGTCATAATAGTAGTTTTTCGCAACTTCATAAAATAGTTCATGAATTCCATCAAAATATACTATCCCACAACTTCCCATAATAGTTCATAGCTTTTTAGTGTTACGTGGCTTCCTCTAGTACTTAACAACTTTCGTATAGGCTTGTAGAATTTTTCAACTTCATCAATACTTCGTGGCATCCTCCTTCAATAGGAAATGCAACACAAATTAGATAAAAAAATATTCTAACTTAGACTCATTTTGGTTGATCCATGATTACATGTAATATTATATGTTCCTCGATCAAGTTATAACATTCCATATATTTAATTGGGAGGGGCACATGCAAATCACAAGCATATATTTTTGTGCTCTATGCCATTTACAAAATTACTACATAGATGTGAACTTCACATATTTGTTAAGAGCCCAATGTTTACTATATTTGTGACAATTGCATATACAGACCTATTATATAATTATGGAAACAATATCTCATTTATACAACTTAATAGTTTAGACGTACATATTTACAATCTTTATTTATTCCATTATTTTTACTTTGATATTGATTTCCACGTTAATTTTGTTTATGTTACACTTATGTGTAATCCATTTTAAAATGCACTTAAATATATTCTATTTAAGTGTACTCCATTTATTTCTAATACCAAATCATACATTATATAACAAAGAATCATATTTGAATAAAAATAGATATAAATCATTTTCCACACAATATGTGATATACATGCTAAATATTAGCTCTAAAACATTAATCAATATAGTCATTAATTAGTACTTTCACTTTCACTTAAAATTTTAAGTATTATTTTAGCATTAAAATAAAATTTAATGGTTTTAATTTATTGATTTAGGCTTTCCTTTTCCATTCTAACATTAAAATATTGGTAATATGTTTTATTCAAGTTTTCTTAATAAAGATCACTTGAAATAAGAGGTGTTGATGGTTATGTGAAAAATATCATTGCTATTTTGTGAAAAGATAAAAAATAGAGGTTAAACATACTAAATTTTTCTATTAAAAAGTATTATTTTAAAGTTTAATCAAAACTATATATATATATATATATAATTTTAAAGCATTAAAACGTGACTTTTAGGCTAATGCCATCTATGAGCTAGAAAAAAATAAAAATACTCGTGAAATTCAATTATATTGATGATACATTGTCAATGGAGAAAGGGAAAAAGGCATTTCAAGGGGAAAGGAAATGGAGGAAAAACAATACTTTGAAAAAATAACTATTTTCTAATGGTTTCATCGAGAATGATAATAATGTCATCTATGATCTTGAAGCATTTAGACCTGAAATTTTGGTTGAAACATAACAATCCTATAATAACACCAAACCTGATTCCAAAGCTCAATCCAAGCCCCACCTCCCACCATATATGTTCTTCCTCTCTCCTTCACTTGTATCTTCATCATCATCATTGTTATTCAGAGAAACATAAGAAGAAGAGCAACTAATGTTGATTTGAAGTCCACAAAGATGTCCATTGTCATTTGAAGCGAGCCAACATAACCCGACTCTTCCGCCCATGGTGATATAAAACCAACCATCCCACCATCGAGGTCCCAATGTGGGACTAAACAACTTACATAAAAACAAAGGTGCGAGGGGGACTCGACTGGATATGTGATGCGAGCCGGTTGGGAAGGAGACGCGGTGCAAATCTTGTCATTTGTCGGTCGACAGAGAGTGGTAGATGAATGGGGCCACCCCCATACAATGTATAAGTTTTTTTAAAAAAATTGTTATAATTTTTATTAATGTACTATAGTATCTAGACTATACTTTAAGCTAAGGTCGCTTTGTAAATGCTTATAGGATAGTTAAAAATATTTAAACTATATAGATATTAATATTTTAGGTTTAGAAAAAAATAGGGTACAATGGGGTTGATTTAGGTATATATATATATAGTTTTTAATTTGTATATGATAGAATAGTTAGATTAAACTTATTTAACCTATAGTTTTGAGGATACAAAAAAAATACGTGTCTCACAGGTACTCAAATTATAACTGACTTTATAAAATATTTTAAATAATTCGAATGCAATTAATTAAAAAAGGTACAGGAAGGGACATGAACATTTTTGTTTTGAATTCTCATATGAATGATAAAAATTAAAATCCCTATTTTTACAAAAACTTGTGTCCCCCTTTTACTTTGATTTTAACTTTGAATATCTTTTAACCTACACACATGAAACTATAGAGAACTTGGGAAATATTTCAAATATTAATATCCCTTAATTTTTCTTGTATGTGGTTTTCACGCACAGGTAAATATCATACGGAGCCTCTTTCACCTGTGCACACAAAAAATTTAGGAATATGTGTCCCCGAGGGAAGGGGTTTTTTAAATTAATCCTTTTACTGAATTAAGCAACTAACCACCAACCATCCGAACTGGACACAATTATTGGCCAATTAAACAAATAATTAATTACACATGCTCTGGTACCATGTCAAGTACGAGGTGTGATTTAATAAACAAACACATACAAAATAAATTTAATCATTTACCAAACATTATATGAATATATTAAATAATTAAAGAACACAGGACACAGATTTAACGTGGAAAACCTCCGAGGGGGTAAAAAACCACGGAAGAATTTCCATTAAAGTGAGAAACATAATTACAACTAAGTAAAAATTCAATATCCTCACTTCTCTCCCACAAATTCACCCGCATTGAATATCACAAGTATGGCCCACGACCATATTTAAATAACCCCAAGAGTTATGAATATTAAGTGACGGGATATACCCTTAGTTTATAAAATAATTAGTTATTAAATAACTAATAAACATAATATAAATTTTATATTAAATAATTAAGAATATAAATTATATTATAAATTTTTTAATTATAAACTAAACATTATACACACTTAATATTATGTTCTAACACTAGAAGTTGAACGAGAAGCTCCATAAATTTTTTTGGTTGATGGCTTTCCATTATGAGTTGGAAGATGAAGTGAGTTGAACTATGGAAATTAGATGTAGAGACATTTCTAATGGTATATGTTTTGTGTCCCGATGAGGTGCTTTGTATGATATCCAGTCTATTTTTAAGACCCGAGTTTGGAATCTTGAAGCCGCTTTGGAGCACTTGTAGAGATTGAGCTATTTGGGAGTCTTCCACTATGATTTGGAGCTTGAACTAAGTTTTTCTAGAAATTATATTCAAAGATACTTCCAATGGTATATTACATGAGTCATGATAATGATATTTTCTATGTCAAGTTGGTTTTTCTTCAGGATCAATTTCTAGGTGTTGAAGACAAACCGGGCTTGCTTTGCTCATAGAGTGTTTCATGGTGGAGATGGATGTTTTTATGTTTCGAGGATTTTTGATAATTTTGAGGACATATGTATGAATTTTTTGGAGCTGATGGAGCCTTTAAAATTTGTTATAAGACCTTGGAGATGTTGGAGCATTCATTGGTGCTTGAGAAGCTTATTTTGAGCTTGCGTGTGCATGTTGGAGTTTGTTTTTGGTGTATTGACCCATGCCGACCTACTTGGGTCATTTTATATGATTTATATAATGTTTTCTTATATTTTTGAGTTTGAATGCCTGACATACTTGGTCATGGCCAAACCAAGGGTGTTATGATCTTGAGTTGGGTATATAAGCTAATGTAATGAGTCATTTGTGACTAGTTAAGACAATGAGGAAAAGTGTGACCTAAAGGAGTATGAAGAAGAGTGTTAAGGGGTAATGGACATATATTACAAGATGTATGAGTACCTGAGAAATTTTGAGGATCAGTGATGCAAGAAAAAATCGCCTAAACAACCATGAGAGGATAGATTTGAGCGAGTTTAAGGAGAGAGGAATTTGAACAGGGGTTTGGTTTGTTTGGAGTTGAATTTAGATCACAATAAATTATGCAAGCATCCTACCATATGTGATCACTCTTTTCAAAATATCTTATGATCTGTAAAATTCATATGAGTCCTTTGTTGTGAGTAATATCAAAAAGGTTTAGGGGTTGGTGATCCTTAGTAGGGTGGGTGGCTCACTAAACAAATCTTATATGATGTGTAATATTCTTTCAAGTCCTTACTTTGTGTAATATAAGAAATTGTTTTAGTGGGTTTTCTTCCCCTTGAGAGTTTCTCACATATATGGTGTTATGTGTTCTCTCCTTTGATTCTGGCACTTGTGATTATTAAATACACATTTAATAAGTTCACATGGTTTACTTTTGTTGAATGGTTAAGTTAAATGATGAATCTAAGCATTGGTAAATTAAATTGTAATTATTGTATGACTGGTTCACCCCCTCCCTCGGTCACTATGCTTCCAACAATATTGAATAATAATCCACTACATTGCTCTTGTTTATGTTGCATTTAACTATAATTCATTTAAATAAACACTTATTTATATTGCATTTAAGTATAATATATCTATTTCTAATAAAAATCATACACCATATAACAAAGAACCACATTTGAACAAAAATCCATATAAATGATCATGTAACAAATATTACACAATAAATGATATATACATATTAATTATTAACTCTAAAATTTTAATTAATATGATCACTAATTAGTAATTTCACTTTTACTGAAAAAAATTACTATTATTTTAAAATTAACATAAAAATTTAATGGTTTGAAAGTTATCTAAATAATATCATTTCTATTAATATTAAAATTCACTATAATACAAATGTTCACTTTTAAGTTTTAGTCACTAAGATAAATACTTTATATGAATATATCTATATCATATTATATGTAGAACCATTAAAATGAAATATTTAGGATAATGCCAATAGTGAATTAGAATAAAATAAAAAACGCTTGCAAAATTTATTTATATTGAAGATACACCATCAATGAAGAAATGGTGGAAAATTTTCCAAAGGGAAAGGAAGGGGAAGGAAAAATAATACATAGTAAAAATAACTATGTTTTATTGGTTTCATCAATCATGACAATATTGTCATCCATGATCTTGAAGCATTTAGACCTGCATTTTTGGTTGAAACATAACAATCCTATAATAACACCAAACCCGATTCCAAAGCTCAATCCAAGCCCCACCTCCCAATATATTTGTTCTTGCCTCTCTCCTTCACATGTATCTTCATCACCACCGCTTATATTTGGAGAAACATAAGATGAAGAACAACTAATGTTGACTTGAATTCCACAAAGATGTCTGTTGTTTGAGAACAAACTTGCATTAAATGTTAAAAACTGATTTCCTTGTGGTATTATTCCTAAAATATTGTTATAAGATATGTTCAAGTAGCTCAAGGATGTGAGGATTTGTAGTTCTCCCTGTAATAGCTCCATTCAAATTGTTCCTTGAAATATCGAGTGACTCCAATCGCACAAGATCCTCAAAAGAATTTGGGATTTTGCCGCTAAGTTGATTTCTTGACAAATCAATAAACTTCAAACCAATAAGGAAACCAATATGTGGAGGAATATAGCCTGAGAATTTGTTATTTTAGAGATCAAGGCATCTAGCCAATTCCAAATATCGTTGATACTCTAGAAATAACCCTTTGATATGGATTGCTAGCTTCTCTATATAAGACACCGATGAGCTTGAATTTGAATATTTAAGGACTTTGGTACTCTCTATTTTATTTTTCAATGCTTTGAAGTTTCCAAAATTACTTGGAATATTTCCTGATAATTTTTTATTTGACAAAATCAAGACTTGAAGAATTTACAATTTTGATAACTCTATTGGTATCCCACCTTATAATTTATTGGATCTTAAAACTAAAATTCGAAGACTAGTCAACTTGTGTATCCTATTTGGAATTTCTCCTTGCATTCTATTATATCCCAAATCTAGAATCTCCAAAGAGCTACAATTTTGAAGTGATGATGGAATTCATCCTTCTAACTTGTTACCTCCCAATTTCGAGTTTGAAGACAAACCATGCTTGCTAATTTCCCCTTCAACAAGATTGTTTTCTAGATTCAACACCTTTAATTTTGATGAGCAATTCCAAAAACTTTCATGAATTTTAACTACAAGTTTGTTATTTGACAAGTCAATAACCTCCAACATATGGCCTTCACAAATATGATGTGGAATACCACCACTTAGATTATTTTTTGCTTATGAAAAAAATGGAGATGTTGTCCATATTTTCTGATTTCTGTTGGAATGAATCCATGAAATATATTCTCGAGACAAGTCAAGGAATTCTACATTTGGATGAGGGAAAGCAATATTCCTTGTAACTTTTTTTGCATGTAAGTCTATAGATATAACATCAAGGTCCCATAGCCAATTGGGTATATCTCCACTAAGATTGTTGTTGGACAAGTCTAGACTGTAGATGGTGGTGTATTGAGTTGATATTAGAAGGGGAAAACTACCTTCTATATTACAAGATTTCAAACTCAGAGTTTGAACTTGAAAATCAGGGATCCAATATCCATCAAATTTCACACTCAAGAAATTTTTAGAAAGGTCGAAATAAGTAATCTCTCGGAGATTTTGTAGTCGGGAGATCAAGAAAGTGCCATGGAATTTGTTGTCAGCTAAGTAAAGAATTTGTAATGAGGAGAGATGCTATAACGATGGTGGGATTATGCCACTCAATGAGTTATTTGCGAGATCAAGATGAATTAAGGATGATGATAGGTTACCAAAACTAGATGGCAATATTCCATTTAATCGGTTTTAAGCGAGGGAAACCCTAAACAACTTTGGTAGCCGAGCTAAAGAGATCTAGGAATGTTGCCTTGAATATTGTTATCGAGAGAGATATAACGTGTTAATGAGGACATATTTCCAATAGAATTTGGAATCACTCCTCCCACATTTGTCCCCAAAATAAAAATACTCTAGATCTTACGAGATTGTTGTAGGAGGTAATAAAAATTTACTTTGAGATCGGGGTTGTTATACAAGTAAAGGTTCCTCAAGTGTGGCAAGCTTAACAGAGTAGAAGGAATGGGACCATGGAGACCACAACTACCAAGATAGAGGGAAACCAAAGATGTGTGATTTGAAATCCAGTTGGGAAATGGTTGGTGAGTGAAGTCATTGCCACTGTAGAGAAGGGAGAGGGAGGTGAGGTTTACAAGAGAAGAGAGAATTGTACCTGAAACTCCACACCCAAACATGTCAAGTTTTGTAAGATTGGTGAGGGAGGCAGAAATATTGTGTACCACATGATCACCTCCCGTTGTTAGATTCAATTCACCCACAAGGTACTCCAACCCCGAAAATTTCCAATCCAATTGCCCAACCGCCCGATCTTCAAACCATCAATGCCAAAAATGTCTAGAAATTTCAAGCCATACATGTTGTGAACTTCATTTGGAATTCGGCCCGTAAACCCACAATATCTCAAGCTCAAATGTGTCAATCTGTGGAGCATGGCAAGCTCTAAAGGGATGGGAAGAGCGTGAAGTCAATCATGAAGAGGTCGAGGTACTCCAAATGCTGAAGTTGTAATAAACCATGGAAAATTGGGAAGCTTGAATTCCTCACACTTAACCTGCACCCAGTGTAAGGCTCATAGTCGCCACCACTATAAAAACTTATAAACACTTCTTGATTGATCTTTGGCTCATATCGACCTATGTCTACATTTATCTTTATTTCTATTCACTTGAACTCATGGTTTATATCTCTTAATTATTCTCTGCAATTGATAGGTTCTTTCCATTTTTCTTTGATATTCTTTGAGTTTGTTGCTTCCTATTAGCTTGTTCAAGCCATTGTCGAAGTTTTCCTAGCTCTGATTTCTATTTTTGGTTTTGCACATCCTATGACTAATTTGATTGTTCATACCTTTTCTCTGCACTCGTTTATCCTAGTCCCTCTGTAGGTTGGTATTCAAATAGTAGGAAAGATGTTTTGAGGACCCTCTATCATTCAACATCGATTGTAAATTTGTGCGATCTTTTTTCTTCGATATGTAATGCTTGGAATACTAGTTGGTATACTTCTTTCTTATGTATTGGGTTTGATTTTAGGGCACCTTGGCTTTAAGGTGAAATGGTTTTCTTTATCTAGCTTATATTCTTATTTATACTTGGTTTCTTAATATTCATGCATATGTATTAACTAGGTTAGTTTTGAATCTTCGTGTAAATTTACTTGTCGGATAGTTTCTATAATTCTTGTTAAGCATTAGTTTAATTTCTTATTGGAACCATGTTTTGCATTCTTTATTCTTTAATTCTTCAGGACTTGATATTCTTTATTTATGACCCATTATTCTTTGGAGGCACGCACGAGAATTTTACGAGAAATGCACAAAATATGAGAAGGGCGTGTGAAAAGGTAACAACAAGTGAAAAAGGATGGAAATTTTGTGCGCAAAGAAGGATACCGAAAGAGAAAATAAAGAAACAATATCCACAAAGAAGATCATGTAAAAAAATAAGATCAGGGAAAGGGCATGTAGAGTATTGAGGGATAAGGATAAACATGAGTTCAAAAATAGACTAAAGCTCAGTTTTTGACACTTGCATGGAGCTGGAAAACTTTTGGATAAGGCTAATGATAAGCATCGTTTTGTAAGGAGGATCAACTTGTAAAACATGGTTAAGGCGGTGAGTGGATAATTTTTTCCACCAACTGAACGTAGTGGTTGATTGCAGTTGTAAACTTGATGGCTATTATTAGCTCTTGTAAGACTAGTGAATGACAAGTTCACACTGGTATAAATATCCATGGAGGGGTCTAGAATGTAAGTTGTTTTTATGGGGTAGGTCGGGAGAGCTAGAGGAGTGATGTCGAGTGACATGTACTTAGATCTTGCTTTCTAGATAGCTAGAACTTGTAACTGTGCATCAATTAATATATGAGCATTTTGTTTGGTCTAGACATGGTTTTGTTATATGTTGATGAGCTAGTTACACAAGTCTATTCATTGCACAATAATTCACTTCACCTTTGCTAACCTTGATGGGACTTGGACACCTCTCGCGCTTTGGATGACCGCGCCCTAGCTCACTAAGGCATGATGTCTCGACAATGAAACCAAAATGTCGGATTCTATTAGCCTTCTTCCCCTATGTGTGTGTTAACTCAATATCGGCCATGCAAACATTCATTTCATGGTTTAGATTTCTTTATATGTATTGTAATAAGCGTAGGATAAACACATTTTTCTTTGACATGTTGTGTTGTTTTTAGACAAATAATTTCATACTAAAACTATTCTATAGAAATGCACTGAGGACCGCACCACCTTTTGTGTTGGAGGGAAATAAATAATAACTAGTACAAAGACATAAATACCACTCCTGAAACATTTTGGAAAAATTATCGCTAAACAAGTTGCGGGACACAAAGATGTGATTGACAGAAAGTTCCCAAGAGAAGAAAAGTGGAGCAACTAGAAGAAGGGAAGATTCCTTAAGGGGTAAGATTTAAAGGGCACTCGGGCAAAGAAGTGTGCAAAAGAAAGATAGTGTATGAGGAAAAGAGATGCGGCCCAAGAACGTAAGCTACCGAGCGCAGTGGAAGCACGAAAGAAAAAGTAGTAACAAGGAAACCCAATAAAAACACTTAGATGAACATTAATGGCCAAGAAAGGAAAGGAAGGCTAGGGAAAACTATCATTCAGTAAGAATTGATGACAATTATGGGGAAACTAAAGGCTCACTCATGCGAGGAGTAAATGAAAGGAAAATTTATTACCAAATAAGGAGGGTAGAAAAAGGAGGTTAGGTAATTCATTTTTACCATACAATGAGAATAGGAGCTACAATTACGAACAACGATACAACTCTTGAAATTTTTACAACTAACAATTTCCATTGATGAATATTCAAGATATTAAGAAGGAAATAAATCCACAAAGTGTCATAGTAACAAGGAAAAATAAAAATTTGACCGCTATTAACGTGGAGGTCAATAAGCAAAAAGATGAAAATTTTGGGGAAACTAACTCGCCCTAGGGTAAAATAAAATGGCTTTACGACGAGAAAGAAAACATGTAATCAGCTTAAGCCAAGAGAAGGATGTTGTCTCGAAAAGAAGTGTCAAAAATGCAAGCATTTCTAGCCCTTGTCGACATCCAAATCTGAAGGTACCTTCATCAAGCAAGCTTCAAATGATGAAACAAAAGTTATGGAATAATTAAGGGAAAAAGCACTAGGTGCAATTTCCTCAAAACCTAAGAAGGAAAAAAAGGAAGGAGCCAAAAAGGGAAAGAGTTAAGCTTTAATGCATTGAACCTTAGTTTTGAATCTAGTAATTTGAGGAGGCAAAAGGGATTAGACAGGTTGCATAACATTATGGCTTTGATAAAAATATTATATTACAGACCATATTGTGCATGGGCTTGATGGAATTATTGAAAAAGTAATGGTGTGCCCTACGGGACATATGGAAAATCAAGGGAATAACGTCTACGATAATAGCATCATAAAAACACTAGAAGAGACATGAGTATTACATCTACTTGAATTTCCATTTTTCAACAAACTGGTTGAGTTATATCAATACCTTATCTTGTACGCTAAGGAAAGGTATTTATATTTTGCGAGAAGGTGCATAAAACTATCACGAAAGCTAATCAACAAGACAATAGTGTTAAATAATCAAGGGAAAAATTAGCGCAATATCTACATGATGATACTATAGTAAACAACATTGGATACCACTTGAAATACAAACAAGGAGGGAAGTTCATGTCCATTAATGAACTTAAAGACCCTAGACAAGAGTCGTTGTGTGACTAATTACTTCCAAATTAGCAGGGGCTGAGAGGTGAAGGAAGATCAATAAAAGGTTCTTAAGAATTGTGCATATAGTAGCACAAAGGATAATTTTCAACTTCTCCCAATTTATCGCACAAAGAATAGTGGCATATGCCGACTTGGAACTAGAAAAATAAGGAATCAAATTTCACCGGGCGCGATATTCTCATGATAGTTTTTGATGAAATTGGAGTTCTAGAAGGGGATAATGATTTAAAATTTATTACCATTAAAATGTGACATTTAGGCTAATGCCATCTATGATCTAGAAAAAATAAAAACACCTATGAAATTTAATTATATTGATGATACATTGTCAATGGAGAAAGGGAAAAAGGCATTTCAAAGGGAAAAGGAAAGGGAGGAAAAACAATACTTTGAAAAAGTAGCTATTTTCTAATGGTTTCATAAAGAATGATAATAATTTCATCCATGATCATGAAGCATTTAGACCTGCATTTTGGTTGAAACATAAAAATCCTATAATAACACCGAACCTTATTCCAAAGCTCAATCAAAGCCCCACTTCGCACCATATTTTTTCTTCCCTCTCTCATTCACTTGTATCTTCATCATCATCATTGCTATTTGGAGAAACATAAGAAGAAGAGAAACTAATTTTGATTTTAAGTCCTCAAATATGTCCATTGTAATGACATTTACCATCAAAACTAACTCTTAAGTTTCTTGGTTTATCATCTTTACTAGGAGGTTTAAAATTTGATTTTTGTTTTTGTTGAATCTAGAAGGTTTACTTTTTTATTTTTGAGCAAGAAGTGCCTAAGTGGCATTCTATTTTGAATAAAATTTTGTCATTACTTGGCTCTTCCGAATCAAGAGAAACTAAGGGTTTACAAATTCGGAATGTCTTTTTAGTTTGATACTTATAATTCAAAATTGAAATGAAATTTCTAAATTTTTCATGAATATTCAACTGAATAATAAAGTAAAGTAATTTATCCTGTATTAAGTTACAAGTTCATCCATCTAACTGTAGTTAATTAATTTTTCATCTCCCTTCATGGGAGTTGTCATTAGTTCTAGAATCAGTTTAATGATTTTTGATAACTCATATACCTTCGTGCATCGATTCTAATTGAGTCCAAGCCTCACTCGGACTTTCTTGATTCCCGATATGAAGGATAAAATCATCTTGCATGCTCTGCAATATGATGGACATCGCTTCCTACACTTTTTTTTTGATATGCAACGACCTTATCCATGATTGCTTGTCTTCCCAGATTAGAGCCTTCTCAGTTTTGTTCACAACTTCCTAGAGCTTGCGAGAGCCATGAATTCTTCCTTCAATCAAATTTTCCAAATGTTGTAATTATTTCCATTCAACATATGAGATTTATCAATAGTAAAATGATTAGACCCCATTTTTGCATAAATAAATTTGAATAATTAAGAACAATGAGGATTAAAAACAATCAAGGTTCAAGAAGATCCCCTTGTCGTTGTTCAAGCCTCGCAATCAAAATTTGATGAATTTATGTCGAATAGAAGGTCTTCCAAACAGATAATCTACACAACGATATATTAGTTTGACAATAATAGTATTTAATTGAAATGTGAGTGAATTTTTTTAGTTTTTATATAAATGACGGCCATTTAAGTAGACATCGTGTTTAAAACCACAACATTTTGAAAACACATAATTTATCTTAAATAAACTTATTTCCTCAATTTTAAAGTAAAAGAATTAACTTGAGTTAAATTCAATTAAATTAAAAAACAAGAGATTTTTTTAAAAAAAAAGTGTATATACATACATATTGGAACATTGCTCCTTTATATGATTTTGGCTCAGCCGTAATAAGTTAATTCAATTTAGCCACCAATGTTTATATGTCATATTGAACGTATTCATATAGACCCAACAATGCCAAGAGCTAAGCTCGAAGCCGGTCAACATTATCAAGGGGGTGAGCCACACAACTATCCAACCGAACTGAAATAATACAACTCATCACCAACCGAGCCATTCAAACTACAATGGGCGAGTTATTCACCCAATTGAGGACAATTATCCACAATGCTAGGGGTTACACCTGCAAAGGGTCACTAAATGGGCAAGTCATTTGAAGTGAGCCAACATAACCCGATCAAGATACACGACTCGACGAGCTCAATTTATATGGCGAGAAAAACAATTTATTAGCGTGGTCGCAGCTACATTAGTCTTCCACCCACGGTGGTATAAAAATCAACCATCCCACCGTCAAGGTCCCAATGTGGGACTAAACAACTTACACAAAAAAACAAAGGCTCGCGTTTGGTTAAGGCCAAGAAACCGCTGCCACATTAGGAGGATAGGATGTTGGCCCGAGAGGGGACCAAAGGGATACGTGGCACGAACCGGTTGGGAAGGAGACGTGGGTGCGAGAGCCTGTCACTTGTCGGCCGATAGGAGGGTGGTAGATGAATAGGCCACGCTTGCATACAATGTATAAGTTTTTTTTAAATCCGTTATAATTTTTATTAATGTACTATAGTATCTAAACTATAGTTTAAGCAAAGGTCACCTTTTTAAATGTTTATAGGATAGTTAAAAACTATTTAAACTATATAGATATTAATCTTTTAGGTTTAGAAAAAATAGGCCACAAAGGGGTCGATTTAGGTATAGATTTTATATATATATATATATATATATATATATATATATATAGTTTTTAAACTATATATGATAGAATAGTTAGATTAAACTTATTAACCTATAGTTTTGATTACAAAAAAATATATCCCATAGGTACCCAAATTATAACCGACTTTATAAAACATTTGAAAGGGACATGAGCATTTTTGTTTCGAATTCTCATGTCAATGAGAAAAATTAAAATCCCTATTTTTACAAAAACTCATCTCCTCCTTTTACTTTGATTTTAACTTTGAATATCTTTTAACCTTGCACACACATTTGGAAAATTCACGAACATGTGCCCTTACTTGTTCCAATTAAACAAATAATTAATTACACACGCCACGAACATGTATCATAATTAATTATACACGCTCAAGTCCATGTCAAGGTGTGATTTAATAAATAAACACATTAAAATAAATTTAACATTTACCAAACATTAAATAAACATATCAAATAATTAAAGAACATATTTAACATGGAAAACCCCGAGGGGGTAAAAACCACGGAAGTAAGAATTTCCATTAAATTGAGAAACATAATTACAGTCCAGTAAAACTCTAATCTCCTCACTTCTCTCCCACAAATTCACCCGTAGTGAATATCACAAATATGGCCCACGACCATATTTAAATAACCCAAGGGTTATGAATATTAAGTGATGGGGTATACCCTTCGGTTTATAAAATAATTAGTTATTAAATAAATAATAAACATAATATAAAGTTTATATTAAATAATTAAGAATATAAACTATATTCTAAATTATTTAATTATAAACTAAACATTATACACACTTAATATTATGCTTAACACTAGAACCTTGAATGAGAAGTTCCGGATATTGGTTTGGTTGAAGGCTTTCCATTAAGAGTTGGAAGATGAAGTGATTTGTTATGGAAATTAGATTCAAAGACATTTCCAATGGTATATGTACCGATCTATTTTGAAGACCTAGTTTTGGGGTCTTGAAGCCGCTTTGGAACAGGTTATAGAGATTTGAGCTATTTGGAAGTCTTCCACTATGATTTGGAGCTTGAAAAATGTTTTTATGGAAAGTAGATTCAAAGATATTTCCAATGGTATACGACTTGAGTCATGTTAATGATATTTTCATGTCAAGTTGGTTGTTCTTACGGACTGAATTTCTAGGTGTTGAGGACCTAGTGGGGTTTGCTTGCTCTTTAGAGTGTTTCATGGTGGAGATGGATGTTTTGGTGTTTCCTGATATTTTTGATGATGTTGAGGACCTATGTATGATTTTTTTGGAGCTGATGGAGCCTTTAAAAAAAAATTAGAAGACCTTGGAGCTGTTGGAGCATTCACTAGTGCTTGAGAAGCTTGTTTTGAGCTTGCTTGTGCATCTTGGAGCTTGTTGTTGGTGTCTTGACCCATTCCGACCTACTTGGGTCATTTGAGATTATTTATATGATGTTATTATTATATTTTTGAGTTTGGATGACTGAACTACTTGGTCATGGCCGACCTAGGGGTGTTATGATCTTGAGTTACGTATATAAGCTAATGTAATGAGTCATTTTTGACTAGTTAAGACAATGAGAAAAGTGTGACCTCGAGGAGTTAAAGAAGAGTGTTAAGGGGTAATAGAAAGATCTTAGAAGATGTATGAATACCTGAGAAAGTTTGAGGATCACTGATGCAAGAAAAATTAACCTAATCAGCCATGAGAGGACAAATTTGAGTGAGTTGAAGGAGAGAGGAGTTTGAAGAGGGTTTGGTGTGTTTGGAACTGAATTTAGATTACAATCAATTGTGCAAGCATCATACCATATGCGATCAATCTTTTTCAAAATCTCTTATGATGTGTAATATTCATAGGAGTCCTTTGTTGTGAGTAATATAAGCAAAAGTTTACGGGTTGGTGCTCCTTGTAGGGTGGGTGGCTCACTAAATAGATATTACATGATGTGTAATATTCTTGCAAGTCCTTGCTTTGTGTAATATAAGAAATAGTTTTAGTGGGTTTTATTACCCTTGAGAGTTTCCCACACATCTATGGTGTTATGTGTTCTCTCCTTTGATTCTGGCACTTGTGATTGTTAAATACACATCTAATAAGTTCACATGGTTTTTGGTTATTGAATGGTTAAGTTGAATGATGAATCTAAGCATTGATAAATGAAGTCGTAATTATTATATGATTGATTCACCCCCTCATTCATTGTGCTTCCAACAATATTGAATAATAATCCACTACATTGCTTTTGTTTATGTTGTATTTAATTATAATTCATTTAAATAAACACTTATTTATATTGCATTTAAGCATAATATATTTATTTCTAATACCAAATCATACACCATTTAACAAAGAACCATATTTGAATAAAGATACATATAAATGAGCATCCCACAAATATTAGACAATATATGATATATACATATTAATTATTAACTCTAAAATATTAATTAATATGATCAATAATTAGTAATTACTTTTACTAACAAATTTAACTATTATTTTAAATTTAACATAAAATTTAATGGTTTGAAGGTTACGTGAAAAATATCTTTCTATTAATATTAACGTTCTCTATAATACCAATGTTCACTTTTAAGTTTTAGTCAAAACAAAGGAGAGATTTATGATAAATATTTTATATGAATATATAAACATTATATTATATGTAGAACCATTAAAATGGAATATTTAGGCTAATGCCACTAGTGAATTAGAATAAAATAAAAACGCTTGCAAAATTTATTTATATTGATGATACACCATCAATGGAGAAATGGAGGAAAGCTTTCCAAAGGGAAAGGAAGGGGAAGGAAAAATAATACATAGTAAAAATAACTATTTTCTAATGGTTTCATCAATAATGACAATAATGTTATCCATGATCTTGAAGCATTTAGACCTACATTTTTGGTTGAAACATAACAATCCTATAATAATGCCAAATCCAATTCCAAAGCTCAATCCAAGCCCCACCTCCCAACATATTTGTTCTTCCCTCTCTCCTTCACTTGTATCTTCATCACCATGAGTATTATTTGGATAAACATAAGAAGAGGAGCAACTTATGTTGATTTGAACTCCACAAAGATGCCCATTGTTTGAGAACAAACTTGCATTAAATGTTAAAAACTGATTTCCTTGTGGTACTCTTCCCGAGATTGTTATAAGATATGTTCAAGTAGCTCAAGAATGTGAGGAGTTGTAGTTCTGTGGGAATAGCTCCATTCAAATTGTTCCTTGAAAGATCTAGTGACTCCAATCGCACAAGATTCTTAAAAGAATTTGGGATTTTTCCGCTAAGTTGATTTCTTGACAAATCAAGAACCTTCAAACCAATAAGGAAACCAATGTCTAGAGGAATATCACCTGAGAATTTGTTATTTGATAGATCGAGGCATCTAACCAATGCCAAAGATCTTTCATACTCTAGAAATTGCCCTTTGTTGTTGATTGCTAGCTTCTCTATATAAGACACTGATGAGCTGGAATTTGAATATTGAAGGACTTCTGTACTCTCTGTTTTATTTATCATCGCCTTAAATTTTCCAAAATTACTTGGAATATTTCCTGAGAATTTGTTATTTGATAAAATCAAGACTTGAAGATTTTGCAATTTTGATAACTCTACTGGTATCCCGCCTTCAAATTTATTGGATCTTAAAACTAAAATCCGAAGACTAGCCAACTTTTGTATCCAATTTGGGATTTCTCCTTGCATTCTATTATATCCCAAATCTAGAATCTCCAAAGAGCCACAATTTTGAAGCGATGATGGAATTTGGCCTTCTAACATGTTTCCTCCTAATTTCAGAGTTTGAAGACAAACCATGTTGCTAACTTCACCTTCAATAAGATTGTTTTCCAGATTCAACACCTTTAATGTTGATGAACAATTCCCAAAACTTTCAAGAATGTTACCTGCAAGTTTGTTATTTGACAAGTCAAGAACCTCCAACATATGGCCTTCACAAATATGATGCGGAATACCTCCACTTAGATTATTTTTTGCCAATGACAAAAAATTGAGATGATGTCCATATTTTCCGATTTCTGCTGGAATGAATCCATGAAATAGATTTTCAGACAAGTCTAGGAACTCCACATTTGGATGAGGGAGAGCAATATTCCCTTGTAACTTGTTTCTATGTAAGTCCACAGATTGAGCATCAAATTCACTGAACTTAGAGGACAAAAGACTTCCCCTGAATTGATTGGATGCCAGATTGAGTGTCTGTAAGGATTTAAGGTCCCATAGCCAATTTGGAATATCTCCACTAAGATTGTTGTTGGACAAGTCTAGACTGTAGATGGTGTATTGAGTTGATATTAGAAGGGGAAAACTACCTTCCATATTACAAGATGTCAAACTCAGACTTTGAAGCTGAAAATTAGGGATCCAATATCCATCAAATTTCACACTCAATAAATTGTTGGAAAGGTCCAAATCAATAATCTCTGGGAGATTTTGTAGTTGGGAGATCAAGAAAGTGCCATGGAATTTGTTGTCAGCTAAGTCAAGACTTTTTAGTGAGGAGAGTTGCTGTAACGAAGGTGGGATTATGCCACTTAAAGAGTTATTGGCGAGATCAAGATGAATTAAGGATAATGAGAGGTTACCAAAACTAGATGGCAAGCTTCCATTTAATCGGTTTGAACTGAGGGAAAGGGCAGACAACTTTGGCAGCCGAGCTAAAGAGGTCCACGGAATGTTGCCTCCAATATTGTTATCGAAGAGATATAAGTGGGTCAACGAGGACATATTTCCAACAGAATTTGGAATCACTCCTCCAATATTGTTATCAGAGAGATATAAGTGGGTCAACGAGGACATATTTCCAACAGAATTTGGAATCACTCCTCCAATTTGTTATCAGAGAGAGAAATAAGCTCAATCCTACGAGACTATTTCCAACGAATTTGGAGATCACTTTACTTTGAGATGGGAGAGTATAAGTGGGTCAACGAGGACATATTTCCAACAGAATTTGGAATCACTCCTCCCACATTTGTCCCCGAAAGAGAAAGCCGCTCAATCCTACGAGACTGTTGTACAATGTAAGACAGGTTTACTTTGAGATGGGGGTTGTTAGGTAAGTAAAGGTCTCTCAAGTGTGGCAAGCTTAACAGAGCAGAAGGAATGGGACCGTGGAGACCGGAGCTACCAAGCGAGAGGGAAACCAAAGATGTGTGATTTGAAATCCAGTTGGGAAATGGCTGGTGAGTGAAGTCATTGCCACCAAGGTTGAGATGGGAGAGGGAGGTGAGGTTTACAAGAGAAGAGAGAGAATTGTACCTGAAACTCCACACCCAGACATGTCAAGTGTTGTGAGATTGGTGAGGGAGGCAGCAATATTGTGTACCACACGATCACCTCCCGTTGTTAGATTCAGCTAAGCCAGCCCGAGGTACTCCAACCCTCGCAAATTTCCAATCCATTCGCCCAACTGCCAGCTCTCCAAACCATCATTGCAGGAGACATCCAAATATTTCAAGGTAGACATGTTGCCAATGAAACTTGGAATTCGGCCAGTAAACCCACAGTCAAACAAGCTCAAATGCGTCAATCTGTGGAGCATGGCAAGCTCTGAAGGGATGGGAAGAGGGTGGAAGTCAATGCTGAGGTCGAGAAAATTGGGAAGTTGAATTCCTCACACCATGGAAATTGGGAATGTAATCCTCAAACTCATTAACACTCAACACAAGACAACCACGTGGCGAGTGTGGAGGTTGCAGGTGATTCCCTCCCAGGAGCAGCAGTATAATCCTCTCCATGATTCCAGATGGCCGTATGGATCTCGGAGGCCTCGTTTGAAAAGGGAGAGGGCACTTCTTTCCTGGTCATGACATGCAAAGCAGCAGCAGCAGCAGGTGGCAACCGTGGCCAACAAAAACATCATCATCTTCACCATTCTCATTGTCATGTGAAGCCAATTCTTTCTTGTTGCTTGCAATTTCTGAGGACGCAATTTACTTATATAAAGATATTAAAACCATTGTGAGTTGGATTCGTCGTGGAAAGTGTGGAAAAGTTGTTGACTGGAAAGTGTTTTCAAAGTCTCGAAAAGCGCGGAAAATATAAAGAAAATCGTGTGGAGCAATTATTTTCAAACGCGCAGATTGATACCCGCGAAAAAGATCGATTTGATGTTTTGATTGGGAATTTGGGAAGCCACCCCGTAATTTTCGCATTTATAATATGAATACTTTTCACAAATTTATGAATTTAAAAATAGTTAAAACTACAGTTTTGGTAAGTGCATTCATATATTTATTGATTACTGTTTAAAGTTGGACATTTATTGCCACGTGGTATAATTTGTAATTTCAATAAGATAGATGTCACTAGGCCTAGATGTTAAAAGAATGTGAAATCAGATTTCTATAATGAAAGCTCCAACATTCAAACGTCACTTAACATATAAAATAGTGAAATTACATTTAATTATGGCACATACAAAATATAGTAACATATAAGAAGATGAGTGTATTTAGATATTTGATTGTCTATAAACTAGCAATCGCATGTGTACAATGCAATGCAAATGCCGAATAATATATATTATTTGTTTTAGAGGGATAGTTATTACTTTTTAGTTGATGTTGATAAGGGGTGTGATTGAGGAGTTAACCCCTAAGCAACCTAGGCGATTGTTTTAGGCGTCAACAACAAGAGGGCACCTTAATCTAAAGATTTTGATTATTGGCACTTATTTTTAGATCTTAGAATTCAATAAAATTACTTGAACATTCAATACTAATAAACCAATTTATTAATATTATTATATAGTATTATAAATTCCACGCATGCACATAGAAAGGTACTATAAATTTTTTGAAGTAAAAACAAATATAGCATATTCTTGAGCCCATATGATTTTTTTTATATCGTTACCTATTTGATGATATAGCTTCAAATTATGTAGGTATGTAATTTTATTAGGAAAAGGTTCATTATTTTTATAATGTTACTATTGTACCCAATAGAGGCAAGTGCAATTGCGAGAAAGAAGCATATAATTCGCTATTCCTAATTTTTGGAGGAAATATCTATTATATTTATGGAGGAATCAATAGACCTAGAACAAATAAAATTATTCACAAAACCATGGGAGCTACATAAGCATTTTTATTACATTGTGAAAAATGGCATTTTGTTCATGTTTGAGTCTCATCACCTACTTGATATTGGCAATCGACTTGCAAGCAACCATGTATAAAAATTGCATCGATTGCATTCGATAACCTCCTACAATTATTTCTCTCCATCCATGGAATATTTCTTCTCCCTCTACGCTAATTTTATAGGATATTTTTTATTCTTTTTGTATGGTAGTTTCTTTAGAAATTTGTTATTTATTATGATCTTAATACAAAATTTAAAATATGAGAATATAGGTAGCCCTTATTTATTTACATATCATGGGAAAAATTTATTAATTGAAATTGTGAGAAGGGCATCCACCATAATTATTGCCTAGGGAGTTCCTAACCTTTAATCCGGCTCTAGGTGTTATAAATGGAGGAAATTACTAGAAATATCTTCCAAATATTTCATCTCTAATTATGGGACTATAATGTGAACAAGAACCAAACCATTTAATATTTTTTTCCTTCTAAAGGATTTGGTCTTGTAGCGAATTGTACTTTGTAACTTTTTGAACCTCTACGAGTGACTATAATATGCTTCACTGTGAATTAGTAGGCCTTGAAAATGTGTGAAACCCTCCATAATCAACTAATTTGACTAATAACCATAACTTAAAGGGCAAAAGCTATGTAAAAATGTCAGTGTTTGGGTTGAAGTGCAATTCGTCGTACACTACCTATATTAGCACTACCATGCGAGAGGCTTCAAACCGTACATAGTTTTCCACCTAGAGATGGGACATAATACTGTATGGATGCAACATAATTGATAACATGGTCACTTGATAATGTTCTATAATGACTTGTCTTGTTTATGATTGACTTGGCTATTAAGGGCTCTTAATTTGGGAAACTTGACTCTTAAACCTAGTTTAAAGTATGTACACACCTAAAATTGGTAATTTATCACTTGACAATGACAACATTATATTTATCCCTAAATCGTATCTTGCAGACACATTCAGATCTTAGTTGCACATTCTCATCCCTATTACATGAACTAGTTTCTCATTTACACTATTTAGTTTAGAAGTAGTATAAGACCGGATTAAATTATGTGTAAAGTGCATAATTTTTTGTCTACATTTGCCCCCACTTTATGTTGGTGGCGAAAGCTCGGTAACATAAAGTAGATAGAGATGTGTACCTAATATCCTTGTAGAGTGTAGAAGAAAGTGTGTCGATGGACTAGACTCAAGCGTGGAATGACCAAAAGGAAATATAGAGGAGTGTGGATTCTAAAGATGAAAAATGTGAAAAAGTGATGAGAGTGAACCTAAGGAGGAACGTGTGTGTAGTTGTTGTTATGTGTAATGTACTTGCACGGTTAGTATGGTAAGTACATGTCGTGGTCTATTGTCGTTGTCGTTGTTGCTATTTGTTGTTGTTGCCCCCAATTTGACTTTTTATTTATCATACGGTGGATCTGCAAGGAGAAAACACTCAAGTAGTTAAATATGTATGTATGTAAAAAAGTTGTATAAAATACACAAATGTAAAGTACGAAAATGTAAAATATGTTAAAAAAGTTTAAATGGAACATGTGCACCTAATCCATGTCGAGAAGAAGGGTGTAGAAGGATATCCTATAGTGTCGCGAGTTTTTTGGGTGATCTCACGCCACCCTGGCTGAAGAAATGTAAGGAGAAAATGTTGTGTCCTCCAACTCTAACCACTTCTACTAAAATTTGTTGAAGAGATCTCTGTACCACGTTGGTTTTTAGGTGATCCGACGCCACTAGATGGAGAAGTGTAGAGAGGCCACCCATTGTAACCCCTGAGCCTATAACCGCTCCGCAGAAATTGCCAAAGGACATCATGTCCTATTAAGGCCATTGTGTATGGAGTTCGTAGACTAGTATGAACTCACACGTTGTGTCTGAATCGGTGTAAATATGATGTGTTAGTAGAAACCCCATAATGATGCCCCCTCTTTGGGGGTGCATGCGATGATCCCAAGGAGAATACAGCCCCAAAAGAGGACCAACCACACTCGACCTTGTAACCAACTCATCCCTACATGGGGAAAGGGAAAGCGCTTGGTAGATACCAAGGCACGCACAAAGGGATGGCTAGCCAAAATAAGTGTTAGTCCACAAGCACATGCATGTAATAGTGTAAAAGCGTAAACAATGTAAAAAACTACCAAGCATAGTAGTGTAAACACACAAGAAACAACAAGAAGACCGCACAAAGTGGGTTACAAATAAGGGACATCACTCATGATTTCGCAAGACACTCAAGGCCATCATGGCCGCAAACAGTAGACAAGTGTGCACATAAGAAAAGGTAAAATCCCGCATACAATAGGAAACAATGCGACATAGTAAAAATATAAAAAGGTAGTCATGGAAACATGGAATCTTGCAAAACAAGTGTTGTACATAGAACACCCGTTAGCATGTTAGAGTGGTAACCGATATATCAAAAACGTGTAATAATAAGTAGTATAAGATGTTGAGTACAAAATGAAACAATAACACGTGTATGAGATGAATGTGGATGCCCCCAACAACCAGTATAGTAAGGGTATAAGGTGAGGATCCATGTCACATGTGAATGTCATGTATCTGCAATCACACTAAACAAAGAGGTGAACACGCATGTGTGTATGATAATGACATATGAGAAATCAAGCTAACATGTGTAGTAAAGTGATCATGCAAAACACTAGTGATCAAGAATAAATGTCACCAAGACAATGCAGTATGTTGTGGATGGATGGAATGGAATGCAAAATGGAATGATAGGAGCAACGTGCCCCCTGAGTGGATGGAATTTTATACAATGAGGTTCATTTTTTCCCCCCTCGTAGTCAAGAATGAACCAGTAAATGAGAGTGCATCATCGGGAAATGGTCAAGTAGTGTTGGTTGTGTCTAGCACGATGCGATGAGTGTGTATATGTGATGGTGATGAAATGTGACACGGGAGATGATGTGCGTGGACCCTATAGTGGAAACATATACCACAACTTTTTGAATGGAAGAGTGATGATTTATCCCTAAGCTTATGTCACTACGAGATAGGTGATGAGGGCGTATGACACATATAGGATTAGGTGGTGGATAACGGATAGTGGTGATTTAGCACTAAGCATAGATCACTACGTGATGAGTAAGAATGAGGTGGTGATTTAGCCTAAAGTGTATACCACTACGTGATGCATAAGGTGAGGGTGGTGATTTAGCCTAAAGTGTTTACCACTAAGTGATGAGTAGTATAGATGATGATGTGATAAAATTTCGTAGAATAGGATAATAGAATAGGTGATGATAGGATGTAAGATGATAATGTGAATTAGATGAAGTGAGTGGTGATTTAACCTAAGGTGTATACCACTACGTTATGATTGAAGGTATGGAAGAGTAATGGAATAATTGTGGAATTGAGAAAATGTAATAGAGGGATATAATAAAAGATGATAGAATGTAATAAGATGATGTAGGATTGATGCAAAGAGTGGTGATTTAACCTAAGGTGTATACCACTATGATGATAGGTGTGGGTGACGATATAGCCTAGAGTGTTAGTCACTAATCCGATGAATGTGGTATGATGGCATGTCACATGTAGGTGAGGTCCATTGATTGGTAAACCCTCGGCATTCGAGTATGGACCGAGGAACTAGAGTGTGTCATAGGGTAGTGAGTGTAGTGTGTAGAATAATGTAGTGTAGGTGACCAAATGGTGAATAGGATGTGTAGTTATGTGGTAGAATGTAGAAAGTGTGATGATAGGTGTAGATAGAATATGTAGTGATGATAAAACTAGACCCATAGTAATGGAATCTAGTGTAGCATGTAGAATATAGATGATGGATAGATGTGCTATGTAACTCGTGTAGTGTAGGAAATTCAGGGTGTGTAAAATAGGAAATATGTAAGATGCGGTGATACATGTAAATAGAAATAGAATGTGTAGTGATGGAATGTAAAGCTAGATCCATGGATAATGTGACTTAGCGTAACAATAGAATTTATTAATGAATTATGAAACTAGCCTCATATATGATGAGAGCTAGTGTAGCGTGTATGAGATAGATGATTTATAAAGGACTAGTAGATGAGGTATGCGTAGGATAGTGTAGGGTGTGTGGTGTGTGGGGTTTAGTGTAATGGTAATCCCTTAACAGTCTAGTGTGAACCGAAGCACAAGAGTGCGTCATCGGGTATTGAGGGTGTTGTGATAGGCACTTCAATCTAAGTGTAATATTTCTTGAGGTGCATGATATTTAACATGATTTTGAGTAGTTTCTCGAGGAGGGTAGCAAGGGTAAATGACATAATGTAGCCAAATTCTAAACAAACTCAATATATTGCAAATAATATGAACTCCAAAAGAAAATAGATCTCCTTCTTCATTATTGAATCATGAATTACAATGTTTCCTAAATAGGAAAACAACTCCCAACTTGATTTTCCAAGAAAAATCTAACTAACTTTGACTAAATCTACTCTAGGTGGCGGAAATTACTATTTTTAGCAATTTACTAGAACCTGCTATTCTTAGTAAGTTCGCATGCTTATTCGTACAGGCACAGAAATTTCCATGCATATCTACATGCCTAAATTAGAGGAATTGCCAACTTTCCAACTCATAATGCAACTAAGAGACTAAAATTAACTAATGCCCTAAAATAGGAAAAAACTAAACTTAAACTTAAATCCTAATTTTCGGCCTCAAGATGGCAGATTTCGGGCCCAAAAATGTGCCAAAATGTGCTCCAACTAGTAGGACTGGTTGACCGGTTCATTTGCTCTCATCAAAACAGGTGGTTTCAAAAAAAAAATGGGCTCAAACAAACACCCGAAGCACAAGTTATGACCTTTTCAAGTTCCTGCTAATTTTGGCGCATCACACCACCACCAATATTATCAATGATAACATAAGGGCCTAGCCAGTTAATCTTAAATTTACCTTTGAGCGCGGCTTCTGCTTTTGTATTTTTCTGGTTTTCTTGTAAGACAAGGTCACCAATTTTCAAGTCTCAAGAATGGATCTTACGATTATAAGCGTGTGAAATGTGGGTGTGGTAGGTATAGAGATTTTCCAATGCTTGGACATGTCGTGCATCCAACATTTCTAATCTGTGTAAACAATTTTCATGGTATTCATTGTCCTTAAGGATGCCTTTAAGAGATATTTGTAAGGTTGGTATTTCGAGTTCTAATGGGATGACCACCTCAATGCCATAAATGAGGGAGAAGGGGGTGGCAGTAGTAGGAGTGTGGATGCTAGTGTGGTAAGCCCATAATGCGTAGAAAATTTGATTATACCAATCACTACCACTTGAGTCAACGGTTTTGCGTGTAGAATTTTGACAAAAGTTTTTTGGTAGCTTCTACGCTTGGCCATTACCTTGGGGATAATAAGGTGTGGAAAATGACTGTTTGATTTTAGATTTAGCACAAAATTTCTTGATCTCTTAATTTTTGAAGGAGGGCCCATTATCGGTGATAATGGAAAACGACACACCAAATCATGTGATAATGTGTGTGGTGAGAAAGTTACAAATGTCACTACCAGTGGTTGTACGTAAGGGTGCGACTTCAACCGACTTGGTAAAGTATTCCATGCTAGTAATGATGAATTTGTGTCCGTCGGCGATTTAGGGTTAATTAGGCAAGATAAGTCAAATACCCAAAGTGAGAAAGGCCACGTGGGTGCGATGGGTTAGAGATCATAAGTAGGTGCGTGATGGAGGTTACCATGTTTTCTAAATTTTTCACAACACTTGTCATAATCAAGACAATCTAGTTCCATTATGGGCCAATAATATCCTTGACTTAAGAGTTTTTGTATCATGGCTTTACCTGAAAAATGGCCACCACAAATGCTATCATGAATGTTATATATTTTCGTAGAGATATCGGTGAGGGGAAGACAACGGAGAACACATTCCATCGATAGCATGTTTGAAAAAATCAGTGCTGACAATAACATAATCAGCAACGTCGCGATGTAACCGGCGGGCTTCATGGGGTTGGAGAGTATCAGGGATGGTTTGTTTATATAGATAGTTATAAATAGGTGTGAACCATTCATTGGTGTCGTGGCTACGGGTGATGGAACTGACTATAATGGGTATGGTAGAAATAGAATTCTATCATAAGTGGGTAATGATAAAAGTGTCCTGGTCATCGGTGATGTCTTGTGGGATAAGCGAGGTTGCAGTGGCCATGGAGTCGGCATGACGATTGTCCTTACGAGGGATGGCGATGATAGAATAAGACTCGAAGGTAGCTAAAAGGTATTTCATGAACGAATTATACGGGATAATATGTTCCTCCTTAGTGTGGTAGATGTCATTGACTTGGTTAATGACTAATTGAGAGTCCCCATGGATGCACAAGTTACGAATGAGGAGTTTTTTATCTGTGAGTAGGCATAAAATGAGGGCTTGGTATTCGGAAATATTATTTGTGCACGAAAAACCCTAGTCTATAGGAAAAGGGGGATGGGTTACCATGTGGAGTAATAAACACCACACCAATGTCGGCCAAGACTGAGCAGCAACGAGACCCATTAAATTACATTGTCCACATATTTGATTCAATAGTATACACAGTGAAATCATCACGGAAGGAGTCAGAAATAGGGAGACATCGAGGAGAGGGCAATGTCGAATTGATCGGTGAGGACCTTCCCATTAATAGCTTTCTTTAGGGGATGAACTTGAAGTCAAATTCTATAAGGAGTATGACCCATCGAGCTAATGTCTGAAAGGTGGGTGTGGGATAAAAGATAGCGCAAAGGGTGAACTTTAGTGATAATGTGGACTTCATGGTTAAGGATATAATGACGTAACTTGTCTACAATGAAGACAAGGCCAAGGCACAACTTTTCGATATAGCTATAATTACATTCATAAGAGAGGAGTGTGCAACTACTACATCAGATGGCATGTTCACAGTGGGTAGCATCATGTTGGGCCAATAATGTACCTAATGCGTGGAATGTAACATAGATATACAATAAAAAGGGGAGATATGTGACTGTTGGGACTAAGACAGGTGGGTTTAGGAGATAATCTTTGATGTGATTGAATGTTTGTTAGCAGTGTTCATCCCAAACAAACTTTGTATCTTTTTTCATGAGACATGTAAATGGATGTGTTTTATCAACCAGTTGTGCAATAAAACGTTGAAATAACTTGAATTTTTCCTTGCAAAGAGCGGAGTTGATGAATTTTTTGGTGGAGGCATGTCGAGAATGGATTTGATTTTGGTAGGGTCAATTTCGATGCCATGCGGCGTGAAATAATATATCCGAGCAACTTTCCTGTGGTTACCCCGAAAACACATTTTTTGGGGTTGATACATACACGATATTGGCATAATCATTCAAATAGGACATGAAGGTCCCATGCATGAGAGGAATGCTACCGATATTTTTCAAGGATGTCATTCACATAGTCTTCAATAATCTTTTGGATGTATTCATGAAAGATATGAGTCGTGGTGCGCTTGATAGGTGGCTCCTGCATTCTTGAGGCCGAAGGGCATAATGGTATAGCAGAATGTACCCCATGGTGTGGTAAAGAGGTTTTTCTTGGTCAGCAGGATTGATCTTGATTTGATTATAACCCACAAAACCATCCATAAAGGAGATTATATCGTACCCAATGGTAGAATCTATAATAACATCGATGTGGGGGAGAGGAAATCTATCCTTAGGGAAAGCTTTATTCAAATCACAAAAATAAGTACAACAACATACACGACCACGGGTTTTATGATAGAACAATATTAGATACCCATTCAGGATAATCAATAGTGTGAATAAATCCAACATCTAATAATTTTTGGATTTATTCTTTGACTAATGTGCAACTTTAGGGTGCATCTTACGGATCTTCATTTAAAGGGATTAACATCGGGGTTAAGAACTATATTATGCATGGATACATAGGTATCGGTACCTGGAATATCACTATAGTCCCAGGAAAAAATGTCAGAGAAGTCGTGAAGTACTTTCTTAAGATCCTTTTTCTCAATGGGGGTAAGAGAGCGGCCAATAAGACCATACGTGGCTTTTCAAGTGTGCCTAGATTATGTTGGATGGTTTCTTCATTGATAAGGGAAAATGTTCCTTAATATATTTCTCAACGGGAATGGTGTCAAGTGGATTAGAATTATTGATATGGCTATCGGATGCTTCCAAACAAACCATATTAATAGTTGGGAGAGACCAGTGTCGTTTATGGTGAAAAGAAGGTAGATCATCGTAAACACCCATATGATCGAGTAATGCATCGTCGATATAAAAAGGTATCGGTATTATCCCAAAAGAAAGAGGCATCATCGCTGATAAGTTTGGGGTGTAGCACTGGTAGAGACTCAACATGGCATGTGGCGTGTAGCTCTAAAGGTGACGAGGTAGGAGGCTGATATATGAGGCCAAACTTATCTAAGCGGGCAGGGAGATCCAAAAGTTTGGTGATTTTGTGGTCTTAATAGTGAGATAAACCACAATGACAGAGATAGTTGTATCCTAACCCATATTTGGATTGATCTAGGAAAACATTTGAGGAGATAGGTGGATCCAAAGGGTGATCAACATAGTTACAATATTCAAAAGGGGAAGGGTCAGCAAACACATCATAAACAATACCATGGTAATGGAACTTGAGACGTGCATGAAACATGGAAGGAATCACGTGCATAGCATAGATCCAAGGCCTACTGAGGATAATATTATAGTTAAGGTCATTAGACATGACATGACATGGAATAGTAATTGTACATGGGCCGATGCTAATGGGTAGTTGGACAATACCTAAAACACGTTTTGGGATGTTATCAAAACCACGAATAGAAATGGTGGAAGGAGTAAGGGATGTCGGAGTCATGCCAATATGGTGGAGAAAATTGATGTTACAAATATTGAGGCCAAACCCATTGTCTACTAAGGCACACTTAACACCTACGTTGTTGATACATACCTCGATATACAAGAGAGGGTTATGGGATAAGAATTATGGTGCCGGTAGATCCTCAGATGTGAAATTTATTTGATCTTTGTTAAGGGATAGAGCCAAAATGAACTTATGATAAACATATTCAGGCAATAAGTGTGGGGAGACTTAATGGGTAACTAAGTATTTTTCAAGGTGAAGGAGGCAATCTGGGTATTTTTGTAAGTATGTATGAACAGATATGCTCATGATGTACTTGAGTGTGGGGAAGTAAATGATGTTATGAGAAAAAAGAGAAGTGAAAAAACATAATGACCATGGGGAGAAAAAGAAATGGAAAGGTCTATAAAGTGCGACAAGGACACGTCGGGTTCACCAAAATGATTAACTAAAATTGGGGTATAACCAGGGAAATAACAACTCTAGTTAATCTAATTAGGAGGACTAAAAACTATGAAAATGAACTAAAGCAGTATGCAATAAATGTAAATAAATTATTCTAAATAGAAATGAAACCATAATGTGCAAGAGAAAGGGAAGAATTGACTTACCTGATAACAATAACATCACAGGTTGTCACAGATCTAGAAGTGGAAATCAGCGGTGGTAGATGAACACTCGGGGACCCTACAACGGGAAGATCTAGGTTTTTTGAGATGACACAGGTGCTTGGGAGTGTACAGGGGTACCCCGGGGCACCCTGGTTTGAAATCTAGGTGCTTGGAACAACGTAAATTCTCAAAACCCTAATTTGATATGGTCACTAAGTGTTTTTGAATACTTCATGTATGTCGTGTTGGATCTATCGGATATACTATAGAGTGACCCGAAATGCAAGGAGAAATACCCAAACCATAGAAAAATAAAATATGCATATGAATGGGTTAGACTGACCTCATCCACCAAACTAGTGGACTTATTGTTGAGTGTTGCACTACATTTCGGACCTGGATGTAGTTGTGTGTGTGTGTGTGTGTGTGTGTGTGTGTGTGTGTGTGCACTAGGTGCTCTCGTGTTAGTCGCACTTTGTGAAGTAGTGAGAAATAATAACTATAGAAAATGTAAATAGAATGTGTGCATAGAATATAATAGAATCCCTCCCCCTATGCAGTGTGTGTGATGCAGATCTTCCTAGCCTTGATGTATGGTGCTATGTGGATGCAATGGATGCAGTTCTAATGGAGTGATAGATAGTAGTGATTTTAGGACTCTCATTATGGTCTTATAAGCTTTATATTTATAGGGATCTCAAGTCTAATTTAAGAATTAATCTCGATAAGGCCAACTAAGAAAAAGATAAACATGACAAACAACTAGAAGTGACCCAAAAAGGAGTGAAAGAGGGTTTGCATAGATTGGGGCACCCAGATCGGGATCGAGGCACCCCGGGCACACCCTAGTACAGGTTGAGGCACCCTGATTTAGGGCTAGAATGTTGAAGAAGTAGTGAAATGGGTGGATAAGTGTTGGACAAGATGTGGGAACTACCAAATAAAATATAAAATAAAGATGGCCAAAAGGTGGGATTAATTAGTAATTTAACCACTTGAGAACTTTCTAAATAGTAGTATAAGAATGGGTTAAATTATGTGTAAAGTACATAATTTTGTGTCTATACCCGATTACGACAATCTTTGTTCTTGTTCCATCACATTATCTAGTCCAAAATCACTTTGGTATAAGCGTAATTAAGGTAAGTACCATATCGCTTGCATTTTCTTTCATATAAATATCAAATAAATTACCAAGCACCCGTATTTCAATGTATACCGATTATAGTAGATAATTGCATTCATTTTTATTAAATCATTTTGGTGAACTCGTAGCTTATAAATACTTTCCTAGGATCCACTAAAACCCTAATGGCTAAGGATAACTCTTCTCCTCCTAGGCTAGTCATGCCTCATGTGAGTATTAATCCTATCTATGATGAAACAACCATAGCTGAACTTACCACTCTATATCACAACACTATTCTTCCATAGATGATACTCAAGGAAAATATTATCTAATGAATGCAATGTGCCTACTAGCTTTGATCATTCTACCATTAGCATTGTTTTTGATCCGAAATATTTTCTGGTTGTAGACCTTGTTATTTAGTTAGTCGCACTCCACCTTCTTCTATTTCTACTAAGAATTTAGATGATGCTATTATCATTTTTATGTTTAATCTTGATGATAAGGCTTTAGCTAAAAACAGGATGAAAATATACATGTGCATGATGTTGTTTCTCATACTAGTCAGGATGGTTCTATAGTTACATCTCATACTCCTTCCATTTCTAAAAAATGTTTCTAATAATGCATCGCATACTAGTTTTCCCACTCCTTCATTATATTTTGATGATATGATTAATGAAATCCTTGCATCTGAATCTTTTTCTGATATTGATGAGGCACATGATAGTAATGATTCTACTTCTTTACATACTTTGCTAAATGTGAATTTTCTACTCCATTTTCATCTTCTTCTGAGATTGTCTCTAGTAACATGCATGATTCATCTCCTTCTATTACATCATCTCCTAATAACACTTCCAATGCTAGTCCTACTACTTCACTACCTATTACTTCTTTGGCACCTATATCTAGTGTTCCCTTAGCATCGATATCTTCTACTTCTTCTCTTGACATCCCTATGATCACTCATAATGGCAAGATACAACCACTCAATACACCATCTACATCTCCTACTATTCCATCACAGGATATTTTATCACTCATGCATGTTGTTGGTCAATTACAATCTCAGGTCTAATCTCTCACACTTGAAAGAAAATCCTATTATGCTTCTATCGATAACAATTCTTTACATGGAAACCCTATTTTGAAAAATATTCACAATTCATCATTTCCTAAGGATTTCATTATGCCTACATTTTCATGCTTTGATGGTATTGGAAATCCATATTTACATCTTAAAAATTATCTTCTAAGCATGGATTCTTATTCTAATGATCGATTATTATTAAAATATTTTCGTCATAGTCTTACTGATGACACTCTCCAATGGTACACACATTTACCTTTTGGATCTATTAGTACCTATTGTGAGATGGAAGAGGCCTTCCTTCAATGCTTTATACTTAATAATGGCCCTAGAGTTACATATGATCATTTACCTAGCTTACATCAAGGAAAAACAAAACCTATCATTGATTACATTTTGCACTTCAATGCTTACATGCATCAGTTAGTCTTTCAACCCATTGACTTAGAAAAGTAATTTATCTTTTGTCATGGCCTCATTCTTGCTTAAAACAATGATTGTAATATGACACATGTGAATCATTCACACTCTTATGTTATAAGGTCATCGACCTAGAGAAGGATCTCACTCCTGCATATGTCATAGATCCTCCTCCTAGTTCTTCTACTTTGCTACACCAACTAGTTCTTCTCCACTTCCATATGTTGAGTGTCCTCCTAGGTCTTCATCTCCTCTACTTCACAAGAAAGTATTCTCCGTTGCATAAACATCCTTTATCTTCTCCACCGCATCAGGATCCACCTATAGACACAAAATCACACACTTTCATTCATTATCTAGTCTTGATTATATAACACTATTCATATGGTTCATAAGTAAGAAAAGTATTAATTAATCCATGTATTTGGCCACATTTCTTTGTTTTATCATTCTTCTTTTAGTCTTACACTTTTACTTGCTCGTTTTTTTTCACTTTTCGCCATTTGTCATTCTCGACACCAACACCCAACAAGGACGCTATCTCCAAGTGCCCCCATCCTCCGGGTTCCCTTGTCCTCTTTGTACTTTGGTCACACTTTCTAGGTCCTTTATAGTCATTTCAACATCTTATCTTTTGCGTAGTCGGCCTTTTCGGGATAATTACAAAATTCAAGCAAGGGAGTCATATAAATATAAAGTTATGTGATCATAATAAGGGACCAAACACTAAACATCTACTATCTCCACCTAAGGTTGCATCCATCAAAGAAATCTATAGCTATATTTGCATCCATCTAGCTCCATCACAAGCCACAAAGGTTGGTTCATCTGCAATACACTTTATAGGAGGGGAGTCTACTTTTTTTCATGCACACATTATTTACATTATACATCTAGTTAATTTCTCGCTACTCACAAAGTGTGACTGACACAAGACAAACTTGGGGCACAATTATGTGCACACACACACATAGAACTACATTGGGTCTAAGATGTAGTGCGGTGCTCGATTATAAGTCCATCAATTTGGTCGCTAGGACAAAGATGAACCCTTCATTTGTATCTTTATTTTTTAGGGATTGATGCTTTTTTTGGGTTTTGTAGGTGATTTATCCATTGCAGGTTTATAGCGACATCCAATGACATACATGTGACAAGAAGTGAGAAAGTGCAAGACACTAATGCGACCATATCGTAACCGAGTTCCGACCATCTCTGTAGACCAAGGCACCTAAAACTTAGACTAGATCACCCATAGAACTCCTATCCTTCTCCAGGCACCCCATTCTAATCAAATCAGTTAGATCTATATTTTTCTTGGCTTCTATGTGAAGGTCTTCCATCTCTGTTTAGTTGGTCTTCACTGCGGCATAATCCAACAACCTCTTTCAATCAGCTAAGGCTCTTATAACCCTCTTTGCACATTATGGTTTCATATTTTCATTACTTAGTTACTTAGGTATTATTTCAATATTTCATTATTCATTTATTTACTGCAAACTTGCATTAGATTAGGCTATTATATTACATTTTAGTTTAATCATTTTGGTGAACGCATCTTCACACATCTTACATACATACATCCTACATCCTACATCCTACATCTTACATTTTATGTCTTTCATTTAATAGGCATATGCACATCCCATATCATCCATTCATCTTGCATTACATACTATACCACCTATATTACACACATTATACATGAAAATTTATCCTCATCACATCTATTACACATATTGCACATTTTACGCATCTACTTTTACGCGTTGCACTCACTACCCGATCACGCACTCTAGTCTCATGGTCCATAATGGACTGTTGAGGGTATACAAATCAAATGGACCTCATCACACCCACACATTAAATCATTCCAAACTTTTTCTCATACGAAATTCCTAGATTAGTGATATACGCTAAATTTAGGCGCATCATCACTTCTTCTAACATCCTTTAGTGATATACGCTTTAGGCCGATCATCACTTCTTCTTATCTTGTTATGATATACGATTTAGGATGAATTATCACATGTTATCACACCTCATCTCTAGGTATCATATCATCATCTCACATTCAACACATCATGCTACACACAACACATAAGTTTGACCATTTCCCGATGATGCACTCTCGTTTACGGTTCATTCTTGACTGTTGAGGGGGCATAATAAATTAACCCCACTATATACATTTTCATCCACTTAGGGGTTGGTACACATATTTGTAGTGTTTTTTTATTCTAGGGAGAAGTTAAAGGTTAGAAGATAACACTAGACCTTCCTCTCTACACTACTTCGCCATGGTATCGGATTTCCCAAAAAACTAGGCAATACAGAGATCTCTACAATTTTAGGAAGTGGTTAAAGGTTGGAGTATAAATCAGAATTTCCTCCTTATAATTCTTTGTTCAATGGCGTGAGATCTCCTAAAAAATTGCACTTAATCAACAATATCCTTTCTAGTATACTCTTTCCTCATCACGGATCAGGTGCACATGTTCCTTTTTCACATTTTCAGCATTTTTACGTACTTCCTTACATGCTTTTATACATATACATGTGTATTTGAATACTTGATCATCTTCTCTTTTGTAGGTCCCTCTGTTTGGGAAGAAAGCATTCAACATCATCAACAACATCAAACACATCAACAAAATAATAACAACAGTACATCACACACATATCGACATCTACACACGCATTTCTACCCTAGGTTCATTTTCATCACCTTTTTACATTTTGGCATCTTTAGTCTCCACACTCCATCTTTTTATCACTCCATGCTTTATCTAGTCATTCGGCACACTTTCTACATCAATCTACATGGATATCGTGGACGAATATATATCTACTTTATGTTACCGAGCATTCTTCTCACCAACATAAATTACGGGTAAATGTAGACACAAAATCACTAACTTTGAGTCATTATCTAGTCTTGATTGTATATTACTATTCATATGGTTCCTAAGTAAGAAAAGTATTAACTAACCCATGTCTTTGGCCACCTTTATTTGCTTTATCCTTTTTTTTCAGTCTTGCACTTTTACTTGCTCACTGTCTTTCTTTTCACATTTCGGTATTTGTCATTCTAGACACCAAAGATCCAAATAGGATGCCAACATCAGTGTCCCTATCCCCTCTGGGCACCATTTTCCTATTTGTACTTTAGTCACACATTTTAGGTCCTTTTTAGTCATTTAAGCATCTTATATATTGTATAGTCATCCTTTTCAAGGTTAATTACAAAATTCATGCAAGGGAATCATATAAACATAAAGTTATGTGATCATAATAAGGGACCAAGAACTAAGAATCTACTATCTCCACCTAAGGTTACATCCATCAAAGGCATTTATAGATACATTTTCATCCATCCAGCTCAATCACAAGGCACAAAGGTTGGTTCCTCTATATCACACTTCATAGGAGAAGAATCTATTGTTTCCATGCATACATGATTTACATCCTACATTTATTTACTTACTCCCTACTCATAAAGTGTGAATGGCACAAGAAAAACCTAGGGTACGATTCCGCACACACACACAGAACTACATTGGGTTTGAGATATAGTGTAGAGCTCAGTGGCAAGTCCATCAATTTGGAAGCCGATGACATATTAAACCCTTCATTTGCATATTTATTTTTTAGGGTTTGATTTTTTTGTGGTTTTACAGGTGATTTATCCATTGCAGGTTTACAGTGACATCCAATAAAGTTCAATGACATACACGCGATAAGAAGTGAGGAATTGCATAAACCTAGTGACCATATCGTAACCTAGTTCGACCCTTTCTTTCTACGGACCACGAAACCCATAACATAGACCAAAGTGCCCACGGTGCCCTTATCCTTATCTAGACACCTCACCACAAATCAACTGGATCTATATTTTTCTAGGCTTCTGTGTAAAGGTCTTCCATCTCTGTTCGGCCGTCTTCACTGGGAATAGTCCAAAACCTCTTCGAATTAGATAAGGATATTCTAACCCTCTTTGCACATTAGGGTTTCATATTTTCTTTACTTAGTTTCTTTGGTATTATTTCAATATTTCATTATTCATTTATTTACTATAAATTTGCATTAGATTAGGCTATTATATTACATTTTAGTTTAATCACCACCTCGAGACTTCTACATCTTGTTCGTGGGATCCATTGTGATTTTCTCATCATGTTAGACCTCATGATGAGTTATGTGCCTCGCTTGACAAACATTTGATTCCCTTACCTTATAATCAGCATCATCAACCTCATCACTTACAACGTCGGCGTGATCGACCTTATTACAACTATCATCATATCAATGGCCATCGCGACAATGATTTTTGTGCCCTTAAGGATTGATTACAACAATTAGAAGATAAGGGTATTATTTCTTTTATCTCTCGCTCTTGTAAGTGATCTATGTCTCAACTTCCACGCAAACACGTTGTTACTCCATTTGATTTATCTCCTCCATCTAGTTCTAAGGTAATTATTCGGCACTTCCACAGGTTCTTGCTCATGCACACTCTCCATATCATCCATCCATTTTTGCACTGTTGATTAGAGAACACCGACAAAACTCACACAAGGAGTCCGTGTAGGAAAACAGGTTAGGTTCAAAGGTACGATTGGATAGGAAGGACATGCGCGCGGAGGATAATTCATCTTTCGGGACTTAGTTGACTTTGAGGACAAAGGTATATTTTTAGAGGATGGCGTGCAGGGCACACAAACAAGGAAGAGAGGTGCGCACTATGCAATGTCTATTTCAAGGATCGGATTCATAGTGCTCTTACATGGAGGCAGCTAAGAATACCATGGTCACCGTAGTTAACTATTAGTAGTATATAGATAGCACACTTGCATGTGTGGCTATGCATGTAAACGACGCATGGCTATTAATAGTATGCGACCTATTTTTGGAGTAGATAAGCGGTGAAGGGAAAGTCCCCACCCTATATATATGTAGTGAATTGCATAGTATGTAGGTGGGTAGGTGATAAATATACATAAATCTGTGTATGTATGTATCGAATCCATGCGCACATAGGCATAGATTGCCATTATTGTAAGAAGCTTCTGTGTTACTGCGATTATTAATATATGGAAGATATTTGTTGAACCTGAGTATCTTTCTTGTGTGTAACTGGATAGTTCATGTTCTTACTTCCATCATGGTTATTGTTTAAACTTATTCTACTTGGATCTAGTTTTGTTATGCACTTTGTGGAATGATGGATTACCTTTGTATCTCAGTATATGTCAAGTCTTCATTATGCTAATATTCTACTACAACATTCCTAAAGAGGGACCTAGTACCTTTGCGCACTTCGGGTGAGTGCTTAGTCTAGGCTGAGTGATGTGCCAACGCGTCTAGGGTCTTATTGGTGAATTCTAGGTCGCATCATTGGTTCTATTGTCGGGACCTCTTTTTAGTTGTTTCCGTGGATGGTTCACAATGAATACATACTGTTAACTCTAGCATGTGTTGAGGAGTGGATACATGATCTAGAGGAAGAATACGCATTACGGTTCAACATTGGAGCGGAGTTTAACACACACACTTGGGTTGAACAGAATTTGTATGACAGCTTATATGAGATATTTTTTGCTATTTTTCCATTAGAGTTATATGAATGGTTGACTCGCATATGCATCTAAACGGAATTGGAGATATCACACACTTGTTTGGACGCAGAAAAATTTAAAACTCTATGATGCTTGACTTGATCTGGACTCGCATCGTGGATACGTGGTTCCATGGTATTTTAAACAGTTATATTTTGGAATATTCAATTTCAACATATTCATGTCCAAGAGGTAGCTGAATTTCAATTTTTGCAATATCCCAGAGGGACATATTTCCAAGGTATTTCGCTGGCAATCAAGATATTGATGGTAACTCTAAATTTGGAAGAGAAACCTATGGCTAGCTAAACCTCACCATGCGTGGGGGACAGGAATAGGATTGTTGAACGATGTCAGACCTAGCGGAAGCAAGGCAGAGGGAAGAAAGGTGACTTAAGTATAATAAGGTGTGAGAGTGAGAGATAGATTAGCAGCATGAAGTTACAGAACGGATGGCATTGTGGAGAGAGATGGATCGTGAAGGATTTTAAGCTCACGAAGAAGACAAAGATATGGAGCATCAAGAACTCCCCCATCTGGGAAAACATGACAGGGAACCCTCCTCGGTGTCATAAGGGAGCACGCCAAGAGAGATGACCTGGGCCGTAGGCGCACATCTGAACCTACCTTATAACCTAGCTCTTGCACTTGGTTTTCCATTATCTAGTACGATGAGTAGTTAGTAAGTGAATTTGGGAAGTAAGAGAGCCGGAGTAAGTCAGAAAGTGAGTACATCGATGGCGAAGGTATGATACTTCATTATTATTTAGGGTACACTTTCAAAGCGCATCTGTCTTCACAAAACGTTGGATTCACCTCTGGAAGTGGAACTAATTCATAGACTATAGGGGTTCAGAAATAGTACTATTGTAGAAAGCACGGGAGTACATCTACATGTACTAATCCAAATACAGGTGGGGCATCGGACTTAAAAGTGGTTCTAGTTTCGGGGATCTCGTGGTTTTGGAGGCAGAGGGAACACATGAGGTTCTCGGATTAGGTGATGGCCCGCAACAACCTCGTAATATTGATATGGAGATGTCTCTTCCTCTCCCGGATTATAGAGGCATAGAGGATATTGTTGAGCATGTACACATGTGTGAAATTTTATGGCATGTGAAAGGGATTATAGCTTCCGAGCGCAAGGCAAGTCATTTACTACTACATTACGGGATGTTCACACAACTAGTACAAGAAGTTTGATCTTGATAAAACTTGTGTGGATTATGCAAAGCATTAAAGGATGCTTTCTTGAAAGAATTCTATATCCCATAATTTGAGCAAAAGAGTATAAGCGTGCTTAAAGATATTAAACAAGGCACTACTGAGAGTGTGTGGGAGTATGAAGCCCATTTTAAAATGCTTCTATCTAAGCTCTCTTATGATATACACACAAGCCATCATGCACGATGGTTTGTTGGAGGAATGATTTCACCTTTTAGAAGGGAACTGTCACATAAGACATACACTCGATCCATGTGAATCACTGGAAGAAGCTTTACATGCTTTGAGGTAGTTGGGAGTATTGACACTGGCGTTAGTCCATTCCTAGAGGCAAAAATAGTAGCTATGGAAAAATGGTTAGAGAAACTATCGACAAAGTCAGCCCATGAAACACACTCAGGGATTTGGTGTACATTGTGAGGTAGAAGGTCACACCAAAGATAGTTTCCCTCACAGATCCATACGTTCATTACTGTTAGACTGTGAGATCTATCATTTGAATCATGATGTCAGCCATTATCCTTTGTTATAGAGTGTGATAAGGAAGAACTTATCCACTTATTGTAAGATTTTCCGATCCACGACCCATGATACTAAAGATTGTAGGTTGATTGGCTAGATCCAGGATGTTATAGACATTGGGGTACGATAGACAAGTGTAATGGATAATTCTAAGGGAAAGAATGAGCACCATGATCGGGATCATAATCAAACGTGCTATGATAGGAATGATGGGCGTTTTGAAGGAGGTCATGGAAGGGGACATGGATACCAAGGTGGATATGGAGTATGGGGCCATGGTGGAGGAAGAGGCGAGTTCCTCGTGGAACATGTTATACATGCGGATCTCCTAATCACTATAGGCGTGAATGTCCCCAGAATATTACATGTTCTTTCTGCGGAAAGAATCATAGCTATGAGGAGTGCCTCAGATTTGTATGAGCATCTCATTAAATAGCATAAGAAAGAGAATAAAGGCGCAGGTATGGTTAGAATCCAGTGTGCAGTGGAAGATCAGTGGATGCCCAAGTTAGCATCGTAACACGAGGCATTAACAATGAAGATAACCACGAGCTGAAAGCAAACAAGACGTAAGAGAGGTGTTGCCCCAAAAGACTACAATTACTAGAGAGGAGGTTTTGCATGCGAGGTATCCAGATCCTTCCCATCAGAAGGAATTATATCAAGAGATTATGGAGGTCCTCGGGAATATTCAAGGTGAGATACAATGTTTAAGGAAATAGTCAAGGAAGATGGAGCGTAAGAAAGAAGCGGAGAAAGTGCCCCTCTCGATATTGATGAAATCAGAGAGGTCTGTAAAATGTTACACCAGAGAACAATATTCCATTATTATGAAGTTGGTTGTAGGGGAACACTCCACGTGTAAGCATTGAGAATGAAAGGAAAATCCTACATGCAAATCTTCCCCCTAATAGTATTGACTATGACAAGGAAATTACTCAATTTTTTTGTACATGGATGGTTGTTGAGTAACATATTGATTGATACAACTACAGTAAATGTACTTACATTATATGCATGGGTACAAATGGGGAGACCTCCATTGCATCCATCATCTAATGTGTTGTTTATGGTGAATAGGACTAAGGCCACTCCCATAGGAGTTTTGAAGGATGCATCTTTAACAATACAAGGGGCCAAGTTCACTTTGGATATTTTGAGGTACTTGAACTCACGGAAGCAGAAAGTTTTCCAGCTTTACTTGGGCACCCTTGGTGTTATGCAAATAATGTTGACTTGAGGTTCAACAAGGGGTACATCAGTTTTGAGAACAATGAGTAAAGAGTTGTAATCCCTTTAACATATGGAAAGTCTACACCATATGTTGAGCCTCTAAGTGAGGAGGACTTAAATAGAATCTATGTACGCACTATTAAGGACCCATAGGTTAATGAGCCATTAAAGGAAGGCATCCTACAGTGGGAAGATTCTCAATCTATTAGTGATACTATAAGTATTGCTTGTGACAATTGGGCTCATGGTACATACGAACTAGTAGGGCACGAGGTGAAGAGCGCAGTTGCGTGGAAGAATGGAATTTGCTTTATTAGATGAATAGGTAGCTCAGTACCTTGGTATATTGGGGCAGAGGATCTTAAATTATTTTTACAAGCCATGGAAGCACATTGGATAGATCAAGTTCAGAGAAGAGAAATGTTAGCATATAATTTGTGTGGGATAACAGTCTTGCTGGTGGGTATTTCACAGAGATAATATTATGGAGTGGAGTGAGATTAGAATCACACTATAGACTAGGTTCTTAAGGAGAAATGCACCTACAAAATCTGCACTTATAGTGGTGATCAACCTGTTCAAAGATCACATTCAAAGAAAGTGTGAGAGACTCTGGACGTAGGAAAGGAAGTATTACCACCTTCACTCTGGGTGCATAGATTGTATTCCACTCTATAAGGATGCGCACGATCCCGGTATGTATATGCCAAACTAAATAGAGAAACTAGAAAAAGGTAGGATTTGAGTGCAGAATGATCCGGACCTTTGACTACTTCTCGACTAAACCCAAGAGAAGGGCATTAAAATTTGTCAAGCGCTTAACTATGGGAGATAGTGCCAAGGTAGAACAACTCATTCAGAATTATTTGGTGAGACGAGTCAAGAGCACATTTTGAAGAAGAAGAAGAGATGGACTCCATACTACTTTAACACACTTACCTGGAAAAATAAAAAGGAAATATGGTGTACATAGTGGATGATGAGGAAGTTGAGAACTTGGATGTTGAAAATTCACAAGGAGTGCGCGAGGTTTTGGAGATTGCGGATATAAGGATACGCACGTATTTCATGAACCGATGAAGACAAAGAAGGTAAACATTGGATCGAAGGCTTGAGCCTAAGGAGGCCATAATTGGGGACTATTGGTCGAATCGAAGTGGCAAAGATCATTGAGTTACTAAGAGATTATCAGGACTTATTCCCTCAAGGGTATCATGAACTTAAAGGCGTGCATAAATCACTTGGGGAGATGAAGATAAAGCTTAAAGAAGGTGCACACCCAGTTATAATCCCAATTTACGCGAGAAGGTAAAGGAAGAAATTGATAAAATGCTGAAATATGGAATCATTCGACCCTTGGATGAGTCAGAATGGGTTAGTCCTATGGTGATAAGTATCAAGAAGGATGGTAGGATTCGAATCTATGTAGATTACCATGAGCTGAATGTTGCATGTGTCACATATCCCTTTCCTACACTTTTCATTGAGGAAGTACTTTGAAGGAGTAGCAGAGGAGCGAAATATATTCATTCACAGATGGATTCTCGTGGTATCATCAGTTAGGATTGCTCAGGAAGACTAGGAAAAGAAAACGTTTACTACTGAGTGGGGCAGCTTTGCCTATACCGTGATGCCCTTTGGATTGAAAAATGTGCCTATTGTATTCTTGCAGATAGTAGTTCGGGCATTTAAATATTTTATTCACAACTTTCTACAGTGTATCTAGATGACTAGACAGTCTACGGGCTTGTTAAATATCACTGTAATATTTTTCGTTTAATGTTTGATCGATGCAGACAATTAAGTATCTCTTTAAACATCAAAAAGTGAATCTTTGCTACACCTTTTGGAATATTGTTAGGACACATAATCTGTAAGGAAGGATTTCTTATTGATCCAACTAAGGTCACAGTAATTTTAGGCCTGGAAGCACCTACCAGTCAGAGTGAGGTGCGCGGATTTTTGGGTCACATAGGATATTATAGGAAGTTCATCAAAGGGTATGCCAATTTTTCCGCACCCTTGGAAGAATTACTGAAGGGAAAAGGTACATTTTATTGGGGAGAACCGCAGAAACATGCATTTGAGATATTAAAGGAAAAACTTACTACCGCACCCATTCTATGTTTTCCTTCATGAGACAAACCATTTCATGTGCATGTAGACGCCTCTAGCATGGCCATTTGCATAGTGTTGGCTCACCCTGGAGAGGGTATTGTAGATCATCCTATTTGTTTTTCTAGTAGGAAGTTGACTCCTGCTAAATAGAATTATACAACTATAGAGTGCGAAGCTTTTTCAATGATCTATGTATTACACAAGTTTAGATAGTATTTGCTAGCAACACCGTTTGTATTTTATACAGATCGCATGGAATTGAAGTGTTTGGTAAACAAGACCGTATTACATGGGCACATCTGCCGATGGGTACTCTTATTTCAAGAGTTTGATTTCACGCTTGTGGTAAAACCAGGAAAAAGTAATTCTGGACCAGACCACTTATCTAGAATTCACTCAGGTGAAGAAGCACAAAAATTGAAGAGACAATGCCTGATGCACAATTATATAGGTTACAGCATGTGCCATCAAAACTAGAAGATATTGTTGTCATTCTAAGGACTGGTATGGCACCATAAGGGATGAAGTCATTGGAAAAGAAATAGCTTGCTATACACATGGCACCTTTTATGTTGATCAGCGGTGAACTTTACAATTTAGGCAGAGATTAAGTATTACGCCATTGTGTGTTAGAACATGAGTGCAAGGATATAATGGAGGAGGCTCATGGTGGTATTACAGGTGGACATTATGCAGGTGATGCTACATCGCGCAAGATCCTACTTGATGGATTATGGTGGGAAACATTGTATAAAGATTGTAAGGCGTGTGACCATTGTCAACATCTAGGTAAACCAGAACAGAGAGATGAGATGAATTTAAGACCAATTACTAGTGCATAACTATTTAAGAAGTGGGCCATTGAATTTGTAGGACCTATTTCGCCAACCACGTGTAGATCGGATCATGCTATATCATTACTTGTACGAAGAGCCGAGTGATCAAGTTGAGGTGTAAATAGTGTGAAACTAGACGTGTTAAACAAATTTGTGCATAGAAGAAGCTTACGTCCTCGATGGTGAAGGGTTTGAGTGAAGCAAGGTGACAGAAAAGAGATAGGGCACATGATTTCACCTAGGGCATGCTTAACCGAGCTAGGGTTTGATTCATACATTGCGAGTTGAAGAGGCAAGTGTCTCACAGAAATTACAAGCTAAAAATGGCACCAAAGAAGGTAGCTGCAGCGGGGGCGAAAGGAAAGAAGAAAGTGGTCATCGAGGAAGAAGAGATGGCCCCCAAAAGTAATTTTTCAGAAATGCAATATCCAGAGGGCATGATCGTCGCCTTACTAGGAGTGGGACTCTCCTGTAAGGAAAATTAAGGTGAGCGAATGTAACCATAGGACAAAAGAAAACAACAAGGGACTTGATTCCTTGCTCACCACGAGAACAAACAAGTGAACGGAAGATGACATGCTAGTATACGATGATGTAGGTAAGAAGCTCCCAAGATAATTGGAGTCTACCAACTATATGAGCTCTCTTATTTTGGGGAAGTATGAGCCTTTATATCGATGGCTCATGAGAAGAGTGCATGAGTATTTATTCTACTTTGCGGGGTGCATGGTCGAATCTCATCCACACTTATCTCAACGGAGACCGGTTTGAAGGCCATAAGAGAGGATATAAAGACTTAATTAATTGATAAGGCTGTGATTTTGGAAACTTGGAAGGAGTTGGTATATTTTAAGGGTCCGCGTGGTATGGACATTGATAAACTGAAGAAGTGTCTCGTAAGTACAAACAACAACACACCTTGTGATAAAGTTGAATGACCAAGAGAGGTGGTCACAAGTGAACATTATGTGGCTACATGTTGCGAAGTGCATGTCACAAGGAGTAGTCTACAATATTGTAGGATACATTATAGAGAAGTAGTAGAAGAATCGCGCATAGGGGGAAGATCAACTTTGGAGTTGTTCTAATATCACTAGTATTCATGGAGATTGGAGTACCAGATGGACCCAAAGAGAAGATATGGGAATACCCCCTGGATAACAAGTCACTAGCTGAAAGGTTCAACAAATATCTATGTGAAGGGTCTATGACAGATGACGTCAAGCAAAGGGCGGAAAAGTGGTATGATAGGCTCTGTGTGGCCTTTGGAGAAGAGTGGCGTATCCCGAAGGAATTACCTTTGGTAGTGGGAATACAAGTCTAGTTTGTTGTCTATCGACATTTCTGCATCATGTGCTTCTCGATGAGAGATGGATTCTGGAGCCCTTGGTGCAAGTTACCTTACGCATTCACGGTAAGGTATTTCCAAGCATCAGTTCATAGATTCACAGATACGCATTGATTACTATTCAATGCAGAAAAGGTGGATTATGACTATCACACCTTGCAGAAGAAATATGTATATCCAGGGAGGAGCACGTATATAGAAAGAATCATATCGGAGGTGTTGAGTATTAAACCAATGAGCTTGGTTGTTGGAGATACATGGGCAGCACTAGTATACATTCAGCTAAAGCCTAAGATGGGCACTCCTGGGCCACCGAAGGGTAAGCATACAATGGAGAACATACCGGCGCAAAGGCCCACAAAGATAATTGATGTAGAAGATGAAGAAGAAGAGCATGAAAATAGTGGTGGCTTGGAGCAAAGAAGAAGGCAACCATCAAACGAAAGGAAGCATACGTGCGACTACTCCACCACAAGGGCAAGATGAAGAGGAGGATACAGAAGTAGTGACAGTGAGAAAGGTTCAAGAAAGTATTCAAAAAATGAGGACTCAAGGTAAAACCCCGCAGATGGTAAGGAGATCACCTCGTCTCTCTCCGCACAAGGAAACCACTGAGCCGAAGAGAAGAAGAAAGCTAAAACTAGGAGAAGAGGTAGAGGAATCTGAGGAGAGTGCGTGTGCATCTCCTACCCCACTTGAGCAGGAGGACAAGCCAAAGAATGGGGAGGAATAAAAAAGAGAAAGAGGATGAAGAAATGAAGGATGGGGAAGAAGGAGAGAAGGAGGTATCAGAGCCCACACATGAGACTACTCAGGATACAACACGACTCCCAAACTTGAAGCTCGAGTTCCAAAAGGGCCTAGGACAAAGAGGATGAGTGGAGAACACAACACACCACTCATGGTATATGTAGAGGACATGGGAAAGATTATCTGCGCCCGCTTCTAGAGCACTTTGTCACATAGAAGGACTTATTCGGATGGGAGCTAATGGATGAAGATATGGCGACCGTGCGCACGAAAGTAACTATCATGGTTGATGCACACCCGTATGGATGAACTTGATTTTGATGTGTGTGAGGAGTCATGCGTGTCAAGAAGATTAAAGAAGGCACCTCAAGCCAGGTACATAACAATCAAGCTTATTGTTATGTCAGATGAACATGTAAGTAATGCATTGGTGAAGGTTTCTACTGAGGTTGTACGAAGAAACATGGACAAAGATGCAACAATCAGAGCATTGCGAGGAGTTGAAAAAAAAGGATGCAGAGATAGCACATTTGACCTAGGAGAATGACTTGGAACAGAAAAATAATAGTGCATTCATCAGCATGGCAGAGGTCATTGGGGATCATGTGTTGAAAGCGCACCCACATCTGGAGTCCAAGGTCCTAGAATAGTTCCCCTCAAAATGCACTACGTTAGAACTTTGGTGGACTTGGTATTCGAAGATGATACCTTTAGAATTCCAAAACCAAAGGATCCTAAACAAGAGGTAGAATGAGCAAAGGCCACGGCAATGATCGAATAATCGTATCATATTAAGGACTATTGCATGTGCTTCGGAAGAATTTAAGAAGGCGGATCATGCCTTGAATATATGCATAGCTCCAGAGGCGCTAATTAAAATCAAAACCCTGGAAGAAGAAAATGAGGTCATAAAGGCTATGAAGGATGATACTTTGGGCTGTGCACCGATAGGTTTACTATTGTGAAACAAAAGCACGAGGCCCTAGCAGCAGCACAAGAACCGCATAAAGAATAATTGGATGATCTCGGGAAGCTCATTGCCAGAAGATGGATGTGTTGGAAGGAAAACTGACTGCCATGTCTAGAATTATGTTGGTACTACAGAATGAAAAGGGTGAGGTAACACAAGATGAACTGGAATCCATAGTTGTGGACATTCCATAGAAAACAAATGAGGCGCTCACCGAATGGAAGGCCTTGAGGCCAAAATAAAAGAGGAGTATCTGGAGTTGATCCTTTAGGTTGAACAAATGAGATTGAAGAATAAAAAATTATTTATTTGTATAGATTATTCCTTATTATTTTCTTTTCATTCAATATTCTTTACTTCATTCTTTTGAGATACCCATTGTCGGGGGTGATAATGAGATTAGTGTGGGGTAATGTTGATCGAAGAACACCTAACGTAACTCACACAAGGAGTCTACGCAGAAAATAGGCTAGGGTCAAAGGCACGATTGGATAGGAAGGACATGCGCTTAGAGGATAAGTCAGCTTTTAGGACTTAGCTGATTTCGAGGACAAAGGTCTATTTTTAGAGGATGGCGTGCGAGCACACAAAGAAGGCAAAGACGTGCACACCACGCAATGTCTATTTCAGAGGATCATATTCGAGTGCTCTTGTATGGAGGTAGGATAAGAATACCATTGTCACCGTAGTTAACTATCGGTAGTCTATAGATAGCACACTTGTATGTGTTCTATGCATGTAAATGGCGCATGGATATTAATAGCATGTGACCTATTTTTGGAGTTGATAAGCGGTGAAGGGAAAGTCCCCACCCTATATATATGTAGTGAATTTCATAATATGTAGGTGGGTAGGTGATAAATATACAAATATTTGTGTATGTATGTATCAAATTCATGCGCGCATAGGCATATATTTCCATTATTGTAAGAAACTTTTGTGTTCTTGTGATTATTAATATATGGAAGATATTGGCTGAACCTTAGTGTCTTTCTTGTGTGTAACTAGATATTTCATGTTCTTATTTCCATCATGGTTATTGTTTAAAATTATTCTACTTGGATCTAGTTTTGTTATGCCTTTGTGGAATGACGGATTATCTTTGTATCTCGTATAATGTCAAGTCTTCATTATGCTAACATTCTACTACAACAACCCTAAAGAGGGGACCGGTACCTTTGCACGCTTGGTGAGTGCTCGGTCTAAGGCCGAGTGATGTGCCAACGCATCTAGGGTATTACTTAGTGAATTCTAGGTTGCATCATGCGCCATCTCATCTGTTATGTTATTGTACTACTACACATTGGTTTCTAAGGCCTTCGACATCTATGATTCCCACCCTGCATCACCCATCATTGACACAATCTCATCTAGAATTTAGTTTGGTTCATACACTCATGTTGCTTATACTTCCACATGCTTCTACCACTCCATGCACGTTTGGTCTTTGGTAGGTGATTTTATCACCTCACCCCCCGATGATGCAATCATGTTATTACGGTTCTTACATTACTATTGAGGGATTTGTTACAATAAGAACTTCACCATATCTCTACGCTACACATCATATCGATATATTTATCTAGCGTACACTATCATATCACTTCCCGATGATGCACTCTTGCTTTACGGTTCATTCTTGACTACTAAGGGGTCTTTTATAAATTAACCCTATCCTCTACACATTGGGGGCATCATTATTATCCTTCCCCCTCTTCATCATACTAACATGCACTTAAGAACTCTTTTTGACCATCTCATTCACATACTCTTTTACGTCATTCATTTTACACATACTTTATCATTCATCACAACTCTATCCATACATACATTATACTTTTTCATCATTCATCACATGGCATAATCACACTATATACACTATCTATTATCACATACATTAATCATCATTATCCATTAATTACCATCAACAACTACACAATGCAAATCAAATCAAAAAATGTAAACACTTCTCAAAACACCACACATCAAATATAACAACAATAATCAACATATCATACATCAACATACATGTACCAATCATCACATTTCATAGCAATAAACATTAAATACATCAAACATATGTTGATAGTTCATATATACCGATCAAAATCATAGTTCCAAAATCCCATCATTAGAGGTAGCCCCCATACATCACTACATATCATATCTCATCATCACTATCAGTGTCTACAATTGCGAGAGTTCTAGAACTAGGCGATTCACCTCTCAATCTACGTCACTGATCGCGGCCCCTATATCTCTCTACCTAACGATCCAATAATGTAACCTCGCCGATTGCTCTTCAAAATGACTATATAGCTCCAAAAACCTCATAGATACATCCTATTCTAGGGTACCTCAACCTGCGGCCTCCCTAGCTCATTGTATCTCCTCTCATGCCTCGTCTCAATCGATTAACAACATGGTACACGTAGCCACTACTAACGCCACTAGATCAAATAAGTGTGCATACTCACCCGTGATGCCATCCACATACTCTAGCATACCACCACCTATGAGTAAATCATTGGGCACATTACGCTTTGATGTAAGGATGGACATGTCAAGAATCATCAACCAATATACATCACCTACATCCATAGATCAACACGCATTAGATGGAAATGACTATAACACAACTAAATAACCAATCACACACATCAATATACAAATATTCATGCTATGTTATTGTTGCCATTACGCTATCGAGGGCATGTTCTTATCCCTCTACTCCTCCCCCTGGTGGTACTCCCTCCGCATCCACAAAAACTAGAAATAAAAATACCCACCGATGTGACACCCACCATGCACGATATGCCTCTGTACACCATGTATCATCTACATCTATCATATCTATCACTGCATCTTCCTCATCTAGCCCAAGAGATACTAGTTGGGCTCTTGTGGGTCCTAGTATAGCTATGTCCCTTCTCGGTTCCCTAATGGCCCCCACCCATACATATGAATCTGGGGGCACATCCTACGCCATACCAAACTTCCGTGAAACATTCTCTACCTGGAATAACTCGATCACCCCTAGAAACTGATCATCTAGCCACATAGTCCATCAAACACATCGTAGCTCTATTGCATCCTCTGTAGTCTCGGTATGGCTTCCATATCACAGCCTCTGGCCCCATATTATATACCATCACTCTATCTGTATCCATATCCATCTTCCCATTGCTGCCAACACCTACCCATCTACTAGAAAATAGATTGCCACCCCCACTCTCCTCGTGGTCCACCAACTAGCCTCAATATCACAATATGATCATAGGCCCATACATGTAATAATGGGGTAGCTCCAATATCACCGTTGTGTTCCTCCTATGTAAATCATTTTAGATCTCTATACAGGTGAGCTAACACACACTGTTCCCAAGCATATATCATCCCATCCTCCTCTATACGATGATAAATATCATGCATCTTATACAAGATGCCTACACCACCGCCCTCCAATCTGATAGATGAAGTGATCACAACAAACATTAACTTCCGCAATCATGGAAACCCCTAATCTCGGTATAACACTCGGACTAATATGGACCTCAGTGTGAACTCAAGTCCCCATAAAGTACCGTCTTGTGGTCCTCATCTCTATCTCGTGCATCATCTATATTCATCACCTATACCCTTTCCCTAGAAATAGGTAAGCGTAATATACGATATACGACCTCTAAAATCATGGTCATCTTTCCCATATGAAACCAAAAGGTGCAAGTATCTGCACACCACCTCTCACACAAAGTTGTGATTATAGGAATATTATGGGGCACATCCCCATCCTCTCTATGTGCCACAAGATGACATGGTCTATAACATCCCACTCATCATCTGAAAAACCCAATCCTAGTAACGTACTCAAATGATAGCCACCACAAAACTCCTACGAATGAATATCCCTCTTCACAACACAAAACACTAAGTTAGAACACCATACATATGTAAATACACCTACCTATAACAATAACAAGCATAAGTTTTCACATTTACAACAATCTGGGCTTAACCCAAGCCTTCTAGGTCGCCATGACCGGAGAAAGACTCGGGCACCCGTAAGCGGTAATTAATACCCATGCCTGTGGTAGTGTCCCAAAGGTCATTAGCACCTTCACCGATCTTGTCCAGGTTTAAAACATTAAGAAAATCAAAAACAAAAAAATTGCAAAAATTCATCAAAAATGATTAATTTCAACACAATTTTGAAAAAATCACACTTACTAGCTCAATTGTCGTACGTGATGCCACAACTGCTGCCACCATCTTAAATCGACTCAATCATGGTGCTCTCACTTGAGGCATCTTCACAAACCCAGAGCTCAAAATCACACTCGCACAATAATCAAATGACTTTCCTATTAAATTTTTCACATTACTATTTATAGTAATCTCCCATTACTTACCATGTTATAGTCATTATTCATACGTGTCCTCTAAACTAATACACATTGCATAATTTTAATCATATATTGCACATCCTTACTCTGATTCTTGTCTTGTTTGCATCGTTATCTTTATAGTTATACCTACTATCGTATCATACACATTCCATAAGCATTATCTTCCTACTACACATCACTTCAACTTGATATACACACACTTTTGTGATATCTATTATACATTCACTATTTCATCATTACACAATTACTTTCAACTCAGCGTTCATTCTCATCATCACTCCCCCTTTAACCAAAAAAGGGGGCATACAATTAGGGCATCTTATATTCCCCTTACACCATTGTGCGATCATTATACATTTCTAACTCCTCATTATAAAAATTTCCTTATACATCATGCAAAATTTCACACCAATTTATAGTGATTCCCCCTAATGACCTAATCAGGGGGAAACAAGAGTAAAATATCTCCATAAGAAACCAATCAATCAATCACACGCGTTCAATTCTTAACAACAAAAAACCTTCTACTATTTGAAATCACATAAATTGAATCGACACAACACAATGTATTTGTCCTTACAGATGACCTAACTTGGGAGTTATATCACTACTTTCCCATATGACCTAACATGGGAAGTTATTCTATATTTTCTACTTCTTCCAGATGAACTAACATGGAAGATATATCACATACATTGCAGTGACACCCCTGGAGTCGGGAAATGAGACGTCAATTCCTTTCCTATAGTACTCCTATATAGGTTATTCACGTTTGATTGAAATACAACGAAATGGATCCAAATCAAAAAAATATGGTCTTTATCCATCTACAACGGCTAGAACTTTTGAGGATGTAGTTAAAGTTGGAGAGTAAAACTAAACCTCTCTCCCTACACTCTTCCTCTTACGGAAGGACACCCAAATCCTTAGTTTTTCACACACTCGAAATTGGGTTGGGATCTGATCACTCCTACCTAAACACATCTCCATCAATGAAAAACCAAAATATCCAATCACTCAACATCGAAATGATCAATCTCACTTACTGATCCTCATAATGGTCCCATATCTCTCATTATGCCACATGGATTGACATGTTGATCCATGGTTTACCACGCTATATGTTCTCATTCTAGGTATACTTCTGCAATATCTGCACGTGATTCTGCAACATGGTATTTTCTAGACTTCTCTCAGGTATCACCTCTATCTACTTTATGTTACTTGATCTTTCACTCAACAACATAAAGTGGGGGAAAATGTAGACACAAAATCACACACTTATTACTATATACTATACCGCCAAGTATGTTGTTTTATATATGGATCTTTCCTAAGAAAAGTATTCAGAGGTGATCCATTCCATAGTCCATCCGCTTGTCTCGTTTGTTTATATTTCTTTTATCTTTCACACTTGTCACTCATACGCCCCATTCTGGTGAGGTCATAAGGATCCCTCTCAGTCATTCTTCACTCATCTGTCATCATTCATCTCTGGAAACTCATGCCCAGGTGCTCCTATCCATCCTGGGAACCCATGCCCTCTTTATGTTTGATCTTATTTTTTACATTTGAGGTCGGTGTTTTCGGTTATTCCACTCATATCCCGAGGTATTAGTCGGAATGTCAGGTCATTTGTGTCAAAATTCAATAAAGAGATCCCTATATAAACATGATAAAAATTGCACAATAATAAAACACCGAATAATAATAATATAGAAACTAAAATTCATTTGAGATATCAATTACAATGATAGAGGTTACATTTTATAATGTTTGATCTCCTACAAAGGTGGAGTCAAACTTCATCTTCAATCCTTCATATCACTCTCCATGAATCTTTCAAACTTATCCCTATGATGTCTCTCACATCCCTTTATTATCTCTCACACCAAAGTAGCTATGTGAGTTCTTTATTCAACAACTTCACTTACACACAACTATATTTTTAATATGAGTTGTATGAACTCATTATTAATAATATTACAATTTATTAATAATGTCACAATATATTTGTAACATTCACTCCCCTATTGTTAACATTATTAATTCCCAATATACACTCCCCTAATGTTGACAAGGTAGAAAAAATAATCACACTTCCTTCTACAGCTTGCCACCCATGCGTGCTCATGATCTGGATGGTTTTGTAGGTCAACCAACAACCTAAACAAAGGATGGTTTTACAGACAACCAACAACCCAAATATCATACTATTGCTTTTCCTTTGTGCTTTCATCTGTCCACTGTGTCTTTCCTTCAAGGAATATGTAGGAAGCACTACTTACTGAATATAAACTGAATAGAGGGAAAATTGAACATTGAGACCATGTTCAAGTTCCCCCCCTCAATGTGAATATTTCACTTATTCAAACAGGAAATCTGAAATCATATTGCACACTACTAAAATAAACTACAAATCTTAAATAAAAAATGCACATACACACACACTACCACCACACCAGTGCGCTCTCGTCGTTGGTGAATGACGAGAGGTCGTTGATTAACCTACAGCCTCGTGTGCCTCCTTCCTCCATGTAGATGCTACTGACTTAGAAAAAAATTCTTTGAGGCTCAATAGCATATTGATTACAAATTGGATGTCAGTTACCCCGAAAATGCGTCCATAAGGCAATTTTTTTTAATTTTACAGTCTTTTACTTTTCGACTTCAACTCATAGTGACAATACTTGACTACAAATAAAAACTTGACTCTTTTACAATAAAATATTTTGTTGACTTGTTATTTTGACGATGACTACAAAATTTGACAATACACTATATTCACATACTTTGTGGACCAATGACCATGACTTTTGACGAAAATAAAAAATGACAACAAACAAATAACCTAAAATTACCTATTTGATTAACCTGACAATAAAAATAACATGACTCTATTATATATAACGACAATACTATAAAAATACAAATTCCAATTAAAAATTGGAATTAATAAAAGAATGAATATGACATTAAAAAAATGATACCCTTACGAGACTAAATTTATAGAATTTGATATTGACACTTGACTCAATACAACACACTTTAATTATATGGGCAAGAATAATGAAATCGACTTTTTATGACTCCAAACTACAAAATAAATAAAAAAATTTCTCACATAAAACATGACTTACACTATAATAAAGGACACATCAATTAATGCATGGATGAATGCATGTAGTTGAATATGAATCTCAGTTTCATTCCTGAACCAGCCACTGCCACATCACTTTGCCATACATATTCGTGAACAGCTGAGCTCATTATGTGAAATACAAGTCGACTAGTTAATAATCAACAAAATTGTTTATAGAATGAATTAAAACATTAAAAACCAGTTCTGAGGATGCAAGATATTTTGCCAAGCACATATTTGATCTAATCTAATGTTGAATCCAAATCTCAAAATGATAGAGACTCTGATGCAAAATGTTTTGATGGATACGCTGGAACTGACGAGAGCGAATGAATACAGATAAATGCATTACCAGGGGAGATAGAATACGTCTAATGCAAACAGTAACAATAGATAGATCTGACGTGCATAAACATCAAAGACTGCAAATTCTTAAAGCATCACATGCTTACAGAGTCCTCCAAATGACTATGAATGTAGGAGACCACACATTTCCAATGGTCATGGAAGAAGAAGACTAATTGAGAGATCAAACACATGGCTCTTGAATGCAGACTTAGTATATAAGCTTCACTTCAAATTCATCCATACAAATCAGGCGCCTCAAAATAGAATGATGTCAAAACAGACCTCTTTGCATGAGAACAGTTTAGAGAGAATGAGACTAAATGTTCGTGAGACTAGAAAAACACATGCATCTACAAGAAATAAATGAGTTGTGCGCAATCAATGTGAATGCAATCGATCAAATGCAAGTTGGATCATTGGAGAATAGACACTTTAGAACCCAACGCCATCTACCTTGTTGTGAATACGTCGTTGACCAATATTGATCCACTGCAGATAACACATGAATTCATTCTCCCATCACAGCCTAATACTATAGATTGCTATGATACCACTGATAAAAACTGCACAATAATAAAACACCAAATAATAATAATATAGAAACTGAAATTCATTCGGGATATCAATTATAATGATAGAGGTTACATTTTATAATGTTTGATCTCCTACAAAGGTGGAGTCAAACTTCATCTTCAATCCCTCATATCACTCTCCATGAATCTCTCAAACTTATCCCTAGGATATCTCTCACATCCCTTTATTATCTCACACACCAAAATAGCTACGTGATTTATTTATTCAACAACTTCACTCACACACAACTAACTATATTATTAATATGAGTTGTATTGACTCTTTATTAATAATGTCACAATATATTTGTAACAAAACACATCATACATACCATTATAATGATGGGTAATTCTTATCAAGGGCTATCTATCTACATATCTCAAGGGACTACATTTGGGTGTATTACTCTGTATACACACTACATAGGAAGGGGATTTCATTCTATTCCATCCACACATTTGCATTTTACCTAGCTATTTCCATCTATCTTAGGCATTGGTGCGAGGGCGACCTAAGAGTATTATTACACACATAAACACATAGAACTACATTGGGTCTAAGATGTAGTGCGGCGCTCGATGATAAGTTCACCATCATGTGACAAATTTGAGACAATCCGAACCCTAATTTTGCATCTCTTTTTAGGATTTGATGTCTTTTTTAGGGTTTTGTAGGAGGATATTTGCATGCGGTTTATACAGTACCCCAATGATCTAAGTGCGACATAAATGTGACCAAAGGCGAACAATTTTGAAACCATAGCGACACTATCGGAACCAACTTCCGACCATTTTTGCAAACTCTAGCACCACCCACAGAGGTTGCCCGCGGCTCCCCTATCCTTACTCAGGGGCCCGTGTCCAGACATTGCGAGCATCTCTGCATTTTTCTTAGCTCGATTAGGAAATTTTGTGTTCTTGTTTCATCACATTCTCCAATCTAGATTCACTTCAAGATAAGTGTAATTAAGGTAAGTACCCAATCTCTTACATTTTATTTCATATAAAGATCAAATATTTGCTAAGCACCTATATTTCATTGTATATCAGTTATAACAGATATTTGCATTCATTTTATTAAATCGGAATAATACCATAAGGAGATCGGGTGTTAACATTAATGCAAGTTTATTCTCAAACAACGGGCATCTTTGTGGACTTCAAATCAATATTAGTTACTCATCTTCTTATATTTCTCCAAATAGTATTAATGATGAAGATACAAGTGATAGAGGGAGGGAAGAAAACATATGGTGGGAGGTGGGACTTGGATTAAGTTTTGGAATTGGGTTTGGTGTTATTATAGGAGTATTATGTTTCAACCAAAAATGCAAGTCTAAATGTGTCAAGATCCTGGATCTCATTATTGTCATTATTTATTAAACCATTAGAAAATAGTTATTTTTACTATGTATTATTTTTGCTTCCCCTTCATTTCCCCTTGAGAAGGTTTCCTCCCTTTTGTCGTTGATGGTGTAACATCAATATATGTAAAATTTTCCAGTGTACTATTTGTATTCTAGTTTCACTAGTGGAATTAGCCTAAATATTCCATTTTAATGGTTCTACATATAATATGATATAGATATATTCATATAAAGTGTTTATTTTAAATATCTCCTTTTTTATTAAAACTTAAAAGTGAATATTTTTATTACGCCGTAAAGCGTTCTTGTAGATGGGATGAGACCCGCTCTCTCGCACAACTTTCACGATCAAACGGCTATCTTTGGCTGCTGCATTGTCGTTGAAATCGAACGGCGGAGGATACTGTGGAGAAAATCACGGATCTCGGAGGAAACAACCAATTGATGCGTAGCATAGGTATTGTGCTTTCTTGGAAGCAAATCTGGCGGTCTATGTGTGAGGAATGACAGTGGCCGTTGATTTGTTAGATCCGGTTGTTGTATTTTCCTAGGTCCCTCATACCTGTGTCGAATGGTGCGGATTGCGAGATCATGGCCACACAAGGGGAGGTGACAGGGATGGAATGGCTACACCCCGGTTCGAACAGAGGTAGGGGAGGGATGGGCGTCTAAGCCACCGTCCTCCCGCACACAACAAAGGCCAAAGAATGTATATATATATTATTGTTTTCCTTGTTTAGTTTACACAACATGAAGAAATATCATCTCGATTGATTTATTACATTTGGCCATGGCTCAACCTGATTGCGATTCGCATTAGCTTATGAATTTGATTGAACTTGGTGTCATTTTGCATTATAGAACGATGAGGGAGAGACCGAATCAAGTACTTAGGGTTTTTCGGGGTGGATCGAATGAAAAAGGAGAAACAAATGTTGTTCATGCCCGCTTTAAAAAAATGTGGTTACTTTACGGAGTGGATTTAAGATCGCAAGAGGTTGTTGGAAATTTTACATGGTGCGTTAATGCTTACAAAAGCGCGCTCGTAGTGGGGGCAGTAGACCTGAAGTAATTGTCTCTCATTTTACAATGGAGGGGTTTCATTGTGCTTGGCAGGCATTTCGGAGGGGCTTTCTTCTCGGGAGATTTGGTCTCTGTAGAAGTGGTATTTTTCAGTTGTTTGTGGAATTTGGGTTGCTATAAATGCCTGCGGTTTGGATTCCTATGGCTATCTGTTTATGGTGGTTGCCCAATAGAGAGAAAACTTCACTCAAGCAGGCCCAGGTAGATTTCAAAACCATTTTTTAGGCCTGCAACATCATTCGAGGTTGTTTCCCCTCACTTGACAGAAATAAAGCTCGAACTATCTGCTACAACCCAAGGGCTTCAGTTACTGAAAGGAGTTTCAAGAGCAGAATCAGTTAAAAAATTACCCTTCTCTATCGTGATGGAGCCAATCAAGATGTTTCTAGTGTTGCTGTTCTTGACAGTTTTCCAAGCCTTCAAGAATTGACAATCCATGGCCAATGTTTTGAGGTAAGTCATCAGTAGATTGAAGCTAAAGTTGTAGAATTAGGTCTATATCCGATCATGCATCTATGCGTGTAAATCACAATATTCTCGCTTCTAGTCATGGACATGATTGTTCTCGTTAAGTTCTTGATCCTTCATGTTCCAAGTTTATCCCTCTTCATTAGTCGGATCTTGTAAATTATTATAGGTTTATATTCTTTGGTCCTTTATCCAATCTTTTTTTAACGAGCGGATTTATTTTTAATGATCCTTTTAATCTATTATCGTATGTTCTGCAAAATGTTGTACCATCCAGTCCAAATCATCTATTTGGGTCATTTTGGATGGTAACTTCTTTCTCTCTTTTTCTGTTTGAACGAACCCACCTTCTTTTTCATACAGGAGATGATATCAGTAAACATGGTGCCGAAGGGTTGACATTAGCAAATCTGAAGAAGGTACATGTCCACATTGGGCCAGAGATGGATGAAAAGGTTGTGACTCTTCTGGCTTTCCTTCTCAGAAATTGTTCTTTAAATGCTATGAGGATTTTTCTGCCTCCACGCTGCTCTAAAATCATCCAAAAGAAACTGCTGGATTTGAAAAAGGAATTTCCAGAATAAAAAATATTCATTAACAAAATATGATGCATGGGCAAATATCAAGAAGTTTGTTGACCTTGGGATACATCGCCTGAATATTTGAGAGGAAATTTTGGGGATACATTATTTAGGTTGGATGTTATTTTGGTCGTTATCGGGCCATTGGAATACTAAACTTCAAACTCTTGAACGACCTCTTACTCTTATTTATTACGATACATTGTTATTAAATTGTACTAGTTACAAATTTGCTTTCCTATTTTAGATATGGTATGGTTATGTTGGTCGGTTTTTTTATTTTCATAAGAATTGCTATGAGATTTTGTCAAAACCTCTCGCCCATGTTTACTTAGGTGTGCGAAAGATTTCTTTGAATTATAAAATATTACGCAATTATATTAGTGCTTTTATCGATGTGAAATCTTAAGAGGTGTAATGATTCCTTTTCACAATTTTGGTCTCTTTTCCGTAAAATTTGCTAAATAACTTTTGAATTAGCTATTAGATTTTCAGATTAGTGGAATCTGTCTTAGTTTTTTAAATTTATTGGTCGGAAACCAAAGACAAGTATACACACCGATGCAGGCCTGTTTGATCGAATGTTTTAGTTTGTCTCGAACATGGACTTATTGTCTCGTAAAGGATTTTTCATTGGGCCTGAATTAGAAATATGTTAAGGACCATGTGGAGAAGTGGAAAAAAACACAGAATGATGAGGAATTTCCTGTAAGGAAACTTGGAATTACTTTGTTGCTTTTTGGGTTGCTGAGAGAGAACTTAGTAAAACATCCGAATTAATTTTTTATAGGAATTATGTTGTGTGTGTTCCTTGTAAGCGATAAAGAGTTTTGCATAAGCGAGAGAGAACCTCTTTTTGCTAATGGACCATGCATTGTTTTTCATACTCCCCTGGATCTACGGATTGCTAAGAGACAATTAGCAAGCTATCGAAGACCTTCATGAATGTGGGTATTCTCTCTGTTGTTGACCTGTTTCCTGCTATCACTTTCGTACATTGTCATGGTTGCGTGCAAAATAATTCTGCATTTGCAAGAATACAACCCAAAGGATAAGCAGGTTATTTAATGTACCATTGCTTTTTAAAATTACAAAAACATGTCTTCTGAACACCACCATACAGAGCAAAAATTGTTAAAAAGTAACAAACAGTGACGAGAAGCACAAAGATAATCCCATCCAACAACATTGAATCAAATTCACATACCTCCTGCAACGAGGAAGTTAAACTAAATTCACCAACATGCTTCTGTGAATTACTTTAAAAGGAAGTTCTATTACAAATGACAAGAGAACAAAGCTAACCCACAAATGTCGTGCATGCCATAGTGCCGCTTTAGTTTCTTCTAAAATGATAAGAATAGGCCCTAGGCCAACGAACAACTATATGTCAAAGAAAGGTTAAATACTAGTGGAACATAGACACAAAATAAGAAATTATTGTTGACCTTTAAATTTTCACTTTAGTATACCATGATTGGTGGTCTACTGCCAAGGTACATGAAAGAGAATTATAGGAACTCTTCTACTTCTCACATTTTTGAATGGTTGTTCTCTATAGTTTCAACGATATGTCCCTTATAGAATCTTTTTCCATGCCCCTGCCGTTATTTATGGTTAAAGATGGGAGCTACCACAAGCCCTCTTTAATATATAGTATGTGGTTCAAGTAAATTTTTATGTTTCATTATTATCCTGGCCACGTCAAGCATCCTCTTTTTTAATTTGATATGGGTTGGTTTAGAGCTCTAACAGTTAGCTTTTATTCATATGGTTGCATTCCCATGACAAAGTTTATAGTAAAGAGATTATCCAATATAAATTTTCTAGAATTTGGTTAATTTTTGTATTTGTAACTCCTCATTTCCAGCTGATTCTACTATGTCTCTATGCATTGAGTCTTTTATCCTTGCATTTTTCATGACTGAGATCCACATACAACCACAACTTGGTCTTCAAAAATTTCATTCGGTTTTTGAAGAAAATGAGCAGTCTCTAATGATTGTTAAATTTATGATTAATTTTATATCGAAGTTGAATTTTTGTTATGATTCAAACTAATTATGAAATTTCAAATTCCATTATTAGTAGTTTTAGATTAATTTAAAAAAAACTGTTTCAATAAGATTTACAAAATACATAAATAAACAATAAAATACATCATGGTGGCTTAATATGTTTTCAATCATGACTGCAGCTTTTGGTCGGATTGTGGAGATGCTTTAGCAACTATAGAGAAGTCACTTGCAACACTTGAGACCAACGACATTTGTCTACTTTTCCCCAAAATTGTTCTTTTTATTTAATTTTGCAATACCCACGCTTCCCTTGCATATTTCAGTGTTTCTTACATCTCACATCGAGTCTCAGTATTAATAGTTTTCAAAGAGGTTACAAGAATTGGGACAAAATCGTCTATATACAGTTGTTAAAACATTTATTCCCTCTGTTTTGTTCAACTCTCGGGGTGAATGTAAACCAAATTATGAAAAAACCCTCTAATCCCTTACATTTAAGGCCCAAATCGCACGGTCATCGTGCGATTGCTAGTTATAGAGAAAGTTTGCAGGTTTAACCCTCATTGTTTATCTTTTCTAAGGATACAAATGATATTATTCACATAACCTTCAACGCTTATTATTTCAAATAATAATATTAGAAATAAACTTTATTATTATTTTTATGTGAGAATGGAAGGAAACCCTAAATCAATATATTCACACCATTAATTTTTTATGTTAATTCTAAAATAATAGGTTTTTCTAGTAAAATTGAAATTACTAATTATTGATCATATTAATTAACATTTTAGAGTTAATATTTAATATGTATATAATATATTGTGCAATATTTGTTAGATGATAATTTATATTTATTTTTACCCAAATTTGGTTCTTTATTATATGATGTATGATTTGGTATTAGAAATAAATATATTATGCTTAAATGCAATAGAAATAATTGTACGTTTAAGTGAATTATACCTAAATACAACATAAACAAGAGTAATGTAGTGGATTATTTTTCAATATGATTTGGTTATTTGTATTAATTTTTTATGTTCTTTGTATGGATATCAATATAATAGTAAAAAGGGTAGAACAAAAAACATTTTAAATGTGCACAACTAAACTAGTTATATAAACGAGATTTTATTTACATCATTATATAATAGGTCCTTATATGTAATTGTCATTCATACAAAAATATTGGGATCTTAAAAAATATGTGAACTTCACATTTTTTGTGCAATTTTGTAAATGGTATAGAAAAGGGAAAATACATTTATGATTTGCATGTGTCTCTCCCAATGAAATAAATGGAATGATAGGCACATGTATAGTGAAGTTGATGCAGAAGTATTAGGGTTCAAAGGTAATCCTAGATCAACAGAAAATAGTATGAGTCAATTATAATATTTTATATTACATTTATGTTACATTTTTTTGTTGAAGGTAGATGTCGTGAAGAATTAGTGAAGCCACATAATACTACAAGAATTTGTGGAAGCTGAAAAGTACTTGAGGAATCCACACAAGACTACAAAATTGTGAAGTACTGGAGGAAGTTGTAAAACACTATATTATGATGGAAGTCGTGAAGTATTGTATGAAGTCGCAAAAAACTAAAATTATGTCTTAAAGTTGTGAGATACTATATAAATCTACAAGATGATGTTTAAAGCCATGAAATTTTAGGTGAAACTGACATAGTCTTGTGATGGGTCCTTTGGGAATTACCTTTGTAATTATTAAAATTATAGGATTCTTATGGTAGAATATAGCTAGATTCAATGTAGCATGGGGTGGTTTACATGCCAATATAAATAAATCCCATTTTTCTTTCTAAATATCCTCTATAATGGGAGAGGATTTTGTAACCTTAACCTTAAATGGATTAAATTAGTATGTTTAATGGTAGGTAGATATAAACTAATAATTGTAGTTATCAATGTTGGGCAAGGGAAAATCAATAATCATATCAATATTGGGCAAGGCAAAATCATCCTTTGGACAAGCTTTGTATATCACGTAAGTCAATACAGATTATGATCCCTGGTGTCTTCTTATAAGCTATGCTTTAACCAACATTACAATTTTTTTAACCAACATATTTTCTTGAGTTTTTTTTTAAATGGTTCGACTTCTAGGTGAACCACAAGATTATGTACTACAAAGGAAGGATCTAATCTTAGCATGATTTTATATGACCATGCAAAAACATTTTGAAACTCAACAAGTAGTGTTGTGAATGCATCTATTTATGTTTTTGATAAACTTGCACTAATTTTTTACAAGTCTTTATTCTCGCTTGTTCCAATGTTGATTGCAATAGTCTCCTCTACTAGCATTTTCAATGTATATGTGTGCTGAAAGTATGTATTAGGTTAATGTAGATCACCTATTTTATCTAGAAGTGAGTCCCCTCTCACTTAATACCTCAAAAATGTTGTCACTAGGAGATATGTCCTTCTATTTTTTATTATTTTGGTCTTTCTTTATTTTTTTCTTCTTAAATAAAGCACCTCAGTGAGGTTTTCATTATGAGAGATTTTCTTTTCTTTTTCTTATTTTATTTTTTTGCTTTTTTGACTGGAGTACTTGAGTTCCTCACCAAAGTAATCGTAATCATCAAGGTTGAAATAGAAGCCCTTCTTGTGATTTAATGGGGGCATAGGGTCCGAGTCCCTAGAAACTCTTCATTGGCCTTATCGTTTTGAAAAAGGTCCATTTATATGTGATTTAGTTGATCTTGATTAATAAGGATGAGACTGGCGATATAAAATTAAATATTGTGAATGGAAAGGTTTTCAATGAATAGGTTAGTTTTGTCTAATTCTTCAAAGAGGCTATGTGTGGAACTTGTATCAACATCGAAGCTAGTGTCCTCACCACTAATTATTACATCAAATATTAGCAGCTTCTTTTCATATATTTCAAAACCTGGACCATGACAATATAGATTTTCTATGTACAACATGTGTTCTAGATGAACTTGTTCCTTTGTACCAAATCCTCTACCTTTCTATTACATGTTATTTATCATTTTATATTTCCTTATTGTATTCATAGGATTCATAGCAACTAGCCATCTGATCCTTATATAACCAACAAAATCAAGATTCATGAATGTGTTCATCTTCTAAATATCCAAACCATTTCCATAGAGTATTTCCAATATGGTAGATAATAGCTACTTTAAGATGGGGAACATTGGGTTTTCCGTAATTACATGGGGATAATGAAAATTTACCAACATGAAAATAATTTTAGAGTTCATACTCACAAATACCTTTATCAAGGATTTTTAGTTCATGTGGGCAAGTACATGTGGAAGGTTAAGATCTTAAGAGTGTGTTAGGATCTATACAGTTTTCATCTTTGACCGATATAATACAAGGATTTGCATATTTGTCGAGAAAGGACAATAGTGTGTATGATTATATCTTGCCTATAATGTCTTACAGTATTCAAATGGTTTAGCATCTGTAAGCAAGGTGAATTATTTTTCATTGTGAGGGAATTTTATACATTGATGAAATGTGGAAGGAATGACATGTATGGAATCTATCCATGGGTGACCTAGAAGGATGTTATATGAGGTTTCAAAATATATAACATGACAAAGGGTGTCCAACATTCATGGTCCAACTTGTCTAAATAAAGTGTCTGGCTAAAATATTGTTGTTAATTGTTATCATAGCCACAAATAGTTAAAACGTTAGCTCCAAAACCCTCTTCGGTATGACCAAGGAATCTTAGTAACTTCATAGAGAAAATATTTAGAGAATCTCCATTCTCAATATAAAATCTTTTGATTTTGTGATTGGTGATAAAAGATTCAATGTATAAAGAGTTGTTATTTTGAAGATTAGTGTTTAAGAGGTCCTGAGGACCAAATGAAAATATAAGACTACTAGGTGACAGGTTTGTGATGAGTGTTTGAAACTATTGTGTGTTGATATCCTTAGGAACACATACCTCATAGAGAGAATGAGTATGGATTTCTTGAAGTGGAGATGAATTTTGAGTAACTCCATGAGGGATATTTATGCAAGCATCCTCTCTAACTATTTGACAAGGTCATAAGCTGAATTTTTCCATTAGATTTTGGTTTTTTATTGGTGGTGGTTATAGGACTTGATGTTTGAGGTGTGGTTAACGTAGATGGTTACTTATATGCAGGCACCCAAAAATTTTCTATCACTTTTCTACTGCTAGTTAAGAGCATGAAATTTGATGGTGGCGACTAAATTAGGTATATTTTCATTAAATGGAATGATTGAGTCAAACACGATATGGTTTGAGGATTTACCTTTATCTTGAGATTTATCATTTGTACCATGTTTTGGAAAGGGGTTTTGAAACACCTTTAATTTCTCATTTGGCGTTTTGGTATTCGATGGGTTTTTAATTTTGATGTCTGTAGTATTAATGAGATATTGGATGTAATGGCAGAGTCTCATACAATGATCCGTATTATGGCCATCAATGTGATGATAATAAAAATATTCATTATATTTATACGATGAAAATTTTGGCTTCCTTTATTCGAAGAGTCTCGTGATTGGATAAGTCACCATGTTTGCATTTTCTAATTGACGTGGAACACTAGAAAGTATTTTCACAATGGTGTGAATTGTCATCGTTTATAGTAATGAAGAAGTTTATTTTCTTGGGATAACAATCTCTTGTTTTGATTTGGTTGTTTTTGTCTAATTGTTTTGAACATTTTGCACATTGCGGTAATCAATGACCCCGTCGTTTATAACATTATGATTTCAATTGATATACTTTTATTTATATTGAAGGTTATTATGGTTTGTTATTTGATATTTTGAAGAAGATTTTATTAGCCATTTTATGATGAGAAACTTTTCAATTTGTGTACCCTTCTCAATCACTTCTTCAAAATTGGTATCATTTGAAACGATAGCTCATTATTGAGGTTAGGAATGAAAATGTTAACTAGTTGCTTCTCTGGTATAGAGCAGGGGAATAATCTCATGATTCCTCACCATAGTTGAATGAATTGAGTGAAGATATCATTAGTCCTTTTATTGGTGTTGCAAAGGTCTATTATTGTAATTTCTAAGTCAAGATTGAAAGAGAAATTCTTAACGAACTTCTCTCGATAGGTATGCAAAGTTTGTAACTAATCCTTTTGGAAGATAAAGAAACCTATCTAAGTCTTGTCTTCCCAAACTCTCTGGGAATAATCACAAGAGATACATGTCATTATAGGCCATAGATTGGCATGCCATAAAGAATTCTTTAATGTTTTCCCTTGGATCATGTTAACCTTTATATTTATTAAACTTGGGAATTTCAAAATATTTTGAAAACAGTAAGCATAATATGTCTTTGTTACATGGATAAGGGCATAATTCCTCAAAATTGAACTTTTTACGTTGTTTTTGCATCCCTAAGATGGTTTCTTTCATGTTTTTTCATTCTTGTGCGAATGGGGAATTGGTCAGGGGTCATTTATGATGATGTTAGTTTTTTTATTAATTTTTTATGTCTCTTTTCATTCGAATAGGTGGTGAATTTTGAATCAATGTGAGAAATATGGTTAGTCATTTTATTGATTTTGTATAAAAACTCTTCATTTGACGTGTTTTTGGAAGTGTTATAATTCTCTTTTTTTTCTCGATTCGGGTTGACTAATAATATGTTTCAAATTTTCATCACCAAAATCCAAAGGCAATTCAACTCACATTTCAAGGAGACGAAGAATAAATTGATGTTTATTATGTCGTAAAATTCCTTCAAGTTGTTCTTGTTCTTATTCTAAAACCTTGGGTTGTTTAGTTTCCTCCTCTTCGTCAAAAATTTCTATATGAAAAGGATTTTTGTCTTTTTACGAAGAGGTCATAATCCCTAAATCTTGTTTCCACCATTTTGTATAAAGAACGATAATGTGAAAGTTGTTTAATAATGTGGTGGTTTGTGATTAGAGTTTGGATAAATTGAATATCCAATTACCTAAGACTTCAGATTGAAATTGGATGCCGCTTAAATTTTGAAAAAGTGAATTTTGAAATATAAGATATAGGTGTTAAGATTAATTTTTCTTAAACTTGATAAAGTGAATATCAAAGTATAAGACTTAGATAGGAATTTATTGCACTTAAATTTGGATATGGGTACCCAAAATTTAAGACTTTGACTTGACTTACAGATTTTCTTAGCTTGGATAAAGTGAATACCCAAAGCAAAGACTTGTGATTGAATTTTTATTTTTCTTAAACTTGATAAAGTGAATATAAAAGTGTAAGACTTGGATTTGATATGATATGCTTAAACTTGGAAAGTGAATCCAAAGATTAGGCTTATAATTTATTCAATTTAATTTGGAATGGGTATCCAAAAGGAAAGAGTTTGATTTGGAAAAGAGTTTGATTTTGATGGGAATAGAATATGATGTGATTTGAGAGAAGAATGTGGAACACAAACTAATCTGACTCAGTAATATGGATAAAGATAAAGTTATTGATTTCAGGTTTGTCAAGCTTCCTAGGGGTTAGGGAGAAATTTCACTCACCAAAGTTCCTGAATGAGTACTCATGCTAGAAAATTACTTTCCTAGCTATAGACTATACCCCAAAATCAATTAAAAATGAGGTCGTCACTGCATGCTACTTATGGTTTCCTCACGGGTATTACTAGTCAAGTGGGTGGGGTACCCATTTCATTGGCCGGTTCCCTCAAGGTTCCAACTACTTTGGGGTTCATGTGGTACTCCTCATAATGAGTTTTAGGACTATGTACAAGCACTTCCCACATTAAAGAAGACGGGAGTAAACCCTTATCCGAACTTGTAATGAATTTTTTTATAAAGTTAAATAGGATTTAATATTGTTTGTTTTTGTTTTCTTCGATCAAGGAAGCCTCAGTATATGATGTTAGGAGTTTGATTTTAGTTTTTCAAGGTATTCTTTAAATGATGCGGTCTTGCATATAATAAATTGGTAGTTTTCCTGTAGAGAAAACACAATGTAATATAAGGAGACAAATTTCGGTGTTTCGATTCTCAAGAGCACCCAAAAGGTCACGAGAGAAGAGTATATATAGTTGGTTTGGTACACAAACAACTAGATATACTAAGCTATCAAGTGTTATCACATTTAAAACTGATTAAGGAACAAATTAGAAGCAGAAACATAAAAAACAAAAGTAAATTACTATGGGATAACTAGAAATTTGAGAGAGATAAAGGATAAGTTACCATAGTACACTAGCGTATGCAATGATATCTTAAGACGTGTATTGACATGGTAGCGCATGACCAAAGAAAATTAATAAAACAGTTCAACTGTAGTGAGTGTAGTAATACGATAGCGCGCTCATAGATACAGTTAATAAAATAGTTCAACAATAAAACGTGTAGTAATATGCTAGCACGTGCACATAAAGAGTTACCAGAAACATATTAACGCCAGAGTGCACAGAGATAATGTAAAAACTAGTTTAACGCTAGCATGTTTAGTGATACGCTAGTGTAAATAAAATGTAACGCTAGCGCAAGTAGTGCTACACTAGCACATGTAACCTGTAGATGCACAAAAATGAATGAAAAATGACTATTTTTTTGGAGTTTTCCCCATTTTACTCCACCAAATAACCTGAAACTTTAACAATAGATTAGAAACAAAATAAATAACCCATGCAAAAAGTTATATTGACAAGAAAAAAGCTATAAATGATAAAGAACACACGGGAGTCCCACCAGGCATGCAATAATGTAGACCATGGAAATTACATGAATAGAGAACATTAAGAAAAACTTCCATTTATAAGTTCTAAAGCCACCTCGAATTACATCTGACTATAGAAGCAGGGTTGTCTAATGCTCATGTTAGATCCGATTATTTTGAAAGCTTTTATATATTTTTGGATGCTCCAAGAAGTAATCTGAATGGAGGATAGATCAATCTACAAGTATGAAGATGGCCGATTTGACTTGATTTGATATGGGTAGAATAATGATATGATTGATTGATTCACCAAGAAATTAAACAAAATAACAATTGGACTCTTAATCTTCTTGGTAGATGATTTGTGAAGGAAATACCATTGATTTATAGTTGAGGAAGGATAATCCTCAAGCATACATTAGATTGAGTTGATTTGGAGACAACTAAACATGACTGATTTATTTAGTTGATTTTCTAGATTGATTGAATAATTGAACTGTTGTTCTAGATTTGCATTAATGAGTCATTGTTGAGTTGGCAAGGGGTTGTACATGTTTTTTAATTTTAATTCCATATCCTTATTTTATCTACCCAAAAAGTTATGTGAATGATTTTCATTTGGAAGGATGTGAATTAATTTTGGGTTGCCATGAATTGGGAGATATCTTTAGTTAACTCAAATGCATGATTTGAATTAATTTAAACATATCTTCTTGAATTTAATAATTATTTTTAGCTTTAGTCATTACTTTTAGTAAACTTGAGTTGAGGAGATCGATAGGATGTGAGGATATTTAATTTATTTTAAAATGAAAGTGGATATGTGAGGATTTATTTAATTAATTTGATATTAAATTAGCTAAGGGAGTGATAGGGTGTAATATAATTCATTAGATTAATTCTAAAGAAGGAAAATGGGTTTAATAAGATTATAAATGTTTACAATGCGATGTGGTTATTTTGGGATTTCTACACGCAGAACCATACTAATCTCTCATCAATACATTCCTACTTCTTGCACAGTACCGTCCTAAACATCTATGAAAAGATCATTCTTGTACATAATCATACCTTTGCAAAATTCCAAAACTAAACTCTTCCTCTATTATGAGCCATATTCATTTATGTGTTAGGATTCTTACATGCTCAAAAAATAAGTTTTTATTCAAAGGATTAGCTTCTTTTTAGTTGAGGTTAAATTTCCTTTGTTACCTAGGATGCTCTAGCATCAAATTGGAAAGTAAACACTATTAAGAAATCCATGATTATGCTAAAATGTAATATCCTAGCCTAATATGATGTTATAGGAGCAGTAAATAACTGAATAAATGAAACAATAAAGTATTGAAACAATACCAAAGCAAATTAAGCAATAAAATGTCAAACCCTAATGTACAAAGAGGGTTGGAAAATCCTTAGCTAATTCGAAGATGTCGTAGTGTTGTGTCACAATGTAGATCGATGAGAAGGATGAGGAAATCATCGCATAGGATCCCGAGAAAATGCAGATCTAGAGGATGTCACTAGACTCGGGCGCACAGGGAATGATAAGGGTGCATGTGGGCACTATGGTCTGAATTCAGGGCACCCTAGTCTATACCAATGGTTGAAAACCCGAATTTCCAGGGGTTATAAGATTTTTTCACTCCTTCGCTTCTTGTCACATGTATGCCATTGCACTTCACCAGATGTCATTGTAAACCTGCAATGGAAGAATCACCTACAAAACCCCAAACAAACCATCAACACCCTAAAAATAAATATGCATATGAAGGGGGTTGAACTGTCCTTGGCTGCCAAATTGACAGACTTATCACTAAGCACTACACTACATCTCAGACCTAATGTAGTTCTAGGGGTGTATGTGTAATTGTTCTCTAGTTTTCTCTTGTGCCAGTCACACTTTGTGAACTAGAGAGAAAGTAACTAGATGTAGAATGTAATAAATGTGTGCATGGAAATAATAGACTCCCTCCTATGAAGTGTGATGTAGATGAACCACCTTTGTACCTTGTGATGGAGCTAGATGGATGTAAATGTAGCTATAGATGCCTTTGATGGATGTAACCTTAGGTGGTGATAGCTAGTGCTTAGTGCTTGGTCCCTTATTATGATCACATAACTTTATATTTATATGATTCCCTTGCTTGAATTTCATAATTAACCTCGAAAAGTCCGACTACCAAAAAAATAAGATGCTCAAACGGATAGAAAAGCCCCAAAAATTGAGATTAAAGTGTAAAGAGGACAAGGGCGCCTAAAGGGGTCACGAGGGCGCCTTTCTTAAAGTGTTGACGAAATCCTAGATGGGAGATCTAGTCCGAGAAAATGAAACTAAAGTATAAAGTACAGATTAGGCCAATAAAGTCACAAGACCAAAAATAGCAATAGAAAGCAATGAAAGATGGCCAAATACATGGGTTAATCAATACTCTTCTTACTTAGGAATCATGCAAATAGTAGTATGTGATCGAGACTAAATAATGACTCAAAGTGTGTGATTTTGTGTCTACAATCCACAACGAAATTACATGTAGAAAATGCCATTTGTATGAATAAATAATATGCCTAAAGAAGCATATAATTTACAACATATGATATAAGAAATGAGTAGGGCTATAAGAGAGATGAATGTATGCAACGCGATAGAAAGAATCATGTTGTAATAAGTGATAAATGAATCAAAATGAAAAAATACTAGCTCTAAAATAATCAAATCTATCCCAAGAGAAATAAGATATCATCCTAAAAGGCTATAATTATGTTAGCTAATTTGTGTTCACAAAAAGGAAACCTTAGGTTTGGTGTAAGTTGTTTCAGGTTCCATGAAAAAGAAACAGTTGGTTGGGTGCAAGCTAAGTTAGGTTTGATAAAAAAGAATCTTGTAAGTTAGGTTCATGTGGAAATGTAAATGTGGAAAGTGGGTTTTCGATATTAATATATTTAAGCATATATAAATATTAAAAAATACTTAATTGAGAATATAAGAATATATCGAATATAAGAAAACAAAAAATGATCACATTTTAGAGATAATTAGGGTCTATAAGATGATATTTGATTTTTGTGTGAATTTGGAGACATTGCACCATGAGAAAAATGTAATGAAAAGAAGGTTAAAATAGTAAGGCGAATTGAATGCAAAAAGTATAGCTTGACGAGAGAACATGTAATGAGGAGCTCGATATGTACATGTATAAAAATGGTGCATTTGATTCCATACAATACATAAATGGAAATTTTGAAATAAGATTCGCGAATGTGTTATTTTGTGTCTTATCTTTGAAATCCTTACACACTTATCTTGGTTCCATAACGAGTCATTGGGAAAATTTTCTTATTTTTCAATACACACAAGTATGAAAATTGTGTAGTCAATTGCGTATAATATGGAAATTGAAATTATGAAATGAAATCCATGAATGTTTTATTTTGTCTCTTAGCTTTCAGAACTTGTGCAATTTTCCTAGTTTGTATCGAATCACTAGGAATTTTTTTCTCTTTTTTGAAAACCTTAATCTAACATTTAATTTTACTGAGAATATTTAAGGAAAATAAATTTGTTTCGAAGCCTTTGGTAAACTAGAGAAAACCTAATACTCCTTAGTATCTATTAGGCCTCTAAACTAGTGAACAATGTGGCAATCAACATAGAAGTGTAAAACATTCGAGAAGTATTATTCTATAGTTTAAGTGTGTCAAACATTATATTTTTGAATGAATGCAAATAATTAATAAATATGATGTGTATTTATATATTTAAACTTAGCTTTTAATAGGAAATTGTTTCCAAAATAAATATATTCTATTAGATTTTCCTAGATCTTTGATGAAAAAAAAATACACAAGTAATTATAGAAATAAAAATAACTAACAATAAAATGAAATATGATCAAGAACTCACAAAAAAGAATGGCTCCAAAACAAATCAATGTTCCATATATTCCATAGGATAGGCTGGTGTAATTCATGTACATATAGGAGGTGAATGAGTAAAACATTTGACAAGTATTATTGTGTAGTTTAAGTGTGTCAAACCTTATATTTTGAATGGATGCAAAGAATTAATAAATATGATGTGTATTTATATATTTAAACTTATCTTTTAATAGGTTTCCAAAATAAATAGATTCTATTAGAGTTTCTAGATCTCTGATGAAAAACAAATGCATGAGTGATTGCAGAAATCAAAATAACTACCAATAAGATGCAATATGATCAAGAACTCACAAAACAAGATTGGATCTAAAACAAATCAATGCTCCATATACTCCATTTATTCCATAGGATAGACTGATGTAAGTCATGTACATATAGGAGGTGAATGTCCAACCTCCTCCTAGATCAATGGGGAATAACTCTCACTAATTGATACTAGAAGTAGAGTTGACTCCACACAACTAATAAGCTAATTGAACACAACTGGTAAGCTAACTCAACATAATTGGTACGCTTGAGCAATCATATCCCATGAGTGTATGAAAGCTCCAAGTAAATAAAAAAATAAAGGAAATTAAATATCCTACACTAACACCCCCCATAAGCACAACTTATGTCGGAAGTAAAAAGGAAAGTGGTTCCCGTGACAAGGCCTGATGAGGTACCCACGTACAATGCAAATCTCTCATAAAGTGGAGAAAAGAGAAAATCCGGTGGGAAAAAATCCCCCAAAGAGAGAAACGAAGAAGTGAAGAAGGCTAGAAGCACCCTCTCCCTCGAAGATGATGAAGCTTTATTGATGTGGATAGAAGAATTGGGTCCTGGCAACAAGGCCATGTTAGGTACCCAAGTACATAAAAAGATGAAATGGGAATAAATAAGACAACCCAATAGGAATCCAAATTAGATGAGACACTGATAAAGAATCTCCAACAAGTAGAACTTGCTCCAAAGATCACCCTCTAATAAGCAGAACTTGCATGAAAAAAATATGTCTAATATTTTTATAAAAACCATCGGTTGGCCAAGCAGGCACAAAAAAAATAGAGGACAAAGTCGACACTGCAGAGGAATGGAGAAGTTGTGTGAACATGTCATGCTCAAAGAGTACTACGGGAATCCACAACTACTACAAGGAAGACACAGTGATCCTCAATATGGGTTCTAGAAATAGGCACCTTTTTAGATACCCATTTACAATGCATGTACAAAATTCTTCTCAAGAGAAACACATGCACTAAATGTGCTTATTGTAGAAAGAAGAAATGAAACAAACAAGTCATAATGGGGGGGTTTGGTCTCCTACCAAACCGGGCCCCACCCTCGGTCTTCAAAATATATTTCCAGAAAATGAACCAAGTGATCATCGTCTTCTTCATCATCCATTACAAAAATCCTCCCAAAATGTGGCACTTTATAACTTAGTGCAAAAAGTACAAGTCCCCAAAATAGTTTTACAAGAACCCCCAAAATGTGGCACTTTATAAAGTAGTGCGTTTACAAAAATAAATTAAGCCATCATGTAGAGCACGAGAAAACATTCACTTTTGACCAAAAAAATGCTCAAATCCGAACTCACTGTCAAAATTTATAGTAAAAACTATTTCCCGCAACTAATGGCTTATTTAATTAAAAATTTGCAAACTGATTAAAAATGCTAGAAATAAGAGGAAAGGCGTTCGTGCATATACTCATTGGAACCAGAAAAGGATGAAGAAAAAAATGGTTTAGCTTGTAGGGGAGGGGGAAATTGACCTCCTACCAACCCGAGCCTCACCCTTCGTCTTCATCAGGCAAAGATACAAGGTTTAAAAATAAGCAAAACAATAATAGTGCCTTTTACAATACCAATGATGTTGTTTTTATACAAAAACAATAAAAATGATCCCCCCACTTTTACATCAACTCCAAGCACCATACCTAGGTTACCAAGCCTATTATTACACATAACTAACAACTAAAATCACTTTAACCCTCCCTTTACAATACCATGCAAAGCAAAATCAACGGGATTTCTAACTTGACCTTGTTGATTGGTCAAGGTGATTAGAGTTGGAAGCGAGTTAGGGCACTATTGGTGAGTTGGCAGAGGAGTTGGTGAGAGAGAACAAGTTGAGCCATGTAAGGGAAAATTAGGGCTCACCATTGTGGAAATCCTCAGTGTTGTAGAAACAAAATTACAGGATGCCGACATGTTGATTGCATACGACTTCTTCATTTCCACATTGGATCGCAGATCCCATCCGTGGAAGTGCTCAATGACAGCGTGAGCGAAGCAACACATATATACTGTGAATTAGTGATAGGGTTCATTTTAAGAACCCCCTCCCAAAAAAATATTATAGAATGGGTGGCGAATCCAACGAAAAAGTCATTTGCACTATAGAGAAAGTGTGAAAATGGGTTTCGTGATGACGAAAGGAAGGCATTTTTCAAAAAACAGTAGACAACACTGCAAAGTGTTACCAATCGATAACCCTTTTAGTGTTGCCCCAAAATCGGTAACACGTTTTGACATTACCAACCAACAACACTACAAAGTGTTACCGGCTGGTAATACTTTGTAATGTTACTGGCCAGTAACACATGTATCTCTTACCTGCAAGAATGCTCGAAATGTTGTGTTCCCTTTACACGTATATATGTGTTGTCATTCGAAAACATGTATTTATGTGTTTCGAAATGATTTTATGTGTTTCGTTGACTTGAAGTAAATGTTATTTATGTGTTGTCCACATATATCTCTTACTGGCATGTAACACTGATACATGTTGTCAGCCGGTAACACTTGCAGTCTTGCACATTTGATTTGTCATCCATCAAGACTCATCGCATAATTTATTGTTGAGCGGTAACACAAATACTTGTTATTGTCCGTCTATAGAAAATAACGGTTAACCTTGCCGCTGACAAACAAGGTTCTCTTTTTCTTACCTCTTGAGTTTCTCTTTTTAATGAATCCTTCAGCTTGTAGTCTTTATACTTTCAGATTATTCACATGCTTATAATGTAAAAAATATGACTATACTATGGCAAATTAATCATATATATATTAGAATGTTATAACATGAAGGAAAATTTACTAACTTCAGTCGGCCCTTGGCGGAAATACGAAGGTGAAATTATATTCAAATTTTTTTAGGTCCCATAAAATTTTGGCAAACACGCTACCGTATGGTAGTACAAAATTCACCAAATTCAAAATTTAAAATCCCTTATATTCACCTTTTCACGAATATTCACCCCTAAAATTTACCCTGGTTGGTGAAGGTCATGGCGAATATGAGAATCATTGACACCGGGCGGAGGGCTCCCAAATAATTGAGTACGACGACACTTAATCAATCATCTTCAAACATGTCGATGGCTTATAACTTGGAATAATATGCCAATGCAAAGGGTAATGGTTATCCGGTGTCTTGCAACTGAAGAAGGTGTTGCGAGCGAAAGTGACCGAGCTATGGCCTCTCATAACTCTTTGCTCATTTTTGACGTGCTTTCTTTGCAACATAAGGTCGTCACAAATAAGATTGGCCTTGACCTCGACTTGAACAAATCCATGCCTTTTGTTTTCAAACAATCAGTGTAGGTTAAAATCCTTCGAAAATCCCCGAGGCGAGTGTAGGCTTCCATGGATTTGCATTCGTCGAGTAGTTTATCTAATAGGGTTTTAGTGAATTCATAACCAAAAGGGGGATCCGTCAGGGAAGAGTGATCCCACCAAGACCGCCACGATGGCGAAGTGTAAACTACGTAAAAACCAAGGCACCACACAAATTTCTCGAAAAAAACCACTAATTTTTTTTTTTCTAAAGGTCGCCCCAATTCTTGGAATATTTTGTAAACCCAAGAATTTTTGACAACCCTCAACTTGTCAATAAGCAAACACCAAAATCACAACCATAAATAACCAAGACGAGTCATATCTATTTGCACATGAATTGTTAGTTTCACAAACGAAGTATTCAAAACTACAAATAACTTAGTAATGGAAAACATATCACCAGAATCGCTCTAATACCATATTAGAGTTTCTGGATCTTTGATGAAAAATAAATGCACGAATAATTGCAAAAATCAAAATAACTAACAATAAGATGCAATATGATCAAGAACTCACAAGACAAGAATGACTCCAAATCAACTCAATGCTCCATATACTCCATAGGATAGATTGATGCAAGTCATGTACATATAGGAGGTGAATGTGCAACCTCCTCCTAGATCAATGGGAATAACTCTCACTAAGTGATACTAGAAGTAGAGTTGATTCCACACAATTAGTAAGCTAACTCAATATAACTGATAAACTAACTCAACATAACTAACACACCTAAACAAGCATATCCTATGAGCAATTTTAACTCCAAATAAATAAACAAATACAAAGAAATTAAATATTCTACACTAACAAATTCATTTTATGATAATCTTTTTATTATAATCCTAAATACACTAATACAAATTCATATTTATAAACTTCTTAAATTTATAAATATGGATCTCATAAATTAAATCCATTCAAATACTCTACACCACCCAAAAATTTAAAACTTACAGGCTACAAAACATTCTAATAAGTTTCTAGCTTTAAATCAATAATCAATACAATTAATTAATCCCGTACGAAAATTAGGTGAACATTCTCAACTCTTGCAGTGATTAATAAATATGATGATTGGTTTCCAATTAATAAACGATTATTCTCTGTGGAAAAGGTATTTATATTGCAATCACACAAAATCAATGTATTATGTTGGTCTCCATTTTTCTTTCCACACTAACAAAGAAAAAACATCAAATCAACTACCGTTCACGTATTTTGTACGCTTTGAATCGAAACAGTTTACTCACATCACATTTTTAGTCGCCCATTAACAAAAGAATGGGAGCTTTCTTCTCTCCATTTTTTTCCTTGACTTTGAGTTGCCGTTTCCATTCAACGCCAAAAAAACGAATGAAAACATGGCATCTTTCTTTTTCCATTCAAATCGAGTAAAGACATTTGCGCGTATTACACGTTTGAAAATAATCGCTTTAAAGACTTTGAAGGAGGTCAGTTTCCTCTCAATCACATCACATTTTTAGAGGTCAGTTAACGAAGGAATCGGAGCAATTGCTGTTTTTTTCTATGCCAAAAACAAAAAAACATCAAATCTATTAAGACCGTTGCGTGTATTGCGGGGAAAGCATTTTGGAAAGAGTCTTGTAAGTAGCTTTGCGTCCTCAAATTTTACGTGGGTTTAAGTAAAATTCCCACGCTTTCAAGTCTTTTTGGAAAACTTTCACTGAAACCACTTTTCCACGCTCGAAAGATTCTCTCTCGGTTAAACAATTTTTCCACTAGAAAATTCCCAAAATGCAATTCACACGATTTCTATCTCAAATGTAAAGCGTTTCTCTAAAGATCTTAAGATGACAATCCTTAAGTGGATGTTTTTAGTGGCCTTGATTGCCACGTGTTGTTTTACAAGATGTCTTGAACATGAAACAATTGGGCCCTCTTTGGTTCAATGTGATGTACATGATCGAACTATTGCTTTTGGTAGATTAGGGCTTTAATAAAATCTATTTGCATACTATATTGATAGACGCAATGTAGTGATACATACATGTTGATTGATCTTGAATAACATTAGTTTTTACATCTAATGGATTTGTTCTCGATTGACCTTGTTTGCATACTACATGGAGCCAATAAAGTGACCGTTTCAACGTGGTATGCGAACAGAACCAATTAAGCCCTATTCCAAATTGGATTGTCGCATTCGGTGGATTGGGTGTGATGTTTTTCATATAGATAAGTGTACTAGTTATAGAATAATTTATCACACAAATAACCAATTTATGATAGTGGGTGGGGGTGTAGTGGAAGATTATAATATTTGTGAGTATTAACAATTAATTTCTAGTTTTAAATTTGATTTTCATTTCAAAAAAATGCTTGTTGCTTATAAAAAATTGTTGTCATCCTAAATGTCTAGCATGCAAAATTTAAAAAATTGGTCATGACAACCAAATCCACACTTGAAATTACTTTTCCCAATCAATGTAAACCTTTCCTCCGACCATCATTCCAATTGTGTCACCGTCATTATGGTCAAGAGGAACATGTTAACATGATTTTCAAGTGTGTTTCATATGTAGGGAAGATTACTCCCGACATGGTTCTCGAAGCTACTGAGATCTAAGAAAGAACAGTGCTCCCAGAGGCTTAAAAAGGGTTATTTTTGGTCTTTTTCCACTGCTGAATATCCTATGGAGGCATACATGGAAGATTCAAATCACCCAGGAGTTGTGTGGAAGAGCCATGAAGTTTCTTGAGGTGGTTTAGGAAGATTTAGGGAAGAAAATTGAAGTCAAGAAGAAGTTATGCAAGACCCAGTCTTTGTGGACAAGGTATTGGGAAATGCAAGTTCTAAAAAGTTAGTCACCTTGTTTAAAGAGTTTCAAGATCCCCGTAAAGAGTTATGAGCTCATACTACATGCATTGAAAAGCTAACATAGCCTACTTCATGGTGGAATGATCGTGGAAAGATTCTGGGAACACTAAAATGTGGAAATTTGTCGTGCGAGATAGCTCAAGAGTCCACTTACAAGATGAAACTTGATTGAAAGGTTCTAGACACTTTGAGAAGATTCTTGAGACTAATAAAATATCACATGAGGGAATTTTTAATGGTATCCATTATCCATAAGTTTTTTTTCTCTGTTTCATTAAAAACTATTCTTGTTACTCATCTCATCGATGTATAGTTTGACGAAACATTTAAGGTATGGGTAAAAATTGATGAATATTTAATTTTCAAGGCTTATAATTAGTCTCATTGGACTCATTGGCATGTTTCCATGAAGATTCATATATTGGTTGGAAAAATTTCATCAATTTTTAATTTTGAGGCAAAGAAAACATTATGGCGGGCAAGTTTGAAGTGTAAATCATGCTTGAATGCAACATTTGAGTGTTTGGGTAGAGTTTTTATGTCCCCTTGCACCCTTGGTGGAATTTTGAGGTGCAATTGCACCTAAAAATTATGCCTCGGTCTCATTTGTTTCTTTCTCAATGCAAAAACATTTAAGGTGATTGGCTAAAAAGTGCACTTTATGGCAAAAATAAGTGTTTTAAGTTATGGTGGGCCCCCTTCTCTCTCTTAGGTGTAATTTTTCACTTGCTTTGCACTTTCAACACACATTTGAGGTGAAATTTCACCCCAAAATTTTTTCATGCCCTCATTGGTCAAGAGTTTTCATGCATACATGTCATGCCAACTCAAAAACATAACAAAAGTGCATGTGTGTGCCATGTTTCACCCATCCCCAAGTGCATGGTGCAATATAAACTCCACCATACACCAAAGGAACAATTTTGAGATGAAATTGCACCCAAAAAGGGCACCTAGGTGCAATGGTTCTTCCAAACACCACATCTATACTTCTCCATCCTTCCATTTCACCATGTGCACTCTCCACTTCAACCTCCACCATATAAATTCCCTCACCCATGCTTATGACAACTCATAAACTTAAAAACAGTTTGAAAACATAAATAACTTCCTTTAAACCCATCAAATCATATTTTTAAGCTAGCTATAGCATTCAATCACAAAAACCCTTTTGTGCCCTAAACTTCCAAATCTAGTTTTTCTCATAACTCATGTTCCCAAACTCCGTTTGCCACCAAATTTTAACCATGGATTCCTTGTGAGAACAAAATTTAGGAATATTTTTTCCATGCCCCCATTTATGCACTCATTTTTTTACATTCACATGAATTTTCCAGCCAAAAATCACCTTTTCTCATATCTACAAAAACCTGGCAATTGGAATCTCTCAAAAATTAGAGCAAAGCCTTGAAATGAAAAATAGAAACTTTTAAATTGGTTTCATTTCGATCTGACACCCAAAAGACCAATTTCTATATTTATTAAGTCTCTACCACATATCTTACTAATAATAGTAAGTCTGCAAAAAAAAATGGTTTTGGTATCTCAAGCCATTCCTTCAAATGTAAAACACTCAAAAATGGCAAAATTGACAAAATTGGCAATATTGCTAAGAATAAACACCCATGTGTGACTTGATAAAATTATTAAATGATCAATATGAACTCAATATGTTCACATATGTTCTTCCTCTTTATTCCTTGTTGATTCAATATTTTACGGAGGTCAAATATTCAATTTACAAGAAAATCCCCACCTTCCCGGATGCGGTGAACATAGGGTGTCTCAAAGTGAAAATGTCAATTTTTAAAGTGTTTGAAAACATCCACCTATCACTAAGTGGTGACCATCTCTCTGAATCTATCCTCATGGGGATAATAAGAATAAATTCAAGCTTGTGAAGGAGTGAAAGATGAATTGTGACTCATGTGGAAGCGGAGCCCCTTGGTTCCTAATTTTGGTTATCAATGTCCTTGAGGTGGAAGAATCATCATGGTTGGATTGTGCAGGAAATTTTTCAATTTCTCATCCATATGCATGGTTGTTCAAGAAGGCATGGTGGTTTTCCATGGTTTTTTCAAGTGGGTGAAGACATCCCTCATTTTCTATAGTGGTTTATTGATCAAGTACTTCTCACTTCTTAACTCAGTGTACCTGATGGGCTTCAAACTATTGATCATTCAAGAGGAGGTTTCTCATGGTGCAGAAGAGTTCAAGGATTGTAGACACAAAATCATGCACTTTTTGTATGTATCTAGTCCTAATCACGTACTACTATTCATATGATTCATAAGTAAGAAAAGTACTAATTAACTAGATGTCTGTGGCCATATTTTTTTGCTTTCTGTTGTCTCTTTTGATCTTACACTCCTACTTCCCAGTATGTCTATTTATACTTTTCCATTTCTCACCCTGGACACCAACACCTAACCAGGACATCAGCGCCATGCGCCCCGTCCCCTCTGGGTGCCCTTGACCTCTTTGTATTTTGTTCACATATTTTGGGTCCTTTCTAGTTATTTGGGTATCGTATATTTCGTAGTTGGCCTTTTCGGGTTAATTACGAAATTCAAGTAAGGGAATCATATAAATGTAAAGTTATGTGATCATAATAAAGGACTAAGCACTAATCATTAGTTATCACCACCTAAGGTTGTATTTAAAGGCCATTACAATAACATTCAAGCATCCATATCGCATCCACATAAGGGCAAGTGACAACATTCTTCTGCATACACTTCATAGGAGGGGAAGTTTATTTTTTCTTATACACATATAGCTATTGGATAGCTATCAAGTGTGACACGCACAAGATCTGCCTAGGGCATAATTCCATACACACACACACATAACTACATTGGTTCTAAAATGTAGTGTAGTGCTCAGTTGTAAGATCACTTGTTTGATAGATGAGGACAATCTGACCCCTCATTTGCATTATTTTATTTTTGGGATTTGATGCACTTTTGAGGTTTTTACAAGTGATTTATTTATTGCAGTTATCAGAAACATCGGTGATCATTGTGTGACATACTAGTGATAGACATCGAAGGATAGTGAATACCTCGCGACCCTCTAAAGGAGGTTTCTTGAGGTTATGAGCAGTCATAGGTGCCCCTGGAATAGGTCTGTAGTGCCCACAAGCACCCCTACCCATTACAGGCACCTCGGTCCAAGAAAGTCTTGTGGTCACACAATTTTTTGAGGATATATGTGACATTTCTCCCTTTTTTCATCATTTTGTCACTTCAGCATAGTCGAGGAGTAATTGTGAAATAGCTAAGTCATTTTATCTCCTCATTTACACTTAGGGTTTTAAATCTTAATTACTTATTTTCTTGGGTCATATTTATACTAATTGTATACATATTGTTCGATCTGTTACATATTTAGATTAGGAACTTTATTCATTTGTCAATATTTCACTTAATCATTTTGGTGAACCCGTCACTCAAATCCACCTTATTTCTAGGGATTTTATCATCTTATCACTATGGCTCAATCTTATGGAAAGTTTCCTGAAGCCCACCTTAAAGACCTTAACGATCATATCACTGAGCATCCTCAAGATCTATACTTGCGTTTATTTGATTCTCATGAGGAGATCACCAATCTTATGGATCTTAATGCCCCTACATCCATCCCCACCTCCATGTCCATTTCTACTCAACCCCTTGCTTCCAATATTCTTCCTATTTCCACCATTCTCATTTCTATTCCAACTCCCACTAACCATTTCACTCCACCTCTTGTATCTCATATGCAGAAATTCTCTTCCATTGAACTCTATACTTAGCCTCCCTTTATCAAGATCTTCAAGTTCAAATCCGCTAGTTACAGCAGCTACTTCTTGTGCATCTCCATCTCTAGATTCCACTTTATTAATTCATACTCCATTCGCACCTCCATCTCCGCTTACTCACTTCCTCCTAACTTTGTCACCCCCAAACTTCCCATTTTTAATGGCCATAGTGACCCACAAGAGAATCTCCAAGCATTTCATGTGGCATGTCTAGATTTTGCAGATGATCATATCCTCCTAGTTAAGATCTTTCCTAGCTAGTCTTCACGATTATGTGATGTGTTGGTTCTATGAACTACCTCTTCACTTGGTAACATCTTTATGCATCTAGTGATGCTTTTCTCACCGATCCAATAAAAATTTAAATATTTTAAATCAATCTAAATGTACAAATATGTTATAAATAAATGCTAAACAATTTATTTGAGATTAAATGTAATGAAATGAGAGGGGATAGGTACTTACCTGCATTTTTTCTTACCTCGCAGTGATTTAGGAATAAACAATGTGATGAAATAGAAGAGCATACCATCATAATAGGACTTAAAAAATACATATGTGGAGGTTTTAGTTGGAATGGGACACTTGGAGGAAGGATGAGGGCAGCTAGGGTGCCGTGGTCCACTTTCTGAGTGCCCTAGTCTATGCAAGATGTCCAAATCTCAATTCTACAAGGTCACCAGATGGTGTGAAACCCTCGCCACTTGTTGCTATAATATCACCGAGCTTCATTGAATGTCGTTGTAAATCCAAGATAGGAGAATCACCTACAAAACTCCAAATAAAGCATCAAAACCTAAAAAAATAAAGATGCAAATGAAGGGGTCGAATATCCTCAATGGCCGTAATAGTGTGCTTGTAGAATCGAGTGTTGCACTACATCTTAAACCCAATGTAGTTTTTGTGATTATGTGTGTAATGGTGCTCTTAGGTTTCCCTCGCAGCAATGATGCCAAGATAACAGGAAATAGCTAAATAAAAATGCAAATGGTGTGGATGGAATAGAATGAACTCCCCTTCTTATACAATGTGTATGTAAAATAGTAGCCCAAATGTAGTCCCTTTATCTATGTAAATAGCTATCCCTTGATAATAATAGTCTGCCCATATAAGGGAATGAATGTTGTGTTTATATAGAGATCTCTTGCTTGAATTTTGACACTAATGACCTGACATGCCGACTAGTACCTTGGGAGATGATAAGAAAAACCGAAAAGACCGACCTAAAATGTCAAAAATAAGATCAAACATAAAGAGGAGCAGGGAGCACAGGGATGAATAAGTGCATCAGGCACCCATGTTCAAACTAGGAGCCCGTGTTCAAGACAACAGAGGACAAATGAGAAAACATTGAAGATAGGATCCCTAAGACCCGCCTATAAATGGGTGTGTGATCGACAATTGGGAAAGAGAAAAGTAATATAATCCAAAAAGAAAAGGTAGATGGACTAGGAAATGGGTCATCAATGAATACTTTTCTTATGCAAGATCCATATATAAAACAACATGCTTGGTGGTATGATAATAGTATTATGTGCGTGATTTTGTGTCTACATTTTCCCCCACTTTAAGTTGGTGAGTAAAATCTCAGTAACATAAAGTAGTTAGAGATGCATACTTGGGAGAATTCTAGAGAAGTCCATGTTCTAGAAGTACACACAAATGTGGTAGAGGAGCGTGTCGAAAAGAACACATGTAAGATGGTGAACCATGGATTGGAATATCAACCCATGAGGCATAACGAGAGACGTGGAGCCATTGTGAGGAGCACTAAGAGAGATTGATGATGTTAATGATGAATGATGGGAGATTTTGATGTTTTTGTCATGAATGGAGATTGTGTGGGTGAAGACGTGAAGGGTAAAGGAGTGATACATTACTAACCCAATTTTGTAAATGTGCATGCAAAAACTAAGGATTTGGGTATCCTACCATCGGAGGAAGAGTGTAGGAGAGAGAAGTATAGTATCTCTCCAACTTTAACTACATCCCCGAAATATCTATTTGTTATCGACAGACAAAGATAAAATTTGGTTGATAATTATATCCAATGTTATTCAATCAAATGTGTTGAACCATATAGGATCGGATAGGAAAGGAAAAGACATCTCATTTCCCCCTCCGTCTGCCACCGCAGGCTATCACCGCAAGTGTGTGTGTAGGCTTCCATGTTAGGTCATCTGGGAGAGTAACGATGTAGCTCCCAAGTTAGGTCATCCGGGAGGACAAATGTGTTGTATTGATTGATACGGTTTGATGTTGTGTAGATTTGAACATATTGATTGATTGGTTACTCATGGATAGATTTTATGCTTGTTTCCCCTAGGTTAGGTCATTAGGGGAATTGGTAGGAGGTAATGTGAAATGTCGCGCAATGTTCGAATAAGTGATTTATAATGATGAAGGATGTCAATTGATTGTGTAGTTATGTAAGGATAATTATAAGATGACCCTAATTATATGCCCCCATTTCAATGAAAGGGGAAGTGATGATGAGAATGAACATTGAGCTGAAAGTAATCGCTTAATAATGTGATGGATAGCGTATGATAGATATCACCAAAGTGTGTGTATGGAGAATGATGTCAAAGAGAAATAATGTGTCTAATTTGTATGAAATGATAGTATGAGGAATTCTGAGATTCCATAGATGAGATAAAAATGGAGTAAGGATGCTCAAAATATGAGTGAAATAGTGTGATGTGTATTAATTGAAAAAGAGCGCGAATAATGACTATAGTAAAGTGAATGATGGAAAATTACTATAGATAGTAATTTAGAAAGTGATTAGGCAATTCATTTATCTTTTGCAATAGTGTGATAGTGAGCTCAAGTGAGTAAGGATGCCACAAGTTAAAGGACCACGACTGAGCCGATTCGAGATGGTGGCAACAATTATGGCGTCGCGTATGACGACGGAGTTGGTAAGCATGATTTTTTTAAAAATGTGTTCATATTAGCCGTTGTCAATGAATTTTTTGAGAAATTTTGGCTTTTGATTTTCTTGGTGTTTTAGACCTGAAAAAGAGCAGTGAAGGCATAGATGTCCTTCTGGGACAAGAGCAACTAGGCATGGCCGCTAGTGTCCGCAGGTCGGGGCGCCCTAGTCCTATTCCTAGAAACCCGTGTCCAAAAAGTAGTGATTGAGTCTATAGTGATGGAAATGTCAAAATTGATGTGTTTTGATGTTATAAGTGGTTAGTTTTGTATATGTATGATGCGTTATTGTTGTGTTTATTTTTGTTTCATGGTGTACAAAGGGACATCCATTCGAGAGAGTTTCGTGGTGGCTGTCATTTGAGTACACATTGCTAGGATTAGGGTTATTCCACCATTCTCCGCACATCTCCTCTTTCAAACTCGTATCTTTCTCTTTTACACGAACACTCTCCGTGTATCCGTTAGAACTTTTCGTGCTACCACTGTTGTTTTATTTTATTTCTTATGTCTCGTATATTCTCTAGGTCACTCCAAATTCCCGAATCTCCTTTTTATCTCCCTTTTTCTGTGTGCATATAATTTATTTTCTACCTCCCCTAAGCCTTATACAATGTTTGCAATCTATTATTGATCTCCCTTTTTCTATTTTCAGCTCATCCTAAATAGAAAAACACATTTGAAGGTTTTTAAAACTCTTGTTAACAAAAACTCTTGTTCTATTTAAATGCTCAAGTCTAAATACCTATCTCTGATATTGACTTTCCCCAGTTCTCCGCATATCTCCTCTTTCAAACTCTGTATCTATTCTCTTTTGCACGAACACTCTCCGTGTATCCGTTTTAACTTTTCGTGCTTCCACTGTTATTTTCTTTTATTTCTTGGTTCTGTATATTCTCTGTGTCACTCTAAATTCCTGAATCTCCTTTTGATCTCCCTTTTTCTGTGTGCATATACTTTCTTTTCTACCTCCCCTAAGCCTTATACGACATTTGCAATCTATTATTGATCTCCCTTTTTCTATTTTCAGCTCAGCCTAAATAGAAAAACACAGTTGAAGGTTTTTAAAACTCTCGGTTAACAAAAACTCTTGTTCTATTTTAGGTGTTGTTTAAATGATTTATTCCATCATGCAAAGATTGCTCCATTGATTTAAAACTATGTATGGTTTAGAATTACCCACCTGTCAAATCTTTCATGCAAACTTTTAAGGTTTAATTTATGTCATTCAAGTTTTAATTCAACGATTGCTCCGCTGATTTAAAACTGTGTATGGTTTAGAATTACCCACCTGTCAAATCTTTCATGCAAAGCTTTTAAGGTTTAATTTCTGCCATTCAGGGTTTAATTCATATGCAACGCTTTCAACTTGCGAAAATTTACTCCACCACTCGACAAAAGCTAAAATTGTTGTGAATTAAAAACAAAAGCTAAAATTGTTAATTATTAGAATTTTTTTATTAAAAGCTAAAATTGTTGTTAATTAAAAATAAAAGCTAAAATTGTTAATTATTAGAAACAAAATTAATAATTAAATTGTTAATTATTAGAAACAAAATTATTAAAAATAAAAGCTAAAATTGTTAATTATTAGAAATAAAATTAATAAAAATAGTAAAGAAAAGCTAAAATAGGGAGGAAAACACAAACGTCAAGACGATCACAATCCGCCAAACCATCAAATTTAACAGTCAGAGAAACGTCCATAGAGGCCTTTGTCCATAGGGGGAACACCTTTCTCGTAATTAGTGAACAATGTGGCAATCAACATAGAAGTCTAAAGCATTTGATAAGTATTTTTAAACCCATACAAACAACTAATAACTAGCAATCGCATGTGTTTCATGAGATGTGAATGCCGAACGGTATATGTTATTTGTTTTAGAGGTATAATTATTACTTTTGTAGTTGATGTTGATTAGGGGTGTGATTGATTTTGTAAGTGTAGAAATATAGATGGGCCACTTAATTTGAAGGTTGTTTCTACATTTCAATCTTGTTAAAATTCGTACATGAATACATTTGATACCATTTTTGATAGTTAATTTATTTTATAGTTGATGTTGTATGTATTTAATTCATGTTTATTGTGTTAGTTGTGCATCGGTTGTTCGGTTGGTGTTTTGTTGGAAAAACATTTATTGTACAGTTGATAATGTGTGTGATTGATAGTTGTAGTGTAGGAATTTAGTTGAAACATTACATTGAAATGTTGTATGTGTACATTTAATTTTGTTACAGATTCGTACATTTAAAGTTGCATATCATTTTTCAAATCATCAAATAAATGTAGATCTACGTGCACATAATGAGACAGTGTATACATTTACAAGATTTATATCATGAATGGTAACCTTTAGTGGGAAATTTTAGTTTCAATAAACATGATTACATTTGATACCCTCAACAACAATGTTGCTTTGGATAGAAGAAGTGTTGAGTATAGTAGTAGTGGAAGTGCTATCAAAGAAGAGGGTAGTATTTACGATGGGTTGAGTGATAGTAGTCTTGCTTCCTCCTTTCTTCTTTTCTCCAAGTGTTGGTATGTGCGCCATATTTGAGTATCTCTCGAATGAAAAAGTAGGTGAAATACACATATTTGTGAGTGAGGGAACTTTGGAGAAAGTTGTGAATGTCGACCGCCAAGTTCAAAGTGGTTCCAATGTCGATCTGTTGCTATGTGTAAAAGTAAGTCCCAACGACTTATGGATAGTTAATCCCGTAGTGCCATTTTAATCAGCAATTGTCTTCGATTCCCTCTCAAAATAGGGGCTATGGGAGTATGTAATGGGTTGAGAGGATCCCAACATGGGCCGTTGTATCCATCAAATTTGACAACAACAAATAAAGGTAATGTTGGTGGTCAGATTGATGCGTCAACTTAGACAATGTCGGTGATTGTTCTTTCTCGTGGCACCATTCATGAGGCCTTCGCAACCCATAGATTTGCAATAAGCATGATTTTTGTTGTTTGCACAACAAAACTTTGTGTTCCAACTGATCATCATTAGGATTTCTTGGTCCATTCCGCTCTTGACCATGCTACTTTCAACAATGGATCGGGCGATCGGAATGTTCAATGCCTTCAACATCTCAGAGGTCAGTGGGAGTCCACCAGATCATTTTTTGCAAACAAATGTGGTGCATCCTTAAAAATTTTGAGCTCTTGCTGAGTTAGGTGTGTGTCTTTGTTATCAGTGCGAGACATTAAGATTTCCCAATCATCGATTAGAGGGGTTGAATTTTAGCATGTGAAGTAGTATATTCCGAATGAAACTTGTGCATTGGTTGTTCCTTGTTGCCAAAATATTGTTTCAAAATTAATGTAATGGAAGTCTATAACTTAAATCCCTTCCAAATGGTTTAGGGCCGTAAGAATTACTTGCGTAAAGAGGACTCACACAAAAACCGGTGATAATTGGCCGAGGTCGCCGAGGAGGATGACTAATCTGCCCCAAATTTAGATGTTCTTGAGTGTGGGAAAGCTTTGAGCCAATTGTCAATTTTGCTTAGTAATCGTGGGCCGATAAAACTCATTTCATCAATAAGAACATATTCTATTGTTTCAAATGACTCTTGAAAAGGCGATAATGCACTACCTTCAAGGGGTTTGAGTTCTTTAATCGGAATATGCATGGTCGTGGATTGTGGGTGCAGAGATGTTGAATGTCAAACATCGGTAAGGGCTAACACAAGTAGAGGTGAGGGATATGTGGATGGTGATGTGAATGAATTGCATGGATTTTTTTATCGTAAATGATTTTCCCGTAAGTCGCTTCCTTGAATTATCAATCTTAGTGGAGGTGGAAGGGTTTTGTTTACTGAATGGTGTAGTATTGTATCAAGAGTTATTTGTTGTTCTGGAGACAAAGGAAGTGTGGAAGATGGTGGTGTGGCCTGCATGTTGTTGTTAATTGTGTCTGCCTTCTCTCTCTCAATGAATGATGAACTAGTTTTCTCGCTTTGAGATTGTTATTGCCAAACGCCATTTGTTGTAGGCACCCAACATTTCCAATTCCTGGGTACCATCCTGTTTAATTGTTGTCTTCTATTTGAAGAAAATTAAGCACCAAAATATTTCCTATGGATTTTGGGAGAGCACCTAGTAAATAGAAATAATAAGATAAGCTAATTATTCCATATAAAATAGAAATAATTGAGATAAGCTAATTCACATCCATATTTATTGTATAACCAATTTTATCAATCAGAATAAGCCCGTAAATCAACCATTTGTTTGTTTATGAGTTGATTATCGTAATTATCATTTACTTATTTAATTTTAAACCGTATATATTTGGGACGGAAACACAACTTTGTTTATAGGAAATCATTCGTATCACAAGATAGAGTATCATTGATCGTATGTGGCTAACCTGTCTCATGCAAAAAATTCAAAAGCAACTTAACATATGAAACACCAAGTCACAACTACTTTGTCAGCTAAACATGCTCTCGCAATGTTGATAATACAACTCAGATTCATGTCTGTCAATTACATGCTCTCGCAATGTTGATAATACACTCAAATTCATGTATGTCAATTAAATGAATACGCTACAGATACATGATGGCGCGCACTTCAAAGGCATACAAAAATAAATTATTTTAAACAACAAAGATTAAACCCTAACAATATCATCCACAAATTCATAACTTACCAATCCAGAAGAAGTGTCTGAAACATCAATCTGACTTCTCGTGCTTCCACTGTTGTTTTCTTTTATTTCTTGTGTTTGTATATTCTTTGTGTCACTCTAAATTCCTGAATCTCCTTTTGATCTCCCTTTTTCTGTGTGCGTATACTTTCTTTTCTACCTCCCCTAAGCCTTATACAACGTTTGCAATCTATTATTGATCTTCCTTTTTCTATTTTCAGCTCAAATTTAAAAACAAAAGCTTAAATTGTTAATTAAAAACAAAGGCTAAAATTGTTAATTATTAAAAATAAAAGCTAAAATTGTTGTTAATTAAAAACAAAAAGCTAAAATTGTTAATTATTATAAACAAAATTATTAAAAATAGTAGAGATTTCTATTTTCAGCTTAGCCCTGAGGTTTGAAAAGAAAAGGTTTAATATGCATTAAAAACAAAAGCTAAAATTGTTAATTAAAAAAAAAATGTAAAATTGTTAATTATTAGAAACAAAATTATTAAAAATAAAAGTTAAAATTGTTGTTAATTAAAAACAAAAGCCAAAATTGCTAATTATTAGAAACAAAATTATTTAAAATAGTAGAGAAAAGTTAAAATAGGGAGGAAAAACACAACGCCAAAAGGACCGTTTCAAACCGTCAAAAACAATGTGACGTTGTCCAAAGCCTTTCCCATAAATATTTTTAAACCCATGCAAACGTAAATATGATGTGTATTTATATATTTAAACTTTATTTTTAATGTAGAATTATTTCCATAATAAATAGATTCATTTTAGAATACTCTTTTTTGTTGTGTCCTAAATACGCGACTACAAATTTCAATTTATAAACTTCTTTAATTTATAAATATGGATCTCAAATCCATTCAAATACTCTAAACTTACACTGTTACACAGTCCAATAAATTTCTAACTTGTAATTAATTATTCCCGTACAAAAATTAAGTGTACACTGCAGTGGTTAATAAATATGATGACTGGTTTTGAATTAATAAACGATGATTCACTTTGTGGAATTGGTGTTTATAAGTATTGCAATTTGCAATCACACAAAATCAATGAAGGTCTTCATTTTTGTTTGATGGTTTCTTTCCACACAAAGAAAAAACATCAAATCAAGTGCAGTTACACGTATTTTGCACGCTTTTAAGACTTTGAATCGGAACAGTTTACTCACACCACATTTTTGGTCGCCCATTAACGAAAGAATCGGAGCAACATAAAAATAAAAATAAAAATAAAAAGAAAAAGAATCGGAGGTTTCTTCTCTCCATTTTTTTTATAAACCATGGCAGGCGCAGGACTTTGAATTGCCGTTTCCGTTCAACGCCAACAAAACAACGAATGAAAACATGTTATCTTTCTTTTTCCATTCAAATCGAGTAAAGACATTTGCGCGTATTACACGTTTGAAAATAATCGCTCCACAGCTGTAATCACATCACATTTTTAGTGGCCAGTTAACGAAGGAAACATCAAATCTATGAAGACCGTTGCGTGTATTGCGGGGAAAGCATTTTGGAAAGAGTCTTGTAAGTAGCTTTGCGTGGGTCTAATTAAGTATTCCCACGCTTTCAAGTCTTTTTGGAAAACTTTCACATGATTTCTATCTCAAATGTAAAGCGTTTCTCTAAAGATCTTAAGATGACAATCCTTAAGTGGATGTTTTTAGTGGCCTTGCTTGCCACGTGTTATTATACAAGATGTCTTGAACATGAGACAATTGGGCCCTCTTTGGTTCAATGTGATGTACCGCCCCGGATTGAACTATTGCTTTTGGTAGATTTGGGTTTAATAAAATTCATCTGCACACTATATTGATAGACGCAATGTAGTATACATACAGGTTAATTGATCTCTAATAACATTAGTTTTTTACATCTAATGGATTTGTTCTCTATTGACCCTGTTTGCATACTACATAGAGCCAATAAAGTGACCGGTTCAACGCGGTATACAAACAGAACCAATTGAGCCCTATTCCTAATTGGATTGTCGCATTCGGTGGATTGGGTGTGATGTTTTTCATATAGATAAATTTAAGATAAATGTACTAGTTATATAATAATTTATCACACGTATAGCCAATATATGATAGTGGGTGGGGTGTAGTGGAGCATTATAATATTTGTGAATATTAACAATTAATTTCTAGTTTTAAATTTGATTTTCATTTCAAAAAAAAATCTTATTGCTTATAGAAAATTGTTGTCATGTTAAATGTCTAGCATGCAAAATTTAAAATTTTTGGTCATGACAACCAAACCCACACTTAAAATTCCTTTTCCCGGTCAATGTAAACCTTTCCTCCACCATCATTCCAACTGTGTCACCCTCATTATGGTCGAGAGGAACATGCTAACATGATTTTCAAGAGTGTTTCATATGTAGGGAAGATTACCTAGCATGGTTCTTGAAGCTACTGAGATCTAAGAAAGAACAATGCTTCCGAGAGGCTTAAAAAGGGTTATTTTGGTCTTTTTGCCACCGTTGAATATCCTTCGAAGGCATACATGGAAGATTCAAATCATCCAAGAGTTGTGTGGGAGAGCCATGAAGTTGCCTAAGGTGGTTTAGGAAGATTCGGGAAAGAAAATTGAAGTCAAGAAGAAGTTATGTAAGACCCGGTCTTTGTGGGCAAGGTATTGGGAAATATAAGTTCTTAAAAAGCTAGTCACCTTGTTCAAAGAGTTTCAGGATCCCGTGAAGAGTTAGGAGCTCATACTATGGGCATTAAAAAGCTAGTAGAGCATACTTCATGGTGGAATGATCAAGGAAAGATTCTGGGAACATTAAAATGTGGAAAATTGTCTGGCAAGTGTAGCTCAAGAGTCCTCTTACAAGGTGAAACTTGATTGAAAGGTTTCAACACTACAAGAAGATTTTGGGAGCCTAATAAAATCTCAAATGAGGGTATTTTTAATTTTATCCATTATCCATAAGTTTTTTTGCTTTGTTTCATCAAAACTATTCTTGTCCACTCAACTCACTAGTGCATAACTTGAGGCAAAATTGAAGGTATGGGTAAAACTTGCTTTGAATAATTAATTTTAAAGGCTTATAAATAGTCTCATTGGATTCATTGGCATGTTTCCATGAATATTCATATATTGGTTGGCAAAAATTTCATCAAGTTTTGACTCCTGAGGCAAAGAAAACATTTTGACGAGTAAGTTTGAAGTGCAAATTATGCTCGATGCAAAATTTGAGTGCTTGGGTGGAGTTTTTGTGTCCCTTGCACCCTTGGCATAATTTTGAGGTGTAATTTCACCTAAAAGTGTGCCTCACTCTCATTGGTTTCTTTCCCAATGCAAAAACATAAGGTGATTGGCTTAAAAGTGCACTTTATGGCAAAAACAAGTGTTTTAAGTTGTGGTGGGCCCCTTCTCTCTCCTAGATGCATTTTTTCACTTGATTTGTACTTGGGAAAATATTTTGAGGTGAAATTTCACCCCAAAGTGTGTCATTCCCTCATTGGTCAAGATTTTTCATGCATACATGCCATGTCAACTCAAAAACATAAGAAAAGTGCTTGAAAAAGTGCATGTGTGTGTCATGTTTCACCCATCCCCAAGTGCATGGTTTAACCTAAACTCCAGTATGCACACAAGACACACTTTTGAGGTGAAATTGCACCCAAAAAGTGCACCTAAGTGCAGTGGTGATTCCAAACTCCACTTCTCCACTTCTCCATCCTTCCATTTCACCATGTGCACTCTCCACTTCAACCTCCACCATATAAATTCCCACACATGCTTCCCACAACTCATAAAATTAAAACAAACTTGAAAACATAAATTAACTTCCTTGGAGCCATTAAATCATATTTTTAATCTAGTTATAACATTCAAACATAAAAAACCCTTTTTGTGCCCTAAACTTCCAAATCTAGTTTTTTCATAACTCATGTTCCCAAACTCGTTTCCACCAAATTTTAACCATGGATTCCTTATGGAAACACCTTTAAGAAGAGTTTTTACATGCCCCATTGATGCACTCATTTTTTTATAACCACATGAATTTTCTATCCAAAAATCACCTTTTCTCATAGATCTACAAAAACTTGCGATTGGAATCTCTCAAAAATTGGAGCAAAGCCTTGAAATGAAAAATAGAAACTTCTACAATTGGTTTCATTCTGATCCGACACCTAGAAGACCAATTTATATTTTTAGTAAGTCTCTACCACATAGATTACTAAAAATAGTAAGTCTAGGAAAAATGGTTTTCGGTATCTCAAGTCATTCCTTCAAGTACAAAACACTCAAAATTGACAAATTGACAAGATTGAAAATTTGCTAAGAATGAACACCCATGTGTGACTTGAAAAAATAGTAAATGATCAATATGAGCTCAATATGGTCACATATGTTCTTCCTCTTCATGCCTTGTTGATTCAAGATTTCACGGAGGTCAAATATTCAATTTACAATAAAATCCCCGCCTTCCCGATGCGGTGAACATAGGGTGTCTCAAAGTGAAAATGTCAATTTTTGAAGCATTTGTAAACATCCACCTATCACTAAGTGGTGACCATCTATCTCTAAATATATCCTCATGGGGAATAGTAAGAATAAATTCAATCTTGTGAAGGATGAAAGATGAATTATGACTCATGTGGAAGGGGAGCCCTCTTGGTTCCTAATTTTGGTCATCAATGTCCTCAAGGTGGAAGAATCATCATGGTTGCATTGTGTAAGAAATTGTTTCAAGTTCTCATCATATGCATGATTGGTCAAGAATGCATGGTGGTTTTTCATGGTTTTTTCAAGTGGGTGAAGACATCCTTCATTGTCTATAGTGGTCTATTGATCAAGTGCTTCTCACTTCTTCACTTAGTGTACCTAATGGGCTATAATGGTTGATCATTCAAGAGGAGGTTTCTCATGGTGCAGAAGAGTTCAAGGATCAAGAGTTCATCACTCCATTAGAGCATCACTATAGAGGTCATCAAGATTAGGAGTAGATCATCTTCATGGTCAAATATTTCTTCATCCTTCATCATTCAAGCTTGGAGCTTCATCTCTCTCTCTCCTCTCTCCTCTCTTTCTTCTCTCTTTCTCTCTCTAGAATTCTATTTCTTCATTGAGAAGAAAGTTGTAAAAAATGACTTAAGTCACTTAAAGTTATTTTTTCTTCTTGAGGATTACACTTTAAGTTGAAAAGTCACATTTGAATATGAAGAGTCTCCTTGTAATGATATAAATTGGAATGGCTTCTCCATTCCAAGGGAGTTTTTGAAATTTTAGTTCTTTGTTAGAAATTGTGGATTGTTGTATGTTGTTAGATTTGTATCACCACTACACAAGAAATAAGAACTATTTTCCTCCATTTTATTTTCTTATGTTTTCCTCTATTATCTCTCTATTTCTTAACTTTGCAAGCATATTGATCTTGAACAACCAAGGAAAGGATTTGTACTTTTGAGGAACAAATAATGGAACTTTGTGTCCTTATGTAGTTGATCTCATTGTTGTTTGCATAGTCATATTCTTCTAATTGAATGTGGACCCACTCTGGGGTATGTATGTGGACTTTGCAAGCCAAGACACAACATTAACCCTCTCCCCTTATTTCTCCTATCCCCTTTTACTTACCTTCACCGTAATTTCCTCCTCTTGTACTTTATACACACACTTTGCCACAGTTCAAAGGTGGAGTGTTCTGTGTGATCCCTAGCCTAATGGCCACCCATTATTATTAGTTAGTTTACATTAAATAATGGGAGCCTCTCCATACCCAAGAAGGAGGGGCTTAGCCTCGTGACCATTGGTGAAAACCCATAATTTACCCCAAAAAAATTATTTCACCAACAGGTTTTAGTGACTCCTCTGGGGAGAGATCTTCCCTCATGCACCCATAAATATCTCTGAAAATACAAAAAATATCAGATTTTCAAAAATACATAAAAATTGAAAGGCTGAAAAATACAAAAATGTTATTTAAATGTTCAAAATCCTTATCATAATCATGTTGAGAAATCTTTACTTTCCCAGTTTCAATCCTTTCTAAGTGTTTTAAGGAAAGCTAGAAGAAAGAAGCTACACCTGAGATGATCATGCAAGTGGCATTGTTGACCCCACATTCAAGGAGAAACAAAGAGATGATTTTAGACTTCCCATTGTACTGGTAAGAAGTTAAGTTCCTAAAAATCCTCTTGAAGTTCGTATTGAAAATCCAGTTGTTCAACCACTAGTCCTCATTCCTCTTGAAGGAAAAAGAGAAGAAGAACTAGAAGAAGAAAGTGAAGAGGAAGAAATGGCGGCACAAGAACCCAGGGCCATGGGGATAGAATAATGGTTTGTTGGCTTTGACTCCTCCAATTCATGAACTTCCAAAAGGGTCAAGAAATAACTTTCCAAAATTCTATGGAGATGGAAAGTAATGACTAGATGATCATATCACAACTTTCATCACACCTGTGGCATTCTAGGGGTACAAAATGAATATGTTGTATGCGATATTTGTGGAAACATTACAAGATGCCACTAGAACTGGTTTTACTATTTTCCATCACACTCAATTGTTGATTGGGGTAATATGAAAAGTAAGTTTAAAGTAAGATTCAAGACTATAGAAGATGTTCATTCCCTCCTTACTCAATTAACTCAAATGAAGAAAGAACCACAAGAGTCCATGAGAGACTTCATGGAAATATTTAATAATTTGATCAACAAGATTCTTATTATTACTTGTCCTACTATAGATAATATGAAAAGGTTCTTCATGAATGCACATTTTCCTGTTCTTAGTGTCTTTATACAGATAATTCAACCAAGAGATTTGGGAAACACTCAAGAAATTTCAATTGAAGTGGAATATGACCTCTTCTTGTAAGGAAAGATCAAGAATCATTCATTAAAGGATAAGGCCCGAAATCCTAAAGATGAGAGAGTTGATCCATTGTTGAAGAAGTTTGTTAATGATTTGACAATGTTGAAGAAGAAGTTTCTCAACGAGTATCCCACCCAAAATAGAATAGGAATCAGATTGTAGGAGCACCCTGAAGGCTTGCCTTGGAAGCTCCATCAACCATTGCAATATGTGGAACTAATGAAGATGAAGGAGAAGAAATTGTTGAATCAAAAATCAAAGAAGAAGATGATGAATATGCCATGATTGGATATTTTAAATTCACGCCAGATGAAGAGTTTGAGGAAACTACAGGTAGCCACTCCTATACAAAGTGTTCACTCGATCACAAAAGGAGAAATAAGTCTCTTCTTATGCTTCCCAAGATAAGCAATTAAATCCTGAAATGGTGACTCTACAAAAACAACAATGAAAGGAGGATCATCGATGTCCTCTTCCATAGGTTCAACTAAGAAGAAGCATGAGACTAATTCACCAAAGAATCCTTCTACCTCTTCAAGTAAGTCTCATTCAACTTCCTTTGAAAAACTAGTTTCTTTTGATCCTAATAATACCTTGTCAAGGCTTTCATAATCCCTTATGTTCCTATCACTTCCTCATCCTTTGATATCATTGACCATTGCAAAAAAAAAAATCCTAATTTATGAGTATGAGTATTTGAAAACCCATCCTAAGCAATTTGATAGGCTTTTTCATTTTATCAAAGGAAGTAGTTTGGTTTCATGTTCTAAAAATGTCACTACCAAAGAACTACCTCATGCATCTCATTCCACTCCTCTGAATTGTCTCGGTTTCATACCCTCCACGAAGGTAGAACCTTTCTATATAGCCTTATTGTTCAATGGGTACAAACTGAATAATTACATCATTGACTCCAGTGCTTCAAAAACAACATGCCTACAAAATCTCTCTCTCTCTCTCTCTCTCTCTCTCTCTCTCTCTCTCTCGGCCATTGCTATTCCATATAAACAAAAAAGTTACTCTCGTTGGATAGGTCAAGGATGCTCAGTAGAAATTTCATGTTTTCCTGACAAGAAGATCATAAGGGGAATACTTGAAGTAGACATGCATTCCTCTTATTGTATGTTGTTGAGCCAAAGCTTCTATCGAGATGTTGGTGGAGATATACAGATGGATTGGTCGTATGCCATCGTTGTTTTTTAAATTTTACTAAATAATTAGTTCTTTAAATTTTTTTATTGGTTGGTTTTGAGTTAACCCTATTTCATACTTTGTGATTGGAATTGTAAATAAACAATTCTTCAGATTTTAGGGAAATTATTGAGTTGTTACAGTCTATAACTTACTTCTCTCAAATACTAACTACAAAGAATAGAATTTTTGTACATTAATAAACAAGAGAGGAAGATGAACCATTGTAATGGTTAGTAACAATCAATTCATAACCATTATTTAACATGACATCTTCAACTAACATTATTGCAGAGATGCACATTACACTATTGAAAGGAGGCTTAGAGTTAGATTTATCTGAAGTAGGGAAGCTATGAACATGACATGTAGTGTTAGACCAATAAATGCTTCCACATTGTGCTTGCACATGCTTCTACAATACACATCAAATGTCACACAAATAAATCATTAGTTAGATCAAAAATAATGATAAATTATAATTAATTATATATTTCTAATTAATAATAATCTATTCCAATATGTGGAGTTGAGAATTGAACATATCTAGAAATTACTTTCTTAATTTAATTCCATATTATAGTTTTACTTATCAAAAATAATAACAGACTTAGCTTTTACTTGCATATGATTAATTGAAGCATAGCTTAACCTCATTAAATACAAATATGCAAAATACATAAAAGTGATAAGAATCACCTTTATGAGCAAAAAATGTAAATAGGATTTCAGTGATGCTTTGGTGTATAAATTTCATAGTTCCCACATATTAGGACATAGAGTTGTAAAATTTCTAAATTTTTGTAGAGTTAGTGAACATAGAGTTGTAAAATCAATTTTGAGATATGAGTTTCTCATTTAATCAAGCATTATGGTAGTATGAATGAAATTTATCCATTTGTGTAATTAGGAGTAGTATGATCATCTTAGTTTTAAGTGCATTGGTGTAATGTACTTATGCGACACTTTCTTCATCAACTTGTACAATATGTGCATTCACATTATTGCACTTACTTAAATCATTGTGCACATGTGGAATCAAAATATCTATGCCTAACTTCACCAAACTGAAAATATATTGTAGTGAATTCATGTTCACTAACTCTACCTCTTCCTCTATTCTTTTGCACACCGTCACAATGTTGTGAAGTATTTTCAAAGTCTAGCTTAACAAAGTCTTATGAGCCTACAACCACATATAACAAACTAAATGAGTTATACTATGAAAATATATATGAATGATAACGACTAAATGATATATCATAACATGTGCTATGAGAAGAGAAATATTAGAGAAGAAACTATAGGCACCATATTATTACTATAATTACAATAAGTTTATAAAGTGTTATGTACATATCTTAAAATTTTAAGATATCATTGTCATAAATAGATAGTGCAAAAGAGTTACAAATAATGCACTTAAAATACACAAAGAAGATTATTTCACTCATGTAGGTACTCTATGATAGATAATATATTGTTTATGATGGGCACTATATCAAGGACTCCATGTGCAAGTCTCCCAACCCTTATGGCTTTTAAGTAAATTTTACTATTCTCTAAATGCTTGATATCTTATTTTGGCATAAGTATTAATTTGAAATAAATAAATTATTTTTCTAAATGAACTAATGATGGTCAAATTTTGCATCACTATAATAATGTTGGGAAGAACTTGTATTAGGGGAAGGTGGGACAACTCGATGAGAGCCAATATCCACCCAATATCCATGTGCGAGTGTTGGTGTATTATATCACAAATAAATACCTATTAATGGTATTAATGCCTTAGGTAGGAAAACCAATAATATGTAGTACATAACTCTTCCCTTTTATGAGTTCTCTAAAATGAGTGTCTACTATAATTAATGCTTGATTTTCTCTTAAGTTTTTGTAATTTCTCAATAAATTCATTTAAATAATGAATCATCTAGATTTTCAAATACAATATAATGTTTGTTTATTTATAGATAATTGAAATTTAAATTAAGACTCTTAATGACATTTAAAATCAAAATTAAAAATAAACAATAAAAAAGATGAGCTTAAAATATGTGTGCACCCTAACGTTCAAAGCATATTTTGTTTAATAAATCCATCCAAAATTACATTCAAATCTATCTGAAGATTAAAAATGTAAAACAAAAACTTAAAATTTAAACATATTTTTAAATAAATATATACCAAATTTACTCTTATCACATGAAATATAACTATTTCATGTATATCCTTCAACTTAAAAATCAACAATTCCTTGGTCCACAAATTAAAAATATATTCTATTTAAATATATAATAGCATAGATATCTTAAATACATTTATCTAAATGACATGAGAGATCAATCTCGAGGTGCCTATATTGGAATTCTCACATAAATTAGATAGGCACTTCGATATTGATATCTCTCGTCTTTTAAATAGATGTATTTAAGATATTTATGCTAGTTATTTTTTAATGTTTGTTATGAACTAAATATATTGTGTAAATCATCATTTAAAAATCAAGAAAATATAAATAACATTTTAAAAATATAATTAATTAATTTAAATATTTGTGTTTGATTTTTATTTTTAATATTTGTTATGAAATAAATATATTTGGTATTTATTATTAAATATAGAATTATATTTATTAAATTTTACTTACAAATATATATATATATATATATATATATATATATATATATATATATATGTTTTATTTAAAATATACATCTAAAAATATAAATTAAAATAAAACTAACCTAAAAGTAAAATACATCTAAGCGTAAAAACTAACCTAAGTATTTATAGATTCTATATAAGTAAAAACTAAAAATTATATTTATATTAATAAACATTAATATAGTTACCAATTGTGAATTTCTTTTGCAGCATACAATATTTCAAACTTATTCACTTATTATTTATCCCACTAATTATCCTTCACACTTTTTTGTGTGTATAAATATATAATCATATATTTAATTTTATGTATTAAACATTGAATCGGTATTAAAAATATATTATTTTTACCTTTAAATATTAGTCGTGCAAATAAAGATTTTTTTCAATTAGTGAACGTCATTACACTCATTTCCTATTACAGTAGAACACCTCTCTATGTAATTAAAGTATAAATCCCTACTTACAATTTTGGCTTCTTTTAACTAATTAAACCATTTAATCAAGAAAAAATTTAAAAAAATTATGTGGCTTCCTCTAGTACATAACAACTTCCGTATAATCTTGTATTCTTCTTCTTCATCAATGCTTCATGGCATCCTCCTTCAATAGGAAATTCAACACAAATGAAATACAAATTATTCTAACCAACTTAGACTAATTTTGGTTCATCCATGATTACCTGTAATCTTGGATGCTCCTTCATCAACTTATAACATTTATATATTTAATTTGGATATTTAATTTGGAGGCACATGAAAAAATCAAAAACATTTTTTTGCTCTGTCATTTACAAAATTGCTACATAAATGTGAACTTCACATATTTTTTTAAGAGCCCAATATTTACTATATTTTTGACAATTGCATACAAGGACCTATTATATGATGATGGAAACAATGCCTCATTTAAACAACAAAATAGTTTAGTTGTGCACATTTACACTCTTTGTTTATTCTAATGTTGTTACTTTGATATTGATAATTGTAAAAAGAACATAAAAATTAATAACAATAGACAAATCATATTGAAAAAAATTTATTTTTTATGTTACACTTACGTGTAATCCATTTAAAAATACACTTAAATATATTACATTTAAGTGTATCCATTTATTTCTACCAAATTATACATTATATAATAAAGACCCAATTCAATAAAAATACATATAAATCATTGTCAATAAATATTGCTCACTATGTGATATACATGTTAAATATTAGCTCTAAAACATTTATTAATATAGTCATTAATTAGTACTTAATTAATTAATTATGAAGCAGATCATGTCCTTTCGTGGATTGATCAGGCATTTTGTGATGCTAAGGCGGCTCCCAACCCTGCTGGTTCCTCTCATGGGGACGGATCTCATCTGACGCCTTACAAGACACGATCTTTATCACTCTGCTTTATTGGTGTTTCATAAATGGTAGAGCCAGTGGCGGTGGATCTCCATTACAACCTCTGAACCGCTCTTCTTCAGTGGATTTACACACGAAGCTCACTAAACAGATCATTTTGTCCTGAATAATAACCCACACAAATCGACTACATTTAAAGATATTTTACAAAAGTCTTGCGCAAGGATGAGCCCCATCACATTTGACCCTGCGGTTACTTATTTTTTGGGAATGAAGTCCTTGATTCAGAACGTTTCTACCTAGAGCATGCCCTGATCGGGAGATTCAGCGGGCTCTGGCCAAACCTAGCTACCCTTCATGACTGGATTACAAAGCACTGGATCCCGATTCTATCTGGTAAGTTAGATCTTTATCCATGTGCGAAAGGTACTTTTATTGTTGTTTTTTCCTCAATTCGGGATAAGGAAGTCATAGATAAAAACTCGGCTTGCAATCCCACTACCTTTCCCACTTTTAACCCAATCATCAATCATTTGCAAAATAGTTTAGATTAGAATGCCCCATTTATCGCTCAATTTTGTTTGTTAATTCTATGTGGAAATTATTTGGGTCATACCCTTTTCATAATTGTAGAATCCTTGTTGAGCTGGACACATCCAAAAATTTACCTGCAAATATAGAGCTTATAGTCCAAAACAGAACTTGGACACAATCATTAGATTATGAAGGCTTGCCCTTTAGATGCAGAAAGTGTTTTGCTACCGGGCATACCGCTGATGTTTGCGGAGTAGAAAAGCGAAAGAATGGAAAAAACAACTGGTGGAAAAATGCCCTTCCTGAACACCTAATTTTCGAAGCCAAAGAGGAGTCAAGTACAGATACTGAAGATGATTTTGTCTTGGAAACCCCTCTTTCAGAAATTCCAGTTGTTGAATGCGCCAAAGAATCTCATTTTGTTGGTGGCATTAAGAAAGATACAAAAGCTGATAATGAATCCGCTGTCCCAGTTGGATCTATGGAGGATAAGGAAAATACGCCTCCTTGTTTCAATACCCTAAAATACATGTGGATTATAAAAATAAAAAATTGTTCTCCATAAATATTTCCACCTCAATATATCTTGAGTATACATGTTCAAATGTTTCATTTCTTTGTTGAGCTCTAAAACATTAACATCGGCTTTTTGAGCCTTCTTGTATAAGGGTATAATATGTTTGCATTAATTAGTACTTTCACTTTAAAAATTAGTATTATTTTAAAATTAACATAAAATTTAATGGTTTTAATTTATTGATTTAGGATTTTCTTTTCCATTCAAACATTAATAAATTAGTAATATGTTTATTCAAGTTTTCTTAATATCATCACTTGAAATAAGAAGTGTCAAAGGTTATGTGAATAATATCATTTCTATTTTGAGAAAAGATAAATAATTAGAGGTTAAACATGATAACTTTTTTCTATTAAAAAGTATAATTTTAAAGTTTAATCAAAACAAATGAAAGATTTAAAATTATTTTAAATGAATATATCTTATATCATATTAAATGTAAAACCATTAAAATGTGACATTTAAGATAATGTCATCTATGAGTTAGAACAAAAAAAAACTTGCAAAATTCAATTACATTGATGATACATTGTCAATGGAGAAAGGGAAAACAACATTTCAAGGGGAAAAGGAAAAGGAGGAAAAACTATACATTGATAAACTAATTATTTTCTAATGGTTTCATCAAGAATGAACATAATGTTATCGGTGATCTTAAAGCATTTAGACCTGCATTTTGGGTTGAAACATAATACTCCTATAATAACACCAAATCCAATTCCAAAGCTTAATCCAACCCCACCTCCCACCATATGTGTTCTTCCCTCTCTACTTCACTTGTATCTTCATCATCATCGGTGTTATTTGGAGAAACATAGGAAGATGAGAAGCTTATGTTGATTTGAAGTCCACAAAGACATCCATTGTTCAAGAGATAAAACTTGCATTAAATGTTAAAAATTTATTTCCTTGTGGTATTCTTCCTAAAAGATTGTTATAAGATATGTTAAAGTAGCTCAATAATGTGAGCAATTGTAGTTCTATGGGAATAGCTCTAGTCAAATTGTTCCCTTAAAGATCAAGTGACTCCATTTGCACAAGATTCTTATAAGTATTTGGGATTTTTCCACTAAGTTGTACTCTTGAAAAATCACGAACATTTAGACCAATAAGGAACCAATGTCCGGAGGAATATCACCTAATAAGTTGATATTTGAGAGATCGATGCATCTAATGAATGCTAATTATATTTCATACTTTAGAAATTTCCCTGGTTGTTGATTGTTAGCCTCTCTATATAAGACACTAATGAGATGGAATTTCAATATTGAAGGACTATTGTACTTTGTGTTTTATTTTTCAAGGCTTTCAAGTTTCCAAAATTACTTAGAATATTTCCTAATCATTTGTTATTTGAAAAAATCAAGACTTGAAGATTTTGTAATTTTGATAACTCTACTGGTATCCCACCTTCAAATTTATTGGATCTTAAAACTAAAATCCGAAGACAGACCAACTTTTGTATCCAATTTTGGATTTCTCCTTGCATTAATTATATCCAAAATCAAGAATCTCCAAAGAGCTACAATTTTGAAGCCATGATGGAATTCCACCTTCTAACATGTTACCGCCTAATTTATGTGTTTGAAGACAAACCATGCTGCTGACTTCACCTTCAACGAGATTTCTTTCTAGATTCAACACCTATAATGTTGATGAACAATTCCCAAAACTTTCAAGAATGTTACCTGCAAGTTTTTTATTTGACAAGTCAAGAACCTCCAACATATCACCTTTACAAATATGATGCAGAGTACCACCACTTGATTATTTTTTGCCAATGAAAAAAATTGGAGATGTCCATATTTTCCTATTTCTGTTTGAATGAATATGTGAAATAAATTCTTAGACAAATATAGGAATTGCACATTTAGATGAGGAAGATAAATGTCTCCACTAATATTGTTGTTGGACAAGTCTAGAATGTAGAAGGTGTATTGAGTTGATATTAGAATGGGAAAACTACCTTCCATATTACAAGATGTCAAAATCAGATAGTGAAGCTAAAAATTAGGGATCTAATATCCATCAAATTTCACACTCAATAAATTGTTTGAAAGGTCCAACTTAGTAATCTCGGGATATTTTTAGTTAGGAGATCAATAAAGTGCCATGGACTTTTTGTCAATTAAGTAAAGAGTTTTTAGTGAGGAAAAATCCTATAACGAAGGTGGACTTATGCCACTCAAAGAGTTATTGTGGAGACCAAGAAAACCTAGGGATGAGAAGTCTCTAAAACTAGATGGCAAGTTTCCATTTAATTGGTTTGAATAGAGGGAAATCCTAGACAAATTTTGTAGACGAGCTAAAGAGGTCCACAAAATGTTGCCTCTAATATTGTTCTCGAGAGATATCTAAGTTGGTCAATGAGTACGTATTTGCAATAGAATTTGGAATCACTCCTCCAATATAATATATTGTTAGGAGAGAGATCTAAGCATGTCAACAGGACATGTTTCCAATATATCTTGGAATCACTCCTCCCACATTTTTCCTCCAAAGAAAAAGACTCTCAAGCTTGTGAGAGTGTTGTAAAATGTAAGACAAGATTACTTTGAAATCATGGTTTTCGGGCAAGTAAAGGTTCCTCAAGAGTGGAAAGTTTAATAGAGTAGAAGGAATAGGACCGTGGAGACCGCAACTATCAAGCGAGAGGGAAACCAACAATGTGTGATTTGAAATCCAAGTGGGAAATGGATGGTGAGTTAAGTCATTATAATCAATATAGAGATGGGAGAGGGAGGTGAGGTTTACAAGAGAAGAGATAATTGTACCTAAAACTCAACACCCCTACATGTCAAGTATTGTGAGATTGGTGAGGAGGGTGCAATATCGTGTAGCACGTGATCACCTCCCATTGTTATATTCACATAAGCCAGCTCGAGGTACTCCATGCTCAAAAATTTCAAATCCATTTTCCTAACTCTCAGCTCTCCAAACCATGATTTTTGCAAACATCCGTAAATTTCAAACTAGACATGTTGCCAATGAAACTTGGAATTTCACTAGTAAACCCACAATAGTACAAGCTCAAATGTGTCAATATGTGGAGAATGGAAAGCTCTGAAGGGATGAAAAGAGGGTGGAAGTCAATGTTATAGAGGATAAGGTACTCCAAATTTTGCGGTTTCAATAAACCATGGAATATTGGGCTGCTTGAATTCCTCATACGTAATCCGTAGATAACACTTAAACCAACCATGTGGCCAATGTGGAGGTTGGATGTGATTCCACGATCTCAACACGTCATATGGATCGCGGATGCCACATTTGAGGAGGCCTCATTTGAAAAGGGTGAGGGAATTTCTTTCCTCTTCGGGACATCCAAAGCAGCAACAACAAGTGGCAATCGTGGCCAACAAAAAGGCCACCGAAAACATTCCCTTCACCATTTTCATCTAAGGCAATTTCTGTCCACAAAATAGTTGAGCACATAATGTACTTATATAAAAATATTAACTAGGTTTGTACCAAGATTCTAGTGGTCACCCATGTGTATTACTCTCCCTGTTGGTGCCTTTCTCATCCCTCCTTCACCAATCTTGCCAAGATTCTTTGGGACTACCTTTCATGTAACAATTTTGGTTTAGTTGGCTTTCATCAGGTGGCCTGGGATGTTTTTTCTCCCCCACGATCAAGGTGGCATGGTAATTATTTATGTTTATAGGTAAAGCGTGGCTTTATGTTCTGAATAGGTTGTGCGTTGTCTTTTGAAAAATCAATATTGGAAAATTATGCTTCAATATTACATTGGTTCTGGTGTTCCTTATGGAAAAAAATGTTGGAACAATATTGGGTTACACACCTTAATTATCACTAGGGTCCTGGTCAAGATTAATAACACCTTCGTTTCCAAAATCATATGGAAAGCTTTTGAATCGATGAAACCCCTATTGCTTTAGATTGGTGATGGCTTTCACACCGAGCTCTCTTTCAATTCTTAGAATCTATGGTGGTCTCCCATCATTGCTAATGATAGTCTCCAATTTGTAGAAACTCCAGAAATCAAATCTCTTGGATTTCTCACAAAGGGATTCATACCATTTAGGATTTGGTCTCCTGTAGAGACTAGGTTCCTTGTCCCGAGTTCAAGATGAAATTTAATCTTTCCAATTCAAACCTCTCATATATCTATAGAATTCAAGATTGATGCCAGATGTTATGCTCCAAAAACTTGGGCTTAAGCCCCATGATTGGTGGCATGATTGGTAGTGGAATCATGATATTTCCTTTCTCTACTACAACGTCAACACCATCTACCAGCTATTGAGCCCCATCTCACATGTCATTGCTAAATTCAACTCTCGTTAGGGCCTACATTTTGTGCATTCCACATGGCTTCACAAGATTTCTCGTGCTTGGAACTCCTTTTTTGAGCCTAAAGTTAACCATTTTCTTTGGTGCCTTATTTATCAAGGCCTTCATGTCGGTGAACATCTAAGTCACATTGGCATCCCCAATCCTAAATTCCCTTTTGTTCCAAACCTGAATCTTTTAAGAATTTATTTTGGTCTTTCCTCGTGCTCAGGCCATCTAGTCTTGGATACATTTTTTTTTCAACCCTACCACCTGAATTCCTTCACTGGCATCTGGCTTTGTTTGGTGACTTCATCCAATGGGCCTAATTATATTGATAATCTATGGAAATTGTTTGATTTTGTATTCTATTTCATATTTGGAAAGATTGAAATTCTATGATATTCTAGAATGATCAATATGTTGCTTTATTTTCCACTAATGACAAAGTGGTTATATTTTCTACTGTGTGCATACAAATTCAAGCTCAATCTAAGAAAATTTCCCTAGAATTCACTCATTTACAAGAGTTTCTTGCACACTGAGGAGTGCACCATGCACAATGAGTTGTGTTGGGCCTTGAAATAAATTGGCTAAGTACCAAAAGGTGTGCATGCGTAGGACCGTGATAAGAAAGATGCTCATGGGAAAGTGCACAGGACATAGAGGTTTAGGAAGGGTTTAAGTGAAACCAAGGTGTGTGTGGGAAGAAAAAAAAGGTTTAAAGTACTTAGCCGTATTTGGCATTCCAAGAGGCACTTGAGGAAAAACATGAGGACCCGACTAGGTGTGAAGAGTGGATAAGGTTCCAACCTATAACCTTGGAGGTCAAGAAAAGGATATTCCATGCAGGGAATATTCCTAGAGGACATCATTACAGAGAATGGAGGGCTTGGAAAGGGATAAGCATTCACCAATATAGGACCACATGGACACTTGACATGCGATTTGTTCAAAAGGGAAGGCATGGTGGTGGGTGTTGGTCCTATAAAAGGAGATGTTCAGGTTAGAGGAAAGACACACTGAGAATGAGAGAGAGTGAGGGATATAACAACATGAAGAGATTAAGGTATACAGAGAAATAGGAAGTGAACAAAGTGTTGTAGAAAATGTTAGGAGGCCCTAGGGTTTGGGGTTCTCCTTATAAGGTTATAAGAATATTATCAAGTATGGGTATAAAAGGGGTGGGCCTCTAATAATTTGTAATAGGAAAATCATAGCTAGGATCTTTGTTTTAACACATTATGCATGGGCTAGATCTCTGGCATTTACTGTATTCGGTTTGGTATGACCTTTTTGAATGTAATGTGGTTACTAAAAATCTTGATCAATATATATGTGGCTCTGTTCTGAATAACTTGTTCATGGGTATAAACCTAATGTTATTTCTTCATATCATGAGTCATATCTATTCTTCGTATTCCATATTATGTTGTTTATCTTGGTTTAGATGCATGGGTATGAAGATATACTAGCTCATCTTACGTTTTTAAGTCGATGCATGAATATTTAATTCTCTCAGAATTCTTCTCATTAAATGGAAAACCCTCTCACAAAACTCACATAAAGGAGGGGCTCGATGCCTGCATGTGCCTCGAGTGAGTGCCCATCATGGGTGATAGGTCGGTACACTTGGAGTTTAAAGTATTAAGGCTAACAAAAATGACTACATCTTGATTTCATTGTCGGGACCTCTTTTCAAAGTTATTGTGAGAATAATGTGTGATGACGGAGAGCTTGACCTTGGACAGTGTTGAAGCATGGTTTAAAAGTACGAAGGAAGAGTTCACTCAGAGGTTTAATAATGGATCTAAGTTTGATACATGTAAATGGGTAGAAGAACATCTATATCATGAGTTATATGAAACCTTCTTTTGTTGTTTTCCAATAGAGTTATATGAATGGCTTTTAGCGTATGCATCTAGATCAAGTTGGTATTATAGACCTCACGTTTGGACCCTAGAGGAGTATCAGAGGCTGCATGACATTGATCTGACTTAGACACGTGTTGTTGATCATTGGTGGAGTAGAGTGTTGATGAGCTACACCTTAGAGTATGTAATTTCTACGTATTCATGTCTAGAAGTTGTTGAGTTTGAATTCTTGAAAGATCCAAGGGGATCATTCTTAAGTGTTATCCCTCTAGCTATAAAGATCTTGATTATTACACTAAGTTTAGAAGCTTTCCATATGGCTGGATAAACCTTTGTTAGGTGTTGGGTGAGGAAGCTAGGGTGGAGGAAGATGGTAGACCTTGGCTGAAAGAGAAAGAGAGGAAAGACTGCTCAAGTACAACGAATCCCGTGAAAGGGAGATAGATAGACGATGTGAAGTTTTAGGAGTGATGGATATATGGAGACAAATATTGCGGGAAGGATTTGAAGTCCACGCTGAGGACATGGAACCTGAGCAGTCTATGCTACCCCATCTTGAAAACGTGGGAGAGAAACCCTTCGGCTTCTGGAGAGAGCTCGTCATGTGAAGAAAGGAGGATAGCCAAGGGTACACATATTGATCCACACAGTAACTAGACCCTTGTGCTTAGTATTCCAATTTTTAGGCAAATATTCTTAACCCAATTGGTGTATGTATTAGTGATCATACGGTGGTGCCTGAAGGTACAATTTCTCATTTGGTACATCTATGGCTACAGTCATTTCCATATTTGGGGGTATATTTTCTGGCATGAAATTTGGACAAGGTTTGGGAGTCACTTCTAGGGAGCGGCACGGGACACACATCTGGAAGTGGTACGATATCACAAATTATCGATACGTAGTTTAGCGTGAAAGTGGGAACACATAGGTGAAACTCTCTAGGACCCTTACCACCGGGTGGAGGATCGGTGGACCGAGTATCGGAGAAGAGCTAGGGACTGGCATAGGAGGATCTGGAGGATCGGGAGGACCAGGTCTGGTGGGCCTAGTGGATCTGTGGTGGAAACATTAGAGGAAATCAAGGTCCTGGAGCAGGCGGACAAGGACCTCAACCCCCTCAACAAGTCTTCTTTGAGATGTCGTTACATCTACCAGATTACAATGGTGTTGAGGATGTTGCAAAACATGTACACAAGCGTGAGCTACTATGGCGCGAGAAGGGAATCATTTCCCAGGAGAGGAAATTAACCTAGTTTGCAACCACTTTGTAAGGGCGTGTGCATAGCTGGTACCAAAAGTATGACCCACACCATACGGTGGTGGATTATACCGCGCTTCGCATGATGCATTCTTGGTGAGTTCCACGTCCCTAATTTCAAGTAGAAGAGCATCAAAAATTTGAAGGAAATTCAACAAGGGATGACATAGAGTGTGCGGGAGTATAATGCGTGCTTTAAGACTCTATTGTTAAAATTATCTTATGATATTCACCCATCTCAACATGTTCAATAGTTCATTTGCGGATTAATCACCCCCTTCGAAGAGCACTTTCACATAAGACTTCCACACGCCCGTGAGGCCTTAGAGGCTTCCTGCATGCCGAGGTCATGTAGGAAGCATGGACACCGAAGTCACCCATTTATTGAAGCCCGATATTTTCATGGCTAAGAAGTGGAGAAACTATCGGTGAACTTTCCACCTTAGATTCGTAGTGGACTATGGTGTACGGACATGACTGTGCAATAAAGGCATATGAAGGACAATTGTCTTCTGGGAGGTATATTCACACCATGGAAGTGGATGTGATATTTTCCATAGAGATCATGATGCAATTAATGCCCACTACTACAAAGTGTGCGATCCGTAAGAATGTGTCTTGTTATTTCAAGATTTGCACCTCTACTACTCATGACACCAAGGATTGCAGATTGATTGACTAGATATATGATGCTATTAATATCGGTGTGCGCCGCACCAATGTTGCAAAACAATTCTAAGGATGATGGTCACCATTATGAAGGGCACACGAGATGGAGGAGCTCGTGGAAGAATATTCCATGGAGGATTTCAAGGTCATGGAAACCACGGAGGTGGGAGGATTGAATTCCCACGTGGAACTTGTTACAACTGTGGGTCTACATAGCACTATAAGTGTGAATTCTAGGATCTGTTGTAATGCTCCTAGTGTGGAAAGAATCAAAAGTATGAGGAGTGCGTAGATTTTTTTGAACACATGAGCTAGCAATAGAAGAAGGACAAAGGCATCGGGATGGTAAGCGTTAAGAAATCAGACTCATAGTAGATGCCAAGGGTGGGACGTGAGTCAAAATTAGAACATGTGTTGGTAATAACGCGAGCTAAGGCTTACACACGCCAAAGAGATACCAAAACAAAAGCCATTGTTACTAGAAAATAGGTAATTCATGGAAAGTATCTAGACCCTACTCATCAGAAAGAGGTTTATCAAGAGACCATGGATGTAATCTAGAGTCTGCAAGAGAGATCCAAAGTGCCTGAAGGAGCATTCAGGGAAGTTAGAGCAAAGGAAGAGTGCTAAGGCTCCACAAAGGGATATGGATCGAAGTCAGGGAAGTATACAAAATGCTAAGGAAAGAGAACATCATCCCTCTGCTAGGAGAATGGTTACGGGAGAAAGTACCACATGCTTTGGAGGAGAGCGCGAGCGCAGTCTTGCATGTTAACCTTCCTCCTCACAACCTTGATTATGATAAGGAGATTACCTTGAATGCAGTTGTTGATGGATGGCTTCTAAGCAATATTCTGATAGACACAGGTGTAGAAGTTAATGTTCTCACTCTAGATGCATGACATCAAATGGGAAGGCCCCATTATAGCCATCTTTAAATTTGTTGTATATGGCAAACAAGATAAAGGAAATTCCCATTGGTGTCTTAAAGGATGCTGCTATCACTATCTAAGGGGTGAAATTCACTAGAGACTTTGAAGTCTTGGTGCTAGCTGAGGTGAACAACTTTCCAACGTGTTACTTGGGCACCTATGGTGTTATAAGAACAATGTTGACCTACGGTTCAATAAGGGGTACATAAGCTTTGAGAACAAGGAATAACGGGTTATCATCCCCTTGACTGATGAGAAGTCAACACCCTATACTGAGCCCTTGGGAGAAGAAGTCCTGAAAAATCTATGTGTGATCGATCGGGGACCTCGAAGTGATCCATCCTACGAGAGGAGTTATTTAGTTTGAAGACGCTCAGTCTGTGAGTGATACCACTAGTATAGCATGTGACAATTGGGTGCATGGTACTTATGAGTTGATTGGGCATAAATTGAGAGGCTTATTACAAGAGTAACAAAGGCATGCCTTCTCAGGTGCCTAAAGGAAAATAGTTACCAAGCTACACTGGGAAGGCAACCCTGACATTTTCCTGCGAGCCATGGAAGCCCAATGGAGATGTAAGATCGAAAGAAGGAGCGTGCTTGTCTACACTTTACGTAGAACTGCAACACATTGTTGGTGGGCGAGCATCGGGAAAATATTCTAGGATGACATGAGGTGAGGATTGTGCTCTCAGTTAGGTTCTTCCGGAGCAACGCGCCCACTAATTTTTTTTCCTATGATGGAAGGGGACCCACCTCGGACCATGTCCAGGAATGTGTGAAAACATGGATGGGAGGCATGGAAGCTTTACCACCTTCCCTATGGTACACAATTTCTATTCAACACTACAGGGTTGTGTGCGCGCATGGTACATTCATTCATAATTATGCCATCAAATGGGAAACTAGCGGGAGTTAACAGTTGACTTGATTCAAACCTTTGAGTATCAAAGTACTAAGCCATTAGTGAATGAGGTGTTACAGGTTGTTAAGTGCCTAACTATGGGAGATAGTGACATGATGAGGATAAAATTCTGGAATTGTTAGGAGAACTTGAGTTGAAGGTGCGTTTTGATATCGAAGAGCCAGAGGAGCTACAACTTGAGTGCACCTACATAGAGAGAAAGAAAAGGGAAAGTTATTCTATGTGATAGATGTCAAGGAAGTGGAAAACTTAGATGTTAACCATTATATGGGTACGCGTGAGGTAGTGGATAGTGCTGATGAAAAAGTGCGCATACCACAAGCCCTTGAAAACAAAGAAGGTTAACATTGGTTCAGATACAGAACCTAAGGAGACTACCATTGGGGACTATTGGTCAGAAAAGGAGGTTTTAAAGATCATTGATCTATTGCATGAGTTTCAAGATTTATTTCCATGTACATACCATGAGCTTAAGGGATTTCACCACTCTCTAGGAGAGATGCGGATCAAGCTAAAGGAAGGAGCGCGCCTGGTTCGAAAAAGACCTTACCGAATGAATCCAAATTTGTGCGTATGGGTTAAGGAGGAGATAGAAAAAATGATCACATCAGGCATCATTGAATCTATGGAGGAATCAGAATGGATAAGCCCCATGGTCATAAGCATTAAAAAGGATGGAAGGATAAGGATCTGTGTTGACTACATGTACTTGAATGCGGTATGTGTAATTGATTCTTTCCCAACCCCTTTTACCGAGTAAATCCTGGAGGGAGTAGTAGGCGTGAGATCTATTCCTTCACGGATGGCTTCTCAGGATATCATCAAGTTAGGATTGTAAAACAGGACCAAGAGAAGACAACTTTCACCACTGAACGGGGAAGCTTTTCCTACATGGTCATGCCTTTTGGACTAAATAACACGCTTGTTGTGTTTTCACGCATTGTGGTGCAAGCGTTTCAAGAATTCATCCATAAGTTTCTTCAAGTCTACCGGTATGACTGGATAGTGTATGGACTAGTGAAAGATCATTGTGACAATCTGCGGTTGATGTTCGAAAGATGTCGGTAATTATGAATATCCCTCAACATCAAGAAATGTCTTTTCGCTAATCCATTTGGAACCCTATTGGGGCACATTATATGTAAGGAAGGCTTGCTGGTGGATCCTGCCAAGGTTGCCATCATTGTAGCATTAGAAGAACCCATCATCCAGAGCGTCATGCGTGGATTCCTTGGGAATATGGGGCACTACAAAAATTTATTAGAGGGTATGTCAAAATCACGCCGCACCGGTGGAGGGATTACTGAAGCACGGATGTAAATTTCATTGGGGAGAGGCGTCGAAGATCATGTTTAATACATTGAAGAATAGGCTTATCATCACACCCATATTACACTTTCCTTCCTAGAAAAAAAATTTCCATGTGTTTGTCACCCTCAAAATTCCCCTCATTTTGAAGTCAAGTTTCGAAAATTTTGTGTTGGTGCCTTTTAGAGATGTCTAATGAAATGAGAAGTTGGTGCTCATTTACAATTTTGCCCCCGTTGATTTAAAATCTTTCGCCCGCATGGGTTTGAAGTATTTTTTGTCTTCCTGTATGGGTACGTGAAAGTATTATCTTCATTCGAATGTAATTGTCAATCCTTCTCTTTGGTGTGGATCACGTCGAGCCTAGTATTGTTTGCAGTTTCTCTATCCATGGAGAACAATTGAAATTCGGGTGTAAACGGTGGAGTTTTCCCTTCCATTTTTATTTTTCCACAGTCATGAATGATGGGTGTATCTTCCCCATCAAATTTTTGCCCTAGCATCCATGGGTACGTGGATATCTCTAATTGGATGAGGAGCAATGGGTCCTTTTTGTGAACTTAGCACTTTTTGTTAATTTTGCAAAAGTGTCAAATTGGCCCCTGGCCCCTAAAGGATTATGATTGGTGTTTAGAAATATGAAGCGGCGGGTTCTTTTTGCGAACTTAGCACTTTTTGTTATTTTTGCAAAAGTGTCAAGTTGGCCCCATGGCCCGAAGGATTCTAATTGGCTACATTTCGGTGGAAAGCGGAAAGGCGGACCCTTTTTGTGTTCTGAGGCATAATGGCGGAAAGGAGTTAAGTTGTAAAAATGAAGCGCGTCCCCGCCGGTCCATTTGAAAAATCAAGAGTTAAACCCATGTTGAAAAGTCAAAACGGGAAGGCGGATCATCGAGCATTTTGGGAATTTTATTTTTGTTTCTAAAAGGATTAAAGTTATAAAATGAGTCATGACGCTGCCAAAGCCATGTATTGAATATGCATTGAAAATTCAACAACGGGGGAGGTGGATCGTCGAATATCTTTGAGTTTTTGTGCTTTTTATTAAAAAGGGTTAAAATGATAAAAGTGAACCGCAGCTTTCTTTGGAGACCAGATAAACTACATTGAAAAGTCAAAGCGGGGAAGCTGGCCATCAGGGAAATTTGAAAATTTTGGCCTTTTTCCTAAAAAGGGATAAAAGTGTAAATGTGAACCGTGCCCCTGTTGATGCCCAGAAAGTGCCACGTGTTAATCCCGTACTCAAAGGTGGATGGGCGGGCCAAAAATGTAAAAATGCAAAATATCTATAAAGTCAAAAAATACAAAAGGCATCCCTAGGCCCGCTTCGGTGAAGATCTTCTCCACGTGGATGGCTCATATTTGAAAGTTGTGAAAGCAGGTTTAACGGCTCATATTCAAAGTTACAAAATGGGCTTAACGGCCTTGTTGCAGAGCATCTTTCTCTTCTGCCATTAACGTTTCTTCACGAATCAAGAATCTGAAAGGACGTGAATGATTAAAATAAGTTTAACCGAATGTAACCATTTCTTAGAGGTTATTTTTTGAGCTCTCCACGCCATTATTTTCTCTCTAGTTGGATCCTGGTACTCTACAAATGTAATAGATTTGAAAGTAATCAATACAAAATTTTTCTCCTTTCTTCCTCTTCTCTTCCTTCTCTCCTTCTTTGAAATTTGTGAATCATTTATATTTTTTGATAAAAAAATTTGTGTTCTTGTTGATATGATTTCAGGAACTTTGTGTCTATGAAATTATATCTATTATAAACATGAATGATTCTGTTCTACATCTCCCTTTCTCAATATGCATAAGGTTATACTCTGCTATCTATATTTCCTAAAAGTATTGTTTTGTTCTTCCTCTTCCATATCCTTAGTTCTTCTACTCTTTTGTATTGATAATCTGTTTTGACATGAAACATTTCAAAGTATCAGGAATCCTCATTTGAAAGTTGTACATTTGTATATAAGTTTTGTTGCTTGCTTTCAATAAGGGAACCTCTCCCATTAAAGAAAAGGGACTTTCTGTCCCCTGATTGGTTTCTTAAAATTACTATTTTAAAACCCAAATAGTTTTTTCCGACTCCACTGGGGATTCATTTCAACAGATTCCTTTCTAAAAGAACAACTTAGAGATCATTTTTGATCTGGAAACTCTATGGTATACACGAGGGAAGAAATATCTTGGGGTAGAAGATTCTCATTTTCAACTTCTGGAGCAACAAAAATTTTCTCTTCTTCTAGCAAGAAGGAACATAAGAATTCGTTGTGCGAGCACACCTCCTGTTAAAGACAAAAATTCAAATAATAGCATTCCTTTAGAACAATTCAGTCCTAATATTCGTGCTACTGATACTTGTTGGTGTTTTAGTTCCCCTTCAGACAATCTTCCCATAGATGGCAACACCTTTTCCTTGGGGACGATAGGTTAGGCCTCTTGCTCTTCCTCAGCCTTTGCATGAGTTACCTAGGGGTAACAGAAATAATTTTCCTAAATTCAGAGGTGATGGAAAAGTGCACCCAGATCAACACATTGCATCCTTCATTGTTTCATGTGGGGTTCTTGGGGTTGAACATGAAGATGTCTCTGTCAGACTCTTCGTGGAAACATTACAAGAAAATGTTGCTTGATTGGTTCTATCATCTTCCTGTTGGGTCAATTACTGATTGGACCTCCATGACAACTCATTTTAAGCAGCGTTTCAAACCTGTTGAAGATGTGCATGCTCTCTTGGCACAAATTTCTCATATCAAGAAGGAACCACATGAACCCATGAGGGAGTTTGTGGCTAAATTCAACAAGTTGATTCATAAAATTCCATAGAACACTCGTCTTGTAGATCAAATCCAAAAGTGCTTCTTCCTCAATGCTCAGTTACCTGAAGTGAGTTATGCACTAAGGAGAGCTAACCTTGCAACTCTAGATGTTGATCAGAGATTGGCTATTAGTGTTGAAGATGATCTTATCATGTCTAGGAAATTGAAAAGAGAATCTTCCACTTCTAAGGCATCTTCCTCTTCCTCTTCTGGAGCCAATTCAGATCAGTTAGTGCAGAAGTTGGCAAATGATCTCATTTCCATTAAAAAGCAATTGGCTCAGCATGCTCCTTACCAAGACATTCCAAGGAAGAATTTCCATCCTAGGAACTGGTTGTCTACTTCTCAGAATAGATTGGTTGTTGAAGGTCCACCCCTCAAGGTTCCAGTCAATGTAACTTGTGAATTTCAAGAACTTGATGATGAGGAGGTCAATGAATATTATGTAGAAGAAGAAGAAGCTGATGAAGAACTGGAGGATCCTGGTGGATCTAGAGTTGATTTCCTCACCACTGAAGGTATGGATGATGAAGATGAATATGATGAAGTAGTGGTAGATATGAATAGTGAGTCATATGTTGTTATGACTCAAGAGTAGAAAAATAGAAAAGAAAAAGTGGTGCACCTACTAAAAAATCCAAAGAATATCCTATAACTATTCTAGTAGTTGCAAGGAGAGGAGCTCATGTTCCCACTTCCTCCACACAAAAGGTAAGTAGTACTAATCCTTCTCCTTCTACTTCTATTTCCAAAGCTTCTCCTTCAGTTCCTAAAACTAACAATCCTAAAGTTCCCCAAGTTCCTAGTAATGATGTCCCATCCACCTCTAGATCTTTTGATATCATTGATCACCTCAAGAAGACCAAAATACAAATCTCGAAAAAATTTTACCAGACTCATCCAAAAGCTTTTGCTAAGATGGTAAAATTTGTCAATTCCAAATCCAAAGCTTCATACAATACTTCTAAAGGTCTTTTTCCCACTCCCCCTTCCTCACCTCAACAAATTCTTGTGGCTGCAGTCACTTCCCCTAATGAGAAAATCAAACCATTCTATGTGACTCTCCTCATAGATGGCCATAAACTCAACAATTGTGTTATAGACTCAAGAGCATTAGACAATGTAATGCCTACAAAATAGCTCATGCTCTAGGCTTTGAATCTAACACATACCTTTGGTTCCTACTATTCCATGGAGAGTAGAGAAGTGCCTTTGGTGGGAAGGATTAAAGATACATAAGTAACCTTCGCTTTTTCCAGAGAAAAAGGGTTAAAGCCACTATTTTGGTTGTTGATATTCCTCCTTCATATGGTATGTTCTTTGAGTAGAAATTTCTATAAGGAGCTAGAGGTGAAATTCAGATGGATTGGTCACATGCTTTGATCCTAGTCGAATGGAAAAATAAAGAAGCTACTACCAGAGAGACAGACTGAGTATATTGTGTAAAATACTGATGATCCAAAAGGACAAATACTCTATGAAGATATAGGGCATGACAACTACATGATTATGTCAGAAGATGAGGAAAATCTTCCTAAGGGAGTGATTCATGATCCTAATGGAATTTGGACTCGGAGTTTGATGGAAGTTGTTCTTCAGCTAGTTCTGGAGCTGGTGTGGTGTTGATCTCTCCTGAGGGGAAGATTCATCCTTTCTCATTTAAGCTTCATTTTGAAAATACAAACAATACAACTGAGTATGAGGCTCTCATCTTGGGTTTGAATGTGGCTAAAGAAATGGGACTGAAGAATATTTGTGCTCGTGGTGATGCTGAGTTAATTGTGAAGTAGGTAAGGGATCTTTACCAAGTCAAGAATAGAAGATTGAAACACTATAGAAATCTTGTCTGGGATTCCATTGAGTTTCTTGATGCTTTCTCCATTGAAGTTGTGCCAAGAGAAAATAATACTAGAGTTGATTCCCTAGCTGTCTCTTGATCTTTGTTGATTCCTCACCCATATTTCTCTTAGGAGAAATTTACCATTGAAATGATTCATAGGCCTAGTGTGCTAGATAATGCAAGTAACTGGTTTTCAATGATGATCAACACTTTCTCTCTTTCTTGGAGCTTAAAGATAAATTCAATCAGTTATATTTTGAAGGAAGTGAAACTCTTCCTAGAGAGTATGTGCCCTCTAATGAAGAAGATATCATGGAAGAAACTGATCAAGATGGTTGTATTAAGTTGAAGGGTAACAAGATTCCCAAAGGGCTGGTGAGTCTAGAAGATTTGTTTGATAAACATGATAGGTTTATCAAATCTAAAGCTTCTCAAGGGGCTCAACAATCTGCTGAAATTGAAAAGGTGAATATTGGAAGTCTGATGAACCCAAGATGGTGAACATTGGAAAATGTTGCACTCAGGAAGAAAGAAAGAAAGCAGTGAACCTGTTAAAAAAGTATGTTGATGTTCTTTCCTATTCATATGATGATCTCAAGGATTTTCAACCAAAGGAGATGCAACACTATATCCCTCTGAGACATGGGATCAAACCTTTCAAGCAGAAGCAAAGGAAATATAATCCCAAGATTGTTGATACTATTTTTCAGAAATCCAGAAGTTGTTGAAAGCAAAGATCATTTTCCCTATACATCATTCAACATGGATTGCCAACATTGTTCCTATCAAGAAGAAGAATGGTGAGATTCACATTTGTGTGGATTTTAGGAATTTAAATCAGGCCTCTCTAAAAGACAAATATCCTCTCCCCATGATGGATCAAGTTTTGTAAGTTGTTTCAGCTCTAAAATGTTGTCTATGCTAGATGGATTCTCTAGATACAATCAGGTGGAATTTAGTACTCTAGATCAACACAAAAATGGTTTCACTACTCCTTGGGGCACCTTTGCCTACAAGAGAATGCCATTTGGTCTTATCAATGTTGGTGCCACTTTTTAGAGGGAAATGGACTTAGCTTTTGGAAGTATGAAGGAAAATCCATTGTTGTGTATCTTGATGATTTGACTGTGTTTTCCAAAACTAGGGCAGATCATTTTCAACATCTGAAATAGTCCTCCAAAAATGTAGAGAACATGGAGTTTCTCTCAATCCTAAGAAGTATGTCTTTTGTGTTACTTAAGGTAATTTAAGGAATATTGTCTCCAAAGAAGGAATCAAGATAGATCCAGAAAGATTTCAAGCAATATAGCATATTACTCTTCCCACAAGCAAGAAGGGTGTTCACTCTTTCTTTGGCAAGATTAATTTCCTGAGGAGATTCATTCCAGACTTTGCAGAACTGACTATGAGCATTGCTCAAATGATGAAAGGAAATAAAATATTTGGTTGGACTTCTAAAGGTAAATAAGCTTTTGAGGGTATCAAGGAAGCCATTGTTAAGACTCCCATCTTAGCATGCCCTAATTTCAGCAAGGATTTCATTATCTATTGCTATGCTACAGAGAGTACCTTGGTTGTTGTACTAACTCAGAAAAATTCTGAGGATCATGAACTTCCAATTGCTTTCATGAGCTATGTTCTTAAATCCCATGAATTGAAATATACCTTGATGGAGAAACATGCTTTTGTAGTGGTCAAAGTTGTTAAGCAGTTTTGATTTTATATTCTTAATTCTCACTCTGTTGTGCTTGTGCCTGATACAACCATCAAGTCTATTCTTACACAATAGAGTTTGGAACTAAGAGGGGCAATTGGGTAGCTAAGGTTCAAGAATATGATCTTGACATCAAGCCAACTAAGCTAATCCAGGGTAAAGGCTTGTGTGAGCTTATTGCTGAGGGAGCTGTTGAAGAATCATCCACAAAAGTAGTTGATGTTCCTGTTGTCCTTTTTCTCAGTTCAACAAATGAGTGGTATGTTGATATTGCACATTTTCTTACTTATGGAGAGTTTCCATCCCACTTGAGTACCAAGGAGAAGAGAGCTATCGAGCTAAGGTCTGCACAATATGTATTATGGGAAAATTCCTTATTCAAAAGAGGCATAGATGGAAGATTCTTGAAGTGTGTGGACAAAGAGCAACAAAAGAAGTTGTTTTCATCTTTTCATGATCAAGCTTGTGGAGGAATTTTTCTTCTATTGTCACTGCTCATAAAATCCTTCGTGTAGGGTACTATTGGCCTACTTTGTTCAGAGATGCATCAAAATGGTTAGGTAAGTGTGAAGCATGTCATACTTTCGTTGGGAGACCTAAGTTGGCTGCTTTACCACTCAAACCAGTAGTCATTGATGATCCTTTTCAGCAATGGGGATTAGATTTCATTGGAACTCTTAACCCACCTTCGAGTGCTAGGCATACTCACGTGATAGCTACTATAGATTACTTCACCAAGTGGGTAGAGGCTATTCCATTCAAAATCACTACTTCTGAGGTGGTGTGTAATTTCATTAAAGAGAACATCTTCATAAGGTTTGGGGTGCTAAACAAAATTGTGATTGATAATGCTTCCAATTTTTCTTCTTCTGAGATGATGGATTTATGCTATGGCTATGGAATTTCCCTTTCTCATTCTTCATATTATTATCCTCAAGGGAATGGACAAGTAGAATCAACAAATAAGAATCTGGTAACCATCGTTCGGAAGCTTGTCAATGACTCTCAAAGGAATTGGCACAAGAAGCTCTATGATGCTCTTTGGGTAGATAGAATTACACCCAAAAGAGAAATTGGGATGTCTCCATTCCAGGTGGTGTATGGTGTTGAAGCTCAGCTGCCAGTAATAGTGGAATTTCTAGCCTTGCACTTAATGAAGGCTATTGAGGATACAAGCTTCATTAGTTCCTTAGACAAGAGGATCATGTATCTCTAGAAGCTGGATGAAGACAAGATACAAGTTTTTGATAGAATCTCAACTCATCAACTAAAGGTGAAAGCCTTGTTTGATAAGAAGGCTAGACCAAGAGAGTTTCAAGTGGGAGACATTGTTTTGCTATGGGACAAAATGCATGAACCTCGAGGAAGCCATGGTAAGTTTGATTCTCTTTGGCTTGGTCCTTTCAAAATCAGACACTTTCTTTGGAGAAAATTCTTTCTACTTGGATTACATGGATGGATCTTCTCTCCCACTTCCTTATAGTGGGAAATATTTGAAGTTGTTCAAGTCCTAGGTGATTAGGAAGTCCTTCTATATATTGTGTATAGTGTTTTGGTTTTTGGCCATTCCTTTGTGTTTTGTTTTTGGTTTTACCTTTTGGTTTGTTTCTTTTCCCATTGTGTGTGTGTGTTGTATTCTGTATTGCTTTTCCTTTGACTCTATTTTCCCAATGGATAAGGCACTTTGGTCTTCTTTCCCAGATTTTTTCTGTAGTTCTTGATCTTGCCTTGTTTCTTTGTTCCAAGCCAAGCCATCCCCAGAAAGAGCTAGCTATTGTCACCCTCAAAATTCCCCTCATTTTGAAGTCAAGTTTTGAAAATTTTGAGTTGGTGCCTTTGAGAGATGTCTGAACGAAATGAGAAGTTGGTGCTCATTTGTAATTTCTCCTGTTGATTTAAAATCTTTCAGCCCGCATGGTTTGAAATATTTTCTATCTTCCTGTCTGGGTACGTGAAATTGTTATCTTCATTCGAATGTAATTGTCAATCCTTGTCTTTGGTTGTGGATCGCATCGAGCTTGGTATTGTTTACGATTTCTCTGTCCATGGAGAACAATTTGAAATTCGGGCGTAAATGGTAGAGTTTTCCCTTCCAATTTTATTTATCCATAGTCATGAATGACAGTGTATCTTCCCAATCAAATTTTTTCCCCAACATCCATGGGTATGTAGATATCTCATATTGGATGAGGAGTGGCGAGTCCTTTTTGTGAACTTAGCACTTTTTGTTAATTTTGCAAAAGTGTAAAATTATTACATGACCTGAAGGATTTTGATTGGCTATTCAAAATATGAAGTGGCGGGTTCTTTTTGTGAACTTAGAACTTTTTGTTATTTTTTGCAAAAGTGTCGAGTTGGCCCCATTTCCTGAAGGATTCTGATTGGCTACATTTTAGTGGAAAGAGGAAAGGCTGACCCTTTTTGTGTTCTGAGGCATAATGGTATAAAGGAGTTAAGTTGTAAAAATTAAGTGCGTCCCTGCCGGTCCATTTGAAAAGTCAAGAGTTAAAACTGCATTCAAAAGTCAAAATGGGGAGGTGGATCGTTGGAGCATTTTGGGAATTTTAGTTTTGTTTCCAAAAGGAGTAAAGTTATAAAATGAGCCACGACGTCGCAAAGCCATGTATTGAAAATGCAATGAAAATTCAACGGGGGAGGCGGATCGTCGGAGATCTTTGAGTTTTCATGCTTTTTTTTGAAAAAGGGTTAAAATGATAAAAGTGAACCGCGACTCCACTGGAGACCGATAAACTACGTTGAAAATTCAAAGTGGGGAAGTGGGCCATCGGGGAACTTTGAAAATTTTAGCTTTTTTCCTAAAAAGGGATAAAAGCATAAAAGTGAACCGCGGCCCCGTTGATGCCCAGAAAGTGCCACATGTTAAGCCCATACCAAAAACATATGGGTGGGCCAAAAATGTAAAAATGTAAAAAGGTGTCCCTAGGCCCTTGAGTGAAGATCTTCTCCACATGGATGGCTCATATTTGAAGTTGTGAAAGTAGGTTTAACGGCTCATATTCAAAGTTACAAAACGGGTTTAACGGTCATGTTTGCAGAGCATCTTTCTCTCCACCATTAACATTTCTTCATGAATCAAGAATCAGAAAGGATGCAAATGATTAAAATAAGTTGAACCAAATGTAACCGTTTCTTGGAAGCTATTTGTTGAGCTCTCCACGCCATTATTTTCTCTCTGGTTGGATCTTAATACTATGCAAATGTAATAGATTCAAAAGTAATTAATACATAAGTTTTCCCCTTTCTTCCTCTGCTCTTCCTTCTCTCCTTCTCTTAAATTTGCAAATCATTTGTCTTTTGTGATAAGAAATTTTGTGTTCTTGTTGATATGATTTCGGGAACTTTGTGTCTGTGAAATTATATCTATTATAAACATGAATGATTCTTTTTTGCATCTCACTTTCTCAATATGCATAAGGTTATACTCTGCTACATATATTTCTGAAAGTATTGTTTTGTTCTTCCTATTCCATCTCCTTAGTTCTTTTACTCTTTTGTATTGATAATCTGTTTTGACATGAAACATTTCAAAGTATCAAGAATCCTCATTTGAAATTTGTACATTTATTTATAAGTTTTGTTGCTTGCTTTCAATAAGGGAACCTCTCCCATTAAAGAGGAGGGACTTGCTTTGTCCCACATTGTGGTTCTTAAAAGTAATATTTAAAACCCAAAAATGTGCATGTTGATGCCTCATGGATAGCCATTGGAGCATTGTTAGCACAACCTAGTGAGGGGATTGTCGATCACCCTCTCTGTTTTGCAAGTAGGAAGTTGAAACCACCGAGCGAACTATACTACTACCGAGCACGAGGCTTTATCAATGATCTACGCGCTGCATAAATTCAGGAAGTATCTACTGGCGACACCCTTTATATTCTACAAAATCACATGGCATTAAAGTACTTGGTAAACAATCATGTTTTACTGAGGGCACATATGTCGATGGGTCCTATTATTTCAAGGTTAGACTTTATGTTGTTGTGAAACCGGGTAAGAGTAATTTGGGACTTGACCATATGTCAAAAATTTATTCAGGGGAGGATGCACAAATCATTGAGGATACAATGTCGGATGCACAATTGTTTAGACTATGACGTGTTCCCTCTAAATTAGAGGATATTGTTGTGTTTCTCAAAATGGGGTGGTGCCAGAGGAAATAAAGACTTTGGAAAAAAAATAGATTGCTATATGCGTCGCACCCTACATGTTAATTGGTGGGGACTTATACAAGTTAGGTCGTGATGAGATTACGTATCGATGCATGTTATAACATGAGTACATTTCACTCATGGAGGAATCATGTGGTGGAATTGCGGGAGGACATTATGCAGAGTAAGGTCACCGCGTAAAAGATTCTACTTACGGGCTTTTGTGGGAAAGCATCTACCAGGATTGTATTGAGTTTTACAAGTCTTGTGACCATTTTCAGCGCCTTGGAAAACCTAGAAAAAGATATGAGATACCCTTGAGACCAATTGCTAGCACAAAGCCATTTGAGAAATGGGTGATTGATTTAGTGCGACCAATTTCACCTTCCGCGCGAAGGACTAGTTTTAGCTATATCATTACTTGCACTAATTACTTAACAAGGTGGGCAGAGGCAACACCTAAAAAGTATTACACAATGGTAACAACAACTAGGTTATTACGGGAGAACATAATCAGTAGGTATGGGTGTCCTTTAATCCTGACTAGTGACAGGGGTACACATTTTTTGAATGAGACAGTTAGGATTTTATTAGTAGAGTTTATGGTGGCCCATCACAAGACCACCCCTTATCACCCTCAAGCAAATGGAACCACTAAGGAATTTAACAAGATATTAAGTCACACACTGACCAAAATTTGTGATGTGGGAAGACAAGATTGGGATGAAAAAGTCTTAAGCCGTACTATGGGTGTATAGAATAACCTACAAGAAATTGAACAAGGCTACACTTTTTTAGTCGGTGTTTGTCACGGAAGTTATTTTACCAGTTGATTTTATGCTACCATCTCTACGTATTGTGTGCATAGAGGATTAGTTGGCGAACAAGCACTTGAAGAGCACATGGAGAAGTTAATGCAGTTAGACGAAAGGTGATCACTTGCTAGATGGAGTCAAAAGACTAAGAAGGCATGAAAAAAAGCATGGCATGATCGTCATATCAAAAACAAAAATTTGAGGTTGGGTAGATGGTTCTATTATATGACTCCGGGTTTACGTGACATCACAGGAAATTCAAATTCCATTGGATGGGCCCATACATTGTATCCTATATACATAATTCATGCACTTTTCAATTACAAGCGTTGATGGAACACGTTTACAGGCCATCTCAATGGGATTAGGTGAAGCCCTACTATAAATAAGTATTCCTTATGTTCGTAAATAAGGCAATATTTCCATTTAGCCTAGGATTTCTCTTAATGCAATTCTTTTCTTTGTGTTTCCATTTCTCATTTCTTGTTCCCTTTATTTTTGTGTTGTTGTTTTATGCACGTTGTACATTGATTACCACATTTTATTTTCAAAGGTTTAGTATGCACAGAGGATCATGCACCTACTTTAGTGTGGGGTGGAATGATGTGAAAAGCATTGGAAGACTCAATTTCGATGGCCTAGTTGAAGGATTAAAAGTGCCTAGTGTGGAAGAGCACACGTAGAAAAGGTGAACATAAGGATTTTGGTATCAGGAAGGCTTTACAAAAACCATGTACAAGGATGAGAAGCATAGGAACAATATGAGGTAAGCGATGTCAAAATAAGGAACGAAGAAATGCCTTCGGTGCTTCTGCAAGTGCATGCGTAAGGATATTTTTTTATGTAAGGATTTTTGCTTGCTAAAAGGTTATAAAAGTTTTCACGCAAGAGTGGGCATGCGGAAGGTAAAGTGTGGAAGGTTGGCATTGAGAAAAGCCACCTTTAATGCGAGTACGGTTGTAGGTGGCATGACATTTATCACAGAGAAAAGAAAAATCCATAAATAGAAGGTCAGGGGTATGTTATTCTTACCTTGCATTTTGTGATATCAAAGAGATCTCATGAACTAGGGCATCATTGAGAAGAAGAGTTGTGCAAAAGAAAAGTTGTGGAGATATAAGTGCATAGACAATTTGATCTATGAAACAGAGTAGAAAAAGGAGTACACTGGCATAAGGGAGAAGGTTTCAAGTGAATACATCATCTTGTGGAAGGAAGGGTTCTATAGCTAGGGCCAAGTTTTAAGGGATTTTACGTGAAAGGGATAAGCCACATATTTGAGCAAAGCTAGGATAAGGAGCAAGGAGGAATTTTTAGTGACCCGATAGAGAAATGGAACCAAAGAAAGTATCAAATATTTCACCTAAGAAGGGTAAGGGAAAAGGGAAAAAAAATGTTTCCACCAGTTTCAATGAGGAATGGTACGTGGAAATGCAATATTCAGATGGTCTATTGCTTGGAAAAAAATGGGTGTCTCATGTAAGAAATATGTTTGTGGGCGACTACAACCAAAGAATGAGAACCACAAAGAAAGATATGGCATTGGAACTAGTTTTCCCTACATAAAAAAGGACACCAGATGGGATGTTGATCGACGATGATGAGGTGAAGGTGAAGATGGAGAAGGTGGGTTATTGCAACTCTATGAGTTTCCCTATTTTGGAAAACCTGAGTGACTATACCAATGGTTAATGTCGCGCGTACATGAAGACCATTTCTACTTTGTAGGATGAAGGATGCGAATAACTCCCCAACTAATTGCTAAGTTTACTGGTCTTGTCTGCGAAAGGGACCCTCTAAATGATGACTTGGAGGATAAGGAGGCCATTAAGGAGACTATGAAATCTTATTACTATAAGAAGGGTTCACACTACTTCGACATATCTGATATTTCTGACCCTATGATGAGGATGGCTACACATGTGGTCTCTAATCTAAATGGGTAGGAGAGGTGGACATGGGTCAACAAGGTCTCATTGAATTTTTTCTGAAAGATCTCAGAAGGGACCATCTATAACCTATCATCCTTTATTCCAGAGGAGATCATCGACATCGTGTGTGATGGGGAGAATATTATGTTTGGTAATATCCTCCTTATCATCGTATTTTTGGATATTAGAGTGCTCGATGGGATAGATAAATTTGTGTGGGAATACCCAGATGAGGACCCTTGCCCCGCCAAAATATTTGATAAATACACTGTGACACCATGACGGCCACCCACAAGGCGCACCTAGAAAAATGGTATAAGCGAATGTGTGACGCATTCGGCACTGAATGGAGAATACCTAAGTAGTTTCCTGCTCTAGTACTATAAGGAGAAGCTGAGTTCATAGTATACCATCATTTTTATATTGGCAGGTATACTTTTACAAATGACACCAAGATTCCCTGGTGCAAATTACCTTTCTCCTTCACTGCACAATAATTCCAAGCCGGGGTCAATCACTACAAGAAGGAAAAGAGACTAAGGTTTGATCTCAATTTGTGGACCAAGATTAACACGAGCTACACAAGAAGCGATATACCCAAAGAAGCGCACCTATGTGGAGAAGTATGTCTCCCATGAGGGACATATGATAAAGCCAACAACTTTTCCAATTCTTTGAGAGGACCACGAGAAAGGGTATACATGTGCATTAGGATGAAGTATGAGAAGGGTGCTTACATAGAAAATGATGTCTTTATCTCGAAGGATCCCACCATAAGGAAAAAGGTCACACCGAGAAAAGGAAGAGAGAGGAGGCCCTTGAGAAAAAGGCACCAAGTGCACAGACAATGTAATTTGTAGGTGCGTAGGAGTCGGGTGCAATGCCAAGAACCTATGCACGGAGGAAGAAGTCCCCATAGAAGAAAAAGAGAAGACACACGAGGAAGAGGCACTAGAGCAAGAGAATTCCCCTGGAAAAAAGAGACGCTTCGAAAAGGGAGGAACCGCACGGAAGAGAAGAGAAAGGGGAGTATCCTATGATTGAGTCACCAATTAGGAAGAAACAAAGGGTAACAAAAAAGGTGGACTTGGAAGAAACATAGAGCATAGAGGCCAATAATGGTGATGGGGACAATGAAGAGTATGGTGTGGCTCAGGATCATCCTATGTACAATGTACATGAGTCAGAGGAGGAGGGGAATGAAGAGAAGGATGTGGATGAAGGAAGAACTCACGGAAAGGGGGAAGTGAGGAGGTCAACATGAAGGATCAAAGGACTCTAAGCCTAACCAAGGAGCAGATAGAGGATCTTTGAAGAAAGAGAGGTGGCATGCATCATAAAAGACTTGGTGGATCAAGAGGTGGAGTGCAACACCGAAGAGGTTCTCAAGGAGACAGAGGGAAGTGAGAGCATAGAAAAGTAGTATGGGAGCATGAGTGGAGATCTCAGTCTGGCGGTTGTCATTCCAGAGCAGCGGGCATAGGAGGGAAGGGTATGGTAGCGACACAAGAACAAGGGATGACCTACATCAATGATCCAATAAGGTATTACACGCACATTTCTAAAGTACCATTTCATCAAACCAACTCCTTGCATGGTCTTCTTTCGATGAAGATGGTGTATACCCACACACAAGGAATATGTTTTCTTGGGATTTTTAGTCCCATGTTGATGAGCCCGAATTCAAGGTCAACCATGGGGTGTTGATGAAGGTACAAGAAACCAAGGGGATAAAGCCTTTGGTGAATGCTCAGTAGCTATCATATGAGAAAATTTGTAACGCACTCAATAAGGTATCGGTGGAGAAGTGGAAAAGCTCTTCGGAAGAAATGACAGAGTAATGGTCTTGGAAGAAGAGCTTGAAAAGAAAAATGAAGAGATCATTGAAAAGAACAAGGAGTTGAAGCAGGAGGAGCTGATCAACGCAAAATTAAGGTGCGAATTGAGGGATGAAAAATCTAGGGTGTGGGAGGTTCACAAGAAAATGGAGGGCATTATAAATGCCATTATTCTAAGGCACCCAGACCTAAACCCTCCTGACCAGAAGTACGAGTCAACCTTGCACTGCTTGGAGGATTTGACTCGCATCCTCACTATGGAGAGGAGGCCACTCGCATTGGAGTTGGTAGAAGAGGCATTGACATGCTAGAAAGAGGAGGATAAGTTGAAGATCAGGGAGACAGTTACTTAGTATTTTGAGCTCCTTTCCACTGTGAAGACCACCGCATAAATGGTTGAGACTATTTATGAAAATTGCGCTGACCGAGATAGGGTAGCAAGTATACTAGTTGCTACGCATGAGGTGGATTTGAAGGAATTTCAAGAAAAGAACAAAGGCAACATGGTGGAGCGCGATAAGATCCTAGCCGAGGTTGAGAAAAATTTGGAAGCAATCAAGACCTTACGGGGTTCGATTAAAAATCAGCCTAAGGAACTATATCCCGAGTCACCCATTGAATAGACACGTTGGGCAATCTTAGCAAGCAGCTAGAAGGAGTTATAGACACACTGAATGCTAAGAGCAACGCATTGAGTTTTTATAAACTAAGCACTCTAGTAGGTGACCTACTTCAGCAAGCACAAAGTGAGGTGGATGCCTAGGAAAATATCGAGACAACCATAAAGAAATAATTCCCACTCCTCCTACAATAATAACAATTTTTACATTTTCTATTCTTTCAATTAATTCAATTCCTCTATTCTTTATTAAAAATTATCCCTATTCCATTATTCTTTATTCTTTGGAGAAGCAGGATGTTTTCGAGGGAAGAGAACACGCTTAGTGTTGGGTGATGTTGGGCCCCAAATATTGGCTAAGTACTAAAAGGTGTGCGTGCGCGGACCGTGAGAAGAAAGGCGCTCGGGGAAAGCACGTAGGACAAAGAGGTTTAGGAAGGGTTTAAGTGAAACTCGGGGTGCGTGCGGAATTAGAACAAAGGTTTAAAGGACTTAGCCATATTTGGCATTCTATGAGACACTTGAGGAAAAATGTGAAGACCCAACTAGGTGTGATGAGTGGATAAGGTGCCAACTTGGAACCTTGGAGGTCAAGAAAAGGATATTCCATGTAGGGAATATTCCTAGAGGACATGACTACAGAGAGTGGACGGGTTGGAGAGGGATAATAATTTACCAATGGAGGACCACATGGAAACTTGGCACACGATCTGTTCAAAAGGGATGGCATGGCGGTGGGTGTTGGTCCTTTAAAAGGAGATGTTCGGGTTAGAGGAAAGACACACTAAGAAAGAGAGAGAGTGGGGATATACCAACATGAAGAGATGGAGGTATACAGAGAAATAGGAAGTGAACAAAGTGCTGCAGAAAATGTTAGGAGGCCCTAGGGTTTGGGGTTATCATTAGAAGGTTATAATAATATCATCAAGTATGGGCACAAAAGGGGTGGGCCTCTAATAATTTGTAATAGGAAAAGCATAGCTGGAATCTCTATTTTAACACATTATGCATGTGCTAGAGATCTCGGCATTTCTTTTGTATTTGGTATGGTATGACCCTTTTGAATGTAATTTGGTTACTAAAACTCTTGATCAATATATATGTGGCTATGTTCTGAATAACTTGTTCATGGGTACAAACCCTAATGTTATTTCTTCATATCATGAGTCAGAGTTGTTCTTCGTATTCCATACTATGGTGTTTCTCTTATTTTAGATGCATGGGTATGAAGATATACTAGCTCATCTTACGATTTTAAGTGGATGCATGAATATTTAATTCTCTGCAATGATTCTCCATTAAATGGAAAAACCCTCTCACAAAACTAACATAAAATAGGGGCTTAGCGCAAGTGAAGCATGGTGAGCACCCAGTGCCGTTGGGTGATTGTATGCGTACCCAAAATTGTAGGGTATTGCACCACCGAAATAATGTTACACGTGCCAAAATGATGATACAGGTCTCCTCACAAGGTGTTCGGGATCTAGAAAAGCTCTCCAAGTATGCGTTAACATCCCACATGCCCCGTTTAGCCCTTGCGTGCTTTGCTTTTTCCTTTCCTCTCTTTTCCTTTGCCTTTCGGTCTTCGATGTGAAAACCACCACCTGCCTGCACAGCGGTGGTCTCGTGACCGCCGCCCTGCTTAAGGTGGCGGTCTTGCCACACGTTTTCGAACGTTTCTTTTATCTCGACTTGTGTAAAAATCAACGTTTCACTAGCTTTTTCACCGCCTTTGCTTGTATTTATGATTCTGGTTCCCTGGAATAGTGTTTTGGCATTGTTTATGGTTTAAGAGATCAAATTGGTTTTCACCTTTGGGTAAATGGGATTCTATAAATAGTTGGCTTGTGCTCAAGCAAATGGCCCCTCAAATTTTCCTCTCAATTTCTCATTTCAATAGCTTAGCCTTTCAATTTTTCTTAGGATTCATAGTTTCATTTGTTGTATGCATGGTTAGTGTTGTTTAGCTGTTAGGAAGCCACATAATCTTCTTGTGCTAGTGTAGTTACTATTTCATGCAATTCATTGGAATAGGATAGTTTGATTTTTAGTAGGAAGCCATTAAAGTTGCAGGTCTTGTTCGTCAAGTAGGATAGTTTCAGGTTCTAGATGTTTTATGTTGTATGACTCGCAATAAATCCCGCTAGGAATTACATAAGCCAAGCTCTGTTCTCTTGCGCTATCCCTCTCCTACTCGCATTGTATTTAATCTGCATCCTAAACTACCGTTATTTTGATACCAACTTCTATTGATGCTAACATCACACGCTTTTTTGGATTCACGTGAGCACGAAGGAATGAGGAGATCATACTGAGGGGACAAAGCCACACACAACCAGGATTCACCACTGTTATGCAAAATCCAGGTTCAAGTTTTCAAATTTCTAGTTAAAACATATCAAATAGTAATCAATCATTTCATTTCAATTAATCCCACTTTCGATATTGTCGAGGAAGCTATGGGGATTGATAGTTTCTGAGAAACTATGATTCGCTCCTCACTTCTGAGGTAGGATCGAGAGTCTTTCGAATAGATTAGATCAATTATCTCTGTTGCTTAGAATAAATTTACAACTACACATGCAAAGTAGCTATACTTTCATTACTTTGTTTGTTTTAAATTTTGTCATTAGTTTAATTTCAATTTCTAGATATATTAGATAATTGCTCTTTTTAATTTTGTTTAGTAGTTTGTCAATAAAGATCAGATTTAGGAATATACATAGATATATCTTACGTAGTTAATTTATTCTCTCATTATTTAGACTTATATCATTTCCTTTTGCATGACATCACGGGACCTAGAGAGCCCAGGAGAATACGTATTCGAACCAATCATGCCTCAACCAATCTTGTTACAACAATAGCTGATATAGATTAGAATCTTAGAATCCAAGTCTTCCAAACAACAACAGAGGACTTACAACATATCAACTCACAGTTAAGAGGGTTAAACATAGAAGACGACCAAGCACACACATTCTGGTCAAACCAGCCAAACTACAAATTACCCTAGATAAAAATCCACATGATTGTAGAAGGGCTTGAAAGAGAGCAAACGTTTGGTTGTGACCCTTTGGTCCCACAACCCGATGCAGGAGACATTCTCACTTATATAGACACTAGCTTAAGAATTTAGGTTGCCGAGGAATCGGTGAGGCACTCTAGAAGATTACACAACTTGTGGTTCTAAACATAGAGGCCGAAAAGGCATACGACTATTGGATACTAGGGATTAGGGACTAATTCCACACATGACTATAGCAGGTCCACAACAACCACGAATCTATGGTTGTGATCCACAAATCTCACAACCCAATGATTCCACAGTCAATCCGACGTTGATGCTAGCTTACGCACATTAGTATTTAGATCCACTCCACTTCCGCCTATCATCATCACACAGTTATCCTTGTTGGATATAGCAGCTAACGAAGCTAAGGATTTCTGGACTAGACTAGAGAATCACCCGTAGAGTCCACTATATCCATCATCCATCCTATGACCCTATCTGGAGATATATATGAGACAATCCCAGGTCATTTTCCCGTATCCCACAACCTATAGACCGGATTATGCCAGAGCTCGATATTGATTGGAGCCTTCGAGTAGTCATCCTCGCCGATCGATCTATCACGCCAGTTTAGGTTAGGAGGGCCTTCTTTGCCTTAGATTCACAGATTCCACTAGTGCACGTCAAAGACATAAGATTTCCTAACTAGCTTGTCTACACCCCACGTATATTCCATCCCCACCACTTGTCTCGGCATGACCTCGGGAGGTCGGGTGCGAGGAAGAGTTACTTGTAGATTCCCATGCTCACTTGTCACTTTTCCATTGTACAAAATTGGTGAACCCGACGTGAACAACACAGTTCTTTTATTTTTATTATTTCTCCATCCACCTTCGCTCTTTCCCATTATTCTGCGGGTATTCATATACCCCCCGAATATGTCGGGATTTGATGCATATGGAAGACCTCTCCTAGGTCTTGAAGCATACTACGATCAACTGAATAGACAACCATCACCCTCACTCTCAGCATGGGGTGACAATTATTCAGCTAACCGATTGTCAACACAAACTCCACCTCCAAGGACTAGATATAGTTCATCTTTCCAAATAGAGGAGTTGGATCAGCTCACTCAAACACAACAAACAGAGCCTTCAGGCTCGAACAACATGACATTTACGGGAGAATCTGGTTCGTCTCCTCAGGTGTTTCTTAGACCACAAATTAGTAGACAATCAGATCCATACCTATTTTTAGATGATGAACATTTAGCGTGTTATGCCAGGAATGAACAATGCTCTCAGAGTATGTACCCACCTATAGGAAGTTTACAAACGCCACCCGCGGTTTCTTTTCACGAAAATACCTCCATGCCACTACCTATAGGAAATGCCCTCGAGGAAACTTGGTAGGGAAACGATCAGTTCATAGTGGGTATCACATGCCTATACAACATCAGGATATACAACAAACACCACTAAGGCAAAATACCGTGACTTCACCAAATGAAGTCATTTCGACTTTAGTAGAAAAAGTTAGAGGGTTAGAACTTGCTCATGCAAGTCAAAATTCTCGATTCATGCAAAGCAGAAATTCTAATCCTCCACATCATCCTAGCCAAGTAGAGCCTCATAGGAATAGGAATGTTGGGCATGCCTCCTCAGTATTCACAACAAACACCAACTAGAACTGCTGCTTTCTAACACCGTTCCGGTGGAAAATATGATACTTCCTGGTCTAGTACAAAATAATCCATTCCTAGGCAATACTCCTTCATACTTAAACATGTATTCCAAATCACCACAAGGGGATATGTTTTCCTCTCTCGGCATGTTCGCTCAACCACAGGGATTTCCTTACATCCCGAAAAGGCATATGCTATGCCATATCAACAACCCATTCCACCTCCACCCCCTCAGCAGGCACCATCAATGGTCGAGACCTATGTGATAGGGACATATTCAGAATATTTGAAAGAGCCCTTAGACTTCACTATATGAAGCATCATGCTTCCAAGACCTCTTACCGATTTTCCCAAATACAAAGGGGAAGGAGACCCGAATGCACATATCAAGGCCTATGCTACAACTATTCGAGAGTTGCTCCCTTGGGATGGGGTTGTTAATAAAATATTTCCAAAACATTAGAGGGCATTGCCCTCGATTGGTATTACAGAATACCTAAAGCTTCCATACATTCGTTTAAACAACTCGTTTCAGAGTTCATCAAGGCGTTTGACATGAACAAACTGTTGAGAATAGGAATCAGGGAGTTCTTGCACATTAAATAGGAACACAATGAATCTGTTGCTCACTTCATCCAAAGATGGCGTACGGTCCTTTATTCTTCATCCAGTGCTCCAAACATGGACCAAATGGAACTATGTGATTTATTCTTTCATTCTCTCAGTAGAGAGGTAAAGGAATAAGTCCAGAAGTTCCCACTAAGGACTTACGATGAAGTACTTGAGAGAGCTCTTTGAATAGATCAAGCAGCAATAGATAGCGGTCACAAGATGTATGGAGCAAATGGGAGGTTAATCACCCCCAACCAGAATACTACGACTTATCCTACTACCACAAACGTCAATCAAGGACCTAAAATCCTTAACAAAAATCGCGGCGCAACAATCGATGGAGTAACTGACCAAGCTAAAAAGGCCAATGTTGTAAATACTCCACCACTGGTTAACAATCAACGGAACAACAACTTTACCCCGACAATCAATACAGTGGATTTTAATCATCCACAACAACAACAACAACAACGGCGGATCCAGACACAGGGTCCAAGCCAAAACTCAACTGGATATCAAAACCAAAACCAAAACCAAAAACAACAAATGCAAAACTTTAATCCTAATAGGAAATGGTTTGATCAGAGTTTTGGACCACAATATGCACCAAACCAACAACCTAGGAATTACAATCCTAACTCATATTGTGGTTTCCACAAGATTCGAGGCCATGACACTAGGACTTTCCATGACTACAATAAATTCATGCAACTTCTCGCCGAGGAACAAATACAATTGTTCATAGATATGTTTTTGGTAGATCCCGCATCACCGCTAAATAATTTTACGGGCGCTTTCCCTCAAAATGCACCCCTCAAGATCTTCAACGATTCGCTCCCAAATCACAATAACAACAAATTAAATCCGAATGGGATGAACAAGAGTGTAATGACAGAAATAATAATCATGAGGCCTCAACTTTGCTAAATCCACCTATCACACCACAATTAGGAAGTCATCCATGACCTAAGATAGTCGGTTTAGTAGAGTTAGACATCGAACTACCCATGGAAGCCATAACAAGGACACGAGAGTATTCCTCTCGGCCAAATCCAAGTTACCCGCTAGATAGATAACATCCAACAAATATTAGTGAAACTTTGTGGTGCCTATGATTTAATTAATGACCTAACAAAAAAATTTCTCTCACGTCTCCTTTTTGGACTTGCTGAAAAACTCTCCACCCTGCAGGGGCTTCTCTTTTAGAGGCATTAGGTTTAGGTCATTTAATTAACATCACTCCACCTCCCGAAACACAGTAAACCATATAGACTTTGATATCCACCCTCCCGGGGCAGCCGGGTAGGGATACCGAGTTTATTTTTGAAATAAACAAAATGCCAACAAACGCTAAGATTGCATGCACGAGGTGATCCAACCTTACCTTTGCAAGTGTGGGTTTATAACAATTACGTTAAATGCGTAATGGTTGACGATGGGGCATCATTTAACATAGTCCCATTCTCTTTTTCAAAATCTAGGGTATGGAGAAACAAATTGTTCCACGACTCGAGAATACACTAAGAGGCTATGATAACCTTAAAGCCACATCGATTGGAACTATAATACTACTAGTCACCTTAGGACCCAAAACAATCCGGATTGAGTTTTATATTATAGATTGGGAAACCAACTATAATATGATCCTCGCCGACCATGGATACACCGTATGAAAGCAATCCCTTCTACGTTATTTCAAGAAGTAAGGTTCTTACACTTAGGAAAGATATTTGTAGCCAAAGGTGATCCAAAACCATTCGATATACACCAATCTGACCTAAAGAAAATACCGGCATTCACTCTGAGTTTGAACTCCCAACAAACCAACTTAATAAACCAACCAACGCGAAACCAGAAGAAAAGTTGGTACCTACAACAGAACTAGAAACTATGAGCCTAGTCAAGAATATCCCAGCCCTCAAGGATGAGGCTAACATTGTCGAAACAATATCATTAGGAACTACTACGAAGATTGTCGAATTGCTAGAACAGGATCTACCAATTTTCCTACCATTTGATTCTGTAGGCATGGGATATACCCTAGGTGTTGGTTCTCTTCCAGCAAAGGATCTCTGCATGGTAGAAGTAACAAACCGAAGAAGTTGACGTAGCAAATGTCCCAACGTCCATCTTCCCAACTAAATATTGGACTCTCCATTTCAATGGAGCTAGATGTCGTTATGGGGCTGGGGCAGGTGTGATCTTTACTTCGCCCGAAGGAAAGATCTTACCATTCGCCTTTAAATTAAACTTTGAATGTACAAACAATGGCGTTGAATACGAAGCCCTCCTCCTTGGCCTCATCCTAGCTAAAAGGCTCGGTGTTAATGACATCAGGGTGTTAGGAGACTCTCAATTAGTAGAAAACCAAGTCTTTGAGGTGTATGAGACCGAGCTAAACATTTGACAGCTCTACAAAATAGCAGTATTAGATTTGAGAAAAGAGTTTGACTTCATATCAATTGAAGCAATCTGTGAGAACAAAATCTTCTCGCAGATTCGATAGCAACCTTAGCTTCATGTTTCACTCCAAGCAGTGAGTTGGAGGACACCCATTTCATAGTATCCTTTGCACTCTGAACCATTAGTGAAGAAAGTGTCAAACCCACTTTTAACGAACATAGCTGAGAAAAAATCTACTATCTTAGACCACGTTGATAGTGATAGAGCCACTCTTGATTACTTAAACACCTATGCAGTGTTACATCTCACCCATCACGTGGTAGATTTGTCCTTAATCCCACATTCATCTTCCTACTTTGGGAATCCCATGATAGAGCTTCCCCCACAAAAGGAACTCGGCATATACACGGTAGAGAATGGAGACGATCTGGAACTACCTCCAGCTCCACCTGAGTTTGAAGAAGGTAATGCTTCTTTAATCGAAGAAACAATTGATATTAACATTGGAACGGAGGAAGAACCAAATATCTTAAAACTAGGATCTTCGTTAACTCTAGAAGAAATAGAAATACACACTCGAATCCTCAAAGAACATCAGAAGGCTTTTGCATTTAATTATAAAGAAATGACAGGGGTTGCACCACACATCGTGGTACATAACCTCATCACCAAATCAGATGCAAAGCTAGTTAAACAAAAATCAAGGCCAATGAAACCCAAGGTGGATCTCATGGTGAAGGAAGAAGTAATGAAACTCCTCCAAGTAGGATTCATCAAGCTAGTTGATTATTCTCAGTGGATATCTAATATTGTTCCCGTTCTCAAAAAGAATGGGAAGATACACATCTGCATAAACTTCCGAGACATTAACAAGGCATGTCCCAAGGATGACTTCCCATTACCATCCATTGACGTCATCGTTAACGCAACAACTAGCTTTGAGATTTTGTCTCTCATGGATGGATTCTCAGGATACAATCAAATCAGAATATCCAAACAAGACCAAGCCAAAACCACGTTTATAACTCCTTGGGAACCTATTGCTATGTTGTTATGCCATTCGGTCTCAAGAACGTTGGCGCTACATACCAGTGCAGGTAATGACATACATATTTCATGATCTTATTCACAAAATCATGGAATCCTATGTAGATGACTTGTTGGCCAAAGCCAGGAAGTGTTGTGATCACCCGGAAGTGCTCCGCATCATTCTTTCACGTTTAATAGAATATGGAGTCACACTAAACCCAGAAAAATGCATCTTTGGTGTGACAGGAGGGAAGCTCCTAGGTTACATTATATCGTCATGAGGGATCGATGTGGACCCAGCCAAAATTCGGGCTGTCCTTGAAATGATCCCACCGTCGGATGAATCTGGAATTAGGTCATTCCTTGGGAAACTCGGTGCAATCCGAAGATTCATCCCAGATTTAAGCTTTGTCATTCACCCAATCAACAATCTACTCAAGAAAGATTATGGTATCAATTGGACCAAAGACTACAACGACACTTTCAAAGTGGTTAAGCATTTCTTGTTGTCACCACCTATGCTAATGCCTCCTAAGCCAGACCGCCCTTTAATCTTATATTCACGGGCTACCAATGTCTCGCTAGCCTGCATGCTGGCTCAAGAAGACGATGACAAGAGAGAACGCGCGATCTATTTTATTAGCCGAATGTTTCTCGACTATGAAACATGCTATACGTAAGTAGAATGAGAATGCCTTGCCATAGTCTTCGCAACCAAATGCTTAAGACATTACATGCTAAATCAAGAAACAAAGGTCATTGTAAAAAACCATTTACGAACCTTTCTCACACAAGGGTCCTTTGTCTAAAAAGGTTGGATGCTTTATAACCTTAATGGGTGAATTCAAATTAACATTTGTAAATTAGAAGTTCATTAAGAGAGAAATCATTGCAGATTGGTTAGGCGATAACCCATCGGACGGAGGCGATCTAGTAGATCTAGACTTTCCGAGATGAATGCATATACTACGTCGAAACTAGACCTCCCATCTCTCGAATGTCCATGGTATACTGATATTATTAATTATGTCATGGATCATACATATCCGAGAAGATGCTACACCGTAACAAAGAATGTGGTTACACATTATCGTAGCTAAATACGTTATTATAGAACAAGTGCTCTATCGTAAGGCTTTCGATGGAATGCTTCTAAGGTGTGTTGACACGAAAGAATCCAAGAAGATTCTTCACGAATCTCACAAAGGAATATGTGGAGGCCACTTCGGTGGTCATGCCACCACTCATAAAATACATCGATGGGCTATTTCTCGGCCCATTCTAGAACACTGACGTAGTAGAGTTTGTACGCAAGTGTCATAAATGCCAAGAATTCTCCCACAAGATTCACATGCTGGCACAAGCTCTACAACCAATCACTACTCCATGGCCCTTTTCTACATGGGGCCTAGATTTGATAGGGAAATTCTCTCCCTCATCTATAGATGGCCATAACTTCATAATCACGGCCACCGAGTATTTTACCAAATGGGTAGAGGCTATGCCTCTCACCACTGTACTAGGTTCCATGATCACCAAGTTCATTTTGAACCAGATCATTTGCAGGTACGGTGTCCCACAAATCATTATCTCAGATAATGGGACTTCTTTCAAGAATGACAAGGTTCATGAATTATGCAATAAATTTAAAATAAGCCATCATACAACCTCTTTATATTACCCTCGGACCAATGGCAAATAAGTGCGACAAATAAAACATTAAAAGCTATTTTCCTTAAAAAATGAAATAAAACAAATGAGATTGGCATTTAAATTTATACCCACCTTGTGGGCCACTAAACCTCAATAAGAACACCAACAGAGCACTCCTTTCTCACCGGTGTTCGGAGTGAAGCAGTTCTCCCACTTGAGGTTGAAATACCCAGTCTCCGCATCTCATTACAAGGGATTCTGGATGAAGATGCTTATAGAGAAGCACGTCTCTCCCAACTAGAAATCCTAGATGAGGCCAGGTTAGATTTTGAATAGTGGCATAGAGTCTATGCTTTGACCGGATGTGTCTAAAGATAACAAAAAGGTCCATGAACAAGCTATATATGAAGGAGATCTAGTTCTAAGACTAGAAATCCGGATTGATAAAAAGACCGGCGAAGGAAGGAAGTTCGGCCCAAATGGTTGGGCCCATACCAAGTCACAAGAGATTATGGAAATGGTGCATATCTCTTATGTACACTTTGGAAGGTGAGGAATTACGTGAAACTGTCACAATTCCCTACACCTTAAACGATTCTATGCATAAGTGACTAGCACTATTTGTATAATTATATCTACATTGCATCTTCATGTGGTTAGGTTCATTTTGTCCACTTGTTTCATACAATTTTGTGATCAAGGAACTTATTCTCAAAGCAATCATTGCAAACTTCTTATGGTATTGGCATAAGCATTCCAATCATATTTTTCATTTTCATAACATCATCACCATTTTAGAATCATTTCATCGAGATAAAGCTAGATATGAAAAAGTCTTAACGGTAACCATACCAAGATCTTTAGACTTGTTCTCACTTTTGTTTCTTCCTAGGATAGGTGTCTTGCCTATGGTCTGCTTCTAGAAGCTTCATCGTGTCACATCTAACTCGTATGTATATCTCTTTGGAATTAAGAACACACCAACATTTTGCTCAAATATACAAGTGAAATATAGATCAAACAAAAAAAATTATTTTTACACATTTCCTTGCCCTACCAACCTTCAATGATGAGCTTACGTCTCTTACTAGTGACGTAGGGTCGGGAAAGGATGGGAATTCCCTTACTACTTTATACCTTGTCCATGGTGATAAGCCCACGCTTCTGACTAGTAGCATGGGGCAAGGTATGGGGGGTCCTCTTGACAATAAACGTTGAAGGTCGTCAGCAAACAATTCAAATGAACCTTTTAAATCTTGAGTCAAAAACAAATGAATCAGATGTCCAAAATTCCAAGAGAGCTCAAAATCCTGAAAACTAGATTTTGTCTACAATGTGGCCATCTACGGATCTAAGTCTAGATAAACCACAAAGCAAGTAGCATTCTAAACTATGGAGTCACTTGGGTAGAGTAGGTTTGTAGCATCCTAATTTGGTTCCACCAAATCTTTGTCTATCTTTCATCACTACCATTCAACAAATTTCATAACTTGTGCCCTTTCTAGCTCTCGGTGATGAGCCCTCGCATCTTACTAGTTGCGTGGAGATAGGAGTGGGGCAAGTTCATCTGCTCATCGTACCGGTTTATCATCACATTTTGTCAAAACCAATATGAAGTACCAAAAATTGCTTATAGAAACTAAGGTTCAAGATCACATTGTGTCTACATTATCATATATCAGCATCATGAAATTTGTATCATTTTTCCTCCATTGCATACATTTTGAAAAGCATATAAAAACAACATCATAGTTTACATGTGGAAATAAATCGCAAAAACATAGATACCAAAGGTCTGATTCAAAAAGAATATATATATATATATATAAAATCAAGTTTCCTGTATAATGTCATCATGCGCTAAGCATGGTCAAAACACTCAAAGAGCACGGGAAATAAAAAATACCTCATACAAACAATCTATGAGAGCCAAGTAGCCTCTCAACCCCTATGAGATCCCTCTAAACTTGCACGCCCACGTCTAGGACTCCGCTACGCCAGCGCTCTAAATGCACGGAGGGCTCACGATCCCAAGGAGTAGCTGCGGTCTCGCCATGAGAGTGACTCCTCATCAGGCGCTCGATGTCTTGTATCCTGCCAACTCGGTATGGAGGGTAGACACCATCTTGGCCACATGCCAAATAGGGGCAAAAATTTTGGTATGCCTACCGGCTGTTGAGGCTCCCCTACATCCACGGATAGCTCCGCACGGGTCTTCTCCATGGGGATCATTAGGGTATCGGTGCATACCCAACGAATCAGGTCTCGCCACTCATCAGTTGTCTCTGCAAGCAAAGGAGAAAAAGAATTAGAAATAATCAAAAGATAGAAACAAAAGTAAACAAAAGGAGAGATAGCAACTAAGGAAATCCTAAACAAAATTTAAGGAGAAGGATGATAACTCACTCGGATCTCCGGGCCTCCAAGATGGATCCCTAGGGTCAGCACCTGCCACAGATGCCACCGCTAACTGATGCACTCCTCCTGTGCCTGGGGCCACATAACGTCCTACTATGGACTCATCCTCTCGCCCAAGCCCTGAGAAAGTGGCTCCTCTGAAGCTAAGGTCACCCTCTCTGCACTCTACTCCGCCCTCTCTGCCTGTAAGATATCCTGAGTGTCATGCCACTCAGGATCATTGTCCTCCTCTCTCGCCCGACTCACTAACCTCAGCCTCGGTCTCCTCCTCCATCTCTCCCCTATGAACTCCTCGGACTTAGAGTCTATGTCAATGGGGTTGTCACTGCTATGGGCGGGACCGGCGGCAATCTGAAGTAAGGGTGCCTAAGGAGCACCGGCTCTCCCTCGAGCATGTACTACCCTCCTAGCTGCAATGGGGACACCAAGAGTAACAACTGTCCAACCCCGGCCTCTAGGACCTCCTCTGGCCTCCCAAATTGATCTCGTACACTGCGGCACCACCGGGAAGCATACCCACGTAAGGAAGGCCAAACTGCTGAGGCACTCGACCAAACAGATGTATCTCCACCCTCCCCATCCTATCCACAAGCTACCCTGTGGTGGAGCAAGAAATCAAAGTAAGAGCCTCCTCGCCCCATAACCCTGCCATGGCATGATAGGGTGTGGCCTCCATCCATCATCGGCGGTGGTCAAGGAGGCGACTAGCTGGTGAGGTGCTCTGAGCACCAACATGTCTGTCCATCTGGCTGCCCTCACAGCCTCGGGATCTGCCACCTCTACACCTCTCCCATAGGGGATGAAACGCTCGTAGACCCAGCTCATAACCAAGGTCGGATGGCTGAACGACCGACCACTATAAATGAACCACCTGGTACAAATCATGATAGGTGGTCCCAAGAATGTCAACTCCCCATGCGTAAATCTAGCCATGTCCCTCAATCAATACGTAACAATGGGGGACCAGCAGTACACTAAGGTGTCTCCTCCCTTGTCCCCGATCAATCTCGAGGCAAGGATCCCCATAATGGCCTGACGAATCAAGGGGATAGGCAGGATAGGAATAGATCATACCCTCACCCCCTTCTTCAAACCAGTGGAGATAACTACATCTCCCATATATGAGGCCCACTGTGCTATCTGAGCCCGTGACCCTGCTGTCTCAAGTGTGAGCCATCTCTCGATGATCGGGACCCCCAGGATGTGGTAAACATCCTCCAAAGTAATGGTCCACTCACCCTTGACTCTTGGTAATCGGAAAGTGTTCCGATCAGCATCCCAATATGAAAACAAGTCACAAAGTATGTGACTAGAGGGTGCAACATGCGGGACCCGTGATATGCGCAGTATACCGGCCCTCTGAAGAGTGTCCTGCTCATCCTGAGAAAGGGCATCCAATACTGCCAGAAGCCAATCACACTCCCTCTCTCGGCTCCATTGGATATACTCCTCCTTCGCCTACATACACCCAAAAACACACAAAAACGAGAGTAAGTTAGTATTCAAACGACATTAGAAAAATCATGAAAACATATAAGAATGCTAAAAATGCAAAAACAAATTCAAATAAGTGTTGTTTATGCATTCTGTGTAGTACCACCGCCCTAAGCAGGGTGGAAGTTCCATAATCTCCACCTTAAAGGCGCGTCTTGTAACCACCGCCCCCATCGGGCGACGGTCGCAGTAACCGCCGCCACCTTTCGGGCGGCGGTCATGTCCTCGAAATCCCACGTGGGTCATGTGCCCTAAAAATGGCTAAAAATGCAAAATAAAGACCATTTTGACTCAAACAAAGCCTACCTAGTAGGCGCCCCCTAAGTGACCCTATTAAAACTGAAATTTTCAAAAATAATCCCCCCATGACAAAGATTTCACCATTTTAACATTTTGGGGACAAAAATGGTAAATCAAGAAAAAGTAACACGTGATCTCGCGGGTCGGTCTTCCACTCGTGGACGCATGATCACGATCTCGTCCCAAATGTTTTGACTATACTCTCATCAGAAACCGTCACCATGGGTCCCAGAGCTCAAAATCAATCAAATCAACACGCGCAAATGAATAGGAAAATGGGCCCACTTTTACATATATGACATCGTGACTTGTTTTGAATGCCCCTTTTTGTAAGTTTGGAGCACCGACGGAGGTAAGTTCTTATCCCCGTGCAAATGGTACGTCCTCATTTCATAATATTTTAGTATTTATTTTCCGATCTGTTTTTTCTATCTGCACTTGAGTCCTCTTTTCATTTTACAGGTGGCAGGAATTTTGGATGGCATCATTTCAACACACGAACATATCAGGTATAACTTCTAACTTCCCATTTCGGGACCGCCATACTCAGACCCACCATTTTACACCTCTTCATGGCTAAAATGCTTCTCCGAGGGGGAAATATGTACATACCCAAAATTGTAGGGTATTGTATGTGCGAACACCATTACACGTGCCCCAATTATGATATACAGTCTCCTCGCAGGTGTTCGGGATTCGGAAAAGCTCTCCAGTATGCGTTAGCATCCCGCATGCCCTGTTTAGCCCCTACATGCTTTGCTTTTTCCTTCCCTCTCTTTTCCTTTGCCTTTCGGTCTTGATGGATGGCGAAACCACCACCTGCTGGCGGTGGTCTTGTGACTGCCACCCAGGTAGGGCGATAATCTATAACCGCCGCCTTGCTCAAGCGGCGGTCCTGCACGCATTTTCCAAAATGTTTCTTTTATCGCGACTCATGTAAAAATCAACATTTACCAGCTTTTTTCACCGCCTTTGCTTGTATTTATGATTCTGGTTCCCTGGAATAGTGTTTTGGCATTGTTTATGGTTTAAGAGATCAAATTGGTTTTCACCTTTGGGTAAATGGGATTCTATAAATAGCTAGCTTGTGCTCAAGCAAATGGCCCCTCAAATTTTCCTCTCAATTTCTCATTTCAATAGCTTAGCCTTTCAATTTTGCTTAGGATTCATAGTTTCATTTGTTGTATGCATGGTTAGTGTTGTTTAGCTGTTAGGAAGCCACATAATCTTCTTGTGCTAGTGTAGTTACTATTTCATGCAATTCATTGGAATATGATAGTTTGATTTTCAATAAGAAACCATTAAAGTTGCAGTCTTGTTCGTTAAGCAGGATAGTTTCGGAGTTCGAACATTTTGTGTTGTATGACTCGCAATAAATCCCACTAGGAATTGCATAAGCCAAGATCTACTCTCTTGCGCTATCCCTCTCCTACTCGCATTGCATTTAGTATGCATCCTAAACTCAGCGTTATTTTGATACTAACTTCGTTGATGCTAAAATCACACGCTTTTCTGGATTCACGTGAGCACGAAGGAACGAGGAGATCATACTGAGGGGATAAAGCCACACACAACTAGGATTCGCCACTGTTCTGCAAAATCTAGGTTCAAGCTTTCAAAGTTCTAGTTAAAACATATCAAATAGAGTAGTCAATCATTTCATTTCAGTTAATCTCACTTTCGATATTGCGGGAAGCTGTGGGGATTGATAGTTTATGAGAAACTATGATTCACTCCTCACTTCTGAGGTAGGATCAAGAGTCTTTCGAATAGATTAGATCAGTTATCTAGTTACTTAGAATAAATTTACAACTACACAGACAAGTAGCTATACTCGGCTACTTTGTTTGTTTTAAATTTCATCATTAGTTTAATTGTCAATTTCTAGATATATTAGATAATTGCTCTTTTAAATTCTATTCAGTAGTTTATCAATAAAGATCAGATTTAGGAATATACATAGATATATCTTGTGTAGTTAATTTATTCTGTCATTAGTTAGACTTATATCATTTCCTTTTGCATGACAATCACGGGACCTAGAGAGCCCAGAGAATACGTATTCGAACCAATCGTGCCTCAACCCAATCTTGTTACAACAATAGCTGATATAGATCAGAATCTTAGAATCCAAGTCTTCCGAACAACAACAGACTTACAACAGATCAGCTCACAGTTAAGAGGGTTAAACATAGAAGACGACCAAGCACACACATTCTGGTCAAACCAGCCAAACTACAGATTACCCTAGATAAAAATCCACATGACTGTAGAAGGGCTTGAAAGAGAGAAAACATTTGATTGTGACCCTTTGGTCCCACAGCCAGACGCAGGAGACATTCTCACTGATATAGACACTAGCTTAAGAATTTAGGTTGCCAGAATGCCTGTAAGGCACTCTGAGAAGATTACACAACTTGTGGTTCTAAACATAGAGGCCGAAAATGCATACGACTATTGGATACTAGGGATTAGAGACTAATTCTACACATGACCATAGCATGTCCACAACAACCACGAATCTACGATTGTCGAACCACAAATCTCACACCCAACGAGTCCATAGGTCAATCCGACATTGACTCGGCTTACGCACATTAGTATTTAGATCCACTCCACTTCCGCCTATCATCATCACATAGTTATCCTTGTTGGATATAGTAGCTAACGAAGCTAAGAATTTCTTGACTAGACGGAGAATCACCCGTAGAGTCCACTATATCCATCATCCATCCTATGACCCTATCTGGAGATATATATGAGACAATCCTAGGTCATTTTCCCCATATCCCACAACCTATAGACCGGATTACGCCAAAGCTCGATATTGATTGGAGCCTTCGAGCAGTCATCCTCGCCGATTGATCTATCACGCCAGTTCAGGTTAGGAGGGCCTTCTTTGCCTTAGATTCACAGATTCCACTAGTGCACGTCGAAGACATAAGATTTCCTAACTAGCTTTTCTGCACCCCATGTATATTCCATCCCCACCGGTTGTCTCGACACGACCTCGGGAGGTCGGGTGCGAGGAAGAGTTACTTGTAGATTCCCATGCTCGCTTGTCACTTTTCCATCGTACAATGATAGGTCTATGCACTTGGGGTTTAAAGTATTAAGGCTAACAAAAATTACTCTAAGTAGGGTCCCTTCAAATCCTTTTCCATTTCCACCTCGGTCATCTCCGCCTTGGCGGCTGCTGCCACTAGGTCCGCATCCCAAAATTCACTCTCGCAACCACCGGTTCACCTCTCCTTGGGGGAACCTTTCAGCTCCATCTTCCTTTGGACCGGCTGGATCCCTTCTCCAAGGGAGGAGGGTGTGGCTAGCTCTTCATGGTGGGCCTCTCCTCCACATGCGTGTAGACACTTGCTAGCTCTCCACCCCTAGTTAGGGATAATTTTTCCTTCTGACAGATGCAGTTTCTTGACTAAGATAGTCACAAGTGGATCCTCCCTTGTCTGAGCCATCAAGTGGAGTGTTCATCTCTCCTCGAGATGATGATCCTCCTCCCGAAGTGGCGGCATGTGCCTAGTACTCTCTATTTTTTTGTAGTTCTTGTGCTTTCTGTTTTCCTCCAGGAATTTTCTATTGCCTATGTGGCATTTTTGTGGGACCATGAATTCTCTAGTATCCTTGCTAATGTAACTCTCTTTTATTTATTAATATAAGGTTAGTTCCAATAGTATAAAGAGATTAAAATAAATTGTGTAGAGTGATAATTTTCGAATGTGTAATACACGTAAATTTATTGATCAATTTGAATAGAAAATGAAAGACGATATGTTTTATTCGTTCATTGGTGTTGAAAGAAAAACAATTTCTCCAGCCTCCAATTCATTCGTTAAAAATGTGATGTAATTCAAATTCTTCAAAGTGTGGAAAATATAAATGAGTAAATTGTAATGCACAAACATTCTCAATCATTTTGAACCATATTTTTCAAATGTGTTAACAACGTGACTAAAAATGTAATGTGATTCAAGAGCAGTGCAAAGTCTAGAGCGTTCCAAGAAAATAAATAGAGAGAGAAACTGCCACGGAAGTCTAGAGGGTGGTCTGATTCCTTCAAGAAAAGTCATTGTTTTTCAATTGGGAACCCATCACCGGGATTATATTTGAAGGGCTAGTCAAAATTTCAATGTGAGGCATATATTTTCAACCTACCCTTCCATGATAAAAAGTAATTAAAAACTAACACTTAGTATGACAAGAGTAAATCAAGTGTACATGTCACAAAAATAAATAAATTTTTTAAATGAGGGATTTTATTTGAGTATAATATATCATAGGTAATGGTGTTTTGGTTGGAATCAATTACAAGATATGTTATACATTAAGTCCAAAGCTGTTATCAAATATTTCAAGAGTTCGTAAAAGTTACATATTAGTTTACATGAATTATGTCTATGAAATGTGTGATTGTTCCAAATAGATAAAAGTACTATGAGGAGGATGGTGAGCCATTGTGAATGACAACATTAACCCTTTGCATTGTAAGATGTTGATGGTACTTAGTAGCACAATACCCTTTAGTGGAATTTTTCCTCTCATATCTTCTAGCTATTGGTTTATGTTGTTGGTATCTAGGAGAAGTGTTAACACCACTTCCACATAGCTAACTAGTTTAACATCGTAGTATAATTATCTATGCAATTCCCCCTATTGTAAGTGATTTTAAATCTTATTTGACTATTATTTATCAATTTGGGTGCTTTTTATTATTTGAATGTTAATACACATATTGTTCCCTCTTAATTTAAGATATGATTCCATATCTTGTATCATTGTATTCCATGAATTTAAACATATTTGTTTGTGACCACCATTTTATTTATGGAAAACCATAAATGATGAAATAAAAAATGAATGGAAAAGGATTTATAATATTTAAGTAAAATTAGGAGAAAAAACAAACAAACAAATAATGAAAGCAAGACATTTTTAGTCCTCAATAAAATAACATAAAAACAAACAAAAATAGTTTACAAGGTCACGAGAGTATATGGTAGTAGCTATTGAATCTATTGGTATGTAGGGGTATTTAAATGTTGTGGTGGCAGTATAAGAGGTGTGCAAGATTAAACTAGACCTAGAGAGAGGAATTCTTTTTGGAAATTCAAATCCAAGTGTTTTAAAGAAAATATTACTAAGTATTTTTACATTTCTTACATTACTGGTGAGGTGTGTGATGAGAAATAATGGTGAGGGGAAATGGAAATTGAAGCAAACAATAAAGCACCAAGTATCAATTAAATTTGTGGACGGCAAGTAAAGACGAACCAGGTGGATGGAATGATTTTTGTAAACAAAGTCGATGATAGAGCTAACAACAACATTAACAAAAAATGTTTTAAACAAAAAATTTGCGCAAAGCACGAATTTGTGGTTGACACAAAGAATCAACTTATTATGAGTTAGTTTTCTCGGTGTACTGAGTAAATGATCTGGCAACAAGAGAGTAAAGGGGTTTCAACAATCGAAGCTTGAGGTTGTCCAAATCGTCATCAATTGCTATCATTATCGTAGGTGCTAGGAAAGTACATGATTTCTTTGTTTTCTGGTTTGTTTTCTTCTTTACATCATTCTGATGATTTTACTCCTCCTTTTTGCTCGCCTTCTTCTCTACATTACACCATACAGTTTGGGCCTCCATGGATGGAATTTTTTTGTGGTCACCACGGATCCCAAAAATATGAGTACATTCTGAAGTCCATGTTTGACAACTACCGAAAAGGAGTTTATTATATATCTATCTTCGACTTTCATTAGGGAGACGGTATCGTGAGCACAAGACGGGCCAGAGGGGGAGCACGTCGTAAAGAGCATGAGCTCCATTCTGCACTCCCTTGCCTTTAAAACTCACATCACTCTTGGCCACCACCCCTCCATTAACGACACATTGCTTATGCAGCTTGCAGACACCTTTCAAACCGCTTCGCCACTCCACCTCAAACATCTTCTTCTTTACTCTTTCTTCAATTGTGTGTGCTTGGGTTTGAGGCATTTTAGGATGTTCAGAAATTGGACGCTGAAGCTCACAAGTAAACATGCCTTGGGATGCGACAGTGCTCAAGTAATTTTCTTTGTTTGTCGCTCTTGATTCTCTTTCCTTAAATTATTTTTTTTTACAGGTTGATCGCCCCTTTCTTCGTCTGGAAAAGCACGAGATTTGTAAGCATGGGGTCAGAGGGGAAGTTCGAGTTCATTCCCAAATTGGAATCGCCAGGACCTGTTCAAATGAATACACTTGCTCAGAAGACCATCAACAAGACATGTTTTAATCCACAAATTTGCACAAAGCATGACTTTTTGGTTGACGTAGAGAAAAATTTTGTGTTGCAAAAGATCCATAATCAACCTATTATGAGTCAGTCCACCCGGTGTTTTGAGAAATTGGTCTGGCAAAAAGAGAGTAAACGGGTTTCAACAAGTGAAGATTGTGGTTTTCCAACTCATCATCGATCGCTATCATTACTCACAGCTGCCAAGCAAATACACGATTTCTTTATTTTTTTGGTTTTTTTATTCTTTACAGTACTCTGATGCTTTTACTCCTCCTTTTGCTCACCCTCTTTTTTGCATCGAATGCTACAGTTTAGGCCTCCATGGATGACAAACTTGGTTTTTATGGTCACCACGGATTGAAATTTTTTGAGTAGGTTCTAAAAACCATGTCCGACAACTACCCAAAAGGAGTTTATTAGAAATCCATCTTCGAAATTCTTCAGGGTGATGACATCTTGAGCACAGATGGGCTAGAGGGGGAGTGTGTCGTAAAGAGCATGAGCTTCATTCTGCACATCCTCGCCTTTAAAATTCACATCATTCTCATCCATTACCATTCCATTGAGGACACACTACTTCTTCTTCTCGCCGATGCCTCTCGATCATCTCGATGCGACAGTGTTCAGGTAATTTGTTTTGTTGCTCACTCTTGATTCTCTTTCCTTAAATTAATATTTTTTCAGTTCATCGCCCCTTTCGTTGCCTGGAAAAGCATGAGATTTCCAGGCATGGGGTCGGAGGGGAAGCTCGAGTTCATTCCCAAAGTGCAATCGTTGGGACCTGTTCAAATGAATACACCCGCTCAAAGGATTGTGTTTGTGGACTTCATGTCGCCACAAGAGTTATTGTCCTCATCGCCACAGTTAGTTGAGGAACGGTTAGACGTAGAGCCCATGGTTTCCTCCACTTATGCTTCAAAACCCCCAACCGATGAATTTAGCAAAACTATTTTCTAGCAGGTACATGTGAAAAATTGATTTATTTCTTATTTCAAAAAATATTTAATTGTCAAACCATTGGCCTATTCCAAAAGTCTCTAGCAGGTACATGCGAAAAAATGATTTGTTTCTTATTTTGAAAAAGATTTAACTGTTAAACCATTGGCTACCACGTGAAGGGCATATGTGAGTGTGCGCTTCGTCGACCAATTCATCTCTCGCGCCCATGTCCCATCGGTTGTTAGAAGGGTTGGAGCATTCCGCATGTACAAACGCCTTTCGACATAATGAAATTTTACGATTTCCAAGTTATATATATATTTTAGATTTATCCTAATGTTGTACGCCATTATCAATATTTTCTTGATATGACAAGTTTAATGGAGGAAAACTACGGTTTTGCAGAGTTAGTAGACATTTTCGATTTGTTTTTAGGGCATTCGATATAGATATTCCTTAGATTGATAACATTGCGGTTGAAAAGATATGATATGAATGGTATAGCTTCAAAAGTATTGTATCTTCTATTTTTTCTCCATGTATTTAATAGATAAATAAAAGTTGAATGGGAAAAATAGACCCATGTTAAACAAACCAACCACCCCGGTTAGGTGCTCTTGAAACCCAAAGCAAAACATGGAGAGCGACGCATCCTAAGCAACCTTTTCAGACCTGTCATTTTCCTTGCATAATAATAGAAGAAATTTATTTCAAATCATTGGATCAGGTCATCGGATTAGGCCGCCACATCATCCAAGGGAAGGGACAAGTCGGATCAGAAGGACCATGAACCTCCACAATAGTTTTGGGCTCACTGCTTGTCACTGCTAAATCCTGGGCTGACGTGGACAATGAAAAAGATTACTACGCCACATTTTTGTGGAAATGTGTGCCAAGTGTACGGTGGAGGAGTGTCCTTGTACTTCGTCGACCAACTGCAAATGATCATCGATGGTCTGTCACTTGTCAGGGGGAGGGGCTTTCCCAGGTGAATACGTCTTTCGGCGTAAAATATCAATTCATCTTATTCCATAATTAGTAATTACCATGGATTTTAATCCACTATACTGGCCCAACAAGACTGGGAATCGAGCCTTGTCTAGTACACTGACAAGGAATTGGAAGATATTATGGCCTTAAACAACTAGGGTGTAATCCCCGTCCGACGCACTTTCCTCGCCATGGACGATGAAGCATGGATTGACTCTTGTGTGCTCTTCTTGGATTTCACCTCAGAATCTATTGATATGTCCATGCCAAACCCTCACGATGACGAGATTCAAACCTGCGACATAGAAGACACGAAAACCTTTCTTCTTCTTTAGAGATGGATTCAATTTTTCACGTGAGGGATCCCAACACAAGGAATTTAGAGCTGGAGAATGGCTCCTTGGTGAATATTTTGACATCGATCTTGGCACAAATAGATGATTGTCTGTCATATGACGATCTGGAGCTCCTCGACAACCGTTCTTCTTGCACACTAGTTGACACGTTCAATCTCAAAGATACGAAGTCGGCGTTGGAATAGCATAATGGTGAGGGCCTAACAACAGTGTTGGTCATCTGACATGTGATAGGTAGTCTCCAATCACTGCGCACCACGTGTACGATCGATAAATGTCAGTGCTTCGTCAACCAAATAAATTGTAATCGTTCATGCCTCTGTCAATTTTCAGAGGTGGAGGAGGCTTCCGCCCGTGAAAATTCCTTTCAGTGTAATAAGTCGAGCTTAATAAAAACATGAAAAATGTATCGTTAACAAAAAAATTCAAAATACAATATACAAAACATTATTTATGTTCTTATATAAATATATACAAATATTTATATATAATTAATTTTATATATATATATATATATATATATATATATATATAAATAAATAATGATTAAATAAATATTTATTAAAAAACTATAAAACAAACCACTAGTAATAATGATATACATATAGAATAAATAAATAATAATAAAATATTACAAAACATGATTTATTTTAAATAAAAAACGGTTTATGGCCTGTTTGGCAGTGACCATATATAAAAATAGCACTATTTTGTATTTTTGGAGGGAAATATTTGAAATTTAGCATCACCTAAAAAATGTTTCACGGAAAAGGTGCCCGTCAAATTTAACCCCTGAAATTTCTCCATGCCCTGTTTCAGAGTTTGTATTTTGACATGGGGCAGGAGTGCGCTGGCAAATGTAAAATGACCGGGTTGGACACCTCTTTCCCACCGACTCTTCTCTACGAAAGGCCGACTTCCATATGGTTCCATTCCTTCTCTGTGCGATCGGGGACTGATTGATCCAGAGCCATTTCAGGCTAAAGGTGATTTTTTGGGCTATGTTTAATTGCTATTATTTTCAAAGCACTCGTTGCAATTTATACGTTATCCACAATATCTACTCACCCTTGCCAATTTTTTGTAAGCACTTCGTATTTGAGCCTTAGAACAATCCTTATTAACACCAAGAGTTTCATAAAACGAACCGCCTAACTCCCCTACAAGCGCCATATCAAACTAAAACTTAAAAACAATCCTACCTCTGTTCTCACAAGCTGCACCACAGCCCATTACAGAACCAAAATTCTGTACAAAACCAAAGTTGATCATAAAATACCCAAAACCAACCAGACCATTAAAAAACCAAGAAATGAATTCAATTTTCTTCATCATCCTTTATAGAAGAAAATGAATGATAAAATTCATAATGTTTGCAACAACTTACATATACATTATAAAATGTAACTACAAAGAATTTGTAACCCCAGGTTTAAACAAACATAATAAGAAAAAGCAACTCATTACTTACCATAAAAAAATTCCGAACATGTAATTACAAAGAATATGTAACTGGCGATGATATAAAATTTCGTCAAGGAAATACTAGAGCTACCTTACACACCATCAATCTAAGTTCTCATGCCTTGCCTTTGACATTGACTGATCCCCACCATTATTATTGCCCTCTTCATTATTGTTCGGCATCGGTGTCGTATTGCCTTCGTCGGAGTTGCTCCTGTTGGGCTGTGGTACTCCGGCGCTACTGAAACCGCAAGGGAAATCGAAAAGTGAACCTCCACCCACCGTCCCAGGTGGCTCCGCCAGAAGCGCCACCGGTAGCGCCACCAACTCTTGCATTTGAATTTTGAACCACCGCTAGGGTTTTGAGACTCTTCTGGAGACATTTCGTAGCGGCAAACGGGGAAAGCAGAGTGCAGTTCGAACCATGGTAAAATGCAATATGGATGGTATATATGCTTATGAGGTCTTAAATGTTGTGGAAAATAAAGTAAAAAATGAAGGAAAAGTACCCTCCATATATCCAACTTTATGTTTTTCTACCTATAATTTATGCTTCTCTACCTATAATGTATCCATTTCACACTTACAATACAATTAAAAATAGGTTAAATTTTAAACTTTTCACCCTCTAACCTTAACAGCCTTAAATGTTGTGGAAAATGAAGTAAAAACTGAAAGAAACGTACTCTCCATATATAGGACCAGTTATGCTAAGCTGGCGCCACCATTAAAGTTCAACCACTCATTTGCAACCTTGGCCATACAAACAATGCGAAAACAATATCTCTTACATTCCATCATCCAAAATTATACAATAGAAGCCGAGCTTTTCCAAGCTATTTGTTTGTAACCGTAGATTGGACGGTGGTTGTTTCCCATATTCGTTTGATGTATGCGTTGGCCAGAATTCGAAGGCGGCGGAGGCAGGCATTTGAGGCTCTCTGTCTTAGAATCCTTTCAGAGAAAGTGGAGATCCATTGCATTCTGTGTAAGAAAAAGTTGTTTTTTAAAAAAATTTTCGCAATAGTGATGATTACATGCACGCTGATAGTCTTTCTACTGCAGTTGGCCTCCATTTCTGCCGGTTTGTGGATACTTATCAACCGCACACAACTTTCGTCTTCCGACGCTTCGACTTCCATCGGACGAACCAGATTAATCCCCGCGCCAGAACCCTATCTGCTATTCTGGATAACAATTGCGATCGAAAATCTATGAGCCGCCACCTCCTCCATGGTTGAAGATGATTTGAATGTTGCTGCTGGCCAGAATTAACATCTTTGGATCGAAACTCGGGCCGCTACAAAATTGTCCATTTCCTTACGAAAACCTAACAATGGCAGCAACAAAGAGACTGAATGTGTGCCACGTGCAAGGAAGAAAACAATCTAGACATCGTCGACCAAACAATCACAGACGTTGATGTCTTGTCGGCTGTCAGAGGGGGTCGGGATTTCTAACTAAGAACACGCCTTTCGGCGTAATAAATAGATCACTTTATTGTTGCACACACTATTGATGTCTCTAAAATTAAATCATTTCATTTCTATAATGAAAAAAACAAAGAAGTCTATGGTAATGAAACCATACTCGGATAAATTCTTTTGCCATTCAAAATTTATTCCTTCATCACGCAGACTTGCTTATTCAAATCGATCGTCAGGCTCGAACAATTCCGTCCTTTTGGCATCTGAATTACGCGAGTGAATTTGGTACAATTTCCCTTTCCGAGATTAGGGTTTTTAATTTGGAAAACTCTGGTTCCCGATTAATTACAGTTACGACATTTTAAACCAGAAGAGTTTGTTTGCCTTTCCATGTTTGTGTTGGATTTTTTAGCATTTGATTTCTATACCCAGGGATGATTCGGGCGGTTTTCCTGCGGTGGTATTTGCAGTGCATGGTAGTCTGGCTTTGTATGGACTTTGATTGATAGCTCAGTCCATTAATGGCAACGGTTTCCTCACCAACCAATGCGACTTCCACAACAAATCATTCCTCTCCTGATCCAAATACGCCTTCATCCCCAGAAACAGTCAATCCCGAAACCGCTTTGCTGTATGCAGGCTTTAACCAGGATTCTGGCTGTTTTGTCGTCGGCACAGAGCAGGGTTTCCAGATTCACAACTGCGATCCATTCAGGGAAACATTCCGACGAGATTTCAACAATGGCGGCGGTATCGGAATCGTGGAGATGTTATTTCGCTGCAATAATCCCCGCGCCGGAACCCTGTCTGCTATTCTGGATAACAACTTGAATGATCGAAAATCTATGAGCCGCCACCTCCTCCATGGTTGAAGAAAACAATCGATTTGAAAACAATTGTTGATGTCTTTAACATCTTTGGATCGAAACTCGGAACACGCCTTTCGCGTAATTATTAATTATGTTCTTAACTGATAGTAGTATTGGGATTTATGACGTTGTCTTTGCACTAAGAAAACAAATTGTAATTGAATCCTCCATAAAACATTTAATAATTTTGATTTCCATAATATTTTATTAGTAATTTTAACTTTTCAATCTTCAAATGTGAATTTATGAGGAAAATTCTAGCACTATTTTTTAATTACACTTTTATTACTTTTTCGAAATTGGCATGTACATCCCGCATGTCCAGGCACATATTTTAAACATATTGGAATTACCAATGAAAATAAAAAGAACACAGGAAATTGGCGGAGATGTGTTGCCATTGTTGTGTGTTTTACTGCGCTACAGCTGCAGATTTCGTTGTACTCTGTACTCATCATCACCACACACATGTCGTTGTACTCTTCACTCCTTCCACCACCCTCCACACAGTTCTTTACGGCTTGTTGCAACGGCCTAACACACAACACCTAGTGTTACAAGCATAATCCCTAGCCGATTCTTTTTCCTTTTTTCAGGGGAAACCCATAATTATATCATCTAAAAATTTCAGTCACACAAACAAATATAAAGAACATCCAAACCATATAACGAAACTACCTCTACATATCTCCAGTGATCGAACTTGTGTAGGTTAGTTGTAGGAGTATTTTTAACATTAGAGTAGGTTTTGTTTAGTGGGATAATATGATTTGCAGAACGGAGGAACCCGGCTTCTCTGGAGTTCTATCTCAAGCCACAAGTCCCACACTTGGAGACAATCCCATGTTGCCTAAAAATTTTGATCTTCATGCATGATCATTCATAGGGTGTAATTTTTGGTGACAACAGTTTTAGTATTCTAGGTGGGAAAGGTTTGAAGCACCTTATAACTTCACTTCACCAAGTTTGATGTGTCCTTGGTGATATTCATCCTTTGGGGGCATTTCTCAAAACATCTAGCAACTCCACTAATTCAAGAAACCCATTACTCTCATCTACAAACACCCCTCTTCCTTTTACCCGTTTTCCTCATTCATGAAGTTTTACGACCATGAATTCACTCCTTCATTACACCCTCAAGTTTCAGGAGCATTATTATTCCCCTTCACCTCCTAATTTCCAAGATCCTTCCCTAAATCAATTTTTGATCCCCATCATGATTAATATGCATACGAACCAACCCCTATCGACCCATATGGTTATCCTATTAACCATGATACTTTTCAATTAGTCATTTTTCAAAATTTTGAGTTTTGAGGCTTTTTCTTTGTTATGCGGGTATTTTAGGTTTTTTGTCCTCATGTCCCAAGTTCCTCCGGCCATCTATTTCCCAATTTTCCACTTTTCCCATAGCCTCATGTTTTCCTTTATTTTCGGTCATTTTCAATTTTCGGAGAAATCATGTCCCGATGTCCCAAGATTTATTACCTCATTTATTTCACCTCGTTGACCTACTTGAATTTAAATGTGCATAAATAGTTGGGGTAATTGGTTGTTTTACCATCTCACTTGTATTTTCTAAAATCCTTTTAGTTTCTCCCTCTCCACTATTTGTAGTTGTGGTCGAGTCCTGCTCCATTATTTTCAAATTTGTAGGTACAAGGGAAGTTGTGAATCATCAAAGTATAGCTCGAGAGAACTAAGGAAATTTTCTCACAAATACCTTCTGCTCCTACCATAAAATGAAGATCAATTTAAGGACACGAGCACCTATCCTCTTTGGAGATGGCTATACTAGATATAGGTGATAGCGAGGCTCAACACCTTGATTTGGATGATTTCTGGGCACATTAATTGTCAAAACCCTTCTCCCATCACTCAACTAATTAAGGAGAGTGGAATCATAGAGGGGGGGGTTTTCCAATTTTTCCAATGTGTCGATACAATGTTAGCTTGTGGGTCATGCTTTCAATCCAGAGATAAAAGGAAATTGTTGACCCTCAAGGAAAGTGGTGGCTCGACTTGATGAAAATTATATTAGCACTACTTTTAAGAATCCCCATGATTGAAGGCTCAAACATTCTTACCAGAGATCAGCACAACTTCTTTTTTTTATCAAGATAGTGAATGATATAAGAGTAGAGTGGCCAAGTCTTGGTTTAAGAACCCAAAGAAAGGAGCCTCAAGGTTGCCCAAAACAATGTACAAGGTTGATTTCAATGAAGAATTGTCATATGTTATCACTCTCCTTGCCAGGATAATGGGAATGCCCTCCACCAATGAATTTCATTATTGGATGTGCCCTTATATCAATATTATATGTGAAGGTAAAGAAAAGTTTGAATTGGGCAGGATAATCTTGTGACAACTAACTGAAACAATTGGCAAATGTTCAAAGGACTCAAACTTTCTACATGACCTCTTATCTGATGTACACCATTGCACTTACAGAGAATGGTTGGGTTTCTCCCCTGTTGAAGACAAGAAAGATGCTCCCATCTATGTGTATCCATCCATAGTTAACTCTAAAGGTCAGCAATCATCATTTCAGGAGAGTGAATGATGCATTCACTATGTACATCATCATATTGTTGGAAGGAGATATTGCTAGAAGATTCTCAGATGAAGCAAAAACAATTATCAATGTCTATGGCAGATTTTTCACTCAATTCAGGAAATTCTCATATATACGGTTGGCTGGATTTGAGGGACAACCCCTAAAACTTCCTATGTACTACAGTGACAAGATGGCTTTGGTTGAGATATGCAGATAATTGGATAAGTTACATAGAACCTGCAGGGATAAGAAGATTGTAGGTATTCAGTTCCCAATCACATTGGGTAACTACACTTGCAAGACTACTTTAGATGCTCAGAACATTGATAGAACAATTGCTCCTCTTACCCTTCATTATTATAAACCTAGAACTTGCTTTGATATTAAGGAGTTCATTTCCACCAATTTTAGAATGGGTTTTCAACACCTTGCCGATATTGAAGACTATTGGGCGATTGTTCTTGATGATTATGAAGCTCGGAGAAGATACTATGGAAGATTGTCTCTAAAAAAATCAAGGATTTTGGTGTATATAATGTTCCTGAAGGATTTGAGGATGATGATGAAGAATTACAGTCTTGAATATGAGAGATCAATCAAGCACACTCCTATTGAAACCATTGATTGGTTTGTTAAGGAGAGAGATGATTTAAAGGAGCTCAACAACCCTGTCTTGGTGAGAACTAGGCTTTGGTTTGATAGAAAATTAAGATGATTAGAGAAAGAAAATCCAGGTCTACTTCTCAAGATACCTCCACCCTCATAAAGAAATACCTTCATCAACTCTCAAGCACATGAAAAATTTCCTTTTCCACCAAAATCTTCAACTCTTGTACACAAAAAGAAGGGAAAAGCTAAGAAGGATGATAAGGTGGAGGAGTTATTTAGGAGAATGAGAGGCTACCCTCTCCTAAGAAAATTGAAACAATACCTTGATGAGGGAGAAATTGTGGACCTTGGTGATGATGACAGTGAAGGAAAAGAGCAGGAAAATCTAGAGGAAAATATCCTTAAGGAAAGAAAGTGTGAAAAGAGGATCAATTAAAGAAACCAATTTTAGAATCTATGTAGAAAACATCTACTAAGGAAGCTCCCACCACTCAAACTAAGACCTCTGTGTTAGAAGTGGTTGTTGTACAAACTCTAAGTGTAATGAGTGCATCTACACTTGGGCCCATTTCTCCTTCCACTTCTAGTTCTTCTTTCCTGGGTACAACCATTGTTGGAAAGCAAGAAAAGGAAGGCCACTTCAAGTATTGTTGCTCCTAAGTTTGATGCAGTGGTAACACTTTTGGGTACTACTCCTCCCCCTCCAGCTAAAAAGGCTAAGGTCACATCTAGATTGGTTTCAGACTCTCAAGGCCAACAATTCATGGAGATTGCAAGACCCAAGCTTGAAAAGGATGAAAAGGACCTATCAATGGGTGATTTGGAATTAACAAGAATTTCTCTTGGTGAATCAACACCTAAAAGTGAGGTACATAACCTAAGAGGGAAACAATGTCTAAAGTGATTGAAAGAGTTGAAAAAGGAAGCAAACACAAGAGCAATTGGAGGAGCATAATCAATCAAATTTTGTCAAGTTTCATCAAATCCTTATTGGCAAAAGATAAGGTACTTGACCCAACTCCCTTAGCTTCCATCCCACCACCTGTACATTCTTATCTAATGATGAAGTTCAAGCCATCAAAGATATTCATAAGCATGCCACTTATGGGAAGGCAATGGAAGCCATGGTTGATGACTTGATAATCACATGTTTAAATTTCATTGAGGAAGCATTTAAGGCATATGAGAAAATTGCTAAGATTCAATTAAAATTCACCACAACACTCAGTGGTTTGGATAGGGAACTGAAATTATGGAGTGAATGTATTCAAGATCTTAGATTAATGAGTGATACAAATGTACAAATCCTTTTGGAAAATAAGGTATTTGATGATGCAAAGTTGAATCTATCTAAGCAATGGGTTTTCAGCATTGATTGGAAGATAAAGGTTCTTGAAGAGGCCATTGGAGAACTCAGAAACATGTTGCAAAAAGGAGAAGCTTTTAAAGCTTGTGTCATGTCTTCCTTCCAGGATATTCACTACCAAATCTTCAAGGAGAATTCAAATGATAAATTCACTATCCAAGAAATCAAGTCTCAGTTCAAGACATTTGTTAAAGAAGATTTGTTCAAGCAAGACACCATATCCAAGGAGAAGATGAAAGAAATTTGCACACTATGAAATAAATCACATATGCTAATAAAGAGTTCTTAGAAAATGTAGAGTTTGGAAAAGAAATGGAAAAGTGTCTGGGCAGTTGGACTCATGCAACTACCAATACAACAATTCCTCGGGGCATGGACATAGTAGGGCATTGAAAAGATTCAGAAATCAAGTGCTCAAGACAAAAGGGACTATAAGCACTTCTTCCAACATCTCGACATCCTAGTTCATAATTTCCTTTCTTATTTAAATATCTAATTAAGGTGGCTATTATCTCTTTAGTCATATGTTATGTAAACAAGAGATAAATTGGGATTATAATATTTAATTAGATACTAGCTTTTGGATTAAAAGAAAGGAAACTGAAAAGGCTCTTTTGTAACCATTTTTGGGTTATTTAAAGAACTTTTCTTGTCATTGTAAAGGATCATTTTTGATATCTTGGATGTAAAAGAACATTGAACTACTAATCAATACAGAAGAAGTTTCATCTCTCTCATGCTTTATCTCTTTCTATTCCTTTTCTGATTCATATGAAGCTATGCGTATTTAAGCAAGAACTTTGTGTCTTTCAGTTGATATTATGCTTAGAAATTTGTGTCTAATACATGATGTCCTGTGTTTTTATATGCATAGTTTAAATCTTGTTATTTTATCAAGCATCAGTAAGATATCATTCTGTAATCTATGTGTCTGAAAGTGCTCTCTCTCTTCAGTTTCTGAATACCAGTTCTTCTATTCTCCTTTCTTATATTGAAAATATTTGGATGAAGGCATCTAAAATATCAAAATCTTTACCAAAATATTGAACAAATGTTTATATTGTAAATAAGTGTTTTGGTTTTTCTCTTTTGTGTTCAATAAGGAACCTCTCCCATAAAGAGGAGGGATTGTTGTCCCCTCTATTGTTGCTTGTTTTCAAGATCAAATTCTACAACCAATAGTTTTTGGCACCCACCATGGGGCACATTTTTGTGCATACCCACCAAAACAACTTCAATCGAACCAGAAGAAATAACACCCTAGTAGACATAAGATATACACGAGGTCAAAGAGCACATGGTATTGAAGATCCATATTTTCAATTACTAGAACAACAAGGTTTTGGGAGGACTCCAAAAAGAAGGAGAACAAGATCCACAAGTACTCCCCTATCAAAAATAGAACTACAAGAAACACAGACTCACAAAAAACAATCAAGCCCTAGTATTCAAGCTTTGGTGTTGGCTGAGTCATAGTCCCTTTACAAACCATTTTTCCAAGAATGGTAATACCTCTACCTTGGGGACAATGGGTTGGACCTCTGCCCTTGCTCAACCATTACATGATCTCCCAAAAGGGAATAGGAAAATATTCCCTAAATTTAGAGGTGATGGAAAAGTGCACCCATGATGAACACATTGTTGCATTCATTATGGCATGTGGAATACTTGGAGTGGAGCATGAAGATGTTTCTATTAGGATTTTTGTGGAGACATTACAAGACAATGTGTCGACTAGTTCTATCATCTCCCTGCTTGGTGCTATCACTGACTGGACCACCATGAGAACCCAGTTTGAGGATCGATTCAAACCTGCTTGAAGATGTACATGCTCTCCTCACTCATATTTCTCAGATAAAGAAAGAACCATATGAGCCTATGAGAGAGTTTTTTCCAAGTTTAACAAATTAGTTAATAAGATTCCAGTAGCCACTCATCCTATGGATCAAATTCAGAAATGCTTTTTCTTGAATGCACAATTACTAGAAGTGAGCTATGCATTGAGAAGATCCAACCTTACTACTTTGGATGTTGATCAATGCTTAGCCATAAGTGTTGAAGATGATTTAATAATGTCTGGGAAATTAAAAAAGAACCTACTAAATCTAAGGCTTCTTCTTTAGAAATAATTCAACTAGTTAGTGCAAAAAAATTGGAAAATGATCTCATAGCTATCAAAAAAATTGGCCTAGAATACTCCTTACAAGGATATTCCAAGAAGGAATTTCAGCCTCAAAATCATTCCTCCTGATCCACCAAAACTCATAATTGAAGGGCCACCTCTCAAGTTCCTTCAATGCAACATGTGAAGTCCAGGAACTAGAAGATGAAGATGAAGCTGAAGGATATGAGGAACTTGAAGATGAAGCAGATGAAACACCAAAAGAAGCCAATGATTCTCAGGTTAATTTTCTCACCACTGAGGGAGTTGATGATGATACGATGATGATTATGATGAAGTAGTGGTGGATATGAAACAATGATCATATGTTGTCATGACCAGAGAATAGATGAGTAAGAAAAAAAAAAGTGGTCCAACCCACAAGAAGATCCAAGGAGGTTCCAGTTACCATCCCAGTTGTTGTGAAAAGAGGAGCTATCCCTACCACTTCTACTCAAAAGGTAAGTAGTGTTAATACTCCCTCTACTTCCTCATCTTCACCTAAAACCAATGAACACCAGTGACTAAATCAACCTCAAATGTCAAAGTCGATAGGCCTAAGTGTTCCTCCCCTCTAGCACAAACACCCCATCTACCTCAGGATCCTTTGACATAATTGACCACATTAAGAAAACTAAAATTCAAATTTTAGAGGCTGAGTTCTATCAGACGCATCCCGATGCCTTTTCTCAGTTGTCAAATTTGTTAAATCCAAACCCAATCCTACACCCACCACCTCTAAAGGCCTTTTACCTACTCCCACCTCTTCACCTCAACAAAATCTAATGGCTATGACACCTTCTATAATTGAGAAAATTGAGCCTTTCTATATCACTCTACTTATAGCCGGTCATAGGCTCAGTAATTGTGTCATTGATTTAGAGCATCAGATAATGTGATGCCTACTAAGGTTTCTCATGCTTTAGGCCTTGAATTTAACATGCACATTTGGTTCTTGCTTATTCCATGGAAAGTAAAGAGGTGTCATTGGTAGGAAGGATTAAGGATGCACAAGTAGCTTTTGTTGTTTTCCCGAGAAAAGGGTCAAAGCTACTATCTTAGTAGTAGATATTCCCCATCCTATGGTATGTTGCTAAGAAGAAAATTTTGTAAAGAAGTGGGTGGAGAAATTCAAATGGACTGGTCACACTCTCATTCTAGTTAATGGGAAAATGAAGAAGTTGTTACCTGAGAGGCAGACTGAGTACATTGTGCAAAAAACCGATGACCCTAAAGCACAAATCCTCTATGAGGACATCGGTCACATGAAACTACATGATCATGTCAGAGGAGGAAATGAAAACTTTCCAAAGGTGTGATGGATGACCCTAATGGTGTCTGGATCCTTGAATTTGATGGTAGTTGTTCTTCAGTTGGTTTTGGAGCAGAGTGGTCATGTTCTCCCCTAAAAATAAGTCTTATCCTTTCTCCTACAAGCTTCAATTTGAAAACACAAATAATATGATGGAATATGAAGCTCTTCTTTTGGGACTATCAATGGCAAGGGAGATGGGAATTAAGAACCTTTGTGCACTGAGGAGATGCAGAGCTCATTGTTAAGCAAGTCAGAGGGATTTTTCAAGTTAAGAACAAGAGGCTAAAACACTATAGAAATATGGTGTGGGATTCTATTGAATTGTTGATGCCTTTTCTATAGAAGTTGTTCCCAGAGAAAAGGAATACTAGAGAAGATGCTTTGGCCATCTCAGATCCTTGTTTATCCCTCATCCCGAATTTTCCAAGAAAATTTCACAATCAAAATGATACATAGGCCAAGTGTGCTGAGATAATGTCAACAATTGGAAAGTATTCAATGATGATCAACATTTTCTCTCTTTTCTTGAACTTCAGATAATTTCAGTCAACTATATTTTGAAGGAAGTGAAGCTTGCTCCTCATGAATCTGTAACATCCACCATGACTGAGGAAGGGATTGAGGAAGAATCTGATAAGGATGGTTGCATTAATTTAAAAGGTAACAAGATACCCAGAGGACTAGTAAGCCTGGAAGATTTGTTTGACAAACATGATAGGTATATCAAGTCAAAGATATCACATGAGGTTCATCAGTCCATAGAGTATGAAAAGGTTAATATTGGAAGTAAAGAGGAACCCAAGCTTGTCAACATTGGAAAATGTTGCACACAAGAAGAAAGGAATAGAATGATAAATTTATTAGAAAGATATGTTGATGTGCTTGCCTATTCATATGATGATTTGAAATCTTTCAAACCAAGAGAAATGCAACATTATATTCCTTTGAAACTAGGAATCAAGCCTTTTCAAAAAAAAAAGGCAATACAACCCCAAGATTTCAGACACCATTTATCAAGAGATTTAGAAGCTCTTAAAGGAAAAGATAATTTTTCCAATTCATCACTCATCTTGGGTGGCCAATATTGTGCCAGTAAGAAAAAAGAATGGTGAAATCCAAATTTGTGTGGATTTTTGAAATCTAAACCAAGCCTCCCTCAAGGATAATTATCCACTCCCCATGATGGATCAATTCTACAAGTTGTTACTAGCTCTAAAATGTTGTCTATGTTGGATGGTTTTTCAGGGTACAATCAATTGAAGTTGATGTCCTTGATCAACATAAGATGACTTTCACAACTCCATGGGGAAATTTTTCTTATAAGAGGATGCCATTTGGTCTGATTAATGTTGGTGCCACTTTCCAATGGGAATGGATTTGGATTTTGGGTCTTTGAAAGGAAAATGTATTGTTGTGTATCTAGATGATTTAACTATCTTTTCCAAGAGAAGGGAAGACATTTCCAACATCTTGAAACTGTCCTTCAAAAGTGTAGGGAACATGGGATATCTCTCAATCCAAAAAAGTCTATTTTTGGCATCACTGAAGGAAAGTTTCTTGGACATATCATTTCCAAAGAGGGAACCAAGATAGATCCAGAGAGGGTTCAAGCTATTCAATGAATTCCTCTCCCCACAAGTAAAAAAGGTGTGCATTCTTTCTTTGGAAAGATAAACTTTTTAAGGAGATTTATTCCTGATTTTGTAGAGCTAACTATGAGTATAGCTCGATGATGAAAGGAAAAATATTTTTTTGGACACCAGAAGGGAAAGAAGCTTTTGAAAATATCAAAAAGGCAATTTCTCAAAACTCCCATTCTTGCTTGCCTTGATTTTGAGAAGGATTTCTTGATCTATTGTTATGCCACTTGAGAATACTTTGGCTATTATTCTGACACAAAAGAATCATGAGGGATGTGAACTACCCATTTCTTTCATGAGTTATGTCCTTAAAGCTCATGAATTGAAATATACTCAGATTGAGAAACATGCTTTCATTGTGGTTAAGGTAGTCAAATAGTTTCATTTTCTATATCCTCGTTCTCACTCTATTGTCTTTGTACTAGATACAATGGTTAAGTCCATTCTCACACAACAAGAGTTCGGGACCAAAAGAGGAAATTGGGTGGAAAAGGTGCAAGAGTATGATTTGGACATCAGGCCAACTAAGTTAGTCTAGGGAAAAGGGCTCTGTGAATTGATTGCTATAGGTGCTGAAGATAACTCTCCCAAAGAAGACACAAATATTCCAATTATTCTCTTTATCAGTTCAACTGATGAATGGTATGTTGATATTGCCCATTTTCTTACTTATGGAGAATGCCCATCTCATCTAAATGCTAAAGAAAAGAGAGCCATTAAGTTGAGATCTACACAGTATGTGCTTTGGGACAAATTCCTTATTCAAAAGAGGGATTGATGGAAGGTTTCTCGATGTGTGGATAGAGAACAACAAAAAAGTTGCTTAGAGCATTTCATGATCAAGCTTGTGGAGGACATTTCTCATCCATTATGACTTGCTCATAAAATCCTTCATGCAGGCTACTACTAGGCCAACCCTATTTTGAGATGCAACTAAATGGGTGGGTAAATGTGAAGCTTGCCAAAATTTTTGTGGGAAGGCCTAAGCTAGCCACTCTACCACTCAAGCCAGTGGTGATAGAAGAACCCTTTCAACAATGGGGACTAGACTTCATGGGTACTCTTAACCCTCATTCTAGTGTTGACACACTCATGTATTAACTACCACTAATTATTTCACCAAATGGGTGGAGGCCATTCCAGTAAAAAGCACAACTTCTGAAGTAGTATGTAACTTTATCAAGGAAAACATTCTTGATTAGATTTGGGGTACCAAGTAAAATTGTCACTAATAATGCTCCTAATTTCTCTTCTTATGAAATGATGGATTTCTGCTATGGGTATGGAATTTCCTTGCACATTCTTCTGATTACTACCCCAAGGAAATGGACAAGAAAATCAACAAACAAAATTTGGTAACCATCATTCAAAATCTTGTTAATGAATCACAAAGGAATTGGCATAAGAAGTTGTATGATGCTCTTTGGGCAGATAGAATTACCCCAAAAGGGAAATTGGGATGTCTCCTTTCCAAGTGGTGTATGGAACTAAAGCTCAGTTTTCCAGGTGACTATGGAACTTCCAAATTTTTGTAGTTGATGAAGGCCATTGAAGATTCAAACTTTACTAGTGCTTTGGAGAAGAGAATCATGTACCTCAAAAGTTAGTTGGATGAAGACAGGTTGCAAGTGGTGGATAGGATTGCTACACATCAACAAAGAGTAAAGAAACTATTTGATAAGAAGGCCAGACCTAGAGACTTCCAGGTTGGAGACATTGTTCTACTCTGGGACAAGAGGCGGAGCCTCGGGAAGTCATGGAAAATTTGATTCTCTCTTGGTTGGGTCCTTTCAAGATCAGACACTTTTCTTGGAGAAAATTATTTCTACTTGGACTATATGGATGGAACATCTCTTCCATTTCCATATAGTGGGAAGTATTTGAAGTTGTTTTAGTCCTAGGTTACTAGGGTAGTCCTTTGTATAGTCTTGTATAGTTTTCATTTTTGGTCTTTGTGTGGTGTTGTGTGGGTGTCTCTTCTGTATTGTTTCATCCTTGACTCTATTTTCCCAATGGATAAGGCCTAGTCTATCTTTAGAAACCATGAGATTCTAGAGTTCTTGATCTTGTTTTTCTTTTCTCAATCCAAGCCATGTCCCCAGAAAGAGCCAGTTGTTGTCACTTCCCCAAGAGTTGTGAATTTTCTTCTCCATTTTTAAAATTTTTAAGGGTAAGGTGACTATCAAAATGCCCTTGTAAAGGTCCCCTAAGAAAGAGCTAATTTCAAATAGTTAGTCATTTTTCAAAATTTTGAGTTTTGAGGATTTTTCTTTGTTATGTGGGTATTTCAGATTTTTTTGTCCCTCATGTCCCAAGTTCCTCTGGGCCTTTTTCCCCCAATTTTCCACTTTTCCCACATAGCCATGCTTTTCCTTTATTTTTGGTCATTTCAGATTTTTGGGAGAAATGTGTCCCGATGTCCCAAGGACTGTCTATGTCAATTTTTTCCGACTTATCCAATTTTAGTGTGTTGCGGGTGTTTTAGATTTTCATGTCCCATGTGTCCCAAGTGCTCCTTGACCTCCATTTCCCCACAAGACCACTTTTTCCACTTTTCATTCACTGTGGCTATTTTTTGCTCCATGCATCCCATGTCCCATTGTCCCTTGGGATATTTGTGCACATTTTCTCCACTTTTTTCCACTTCCTATTCAAATCGGCTATTTTGAATCCACACGTCCCAAATGTCCCAATGTCCCATGGGCCAGTTGTGCACATTTTTTCCACCTTTTCCAATTTTCATTGTCTTAGGTCATATAGAGTATTTATTACCTCATTTATTTCACCTCGCCGACCTACTTGAATTAAATGTGCATAAATAGTCGAGGTAATTGGTTGTTTTTACCATCTCACTTGTATTTTCTAAAGTCCTTTCAGTTTCTCCCTCTCCACTATTTGTAGCCGTGGTCGAGTCCTGCTCCATTATTTTCAAATTTGTAGGTATAAGAGAAGTTGTGAATCATCAAAGTATAGCTCGAGAACTAAGGAAATTTTCTCACACAAAGACCTTCTACTCCTACCATAAAATGAAGATCAATTTCAAGGGACACAAGCACTATCTTCTTTGGAGATGGATATACCAGATATAGGTGATAGTGAGGCTCAACACCTTGATTTGGATGATTTTGGGCACACATTAATTTTCAAAACCCTTCTCCCATCACTCAACTAATTAAGGAGAGGAATTGCAAGAGGCGGGGGTTTTCCAATTTCTGTCCAATGTGTCGATACAATGTTAGCTTGTGGTTCATGCTTCAACCAGAGACAAAAGGAAATTGTTGACCCTCAAGGACAAGTGGTGGCTCGACTTGATGAAAATTGTATTAGCACTTCTTTCAGAATCCCCATGATTGAAGGCTCAAACATTCTTACCAGAGATACTAGGCACAACTTCTTTTTTATCAAGACAATGAATGATATAAGAGTAGAGTGGCCAAGTCTTGGTTTAAGAACCCAAAGAAAGGAGCCTCAAGGTTTCCCAAAACAATGTACAGGTTGATTTCAATGAAGAATTGTCAGATGTTATCACTCTCCTTGCCAGATAATGGGAATGCCCTCCACCAATGAATTTCATTATTGGATGTGCCCTTATATCAATATTATATGTGAAGGTAAAGAAAATTTGAATTGGGTAGGAATAATCTGTGATAACCTAACTAAACAATTGGAAAATGTTCAAAGGACTCAAACTTTCTACATGACCTCTTATCTAATGTACACCATTGTGGCTTACAGAGAATGGTTGGGTTTCTCCCCTATGTTGAAGACAAGAAAGATGCTCCCATCTATGAGTACCATCCACAGTTAACTCTAAGGTCAAAATCATCATTTTAGGAGGTGAATGATGCATTCACTATGTACATCATCATATTGTTGGAAGGAGATACTGCTAGAAGATTCTCAGATGAAGCAAAACAACTGATCAATGTCTATGGTAGTTTTTTCACTCAATTCAGAAATTTCATATATACGATTGGTTGGATTTGAGGGACAACCCCTAAAACTTCCTATGTACTATAGTGACAAGATGGCTTTGGTTGAGATATGCAGATAGTTGGATAAGCTGCATAGAACCTACAAGGGATAAGAAGATTACAGGTATTCAGTTTCCCAATCACATTGGGTAACTACACTTGTAAGACTTCTTTAGATGCTCAAAATATTGATAAAACAATTTCTCCTCTTACCCTTCACTATTATAAACCTAGAACTTTCTTTGATATTAAGGAGTTCATTTCCACCAATTTTAGAATGGGTTATCAACACCTTGCTGATATTGAAGACTATTGGGCCAATTGTTTTGATGATTATGAAGGCTCGAGAAGATACTATGGAAGATTGTCTCTACAAAAAATCAAGGATTTTGGTATATATAATGTTCTTAAAGGATTTGAGGATGATGATGAAGAATTGTAGTCTCTTGAGTATGAGAGATCAATCAAGCACACTCTATTGAAACCATTGATTGGTTTGTTAAGGAGAGAGATGATTTAAAGGAGCTCAACAACCCTGTCTTGGTGAGAACTAGGCTTTGGTTTGATAGAAAATTAAGATGATTAGAGAAAGAAAATCCAGGTCTACTTCTCAAGATACCTCCACCCCTCAGAAATAAATACCTTCATCAACTCCTGAAGCACATGAACAATTTGTTCCTTCTCCACCAAAATCTTCAACTCTAGTGTACACAAAGAAGGGAAAAGCTAAGAAGGATGATAAGGTGGAGGAGGTTATTCAGAGAATGAGAGGCTACCCTCTCCTAAGAAAATTGAAATAATACCTAATGAGGGAGAAATTTTGGACCTTGGTGATGATGAAAGAAGAAAAAGAGCAAGGAAAGCCAGAGGAAAATATCCCTAAAGAAAGCAGTGTGAAGGAGGATCAATCAAAGAAACCAGTTTTAGAATCTATGAAACATCTACTAAGGAAGCTCCCATCACCCAAACTAAGACCTCTATGTTAGAAGTGGTTTTTGTACAAACTCTAAGTGTGATGAGTGCATCTACACTTGGGCCCATTTCTCCTTCCACTTCTAGTTCTTCATTTTCCTGGGTACAACCATTGTTGGAAAGAAAGAAAAGGAAGGCCACTTCAAGTATTGTTGCTCCTAAGTTTGATGCAGTGGCAACACTTAGGTACTACTCCTCCCCCTCCAGCTAAAAAAAGGCTAAGGTCACATCTAGATTGGTTTCAGACTCTCAAGGCCAAAAATTCATGGAGATTGCAAGACCCAAGCTTGACAAAGATGAAAAGGACCTATCAATGGGTGATTTGGAATTAACAAGAATTTCTCTTGGTGAATCAACACCAGAAAGTGAGGTGCATAACCTAGGGAAACAATGTCTAAAGTGATTGAAAGAGTTGAAAAAGGGAAGCAGACACAGAGCAATTGGAGGAGCAGAATCAAATTTTTTCAAGTTTCATCAAATCCTTATTGGCAGAAGATAAAGTACTTGACCCAACTCCCCTAGCTTCCATCCCACCACCTTCTTGCCATTCTATCTATCTAATGATGAAGTTCAAGCCATCAAATATATTCATAAGCATGCCACTTATGGGAAGGAAATGGAAGCCATGGTTGATGACTTGATAATCACAGGTTTGAATTTCATTGAGGAAGCATTCAAGGCATATGAGAAAATTGCTAAGATTTAATTAAAATTCACCACAACACTCAGTGGTTTGGATAGGGAATTGAAATTATGGAGTGAATGTATTCAGGATCTTAGACTAATGAGTGATACATATGTACAAATCCTTTTGGAAAATAAGGTATTTGATGATGCAAAGTTGAATCTATCTAAGCAATGGGTTTTCAGCATTGATTGGAAGATAAAGGTTCTTGAAGAGGCCATTGGAGAACTCAAAACATGTTAAAAAGGAGAAGCTTTTAAAGCTTGTGTCATGTCTGCCTTCCAAGATATTCACTTTCAAAATCTTCAAGGAGAATTCAAATGATAAATTCACTATCCAAGAAATCAAGTCTCAGTTCAAGACATTTGTTAAAGAAGATTTGTTCAAGCAGGACACCATATCCAAGGAGAAGATGAAAGAAATTTGCACACTACAGAGGCTATATCACAGATGCTAATAAAGAGTTCTTAAATGAAAGATTTGGAAAAGAAATGGAAAAGTGTTTCTGGGAATTTGGACTCATGCAACTACTAATACAACAATTCCCAAGGCATGGACATAGTTGAGGCATTGAAAAGATTCAGAAATCAAGTGCTCAAGACAAAAGGGGCTATAAACACTTCTTCCAGTGTCTCTAACATCCTAGTTCATAATTTCCTTTCTTATTTAAAATATCTAATTAAGGTGGCTATTATCTCTTTAGTCATATGTTATGTAAACAAGAGATAAATTGGGATTATAATATTTAATTAGATACTAGCTTTTGAGATTAAAAGAAAGGAAACTGAAAAGGCTCTTTTGTAACCATTTTTTTGGGTTATTTAAAGAACTTTTCTTGTCATTGTAAAGGATCGATTTTGATATCTTGGATGTAAAAGAACATTGAACTACTAATCAATATAGAAGAAGTTTCATCCTCTCTCTCATGCTTTATCTCTTTCTATTCCTTGTCTGATTCATATGAAGCTATGCATATTTAAGCAAGAAATTTGTGTCTTTCAGTTGATATTGTGCTTAGAACTTTGTGTCTAATACATGCATGTCCTGTTTTTATATGCATAGTTTAAATCTTGTTATTTTATCAAGCATCAGTAAGATATCATTCTGATAATCTATATGTCTGAAAGTGCTCCTTCTCTCGCTTAGTTTCTTAATATCAGCATTCTTCTATATTCCCTTTCTTTTGTATTGAAAATATTTGAATGAAGGCATCTAAAATATCAAAATATTTTACCAAAATATTGAACAAATGTTTATATTGTAAATAAGTGTTTTGGTTTTTCTTTTGTGTTCAATATAATTGTGTACCAACCAACAACCTAAGTGTCCAATCGCTTAGATATCACATTGCACAATCTTTTCTAAATATGAATCTAAACTTTTTTTGGCAAGTGGAAGTGGCCTTCAATCCACGGGGAAAGAATGTGCACATAATTGTGAAGGGAATATTAAGGAAGTTCCAATAAGAGAAGACTAGATCCAACATCTAAAATTTAGATCCTAGAACTTAGTTCCAAGCAAATTCTCCACCACCAAGATATTTGTCACCCCCTTTCCAAGAATGAAACAAAACTAGTTGGGGAGAATTCCATCACTAATCATGAAGTATCTATTCGGAATGGAGTGATTCTGATAGAAAATGTGAAGAGTTGGCCCAAACTCTTGGGGACCTGCGGTCTGATCTAATGTAGCAACCCACAAAGGATGATGAAGATCCACAAAGAGAGGCATCTAACAAAGCAACAAAGAAAGTTAATTTGAAGGTGGATAATCAAAACAAACCACAAAGTAAGGAGAAATTAGTTTTAAACACTTCTGACACCTACGGGGTGAGGAAGAACATTTTCCAAGTGAGCAAGTTAAATGGATTGAGTGCAGTGACCCACATTGTTTTGCATGCCTTGAAATTGCTACACTTTTGGCGGAAAGTTAAGTCAATGAAGAGAATAAAGATGGAGTAAATCCCCACACCAAGTTAGAAACAAGGTTGTTTGTAGAAGAAGAAGAAGAACATAGTTTAGATCAGCTTGTAAATAATCTCTATCATGAGGAAAGTTTGCATGATGACCCCATTCATGGGGATGAGCTTAAATAAGATGATTAAATCAAAAGAATCATTCATCGGTTCCCAAGGCCATGTACCCAATTAGATACCTAGCTATTTTGGAGCCAAAAACGTAGTTGGCAAAGGTTATGTTCATTTCATAACATGAGGGAGATCATCAAAGCATCAAAGGTCAACTACGACACTTCTAACCAAATGCAAAACAACTTGAGGAGGTATACATTCTGTTTGTAGATGAACTTTTAAAATAATGGGTCATTTTGTGTTTTTATTGCCAGAAAGTTCTTGTATTGCGTCAAGATATTCTCAAAGAGCCATATTAGCCATTTTCACCAAATACCCAGATGCCCAAAATTGTTATATTCTATCATCGGGATTTGTCTGCGGGAAATTTGTATTTAATTATTTTGAGCCCGTTTGAGGCAATTAGCACTCTGTTTAACTCTGTTGTGATCGTACATATTGTTATTCCCATATACCAATAGGGTTTTAACCAGGAATAAGTTTTGCGCTTTATTTGTGACTTTTGGCAACGTTTTGTGTTTTTGTGTTTTCCCATTTCATTTTCTGTGAAATTTCTCTAGATCAATTCCTTTGCGGTTTGGCCTGATTCTTGGCCTGGAGTAGTTGGAGATCATATACACACGTTATGCTAGAAGGAAGTCACCATCGGAGGTCTGGTTCACTGGGAAAAGACGAAGTCGTGCACCAAAAAGCCTCTTTTAGGCTGGCCGCATTTTTGGAAAAAGAAGAATTGAAGTGGATCATGGGAAAATTAGAAGCAGGCAGGTGGGAATTTTGTACACTTCTGGCAGGTACTTTTTCCCATGGAAGCAACGCCACTTAAGTGACAATGGGAAAATTAGAGGCAAGAGTAGGCGGGAATTTCTTACCTGCCTTGCAGGGTAAAAATTCCCATTGTGGAATAAAAGAAATATCACTTAAGTGAATCATGGGATTTTATTGCCTGCCTTGCAGGGTAAATAATCCCATTATGAAAGTCAAATGACTTAAGTGAATCATGGGATTTTCAGGGCTGCCTTGCAGGGTAAATAATCCCATTGTCATGTGATTCTTAAAAATAGAATTCTTTATGTCAAAAAGTGCGCCCCCTTTGGAGAAGTAAAGGCAACCTTTAAATTGATTAATTTAATTAATTATTCACCCAAAATAGGTGCCCAGGCTTGTGGAAAAGTCAACAAGGTTAAAGGACAAAAGGTGGTTGAAAATAGACTATTCTAAAATTAAATAAATTAATTTATTTAATGGCAGCCCCTTTATGTCAAAAAGTGCGCCCCTTTTGGGAGAGAAATAATACTTTTTAAAGTATTAAATGATTAAATTAATTCCTATTTTCAGTGGCTAAGGTCAAAGCATACTGTGAGGCTTGAGTTAACTGGAAGCAAAAGTCTAAAATTAAATAAATTTAATTTATTTAATGGCAGCCATAAGCATGCACAAAATAGGCGCCCCATTTGAAGAGTGAAGCTTATTAATTAATTAATTAATTGCCAGTAATAGCAAAGGCATTAATTAATTATAGAATCACAAGGGTTATATAAGCAGGGGCTGCCATAAGGATGAATTAATTAATTCACAGGTAAAGAAGTGCAGCCCAGAGGAAAAGTGCCCCATTTGAAGAGGATTTTTGCTCAAAAGAAGGTGAAATCAATGCTAAAAGCTTCCAATTTTGGCGCACAGGTTGAAGGAGTTGATTTGTGTCTGGATAATTGTTTGCATAAGTGATACAGGTGCTCAGGTGAAGTTGGAAAAATTCATGCTCACTTTGCATGCAAACAAAACATCAATTTTTGGGCAGCAGGCTTGAATTATGCAGATTTTTATGATTAAAATTCACTGTTCATGTTCCGGTTGCCATCTTTGTCTGAATTAATTGCAGAATTCATTATAGGTGCTTTACAAAAGAAAATGAGCTTTAATCAATGTCCAATACATTGAATATATCCTCCGAATCTGAAGAATTATCCAGATCTGCACCAGTTTTGAAGAATTCCGGCCGAATAAGAAGAAAAAGAATTGTTCAGACAAAGATAGACAAAGCCATGGCAAAGAGGGATGAAAAAGAAAGCACAATGAGTCATGCATCACTTCCAAATTTGCAGACATAGGAGACACAAGATCTAGGTCCGGAACCTCTTTCCGAATTGATTGATAGATCCAGAGCAGGAAAGACTTCACTCATGCGTGTAGTTAAAAGCAGTGGAATTATTCGAGCTGCAGCCTTTCCATACACAACCCAGTTGCCAGAGTTTGTTATGGAGTGTGCTAGGTCTTACCATCCTTCATCCAGATCAGTGCGAGATGCTACGGGGAAAACAATAATTCGGTTGGACGCAGAGTTCATCAATTATTGTTTGAAGATTCCAGCTGAAAGGTGGTGACTTCCATTAGCATTCAGGATGCCGGCAGCAGGTGGGAGAAGCATAGAGTTGACTGCGTGAACATAATGAACAACAGATACATGAAGAAGCCCAGATCTCCTTCTAAGTTCCCAAGAACTCTTCCGCGGTCCAATCTGGTGCAGGAGGTAGATGATATTGCCAAATTGTTATGCAGGATAAATGGCGAGGCGAATGCTCACACTTTCCGTACATGGATGTATGCTTTCATCAGGACCATTGAAGTCAACAAGGTTGATTCCATAATCAATTGGTCGGAAATCATTAGCGACAACATTGGTGAGCAACTCGGAACGTGAAGCGTACTTTCAGCTTCAAAATGACTTCTACTTGGTATATGCTTGCAGCTTCACAAGGCATCTTCTCCAAGCTAGATAGATGTGGCGTTCTTTCTAAGGACCCCATTTTCGAGTGCTACCCACAACTTACTGTACCTGCGTGCGAGAAAGATTTCAAAGTGGTCAATGATGGATTCTTCTACGAATTCATTTGCAGGCTAGACAGGACCTAAAGGCCAACAGGGTAGAGCAAGGAAGCGTGGGAAGCTATATCCAGAATTGGCAGTCTATTCATTCAGTTTGCGATTTCACATACCTCAGGGTTACTGGCTTTTTTGGAGAACCGGTTAAGCTGCCCAGATATCTCGAATGATAGATTGATCACCATGGAGTTGAGCAAACAACTTGTGGAGATACACGACCTTCAGTCGAAATGGCACAAGTCTACGGGCTTCTTCCCGATCATTGTGGGACATTATAGCTTGCCAGAGCATTCATAGAGCTCGAGGGATGGAGACGGAGATGTTATCCGAGTATGAGCAAGAGTTCTTCCCGGCACGGCTGAACTTCGATCCATTTGGAGTAGCCAGAAGATGATCTCCCAGGAGTACGCACATGTGCCTTCATTAGAGGATTTCTGGATGAAGTGCAAAAGTGAGTACGAGGTTAGAAAGAAGGATTTCAGCAGGCTATCAACACGACAAGTGTTCGACTTTGGACTAGCGCGGATACCTGCGGATCTTAAAGATGATGGGAATGTGTTACTTGACACTTACCATCAAATGGGAGGAGATAGAGCCGTACTTCAGATAACGTAGGGGCTGCCATACGATTGAAGAAAGGTCTGGCGTTGTTCTGGTGAATACTTCAAATTGGTTGTTGTGAAAAGGGATATTGCCTTGATGAAGCATTGATGAATCAAGTCACGGGCAACTTCGACAGGAGATTCCCTCAAGAGGAAGCACGGAGGAGAAAGCAACAAAAGGTCTAAGAAGATGAAAGTGCATAGAAGATCTCAATCAAAGGAGAAGATCACTTCCACGGCTATGACTTTAGTTCCGGCTTCTCCAACATCCAGTACTTCACCGACTGTTGCACCTCAGCAGGACACTTCCATGCCTCCACTGAATCCGGCAACATTCATCTTCTCTCCTCAGCCACTCCATTCAACACCTATTCCAGAAGAGACGTTGAAGCTGCAGATGGCAGAGTTCGAAAGAGCTTTGTCCTTGGATGATTTAGAAGATGGCAGCCATAACACTGTAGCAGTTTCTGATGGAGAGGAAATAGAGCGGGAGATAGTAGTGCACTCAGCGACTTCTCATTCTCCGAGAAGTAACTTCTCAGAATGGTTGGCTTCGCAGTTGGTTCCAGAAGCTAGAGTGGAAATGAACTTGGAGGAACACGACTTGCAGCTACTCCGAGTCTAGGCGGAAAAGACAGAAAGACCTAAAGTTGCTAAGGTAACTTCAAGGTTGATCATCGAGGAGTCGGGACAGAAGTTTGCTGAGATGTCAGTTCCGGCGGAAGGAAAGAAGGAGGATGAGCTCACGGCAGAAGATGTAACAGTAACCAGAGTACCCATCGGTCAAGCCACCACAAAAGGATTGAAGCAGGATACACACAGACATTGATAGATGCTCTATTCCTTAGGCTTGACAGAGAAAAGGCGGAGAAAGATGAACTTCAGAAGCAGGTATCTCAGTTGTGCGAGATCATAGCCAAGGTTGCTAAATCTTCCACTCAACCATTTCGAGAGGTGAGTGATCATCTTATGCAGGAGATGGAGGATGCAAGCAATCAGGTGAAAGCTATTGATGAATGGAAGAATCTGATTATTCATCAAGCTTCTGTACAACTTGGAGAGGTGCCAGCCCACCTGAAGGTTATGAATGATGCAACAAATCAGCTGAAGCAATTGGTGATGAGCATAGCATAGTAGATATGAACACAGTTGTTGAGAGTAACTTGAGTACTTTGGCCGAAATCAACAAGCTACTGGGAGAAGTATTGGTTGCGGAGCAGATTGTACAGACGGATCAGTTGAGAAGGGGAAGCAGTTGGAGTTTGCAGTATCTTTCCGTTTGGAGATCTGCAGAGTTTTGTTGAAGAGGATGCAGGCACTTGAGAGTAAGACATCGTCCTTACCAGACAATATCATTTCTTTCACTGAGGAGGAAGTGGTCGAAATGTTACTTCATACGTACGGATCATTCCTAGCAAAGTGCCTAATTCCCTGGAAGGGTCTCTTCTGATGGTACAAAAGAGAATTGATGGAGCTACTAAGCCTTTCACGATGAATTCCATTAGCAGACTGGTGGCACTGCAGGCGGATATTGCGAGGTTCGGGCCAAGCTTGGAGGATGTGGAAGCATGTATCAAGGTGTTGAACGAAGGATTGTTGTAGTTCAGGACAAAAAAGGAAGCGGTGGCTAAAACAGATGGGAAGATGTTGAATCACATGTTCGACAAGTATATCCAGTATCAAAACAAAAAGAAGACATAAATGTTACATTGGCTTGACTTCTTTCTATTCTTTCTTCTTCTATTTTCCACGTTCCTAGGATGAAATTGTAAAACTTTAAAGTTATTGGTTTTGAAACCATTACTTAAAGTTATGTGGAACAATTCTATTAGTTAAGTGATACATGTGTCACTTAAGGAGAAGTTAGTGGAGGATGATTGCCAAATGTCATCTTTACTTGTTGTTTATGTTTCAATTCAATTGAGTTTCCCATTTGTACTTTCCCTTCTACATTCTATAAGTAGAGAAGAACCTCGGGTTAATGATCAAAATTTGTAAGCAACATCCTTGTGTTCCAGACTTTGTGCTGAAACCCTTGAGAGCCACTTGAAGCAAAGGAATATACAGGAGCAGATTTCCGAGAACTTTGTGTCACGGTGTATTGTGTTTCTAGCTTTTATATCTTAGATCTTTTAATAAACTTTGTGTTATTTCAGATCTAGATCTAGAGCTACCTTTGCTTATAATTCTGTGTTTATATCTATTGGTTTCTTCTATGTGCATGCAATCAACTCTGTTATCTATTGATTGGGATGCACATCTTCCCCATTTCTTCTCTGTGTTTATATAATTCCCTTCTTCTATAAATATTTCCTTTCTTAAACAATTGCTTACTTGTTGCAGAACTATACAGACTATGGTTCATGAGCTGAATAGTTAAAGTAAAACCCCATATAGATACTAGCATATTTTAATTGACAAATCTGACATGGGAGCCTCACCGGTAAATGAGGGAGATTTATCTCATGACTGCCTAGGTTTTATGCTATGCAAAAAATCTAGCCAATAGTTTTTGGTGACTCCGCTGGGGAACAACTATCTTTGCAGATCAAAGCTTATCTCTTGAAGATCGAGTGTTTTCCATACAAATCTCAACTTGGCTGAACGTCCATTCACCCGATCCATGAAGGCGCAAGGAAGGACTGATCATTTCTTCAGACTGCAGGAGCAATTCAATTTCAATCATCCTCCTCAAGTTAGAAGCCACAGATCTAGTCTCTCACCAGGAAGGAGAGTGCACACCCATCCAGATCCGGATCGTCTTCAGCATAATCCGGCGGCTGGAATTATTCACCAAGTCTACACAAGGAGAAGATGTGCTCCATTCATCATGGCAAATCAGAACCAGATTGTACCTGTCCCATGGGGAGCAGCTTTTGGGCCACTGAACTTGGCTCCACCTATGCACGATCTGCCAAAAGGATCCAGAAAGAATTTTCCAAAATTCTTTGGAGATGGAAAGCAAAACCCGGATGATCATTTGGCAGCCTTCTTCATATCTTGTGGTGTGCTTGCAGTGGAGCATGAAGATGTCTCGATCAGACTCTTCATTGAGACTCTACATGACTTGGCTGGTGAATGGTTCTATCGGCTAGCTCCTGGCACCATAACCAACTGGGTGACTATGCGTGAGCAATTTCTAAAAATATTCAAGCCTGCAGAGGATGCTAGCACGTTGATCACTCAACTGACGTAGTTGAAGAAAGAGCCAAGTGAGAACATGTGGGACTTTATTGCAAGGTTCCAAAGGATTTTATATAAAATCCCCACTTCTGCCGCATTGAGCGATGAAAATCAAAAGACGTTTTTTTAAAACGCTCTATTGCCCGAAGTTGGATATCAACTAAGAAGGGCAAAGACCATGAATCTACTTGAAGCACAAAATGTTGCCGTGGAAGTTGAAGATGACTTGATCATGGCTGGAAAACTCAAACAACCATCTCACAAAGGTGATGGAGCTTCTTCAAGTACTTCAGATCCTTTGCTACAAAGATTGGCTAATGACATGCTGCAAATCAAGAAGCAGATCTCTCAAGCAGGGAAATGCGACCCCTTCAAGATTAGCTCCTGCTCGGACCTTTAATGGTCAAAATCAAAATCAAAATTGAAATAGACTTGCTTTGCTACACCACAAGGTTGGCAATTGAAGCTGCTCCAAGGAATAACTTGGAAACTAATGAAGAAGATCTCGGCATTGATGAATCATTCGATGATGAAGACTTTGTAGATCCCACTGGTGACTCCAATATTGGTTACCTGGACTACGAATCTGATGATGGCTATTATGAATCTTTTGAAGATTCTAATGGTCACACATTTGTGGTGTTCACAAGGTCCTAGACATGCCAAAATGTTGAAGCATCCACAAGCGGCCAAAGAAGAGAAAGAGAAGATCCTGCGCGGATGTTACTATCTTAAAAAGAGGTAGCCCTCTTCCTTCTTCATTAGCGCCCAAAGATAAATATTCAAATTCTTTCAATTCGCAGCAAAGGGCCAACACACATCTAGCTGAAGCAAGTCAAGCTTTTGACATCATTGATCATATCAAGAAGACCAAGGTCCAAATGTCAGAAGTTGAGTATTTGAGGGCATTTCCTGATCAACTAAATAGATTGGTCAAATATGTGCAAAGTAACTGTCCCAGCCCAACAAATAATACTTCACGGGTATCTTGTCAAGTCCAAAGATTACTCCTCCTTCAAATAATGTGGCTGCAAGTTCTTCTCCTTCTACCTCTTCTCCTACTACATCGGAAAGGATCGAGCCATTTTATGTATCTTTTCTTATCAACGGATATCAAATTGAGCAATTGCATTTTGGACTCTGCTTCACAACGTCATGCCAAAGAAAAGTTACATGATGCTCTTGGGTCTCACATTGACAAAAACCATAGAAGATGCTATTCATGGAAAGGCAAGTTCCTCTTATGGGGAAAAATCAAAGATGTACAAGTAGCAAGTACTTGCTTTTTTTCACAAAAAGATTAAAAATGACTATCCTTAGCGGAGACATCCTAGTCTCTTATGGCATGTTGTTGAGTAGAAATTTCTGTAAAGAGTCAAGGAGAAGTAAATATGGATTGGTCTTGTGTGCATATTCCTATCAAAGGGATTAACCATAAGTTGGAGCCGAGAAAAAAAATCTAGGTACATGGTTACAAAAGGATCCTAGATCTCTAGATCTTTTTAGAATCTGACCAGGAATCTGAAATGGATAAAGTGGGGTCTATTTCTTGGAAACGGATAAAGACATTCCAAATGGATAAAGGCGTTCAGAGAAACAACTTCAAGTGAACCAAAGCCAAGAAGCAAATGGAAAAGAAGAAAGAAGAAGAAAAAGTTTGGACTCTAGAGTTTAAAGGCACATGTTGTTCTTTTGGATCAGGAGCTGGTGCGCTCTACTAATATCTCCAGATCATGAGATATTTCCATACTCCCACAAGCTGATGTTTGAGAACACCAATAATACGGTGGAGTATGAAGCCTTGCTGCTAGGAATGGAGCAAGCTAAAAAGAAAGGAGTAAAACTCCTCAAAGCCCAAGGAGATGTTGAACTTCTAGTAAAGTAGGTTCGAGGGAAAAGTCAAGTCAAAAGAGATAAGTTGGAGCATTACAGAGATAAAGTGCTTTCTACCACACTAGATTTTATAGCCTTCTCTATTGACTTCATTCCAACCAATCAAAACTCCAAGGCAGATTCTTTGGCAGTCACAGCTGCACTATTGAATCCGGATAGACCACCGTCCATATTCAGAAAAGAAACTATAAAGTGGAGATGGTCTACCACCCCAAAGTCCCTGAACAAACATCTGCATGTCTGCATGTTGAAGGGAGTAAATCACCACCACGACAAACAGTCACAGGAAAAGTTGATCCATGTTATGATGACAATAGTGGAGCAATCCAACCAAAAGGTAACAAAATCCCCAAGGGTTTAGTTTCCTTAGTGGAGACTTTCAACAAGCATGATCAGTACCTGAAGAAGAACAAAGAATATGGTGATAGTTCTTCCTTAAAATGTAGCAAATAAATCTGGGAATGGAGCAAGTTGATGCAGACTTACCCGCCACAGAGAGAAGAAAGGATGAGCCACCACCAGATGAAGTTGATAAAGACTTGCCTAGAGTATTTGACAAGAAGGCCAAAGAAAGGAAGTTCAAGATCGAGACTGGGTACTTTGGTGGGACAAGAGATATGAACCAAAGGGCATGCACGACAAATTTGATTCACTCTGGAAAGGGCCCTTCGTGATCAAAAGAGTTGCAAGGAATGGATACTTTCTTCCTTGCCTACCGAGATGGAATTGAGTTACCATTTCCTTTCAATGGGCAACATCTAAAGCTGTTTCAAAATCTAAAAAAATAGGTTAAAACCTGTATGTATATAAATAAAACTTTGTTTGTTTTTCCTTGTTTTGTTTTTGTGTTGTGTTGTTTTTGTTTTCCTGACCCCATGCCCAAAAGACAAGATATGAAACCGAGATATTTGGGATCTCATCTTTTCCCTTGTCATTCTGACAGAGAAAAAGATGTCCACAGACGGAGCCGACTGGTGTCCCCAGATTTCATCCTGAAATCTAAGACTACCCTATCCAAAAAAAATTTCATACTTTTAAAATAATGGGTCGTTTTGTGTTTTTATTGCTAGAAAGTTCTTGTATTGTGTCAAGATATTCCCAAAGAGCCATATTAGCCATTTTCACAAATACCCAGATGCCCAAAATTGTTTTATTCTGATCACTCGGGTTTTACTGCGGGGAAATTTGTATTTAATTATTTTGAGCCCCGTTTGAGGCAATTTGTGCTCCGGTTTAACTCTATTGTGATCGTACATATCATTATTCCCATATACCAAGGGTTTTAACCAAGGAATGAATCTGGACTTTATTTGTGACTTTTGCAACGCTTTTTGTGTTTTTGTGTTTTCCCATTTCATTTTGTGAAATTTCTCTAGATCAATTCCTTTGCCGTTTGGCCTGATTCTTGGCCTGGAGTATCTGGAGATCACATATACGCATGTTGTGCTAGAAGGAATTCACCATCGGAGGTCTGGTTCTCTGGGAAAAGACGAAGTCATGCACCAAAAAACCTTTTTGGCTAGCCACATTTTTGGAAAAAGAAGGGTTTGAAGTGATCATGGGAAAATTTTGGAAGCAGCAGTAGGTGGGAATTTTGTACCTGCTGGCTAAAGCAGTACTACTTTTCCCATGGAAGCAACATCACTTAAGTGACAATGGAAAAATTAGAGGCAAGCGGTAGTGGTGGGAATTTCTTACCCGCCTTGCGGTAGGTAAAAATTCCCATTGTGAATAAAAGAAAAATCACTTAAGTGAATCATGGGATTTTATTGCCTTGCCTTGCTGGGGTAAATAATCCCATTATGAAAGTCAAATGACTTAAGTGAATCATGGGATTTTCAGGCTGCCTTATAGGTAAATAATCCCATTGTCATTGTTTTTAAAAATAGAATTCTTTATGCCAAAAGTGTGACCCCCTTTGGGTGAAGTAATAATGCCTTTAAATTGATTAATTTAATTAATTATTTATTCACCCAATTTAGGCGCCCAGAGCTTGTGGAAAAGTCAACAAAGGGAAAGGACAAAAGGTGGTTGAAATAGATATTCTAAAATTAAATAAATATTATTTATTTAATGCAGCCCCTTTATGTCAAAAAAGTGCCCCTTTTTGGGAGAGAAATAATACTTTTTTAAGTATTAAATGATTAAATAATTCCTATTTTCAATGGCTAAGGTCAAAGCATACTGTGAGGCTTGAGTTAACTGAAGCAGAAGTCTAAAATTAAATAAATTTAATTTATTTAATGGCAGCCATAAACATGCACAAAATAGGCGCCCCATTTGAAGAGTAAAGCTTATTAATTAATTAATTAATTGCCAAGAATAGGAAAGGCATTAATTAATTATAGAATCATGAGGATTATATAAGCAGGGGCTGCCATAAGGATGAATTAATTAATTCAAAGCAGAGAAGAAGTGCAGCCCAGAGGAAAAGTGTGCCCCATTTGAAGAGGATTTTTGCTCAAAAGAAGGTGAAATTAATGCTAAAAGCTTCCAATTTTGGCGCACAGGTTGAAGGAAGTTGATTTGTGTCTGGATAATTGTTTGCATAAGTGATACAGGTGCTCAGGTGAAGTTGGTAAAATTCATGCTTGCTTTGCATGCAAATAAAACATCAAATTAGGCTTGAATTATGTAGATTTTATGATTAAAATACCTTGTTCATGTTCGGTTGCCATCTTTATCTCAATTAATTACGAATTCATTACGGTGTTTTATAAGACAAAGGGAGCTTAAATCAATGTCCAATACATTGAATATATCCTCTCGAATCTGAAGAATTATCCAGATCTACACCGGTTGTGAAGAATTCTAGCCGAATAAAGAGGAAAAGAATTGTTCAGACAAAGATTGCTCCAGCCATGGCAAAGCGGGATGAATGAGAAAGCTTAGTGGAATCATGCATTACTTCCAGATTTGTTGACATCGGAGACACAAATCCAAGCCCAATCCAAATTTAGATCCAGATCTCATAATTACAAAAGCTTCCGGCAAAAATTCATCCTCTTGTTTCTGATGCAGCCTATGTAGAAGTCAGTGCATGGAAAATTTCTTCCAGGATCTTGTGCAAATTCTCCCAAACTTCCAGTTGAAGCCTTCATTGAAGTTGCATTCACCCGGAGTGCTTTCCATAATTTTTAATTGCTCATATGCAATTAAAAATAAAAATGATGAGTTATCTACGGCCAACATCAGCCGATGCATGTACTGGAGAAGAACTACAAAATATTCAAGAGATGAACTAATCCAGCCACTTCCAGATGCTTCTAGATCCAAATTTCGCTCCCAATCCATCTTGGTGAGAATCAAAGGCAAAAGAATCAACTGCATGCAGAATATGAAAAAGGACAAGACTGCAGCTTTCCTCTTCCTTCTTCTTTCCTCCGACAAAGTAATTGAGTGATCAATTAAATTATAAAACCTAAGTGATTGGTTTAAAATCCATTACTTGAAGAAGTCAACTACTTGGAGATAGGTGGCAGACGTGCAAAATAGAAGGTTCTATTTTCAGTTGCAAATCATGCATGTCATGCAAAGAGGAATTCCAGGAGGGAGATTGTCAGTTGTTTCCTTTCCCACTTCCACATGTGTCAGTTCAACTAAAAGCTTCCGACTTGTAATTGCCCCTCTACATTCTATAAGTAGAGGAAGAACCTTCGGGTTAATGATCAAAATTTGTAAGCAGCATTCTTGTGTTCCAGACTTTGTGCTGAAACCCCTGAGAGCCACTTGAAGCAAAAGAATATACAAGAGCAGATTTCCGGAGAACTTTGTGTCACGGTGTATTTTGTTTCTAGCTTTCTATCTTAGATCTTTGAATAAACTTTGTGTTATTTTAGATCTAGATCTGAAGTTTCCTTTGTTTATAATTTTGTGCATTGATATCTATTGGTTTCTTCTATGTGCATGCAATCAACTATGTTATCTATTGATTGGGTTGCACATCTTCCCCATTTCTTCCCTGTGTTTTATTATTTTTCTTCCTCTATAAATATTCTCTTTCTTAAACAATCACTTACTTGTTGCGAATCATGTACGATTATGGTTCATGAGCTGAATAGTTAAAGTAAAACCCCATATAGATACTAGCATATTTTATTGACAAATCGACACGGGAGCCTCACTTTGGTAAATGAGGTAGATTTATCTCATGACTGCCTAGGTTTTATGCTATGCGCAGAAAATTTAGCCAACAGAAGGGATGTTATTTCTCCTATCCTATATCGGGTTTTGTTTAGCTCACTTTTCCTTTAGTTAGAGGAGTATATTAGGTTAATTTATTACAAAATAAGTGCTTGTGAACACTCTACATGTTTCCACTCATAACATGTATGATTTTTATGTTTGTACATAGTTTTTGTGGGAATTTTGTTGATGTTGCACAATTTAAATTTTAGAGCATGTTCCATGGTGGAGATCGGATAGTTGGAGCATTCTTCAATGTATATTCTTCCAGCTCTACAAGATCAATTTCATATCAATGATAAGTTTGTGTGCATTCAGGAGACATGTTTTTCAAGGTGAAATAAGTATTATTCAAGGTTATGTTTGACTCCATTCCCAATGGATGCTTCAAGGCTATTGGTCTTCATCATATAATAGGTATATGTCCCATAGAGGTCATCAAATTGTTGCCCAAAATTACACCCCATGTAATTTTAAACAATTCATCAAGATGGACTTAGAAAAAAATATCAAGGAAAGTCGCAGGACACCAAGTTAGTATTCCGTGTAATGTGAAAATGTAGTGTTTAGTGGGTTCTCCTAACCCGAGAAGAAAAAAATGAGCAGCTTCAGGACTTAGGCATATTTTGAGGAGATAGTGTTTCGTGGAGGCTTATTGGTCTTGCGACACTAAGGAAGTCAATCTTCCATGGGCACCAAATCAATCTTTCGTGGGTCAAGGTCAAGTCAAAGCACCATGTGGGTTAAATTCCCACATAAATATGGAAATTTTGGTTTAGGATAGAATCCACAAACCGAAGGAATGGAAAAGAATCTTAGTGCTTTTTGGCATGGAGAAACACAGTCTTACGTGGACTTGGAAGACATAGCATTCCACAGAGTTTTTCGATCCCATGGAACCAAATACAAAGTCCTCCAAGTTATAAGTAACAATGCAAAGGATAGATACCACTAGGAACCAAGTGGTGATTGTAAATGTAAGTTTAGAAAGTGACTAAGGTTGGAAACTACAAAACATTATCCTAGTGTTACGCAGGTTCTTATGAAGCCGTGAAATGAAGGATCATGGTCGTAGGTCAAGGTTCCACACAATAAGAAGGAAGACCTCCGCAACATATTAATGAAGTGCAAATGAAAAGTGTGGAATTTTTCAAAGTCTGTTGTGGGAGTCGCTAAACATTCAAAACCTCACGAAAAAAAAAGCCATGGAACAAGGTCATAAACCGTGTAACAAATAAAATCCACAAATGAACAAAGGAGCGAGCAAAGTGATGGTCTAATCCATTACAAGAGCCATAAATGATTATATGCATCATCTTGAGGGTGTAAAAGTCACAGGATACCATGGAAACATCAAAATCCAACAGGAAACAAAGGAGTTGCACCTAATTTGAAATCAAATGTTCAACCACTCCACCAACCAAAATGTAATGAAGTATGGGTGTTATTGATTCCCCTACAAATTTTGATGACGTGCAATAGTTGCCATGTCAGGAACCCATACCTTCCTACAAACATCTCTGGTGATTAGTCCTTGGTGATTGAATCTCTCCTATTGGCGCCTCTCTCTCTCTCTCCTTCACTATTTTCTTCTTCTCTTTCTCTATAAATAAACACTTAGGCATAGTAAAAATGGATTCACTTTTATTGTATTGGCACCATTCCCACATGGTGGTTTACTTCTCACGAGTAATGCACATGGACTTGATCTCTAAAATTAGTTTTCACCTTTTTTCATTGTTGTAACCAAATGTGCATATTTTAAGCAATGAACTTGGGTGTTTGTGGCTATTCTCTGCCTTATTCTCGTGTTTATTGCATTCTTGCCTCTTTATTCACGTTTGGTATGTTGTGTGTTTCATAACTATGGGTTTCTCCATTTTTGTGTGTTCTCGATGTGTTTGAAGGGTTTAGTTCACATGACTTTGGTCTCGTGGCAAATTTTTTTGCCCTCTCCTATCATGTTTTTTTTCCTTTTCTTCCCCTTGTGGAGAGTGATCACCCTTCTTTTATGGTGTTATCACTACCCTTTTATCTTAGGTTTTCATTTCCTACATCTCTCTCCCTAGTTCCTTGGATGTGCTAGTGTAGGTTAGTTGTAGGATTAGTTTTAGCATTAGAGTAGTTTGTGTTTTGCAGGTTTTCCTAATCCGCATAATGGAGGATCTCGGCCTTCTTTAGAGGTCTATCTCAAGCCACAAGTCCCAAACTTGGATACAATTTCATGTTTCCCAAGAATTGTGATCTTCATGCATGATCATTCAGGGTGAACTTTTTGGTGAAAACAATAACCTTGGACAAGCAAGAGCATGGAAGGAACACCCAGGCGCACACACAAAAATTAATTTTTTCTTTTTTGAATGCCTCAAACATGAATTGCATCGATATACATTTTTAAATGGAAGTCTTTTTTGTTGTGTCTGACAGGCATAAGGGAAATAGACGATCAATATTTTGTGTTAGTTATCATTGATGGATGACATCACTAGAACCATTGATCAGGAAAACCCTAATTGTGTCCTTAATCACTAAATTCCTAATCACAAATGTGTATGACATTTGCAACATATATAACCCTAGACATGAAGTTTCCATATCTAACATATGCACGTTTCCCTATTTGTAGGTAAGGAGACTTTTTTATGTGAGTAACCGACTTGCCTCTCCATAAGGAGACTAATGGGTGTCACTCAAACACTAATTAGTTTTATCCTCTATTTTTTGACCATGTTGGAAAGGTAAATACTATGAGAGTAGTGTTGAGTCACATGCTCAAACATTGATGATAACATTGCTAGAAATGATGAAGTCAAAAAAATAGTGGTTGATGTGTAAACTTTTCCAAATATAGATAGATAGACATGAAAATGTTTCAAATTTAATGTGTTAATAACTTGGAATGTTAAGGAGGTGGTGTCAGCTAGAAATTTGTAAGGAAAACTCTTATGCTTCATATTTGTTGTTGTCTAAGAAAGTGTGGAGAATGGCCTAAGATAATGGTCAATAAAGATGGTGTAAAATCACCTGACCAACAATGTTTTGTGGTTATTAAATTCAACTACTACATTGAATCAACATGGGAAGTCAATTCTACTCCACATGTCCATATCTCTAAAGTTTTCCGAGACACATGCAAACAAATTCCCCTTAAATTTATGTGTGTTTTAACTACCCATATAAATCATAAGGGTTGACATTACAAACACCTATTGACATTGGTAGTATTGATCGACCATGTCTTAATTTATGAGATATCTCCAAATAACATTGGTGGCCAATAAATGCCTTAAAGGATATCTCCATTTCTTTTATTCGGATAAACAGGAAAGATGGGTTCAATGCTTTCTACTAGAAGGGTGGTGGTATAACACTCCTTTCATACCTCATCCTAAATGTATCTAATTTTGGCATTATATTGGTACCCACCACCATCCATCACATATTCCTCGAGGATAAAACTACAAGTTTGAATTGTGGAATATCGCATTTAGCACCATTAGGAGGTTTTATCTAGTCTTAAGGAAAAGTTGACCACGAAAAAAATCACATGAAGCAGTAAGCGGATCAACAACTAAGGGAAAGGAGTTTTAAAGTGGGTGATTGGGTATTTGTGTAGCTTGAACCTTAAAGGAAAAGTTTCATGAAAAAAAAATAAGTATAACATGTTGGCTTCCAAATATTATGGCCCTTATCAAGTCTTGTAGAGAATAGGTAGTGTAGCATACAAGTTAAAGTTACTTTAATCTTGCACGATACATCCAATATTTCATGTTTCTTGCTTTAAAAAGGTCATTAGACAACAAGTATCAATGAAAACATAGCTATATAGTTGGATGAAGAAGTCACAGTCATTTTGGAACCTAAGGGAATCCTTCAAACATGAAATAAGAAGTTGTAAATCAAAATGGTTTAGGAGTATTTGATCAAATGGAAGAATCTTCCAAACAAGAATTTAACATAGGAGGGAGAATATTTTTTTGCAGAGAGGCATCCATAGCTAAGAAACATTGAGGAAAATTTTGGATTAAAGGGGAGGAGTATTATACGCCTTTAACCTATAACATTTATAGTGATATGTATGGTCAACTAAGTAGCTAACATAATCTCTTTCCTTGTAATATATTCATTTATAATACTTTATTTTGATAATATTGTTAGCCTAGGTGGTTTGCATAGCATAAATAAGATATATAGGATGCGATAGTGATTACTTTATCATCATATCGCACATAGTGTCTTATTGTAATAATTAGATATTGTCCTCTCGAAATGGCTAAGTCATTTATACTTGAATATTTTAATCTTATTGTTATTATTTGTTGTTTTATTGTGGTTATTATTCTAATCTAAGTAATGTCATTACTGATTCCGTCTAGGGTTACATCGGAACTTGATTAGAGATATAAGGTGAATACTTGGATGTTTGTATATGTGTTATGTATAGGTGCATTGGCTCCTAAGGTGTTAAGTCAAGAGAAAGTGGTGACCTAGCCGAATCATAATGTGGGAATTACGTGATCTTCTTTTGGATTAAGTCAGTAAATGTATAAATGGGTCAATGTTGAGACAAAATCCAAATGATTAGTACCAAGTTCCTTAGAACCAAATTTAAGGTATTACAACAATATCTTCATGCAAGTAGAAATAGCTATTAGTAGTTGGCGCAAACATTCATTTAACAGTACAACACAATAATTAATTTTGAGTAGTTAAAAGATAGTGTCTAAGAAAATGATGATCAAATTGCATTGGGCATCTTTGTGTCATGCATACATCTTGATAAGGAAGATGCAACATATTAGATGTTTGGTGCAAAAATCGAGCACTTGACACAAGAGCGAGGTTTTTAGATAGTTGAAAACTTTATGTCATATTATCGTCATGCATAATATCACATAATTCACATCTAGAGGTGCTATAGGAAGATGATGTGAGGGTGGTAACATTGAGGATATCAAGTGGTCATGAGGAGATAATACTGAGAATTAATAAGGAAGGTAGTAAGAAGGCATGCTAGAGAAAAATAGGAAAATGCCACGATGACTCTCTCACTAGTTGATGCCAACCAACTCAACCCTACTCCCAATATGCCCCTTTAAGAACACACTCAAGAGGTTAATGTAACAACTTGTAAAGAGAAATCATTTAAAGGCATAAAAAATAAGGTGGATACACAAAAGCACTACTTTCACACAAATCATAATTAAAAGATAATTTTTTTATTAGGGGTAAAAGAGGGTTAAGGGGTTGCTTCCCCGTACATTAGTGAGCTCCTATACAAAGCAGATATACAATGACATAACAACAAAAACATTAATTGTGACCAACATTACATAAGTAAACTAACAACATTTCAACAACAAAAAACCATAGAACTAACAACATAAAAATAACAGTGGACCAACATAGGGAAAAATGGAACCCACAATCATTCATCTTGCTTTTCAATGTTTGCTAGCATAGTGGTCCACTCTTTGGCCATATTATCAATTGAGGCACCAAAGTTGGCCGATCTGCTTTAGATAGGCCTCTCTTCCTTCTCTTGTGGGTCTCTTCTTCTTCACATTATTTTAGGCATTAATTAATTGGGACAACAACTAGAGATGTTGGATGGTTAAAAGATAATGATTCCAAGCATGTCATCTAATATAGCATATCCTCAATGCATAACTATTACCAAATGAATTACATTTATGAAGATCACTAGGATGAATGTTTGTTGTATTTAACCATTCTTATAAATGAACTTGAGTCCCTTATTAGGGAACAAACCCTCACATTTTCTTTACCTCGTTGCTTCTTATGTATTCTCCACCAACAATGACTCTTTTACCATCAAGTTGAGCTTCACTACACGTCAATTTGGAAGGTTCTAAGGTAAATATATTTCATGTGATGACAAGATAAGAGATGAAGGCCACGATGGATAAGATTTCACAATTAGGTTCTTCTATGGCATCATTGGTTTAACTTATATGTTTAAAACATACAATACTATCATCTCCAAGCTTGGTAGTTGTAGTAGTGGATGTTAATTTTGCAACAGTCTGCTCCTCCATGGGTTCAAGAGCTTTGTCAATTTTTGTGGGAAAGGATAGGTCGGGAACGGAGTTATATTTTGAGTACATATTAAAGTCTCTATTAAGAAATTAATGAAGACATAATTATGTTAATGAAGATTTGACACATGAGAAGACACCACACAAAGGGGTTCCATCCTCTTTTTGGTATCTTTGCATGTCTATATATGAGAGTCCTATCCAATATTAAATCATATCTTTCTTTTGATTCTCGTGTATTGTTTTAGATGGGTTCCATTTTTGTTTAAAATGAGTGTATAGTAATTGATATTGATTCCTTATCTCTTATGTTGTTTGACCAGTTGGACCTTGTGTATGTCTACAATGATATTGCTAAAACACTATAAATGTGAGTTGTTGTTACCATTGGAAGGTAATAAGTTCTAATAAATTGTACATCAAGAATAAATTTTAGCGTGTTTACATGTAAGAGGAATACCATCACTCAAAACCAAGTGAAACATGAAGTCCCAAAGAATGATAAGTAGGCATGGTTTCTAATAACCCTTGGGTGAATATTCAAGTTTTAACTTTTGTAGGAGTGTTCATACCAATTTCATAATGGGCCAAAATTTATCCTCTATGATGGAAAATATTTTTTTAAAACATTAAATGCATTTTGACATAAAGAACAAGCTACAACTTAACATTCTCCCAAACAACGGAAAATATTTAGGGCCCGAGAACAATGATAATATAAACTACACACAATTGTACATAGAGGACATTTTATGAAAATTGGTAGTCTCATGGTTCAATAATAGAATGGTAACATTTTTTGGAGAACAAAGAGAAGATGAAATTCAATGTAGAATCGTCAAATAGAACTCATTCCATGGAAAATTTTCTAGTGATGTATAGTACACTTGTTTGTTAAATCAGCACTTAAATATTGTGTTGAATTAACAACCAAAGAACTATATACACAAAGTTGAGGTTGTATTATTGGATTGGTCAAATAATACTCTTTTCAAACAAGTACAGACGTGGCAGCCATACATCATTATTTGAACATATTATCTTTATTTGAGTGCATGCATTCTTTATACATTTTGCATCCCATGTTTCATCTAGGTGAAGCTAATATTGTATTCTTTGAAGAAAACTACTTTAAAATTTGAGCTTTGAGGTAAATTGTAGAATTTTTCAATTTAATTTTAAGTTTCAATAAAGCTTTGATGATGAAGATGAGAGAAAATGTGGCAAGGCCACTATAGGCCCTTGGGTGGTGACAATCATAACCCTATGATTAATATTATTCAAGATCTAATCATTCAGCATAATTCTTGTAAGAATTGATCAGTATCAAGTTATCAACCCATAGTTGCATATAATCCCAAGTTTAAATTGTACTCACACACTAATTTCATCACAAAGATATTTACCACAAGTTCATATCAAACACCTCTACTAACATACCAAAATAATCCCCATCTGCAATAACAAGGATGCACCAAATTTATATCTACTAAGTAAGTATTTTGTAATATAGTTTTGAATCTTGATGAATAGAACAATATCTAGGAAACACGGACTATTTTTCATAACTTCCTCTACTCAACATTTCAAAAAGTTTCAACGGATCGCTATACAAAAATGTTTAGACTATCATTGAAAAAAATGAATTAGTATGTAATCTTACAATCTTTAGGCCATTTACGTTGTCTCGCATTTGGAAAATCATTTTTCCCACACACTTCCATATTTTTTCCGTGTAATTTTGGATATTGATGGCAAAGATGAGAAAATTGAGGTAGAGAAAACACTTGGAGCAGGTATGAAACAGATGCGAAGGTGTTATAGCTAGATGATGTCAAGTTGGTAACATTGAGGATATCGAGTGGTCATAAAGAGAGAATCAAGTAATAGAAAAGGTAGTAGAAAGGCATGTTAGGGCAAGATAGGACAATGCCACAATAACTCTCTCCCCGGTAGTGACAACAAACTCAACCCTACTCCCAAGATTTACGACCCTTAAGGCACACACTCAAGAGGTTAATGCGCCAACAACTTGCAAAAGATATCATTAATAAGTGTAAAAAATAAGGTGTATACACTTAAACACTACTTCCACACACATCATAATCAAACGATATTGATTCCAAACACGTCACTTAATATAAAGCATGCTTTGGAATGCATATGAATATTACTAAGTGAATTATATTTATAGAGATCTCTAGGATCCTAAATGAATGTTGTTGCATTTAATTATCCTTATAGATGAATTTGGGTCTACTATTAGGGGACAAACCCTCACAATATTTGTAATTCATTACTTCCTAGGTATGCTCCACCAACAATGACTTTTTGATCATCAAGTTGTGCTTCACCACACATCAATTTAAGAGGTTCTACAATAAATATATTTCATGTGATGACAACATAAAATATGAAGGCCACAATGGATAAAATTTCACAATTATGTCCTTCTATAGCACCATTGGCTCAACTTATAGTTTCAAACCATGTAATACATGGATTTCCAAGCTTGGTGATTGTAACAATGGATGTTACTTCCGCAATAGTCTACTCCTCCATGGGTTCAAGAGTTTGGCCAAATTTTGTGGGAAGGGGTAGGTTAGGAATGAAGTTATATTTTGAATATGTATTGAAGTATCTTTTAAGAAATCAATGAAGGCATAATTATGTTAATGGAGATTTTGACACTTGAGAAGACATCATAGAGGGGTTCCATCCTCTTGGTGGTACCCTTTTGTGTGTATATATGAGAGTCCTATCCAATATTAAACCATATCTTTGTTTTTATTATATCTTTGTTTATTGCCTGCTTACATGCAAGAGGAATACCATCATTCGAAAACCAAGGGAAACATGAAGGCCCAAAGAACAATGAGTAGGCATGGTTTCTAATAACCATTGGGTGAAATAATTAACTCTAGTAGAGGTGTTTATACCAAATGTATGAAAATGGGTTGATTTATAGTGAGGGAATTCTTATCACTAGCATTGGGCCAAATTTTATTCTCTATTGTAGAAATGACAATTATTTCTTTCAACATTAAATGCATTTTGGCATCAAGAACAAGCTACAACTTAACATTCTCTCAAATAAATGTAAATGGCCAACAATAGCATGGCTGTAATTTTGTGCATTTCCCTTGGGACAATTTTTAGGGCCCTATAATGTCCCCAAATGGACAAATTATGCCCCCAAATGGAACAACAATTATGATCTAAAACAACAAAATATAGAATATATGTTTGACAAAATACTGCAGATCTGAATTTTATAGGGAAATGCAACTTACTCTAGGAGTTGAAAATCCACAAAACTGAAGTAAAATCACTCAAATCGTATTCAAAACATATCAACAATTTTGTGTATGAAAGAACATTGAGAAAAACACCAATTTTCCGACCGATAAGAAGAGCTGAAAATTTAAAATAAGTCTGTAGAAATCAACTTACAAACATGGCTAGAAAAGAGGTTTCCAAAGCCCAAATCCACTGAAACAAAGCTGAATATGGCCTCCAAAACTATGAAAAAGATGTTGGTGATGAGATCCGAGGCAGATGTGCCATATAATGTGTCAAACTCCACCCACAAGGATGTAGATAACCTTAGATCTGGCTGAATTTGAAGGTAGAAATCTACCCCAACACTTGTCTTCAAACCCTAGTTGGAAATGCCTCAAATCTATAATATTGTCCTTCAACACTGTTGGAATTCATAAATAGAACTTGAAAATCAATGGAGACCCCAAAATAGAGATTTTCTCTCTCAAAGGATGAAGAGTTTTCGTTCTTCAATCCTTGGGAATAGAGGGTTTTTCGTCCTCTAATGCAAACACTTCAAAAGGGTTTTCACCCTTTGAGGTAAAAATGGAAAGTAAATAGCTCAACCAAATTTCAGAGATAGAAAAATATGTAAAATTGATGCCTTCTTCAAGTGTGGCGACTTCCTTTTATAATTTCTCTTGGCCTCTTTGCACACACAAAGGCCCAATCAGTTCTTTTCACTTTATTAAATATTTTCCTCTTGCTTTACTTATTTATTAATTTTTATCCCCTTGCTTTCTATCTCCATATGGGTCCCATTTTTCCACTAGGGGAGGGGGAAATAAAAATAAAGTGACTTTTCATTTTATTATTTTATCACTAATAAATTATTAAAGTGCTTATAATAAAATTATTATGCACTTTTAATTAACTTATTAGGATTAGTTTCCCTTTTTCCATCCCTTAGCCATCGGGAAACAATGAATGAGCTAAGGGTCTTCTTTGACCCATTAATTCTGAGAAAGAGATATTTCAAGCCCAAGATCAATGGTATGATAAGCTTATTGCTTATTTGTTAGATTAGCCTCAATCTTGTGTTGAATTAACAACCAAAGGACTATATATACAAAGTTGAGGCTGAATTTTTGGAATAGTATAAGAATTGGGAAACGTGTTATCTTTATAACCAATGGGCAAGTTAAAATAATACTCTTTTGAGAGAAAGAGAGTGACGGCGGGTGAACGTCGAAAAAGGACGACAAAAGTGATTAGGGCTTCGGCTTAAGTTTGTGTGGTGGCCACAACCGCCTATGACCATCTGCCCCTATAGATTGCATCTGCCCCTACGACCGACTACCTGTCATAATGGTCTCTTATTTTCCAATTTTTCGCTCTTCTCTTATAATCAGTCTCAGAGAATTAGGATCTTGGCAAAGCTCGGGTCCATGCCAATAACATGAGGAACAAATCTCTTTGGAGGAAGTTTAAGTGCATCAAAGTAGTGGAAGAAGAGCTTATTATCATATTTGAACACAATGAGATTGAAGAAGAAATGGCTATCATAACAAATCGGGGTTTATTTGCAAATTTGTCGGTCGAGGGCCTCGTGAAAAAGAGTTATGTGCATGGGTAACAGAGGAATGAAAGTTGAAACAGCAGATTGATATTTGCTTTGGCTCACGAGGGTTTTTCATTGTTGTTTTTTCTACCAAAGAGAATCTGGCTAATATATTGAACATTGACCTTGATTCTTCGGAAGATCGGGATTATTTATGACTCCATGAGCTTCAATTTCGACTTCTCTCGAGAGGATTCAACGGTTGCACCAACTGGGGAAGACTTTTTAACCTTTCTGCCCATATATAGGCATAAACTATTTTGTCAAGAATTGGTAACTCACTCGGGAAGATGATATGCATTTCTTTTGAAACTCATAGTCAAAAATATATTGTTTATGCCAAAATTTGTGTTCAAATGAATGTGAGCAAACCACTTCCTCGAGGGTAAAGTTAAAATCCCGTGAGGGAGAATTGTTTGAACCACCATTGAACTATGAAATGCTCCCTTTTCGGTGTTTGTGGTGTCACAACCATGGATATTTAGCTCGGAACTATCCCTTGCCCTCTAACAAAGGAAACAATGTTATTACTGAAAAAGAGAGATAAGAAGGAATTTAAGGTTGTTGGTAGAAAAACAAGCAAAACCCTAAGCTTGTATTTAAAAGGGGCGAACAAATTTCAAGAAAAAATGAAATCCACCACTCCACAGGTTGATCTAAAGCTCCAACTCTTTTGCAGATTTAGACTCGTGAGAAGATGACCTTCAAAATAATAAGTATTTGGAATCACTAGAAACCCCAAAGGTTGTGGCCGCACCTCAAGTTGGCCAAGTTGGATTAGTTGAGGCTCCTATTAAAACCCCCATAATGTTGCCGGGTGATCTATGTAATTCTACCTTGTCTGTGTTTGCAGGTTTTGGTGATTGTCCTCTTTTGCAGTCCAAGGGAAAGAAAATCGAAGAAGACGGGTGTTACCCATTCTTCTAAAAAACAAAGATTTTTTTGGGGTTGATGTTTTGACCAACCCAAATTGTTGCCAATTGGCGTGTTTTTGTTTGTTTGTTTTTTTTCTCTCTAGGCTCTATGTTTACTATCTGCGGCAAGCTCTTATACCTATTACCACCTTTTTTTTTGGTGAGTAGTGTGTAATATTTTTCAGGTACTAAAGCTCTATTTGATCCAAATAATAGTAATACTCTTTCCAAACAAGTATAAATGTGTCAGCCATACGTCAGAAGTCTTTGAATATATTTGAGTACATGCATTCTTCATACATTGTATTAAGATTCGATCAATATCAACGCATAATTGGATATAATCCCAATTTTACATTGTACTAACATAATCATGTCATCACACTAAAAGATTGACAATTTACCATACTTCATATCAAACACCTCTACCAACATACCACAATCATATATCACGTAATCTAAGTTGTAGCAGTTCATGATCTCAGATCATCAAATATTTGCTCGGGATCCTTTGTTGTTTAATTTAATTCATGTGGAAGATGACCTGAGCTCCATGCTGGGGTTTAAGCGATAATGCATGTACAGGTGCATGGATGTAATGAGGTGAAATCAGAAAGGAAAACCGTTGCAGAATCATGGCCAATACTACTTTGGCCTCTAATATTGCAAAGTTCTGACCAATGCAGATCCTTGGGCCTAATGCAAATGGCATGAATGCCATTGGATGCTTAGCAGCTTTTGAAATTCCTTGGCTGAACCGCTCTGGATTGAACTCATGCACGTCACTTCCCCACAAAGATGGGTCATGGTGCATTGCAAGGATTGGAATATGAAGTTGAGTACCTGCAGGAAGTGAGAGTCCTCCCAGCTTCATTGGCGTATAAGTTTGTCGGTCAATTGCAACTGCAGGTGGATAGAGTCTCAAGGATTCATTTAAAATCATCCCCACCTGCAATAACAAGGATACAACAGATTTTTATCTACTAACCAAAGATTTTGTAACATGGTTTTGAATCTTGATGAATACAGCAATATCTGGGAAACACATACTATTTTGCATATCTTCCTCTGCTGAACATTTCAAAAAGTTTCAACAGAATGTTATGGAAACAAAACAATGTTTAGACTATCATTGGAAAAAATATGAAATCTGAGTAAGGTTAATAGAATGCATTCTTACAATCTTTAGGCCATTTACGTTGTCTGCATTGGGAAGATCATTTTTCCCACACACTTCTAAGACCTCCGTGCGTGCTCGCTCTTGCCAGTCTTGATGCATTCCCAGCAAGACTATTGTCCATGTCAAGAGGATGGTTGAAGTTTCCTGACCAGCTATATAGAAAGTCTGGCATTCAGCAATTATTTCATCTATATTCATGCTCATGTTATTCTGCAGCTTTCCTCCACCCTGCTTCTTGTTGGAACTCATCATTAGTCCAAGTAGATCAGTACCATAGTCCTCTGACTTTTCAATGCCAACAGACCTCTCCCTCCCTTCAATCACTTTTCTTACACATCTCCTGATTTCTTTATCCACCCACCATCGTTGCCTATTCTTTTTGTTGGAATAAACCTGTTATAAAAATTTATTCCTAGAATTTATCAATCCTTGCAGACAATATATAAGACAGTTAAAATTGGATAAATAATTCTCCTTGGAGGTTCAAATATAGTAAGTCAGGGATATCAACAATTATAAAACATGTTTCTATCGTTCATCAAAGAATATCTCTGTATTGCATGCATCTTTACAGCATTACAGATGAGGGACTAGAATGGAATTAGTAAACAAGTGAAACGATTGTCACTTTGTGTATACGAAACCCGAAAAGATTTTAGGAAAAGGAGGTAAGCCATTTATGAGAATTGACAAGCTACGAACCACCGATGATGACAGGTATGCTGGCACCACCATATCCTCAGTGGTGTAGAAAAAAACTTAATCTAATTTCACATTTGCAGTTAAATGTTTGTGTCTACATTCTAGAGGACGTACCACTTCGTCAAGTTGTTGTGTGAGTTTCAAAATTTATGCCCTAATAACCTTGAATTATTTAATCAATGATCTCCATAGATAACAAATTGTCAGAAACCCAAATCCTTCATTTTTGCGGATTCAAATCCCAGCAAGTTCCTCATATAGAAGTTTTAGATTCTTATGCCACTTTGTGATAAATCAAAGTGCGATATGGTAAAATTTCTGCTCTGTCCTATGCTACTGTGGTGCCTAACTCTGCCATGATGAAATTATTTAATTATATGCTCTGATTCCTTTATCTAGACATATTCAATTTGCTGATGCCTTCACTCAAGTAGGGATTAGATATAGGACCAGTATTCATCAGAAGTCAATCCCAATCAAATTCTGGCTTGTCCCAAAATATATTGCACCATGCACGCTAGAATGGTTCTCTTGTATAACAATGGATAATAAGGCTAAACCGAGTAAACTCTTGAAAGAAAAGCAAAAAATAGAAGAGAGTAACTGGGTAAAAGGTGTCGTGTGTAGTTGTAGAGCAAGGATATGACCAAGGAGACCAAAAGTTGTTGGGCAATTCAATCCAAAACGCTCATTAAAACCAGCATTTTACCATTTAGCTCAAAGACCACAAGGCAGCACTTCTACTATAGGGATATAATACCTAAAGAAATAAATATGAACTAGCAATACAGGGTTTTATGAATGTATACCTGATCATGGGCAATCAATCCTCCCACGGGGGCCTTCCTCCTATAGTCAGCATGGTATGGCCATCAATATTCAATCCATACAAGTAAATATCTCTCATTTGACTTCACCCTTTCATCACACGTCATTGTAAGCACAAGACATCAAACAATAGTGACTCAATCATCTTACCAACAAGAAGCAAAAATTTAGGGTTTCTGAATATGATAAAACCAAAGTAAGAATCTACTCTTTGGGCCAATTCTGACTGTATGAATACTTTCTGGGCTCTGAAGAGATATCACATTAGGGATATCAGTGACTCAAACAAATGGGTACATATTACTTCTTCAGTTAGGTGTCCTTGTGACCATAATGAGCACCAACTAGGTATCCGTGTGACCAACATGGACTTCCTACAATTCTTTCCATGTCTACAGTGCATTCCAGCTTAATACATCACCTTGGGGTATTTCTCTCTATGGCTCACTAGATGTCTGCATACAATAATTAATATCAACCACATGCAACACAATGGCTTCAAAATATACTGCAAGTTTTAAAGATAAAACAAGGACATGGATAACAAACAAGAAAATAGAAGACATTAATTGTACAAGTCCCTCAAAAAGAATCACATCCCAAACCTATTCAAATCTTGATTGCAATCTTTTTGATCCCAACTCCTGTCCAACTTAGGGACTGAGTGTGTATTTCAAGTTCAGAAAATGCGCTTAGATTTCATCCACGGTGATAATTTTCTGTATGCAAATTACTATGGAGAGACATATCACATGCAAATGTCAAGTGGATGAGAATTTTAGCTGGCTTCTGTCCAACTTTGGGTCTGAGTGTGTACGTCAAGTTCAACCAATGTGCTTAAATTTTATTCATGTTGGAAAGTTGCTGTATGCAAATTAATTTGAAGAAACATATCACAACCAAATGCCATGTGGACAAGAAAATTAACTGAAAATATATCAGAACAAATTAATCCTTTCATGCCTCAATTGGCAAGGTCCAAGATTAGGCAGATTTATCTGGGAATTGTTCAGAAATTGTACGAGTCAAAATCAGAACTGATTAAGATTATCATGGATGGTAGAATAACAAGGTTTTGAGAGGACTCTTGGAGAATGGTTTCCCTGGTTTAGCATCAAATCAGTAATGACCAAATTTTAGGCAATTCAACTAAATCTGAAGCAAAAGGATTTAATAACAGTTATGAATTATAGATTTATTAAATAGACACCAAAGTTCTCGCCCTAAGGTTGAAGGTATGTTTACAAAAGATTATTTCAGAAGAGGATAGTGGGTTTGTGGCAGGAAGGCAGATCCTAGATGCTATATTCACTGCCCACAAAACTATTCACTCAATAAACCATAGGAAAAGAGATGGCATGATTATCAAATTATACATGAATAAAGCTTACGAAAGAGTGACGTGGAAATTCCTGATGAAAGTTCTAGAAAACTCTTGGTTTTTAGAGGATTGGAAAAACTATTCTTCAGTTGCATAGCAACCCCAACCTTCACCATTTTCATCAATGATCTTCCTGCGCAGTATTTTCTAGCCTCTAGAGGACTCCGACTAGGCGACCCTATCTCAGGCTTTCTCTTCACAATGGAAAAAGCACTTCGAAGACTAATAAACTGCTCAGCCTCCAAAATAAGATCAAAGATATTCAAGTAACTTCTGGGGTTGAATCAATATCCTAATTACAATTTTTAGATGATAGAGTCTTACCGGGAGCCCCTTCCTTATCAGAAGCTTCGGAGATAAAAATAATGATATAATCTTAGAGAAGTATGAGGAAACAGTTGGACAAAAGATAAATAAGCAGAATTTAAAAAAAAAAGTCCTTAGAAATGTTCTGAAGGAAAGGCAGAGGCATTCATGATATCTTGGGCTTAGTAGGTCACCAGGTGATTTGGAAACCTGTAGCGGACAGAATCCATAACAAACTATCATCCTGAAAAGGTAAGTGGCTCTCACTAGCAGGCAGAGCACAAGTGATTAAAACATCCTTTGCAGCAATGCCTACCTATATGAAGTCTCTTTGTAGCCTGCCTCGGTGGCAAAAAGTATTCATACAATCCAAGGAAACTTCCTCTGGAGTGGAGCAGAACAAAAAAAAAGTAATCTAACAGCCTTGAAGAAAGTATGCCATCGTAAAAGCATGGGGGCTAGGCTTTAAACTTTGTATGGGCATGAATCAAGCTTTGGGGGCAGTTTGGTATGGAGAAATACAAAGAAAAAACTAGGCTATGGAGCAGAATCCCAGGGTAAATATTTGGACACCCAAAGAATACTTTGCCTCTTCACCCAAGAAACCCTCCCCAGGGGGATCTACCAATTGGAATAATATAAAAAATACAAAAATTTAATAATTCCAAAATTGCGATGTGTGATTTCCAACGGCATGTAGCTATGGTTTTGGGAAGATTCTTGGCTCGAAAACAACTCATTAGACCAAGATGATACTTTCAAGGAGCTGAAGGATTATGGCATTTATAAATGGATCTTTATGATGAGAAATTATATATCAGAAAATGATAGACTGAGATGCTGGAAGTAACCTTGATGGCTAGGGGAGGACTTAAAAAGAAAGGGAAGCCTTTTAACGCGACTACTTTCATAGAAACCTCCACCAAGTAAGATTAAGGATGACAAACTAGTATGGGAGGGGAACCCATCAAGATCAGTTTTGGTTAAGGCTGCCTACAGAGATATCATATTTTCAACACAAAATGTGGAAGACTTTCCATGCAGTTGAAGGGCTCCTTAAAGCAAACACCTTATGGATGGCCTCCCAAGGAAAAGCCTTGGCCTTCAACAAATTAACCAGATGTGGTTTCTATGGTCTTCAATCTGCCTGTTGTGTGGAAAATGTGAGGAAACCAATGACCATATATTCTTTCATCGCTTTTATCCTCAGAAAAAATGGAATGTATTCATGGAGAGATTGGATCTAAGCTAGGTTTGCCCAAGTTTAGTTAGGTTCTTAATTGAGCAATGGACTCTTTTTATTCAGAGCCCCCACTCAAGAGACTATGGAAATTCTCTCCAGCAATCCAAAAAAGGAATTTATGTATGGAATGAAACACTATAATTTTCAAGGATAAACCTCTTTTCGATGAACAAGTGTGGGGTAGGATAGAAGGTGCTTATCAAAACTCACCAAGACATGTCGCTCAAGAATGAAGAAATTAAGAATGAGGAGGTGAGATGAAGGATTAGAAGACACTAGTAGCTAGTCCAAAAAATTATGAAGGATACTTTGGGACAACATATGGAAGAAGGAACATGTATGATGTTGTCCACGACATGTCTTCTTTTGCTAGGATTAGAGTAGCAGGTACTGTTGTCACCCAGAAGTTGCACCCTGATAGAGAATGGTGTGTGTACTCTCTCTCCTGTTGAAAAAATTGGAACACCTCAAGGTTGTGGGTAACCTCTGTCTGAGGTGAACCTCTAGAGAGGGTTGATTCCCTTGTGAATCACCTAAAAAAATGAAAACTTGACAAGGAAAAGGGAAAAGAATGCGGGAAATGGGAAATAAGGGTGATACACCAAAACTTTATCACATGCATGTAACTCTGCACATGGGGAAATCAAAGATCCACACACCTGCACAACTCTAAGCTATTTTGCATAATAAATTCAAGGGTTTAGGAGAAAGGACAGCAGTAGAGGGAGTAAATTCCACACTAAAGCAATACAATATTCCTATCAAACACAATGAAAAACTCAGAAAAACAGCGATATGAGAGGGCAAAAATGGATTTTATTACTCAAAGGTGCAAGTACAAAGCTCTAAAACCAGAGCCAAACAGCTGCAAGTGTCTAATTATTTTTACCATGCAAAAATCCTTCTTCTATCAAACTCAACTGTTGCTGCCAATAATAGACTGCTGTCTATTATTAATTTTATTTAATATTTTATCCCTGCATGTTGTTGCTAATAGATTGTTACAGCTGCATGCTTTATTCAGTTAACTCTATTTGGCTTCACTCCCTTTTGGCGCCAAAGATAAGACAGACTGCTGCATGTTTTTATTTAATTTATTTCCATCCCATGCTGCTGCGCCAAACTCTGTAAACTGTTGTTTCTTCCTTTTTATGCTTTTGTTTTATTTGTTTTTTATCATTTCCACACTTCCTTTGGCACTAACACTATGCTTTGTGAAGATCTGGCCTAATAGTATCCTAGAGAATTTGATAAAATTCACAAGGGAAACCATCAATGACAAGGACTTTGTTGGAGGCCATCTGCATGACTGTTTTTTTTAGATCATTCGGACTAAGAGGTCTATCATAGGAAACTCTTTGTGCTTCAAAAAGCTTGTAGGGGACAAGTTGAAGGCATTGCAGGAGAGTTGCTTCATGCATGGGGAAGAGGGTTGGGTAGCAAACACTCTCAAGTAGTGGTGCATTAAGGATTGAAGAATGTCCAAGAGCTTGGTAAATCTAGAATTGGCATCTTTAATGGCTTTAATTTTGTTTACAGCTTGTTTGGAGTGGAGAAGAGCAAAGAATTCTTTGGTAACTTTATCGCCCACTCTCAACCAATGCATTTTATCTCTCATTTGATCTCCCCTAGCTTTATAAGCTTTCTCAATGTCGAGTTTGTGTCTCCATTGAGAGGCTTGAGATTGCAAAGGAACATTGAAAGGAGAGTTGTCAAGCTCCTGTGAAATCCTATGGAATTCATGGTAAGATGCTTCATGAGCATGTTGTCTGTAGATAGTTACTTGCTTACCATATAGCCTAACAAAGGTGGTAGTTCGAGTGATGGCATCGGCCCACCAATCAATCAATCTTGTGTCCCCTGTGGATCTGGAAACTAGGTTCCGAATCCATTTGATGTGTCCCAGAGTTCTCTCATGCTTGAGATGTGCAATATTGAGATAAAATTGTGTCTTGGTTGATCTGGTTTGAGGAGTGCTCCATTTGATACAAAAGTGAATTCATTGATGGTCCGAAAGAATGACTTCGTTAATGATAGATACAGGGTGTGTGGTGGAATAAGAGAAGGAGAACAAATCTTTCTCTACAAGCAAAGCACGATCCAGCCTTTTGATCACTATCTTGACCTTGTCTAAATTTTGACCATGTAAACCATGATGAAGTAGAGTCTTCTTCGGTGGTGATTAGGATTATAAAGACCATGCTTATTACACTTGTAGAACCACACCTCTCGCTTCTCAACACACAAATGCATAGGAAGGCGACCTTCTTTGTCTTCGTTGGATTCCCCCATGTTGAAATCACCAAGGAGAATCTAGTGAGCATTGGGAAACAAATTTTCCAACCATCTCTAGAGTAATTTAACAGCGTCATTGGAAGCATATAAGTTGGCCAGCCCAAGGAGTTGGCTATCAAAATCTAAAAGGGTCCACACCACCTAATGGGCAAGGTCAAACCATCAAGAAACAATATTTTGTGAAAGCTCTAGCCCCAGTAGTGTGGTGACTCCTCCACAGCCATGCTCATGATTGGACACCTAACAAAGTACATCTGGCCAAATAGTGCGGGCGACGGACTGAAGAAGAAAGCCAGAAATTTTAACCTCTTTCAAACACAACACTTTCATATTACTAAAGTTCTGGCAATCGTCCCTTTCCAAGACTAAACTATCATGGGGAAACATCAAGATGCATGTTATTTCCCTCCTTAAGACCTTTGAGGGCTGCAAACTTGTTGGCAAAGGCAATTTTTCTGGTAACCGTGCATAAAGTCAACTATTTGATTTTTCTTGAACATATTCCCCATCTTCTGAAGGAGAGAGACTAGGTGATTGGTAGGGCACAATTTTGCATTCAAGTGTCCCCACATTATCCTCTGCGTCTGTGTATATTGCCCCAAAATGAGGTTGTGCTGATTATGCAAAGTGAAAATCGTAGGTTGTGAAGGCATAATGGAGGTCGCCCTGCGGAGTGCAGGACAGTGTGGTGGCACTTTGGCGCACCTTTTTACCATTAACAGCAAAGGAGCTAGCTCTGGGACCACCTGTGGGTCAATACACAACAGTTTACAGCTTAGAGGCACTGCGGGAAACCAAGGAGTTCTTCCTATTGGTAACAATGGTCCAACCATCACCAACGGAAATGGTTGTCTTGCTCTCTCGACACACTTTTTTTCCTTTGGAACCTGTCAAGAAATAGCCATATGGTCCAGAATTGGCAGCGGAAACAAGTATCCGGAAGATTGATATAAAAACACACGCTAGAATCGGGTGCCACCAATTTGGATGTCAAAAGTTTCCTTTGGATCTTCAATTAGATCAATTTCAATGCAAACTCACTTTTGCGGACGAGCTATGTAGAATTTGGGTTTTTCATGGCATATGAATCACCCCAAGGGTTTGATAAGTTGCTCCACAGAGCCCCAAAGGCGGAGAGGGAGACCCAGAAACTCAATCCAAACTGGGTTTTGAGCTTAGCTTGTTTGGAGACCTAGAAATCCATGGTCCAATGAGAAAAAACAAGAGTATTGCAGATAAACTAGGGACCGTGGTTGACAATAGCCTTATAATGGTTAGCATTAGCCAAGCGAAGAAAAAAAATCGTTGCTCATGTTTTGCAGCCCCTCAAGCTTTATGCCATGGGGTTGCCAATGGTTGTGAATATGCTATTTAAGTAGACTTTCATGGGGGACGCGTCCAACAAAATAACCAACAAGGGTAAGAGATTCAAATTAGTTGCAAGATTTGTCAAATTCAAGAAAATCAAGCACAACAACAAGTAAAGGGGTTTTTGGGTTTGAACCAGTACATCAGGGAAGACCTTCAATACAAACTTCCTTGCCCTATTCGGTGCCATGGTTGTCCAGAGGTCTGCCAGCAAAACCAGCATCAAATGATGTATGTGTTGAGGATACGGCCATTAATATAGGAAGTTTTATGAACACCACCAAAGGTGCGGATTGATAGACTTTCTCAACGCAATAAAACCATAAAATCTTTCCTAGATTTATTGTATACAGCAGTATGACACCAATGCCGCAAAGGTACGAAACCCTAAAACATTCTCTAACATGCAGAGCCCACAACTCATGAATTTTCAAAATTGCACATAAGAAAGATGCGATGAACACCATATATAACACATTGTATGTTTCAATTATATGAATGTAAGCCCTCTCCTAAATGTCATAGTTGAAATAGATCGTGTATTTGGAGTTCATGTGTTCTGTGGAAGATCCTGTGAAAAGATTTCAATGAGATTGAGGATATTTTCGAGTATGGAACACGTAGGGAACATAGAACTCACATCATCGATGACTTTTATATTAAGCCAACTTAAAGATTAGTAGTTGGATGTACAGTTCAAGTTCATCCTATGATATTTAGTTCAGAACTTTTGAGACACTATAAGTCAATTGAAGGCAAAGGAGGTTTCCTAGAAAGTCTATTGTGTGGGTAGTGCTGTACGTCCAGAGCAATTAAGTCAGCAAATGGGTCACAGGTGACAACAATTGTCGTATAAGGGTATGGTCCAATGTTATGAAATTGCATTCAGGATTTGGGTCTATGGCGTTTGCTGTTATTTTTCTAAGGTGGCTGACTGCAACACTCACCAAAGTCTTTTACAATAGTCTTGTAGCCAGCATATGCTACTGTTGGTCGCTAAAGAGATTCTAATAAATACTGCAGTGAGCTTCATTCTAGAATTGTTTCCAGGGAAGCAATTAAATCATGTGGCAGTGTCATTTCAGGGTTCGTGTTTTGGGGGTTGGTTTTGAGGCAGCTAATGTGTTTTTGGAATTCTATAATTTGGAGATCTCATCTAAGGGTGAGTACTGGAGAGTCAGGCTACAGATTCCAGTGTCGCAGCCATTAAGTTGATATCACAGCCCAGAGGAGTAAAGTTAATTAGCTGTAACTGCATTGTAACTACTTCTAGAAAACTTGTGAACAAATTATAAATTGATAAGTATTGAAATGAGAGAGAATGAGCGGATTTGTGGAGTTAAATAATAATAATAATATCCTTGTGAGAACCACATGAAATATCAATGAATAACTTTACATAGTGATTTGTGTAATTTTCTTGCAAAATGATGTATGATGAAAAAATGCAATGAAAATGCCCCCGTGTTTGAGCATCCCCAAAAAAGCATCTAGGAAACACCTGACAACAATTACTTGCACAAACAAAACTTGTGGTCAGAATAAGGCTAAAACATGATACCTAGAACCCGGAATATAAACATTGCGAAAACTTTCAAATATGAGGAGGAGTTGTTGGGCCTGTAAATCAAAAATGTGATTCCCTTCTGCATAACTGCTTCCAAATGCTGTGCGTGAAATAATGTCTGATGTAAGAATAGAAAACTCTTTCAAAACATCAAATTCATTGGCACCTGAAGATATTAATTTGCTCCATTCTCTGAACATATTGGTGCCAGACTCTGCAATTGAGGGAATCATGCCCTGACGTGGAAGATGTACTATAAATATCAGGACAGAGTGTGATTTCATGGCAGAATTAACTCATAAATAAATACAAAACTACCTCATCTCTGTAAGACTCAACAAGCATAAATGTGAAGCACTCAGACATTTTGTATATAATTGAAAATCTTATTACACAGATTCTTGAGCTTAAGGGAAATAGAAACTTGTATGTCATAATGGGTGTGTAAATACCAAATAGTATGTGAGAAATAATCTTTTGAGCATAAGGTTTATGATTCAATATCATTCAATTTATGTACAACTTATTTCTATCAAATTCTCATGATTGCGGGATTTTAAGATTTTACCTTCAAGACTTCCATGTGAAAAGCGGGGTTAAGAATTCTTCTATGCTGTGCCCATTTCTCACTGTCTAGCGCTGCAAGGCCCTGGGGTCCCGCTTGCTTATATTGAATTTTTCAAAGTGCTCAAATTTGCTAGATAATATCTCCTTCACAAGCTCAGGGTGAGGAACAAAAAGCCTGGGTTTAGTCCCAAACCAATAAACATAATCATGACCTGCATCGCACATATATATATACATACTTATGAATTGGGTAAATTTAGATTAGCTTTCTCTTATATACTACTCCAATGGTAGGTCAATATCCTAGCTATACTATTCCATCCATGGTAGCCATGTTTGTTAAAAAGAAATATGAGCAGGAATGCTTTTGAACAGAACTTTAATTTAAAGTTTAGATAGAGAGAACAAAAGTACCATATTTTTTCCCCATTGATGATAAGCAGGAAGAACTCGAGGAACTATGTTGTGTCCTGACAGTGGCAATGACTTAGAGCTCTCCTCGACAGCCATTCGAACAATATCAGGAGCATTTCCATAGAGTAACTTTAAAGGAGGACCGTGAATCCCTTGGGCTTCAAAATGCTTTTTGATTTGCAGTGGTTTCCACCATATATTTATTGCTAGTTGAAGCAGAAGCAGAAGCATTCCTAAACCAGCTGAAACCACAATTGAAACCCAGAAAAGCCATTCCATGATGACAAGATTTCTTTTCGGTGATTTCATAAATGAATTGAAAGCTGAAACTCACCACGCTTTAAATTTATATCTCTTCCTTGATTCCCATTTCTTCAGAGATGATTACATACATGTTCCACGTGAAGTTAAGTTTGATATACAATCACAGAAGCTGTAGCCTGTTGCCATGACCAATTATTTTTCACGTGGGGACAAGCAAATGAGACCAAAAGGACAAATGGGTTTCCCAAGCAATTGGGTGACCTATTGAAGTTAAATGGGTTCTCTAGGGAAGATAAAAGCGTCCGTTCCATGTCTGAATAGTCTGAATAGTCTTGCATGTGCAGTACCAATTGGGCAAATATGACATATTGAATGTCAAATTATAACGAGACAAAGACATAATTTGCCATGGGCCACGGCGGAGCGGATCGTGCTGCAGAGAATTTATACGAGAATTTTTGGGGTCCCATGGAAATTCAATTATTTCTGCAAATATATTATAATGTATGTGATGGGCTGAAACAGTTTTGTGGAGGGAAGCAGATTTAGAGGGAAGTATTTGGAGGGAAAATACTCATGCAATACTTTGTTAACAGCTAGCCAAAAAAATGGAATGCAAGTGTGAAATTTTCAGCCCCTAACTAATTTCTATCGCTAAAACAATCTCTTTTATGCAGTTGTTGCTCCACATTTCAAGGGCGAGATTTTGTTTTATATTGTAGTTGCAACCATAAATGTGCATGGGACCGTCGACCGCCGATTCCCATTGCAATTGCCCCCTACATGGGATTGTTGCCTAAGACATTTTTAAAATGGAAATCCATTTTATAAGTTATTAAAATATAGATGGTTTACATTTAAAAATACTTCATTGTGGAGATTAAGATTACAAGAGATTTTAACAACTCGAAATCCATTTTATAGTTATTAAAATAAAGATGGCTTATCTTAAAAACTAGTGCCGCAAGGCCTCATCCAAAGAAAGAGAGAGCTTACTCGGCACCGCCTTGATGCATCGCTTCAAGTCTCTTGAGCTACAAGATAATGCTCAACACTGGATATCTCTGTGAGTTGCCGAATGGAATTTGAAGCCAATGTAGCACGAGTTGAATGAGAGCTTGAGCTTGTGCCTATATCTAGAGGGGGTTGTCTAAGGGATTGGACTCGAGCAACGAGATTCGTCACTTACGAACCCGAGCCACCTACTTGTCGAAACGGCGGAGGAAAAGCCACCTAGTCTTTTGTGAGACCGGATTTACTTCATGTCTATAAAGAAGCTCTCCAATCCAATTCTCTTGGGAGTTTCATCAATCAAGGGAATATTAAATTCATTCCTAAAGTTGGTGATCTTGAGCAGATTAATAATTGATGGCCTATTACCCTGCTAAATGTCTCCTATAAAATTCTTGCTAAGGCTCTGACTCTTTGTATAGTTGATCTTTCACCTAAAATTGTTCGCCTTGAGCAAACCGGTTTTGTCAAAGGCTGGCACATTCAGGATAATCTTATTGTGGTTTGGGAAGTTATGGAATGGGCCCAAGTTTCTCTACAATGACCACTCTTTCTCAAAATTGATTTTGAAAAAGCTTATGACCGCATCAAATGGCCCTTTGTTTTGGCTATGCTCAAAGCCCTTGGTTTTGGAGAATTTTTCATCTCTCTTATCGAACCTGTTTTCTAATGCTTTGAGTCGCCTAACCATCAATGGCCATCAATCTGCTGGTATCAGTCTCTTCCGCTCTATCAAACAGGGATGTCCTCTTGCACCAGCCTTGTTTGTTTTAACTGTGGATGCATTAGACTACCTAATTGCTCATCAGGCAGATCAAGGTCACATTCGGGGATTTTCCTTCCTAATCATGTGACACAACTCATTAATGGTCATTTTGTCGATGATTCCTTTCTTACTATTGCAGAATCCAAACAAAATGTGGCTATGGTCTTCGATTGCCTTGATACTTTTTGCCTTGCTTCCGGTTCCAGTATTCAGATGGCTAAAGCATTGGGCTACCGGAAAATTTACTTGTCTATACCATACTGGTTGAAGACCTACCCCTGGAAATGGATTGGAAGAGGTGAGTAGTTCAAATTCTTAGGCATTCCTTTTGCCTTTGATAGTGACTCTATCATGCTATGGCAATATGTTCTTAACAAAGTTGAGCAAAAGGTTTCTCAGTGGTCTTCTAAGCCACTCTCTCTTGCTGAAAATTCCAAGTGTGTACCAAGATTCTTGCATCCACCCATGTATATTACTCGAGTGTTGGTGCCCTTCCCGTGCTTCGTTTTCCAAACTTGCCAAGTTGTTGCGGGACTATCTTTGGTGTAAAAGTTTTGGTTCAGCTAGTTTTCATAGGGTGGCCTGGGAAGTCTGTTGTCTCCCTCACGATCAAGGTGGCATGGGAATAATTGATGTTCATTAACAAAGTGTGACCTTATGTTCTAAATGGGTTATGCGTTGTCTCACCGGCAATCGGGGCTAGAAATTTCTTCTTTGACACTTCATAGCTTCCTGCTCCGTATGGCAAAAAATGTTGGAGCAATATTGGTTTGCACACCTTGATTATCACTAAGGTCCCAGTTGGTATCATTGGCACCTTTGTTGCCAAAAGCATCTAAAGCCTTTGAGATGGTAAAACCCTTGTTGCGCTAGATCGACGATGGTTTTCGCATTGGGCTCTCTTTCAATTATCAGAATCTTTGGTGGTCTCCCATCATCACTAATGATAATCTTCCACTTGTGGAAACTCGGGCATCAAAGCTCCGCTCTCTCAAAATTCATGCCATCCAGGATTTGGTCACCCACAAAGACTAGGATTGCTGCTTGAGCTTAAGATGAAATTCATCTTACCAATTCAAACCTCCTATCTATCTGTTGTATTCAAGAATTATTTCTGATGTTATGCTCCACAAATTGGGGCTTAAACCTTTGAGCGAGTGGTGGCATGATTGACGGTGGAATCAGGGAAATCGCCTTCCTCCGCTATAATGCTAGAACCACTTATCAGCTTTTAAGCCTAGTCTCGCCTACCATTGCCAAACTCAATGCACATTGGATTCTCGCATTTTGCGCATTTCACTTGGCTTCGTTTCGGCTATATCATGCTTGGAATCCTCTTTTTGAGCCTAAAGTTAACCATTTTCTCTGGTTCCTTATATATCGGGTCTCAATCCAAGACGACTTAGTCACATTAGCATCCCCAATCCTAAATGCCCCTTCTACTCTAGACTTGAATCTTTTAAACATTTATTTTGATCTTGTCCCCAACTATTTGGAATTGGATTCATTCCTTTTTCCAACCTTGCCATCCAAATTTTTTTCGGAGTGGCGTCTAGTTTTGTTTGGTGACTTCAGTCCATGACCACATTATATTGATACTCTATGGAAATTGTTTAGAGCTTGTATTCTTTTTCATATTTGGAAAGCTCAAAATACTTTGTTATTCCAAAATGATCAATCTGTTACTTTTTTTCCACTAATGACAAAGTGGTTATTTTGTCTACTATGCGAATCTGATTAGGCTTTCGAGCCCAAGTCGAAAAGGTTGCCTTGGGAGTTTTCTCATTTACGAAAGTTGCTCACACACTAGGGAAGTGCGCCATGCACTATGAATCGGGTCCCCTCGGATCGTTATCATCGCCACCTTGGCCATCTCTCCTCCGCAAATGCCACATGCGAACCGCGCGCAAAATTTGCTCTCAGCCATTGCTCCGCCTCCTCGAGTCACCCTTTAGCTTCGTCCTCCTTGATCGGGAGCCCTCCCTGAGGGGGAAAGGCATTACTAGTTCTCCACTGTGGGGCTCTCCATCACTTGATATGCAAAAATGGCTAGTTCTCCCCTCGAGTTGGGGCAATATTGTTCCTTTGCAGATATATATGCCTGACCATGATGGTTGGCGGCGGAACCTCCCTCGGTCGAGCCGAACAAAGGAGTGTTTATCCCTCCCCAAGATGACCCTCTTCCTTCTCCTGCGACTGCGGTGTGTGCCTAGATTTTCTGATTTGATGTAATTGTGCTCTCTTCTTACCCTTTGGGCGTTTTGGTTATTGCCTACGTGGCGTTTTGTGGGACCGTGAGTTTTTCGGTCGACCCTACTAGTGTAACACTCTTTTATTAATATAAGTTAAGGGTTGTTCCAATAGTAAAACTAGTGTCGCGAAGTGGTTTCTATTGTCCTTAAAATTTAACATGTTTAATTTTATTTAATAGATGTTAATCATATTATATTAATAATTGTTTTACTCTGATTTTCTTATTTTTAAGTAAATAATTATCATATTTAATTGTGTTCAATCATATTATAGTAATAAAATGGTGTAAAGTGTTTTGAAGATAGAGAATTATTACGAGAATGGAGAATTAATCACTACTATCATTTTATGATATTATTTTCTAAACAAAAATATTATTGCTTATGTTTGAAAATATCTTTAAAAGAAAAAAAAAATCGGCCGAAATGTTTGGAATGATAAATAGCTAAGGTTTGATGCGATGACTCTGTTAGGGTTTAGGTCCATGTTTGTTGTTGCCCATACTGGTTTGTTATCATACCATCATTTTCTTGGGATTTTGGCAGGATTTTTGATTTACTCACATAGTTAATTCGTTGAGTCGGCCATTTACTCCGCCCTTTGGGCAGCATTACACCTATATTTATGGCTTCCCTCTCGCCGCCTCCATCTATTGATGCAAGTTTGGTTGATGGAATGCTTGGCTCCCATGGCTCCCAAGAAAGCGAGGAAATTCATCCCGAAGGTCTTCGACAAGGTAATCATTCTAACTCTGAGACTCCTTTGCTTGATGTTGTGCTTAATTTACCAGAATTTGATAAAGCTTGTAACTGGCTCGAATCATTCACCCTTGTTGGGTATTTTGTTGGTTGAGTCCCCCAAAGCCCATTGAAACAATGGGTTCACAACCATTAGCAACATCATGGTGTCAAGCTCGAGGGAGTGCAAAACCTCACCAAGGGATTTTTTTGTTTTGTTTCAATAATGTTGAGCATTACAAAGTCATTGTCAACCATGGCCCTTGGTTTATTTGAAACACACTGGTTGTATTCTCTCATTGGACTAGGGAATTCCATGTTTTAGAGCAAGCCAAGCTTAAAATCCCGTTTTGGCGGAATTTCTTGGGCTCTCTCCCCTTATGGGGATTTGTTGAACATTTGATCAAACCTTTGGGTTGACTTATTTGTTTAGAACAACCCAATTTTTTCAATGCTCGCCTTCAAAAAGTGTGTTTGCATTGAAGTGGATTTATCCAAAGACCTAAAAGACACCATTGAAATACATGTTAGGGAAACCCATTTTTCTTAACAAGTGCTTTACATTAACTTACCTGATACATGTTTCTGTTTCCAAGTGTCTGATCACATGATTCGTGAATGTCCTCCCATGGCCGAATCTCACCTTACGTCACAAGAAAAGTTGCAAGCGAAGTTCAAAGACCCTTATTTTGGGGATGGGTGACCACAACAATAAAAAAAGGGATGCCACCCATGGCCCTGTAAAACCCTCACCTTCCTCTATTCACCAGTTAACGTTAATGGTTTCATTTCTTCTATCACTCCAATCAAGCAAGTTGTGCCTCAATTTCCCATGACTGTTCTAACCCCATCCCACTCTCTGCTACCCTCCTCCACTATCATTCCCTTGAAATCTCCCACTTCCTCGGTTTCTTTTCCTCTCCAGTTACTAGAAGCACCATTCATGGAAGATAACCATATGTAATTTGCTTGAAAAGATCACCTTAGTCATTCCCATAGCCCTACCCCCACAGAGAGATGGTGAATTCATGTAAGAAAAATGTAGATCATGGTCAGTGGTAGATGTTTCCCAAGTCACTTCATCTCACAACCCGCTTTTATTCCCTCTCCAATCTTGATGATAAGGGATCTATGTATCTAATTTTTTTCAAATGATTGTGTACTCTTGGAACATACGTGACCTTACTAATCCCACCCAGAGGTAGCTCGTTAGGGATAGTTGTCTCCATTTTCATCATATACATGTTTTATGTCTGCAAGAATTTAAACTTGTAGAATTTTTACTCCAATCTGGTGATCACACTATTAGGCCCCATGTTGTTTTCCATGTGTCCAATCATGACCCTGGACATGGAGGGGTCATGACCTTTATTTCCCTTGAATTTATGCAGCATGTGATTTTTTGGGGCTCTAACCCCACCCACCGAGTGGTTTGGACTCTTTTTTATTTTGACGGATGCATCCTCGGGCTTGCCAATATTTATGCATCTAATGATGTTGTTGAGAGAGCTCTATTTTGGAGATGGTTTGTTGACTCCTTACCTAATGCTCTATGGATTTTCTATGGTGACTTTAATATGGTTGAATTCCTAGAAGACAAGGTTGGTCGCTTACCTATGCGTTAGTGTGCGAGAAGAGTGAGAGGCTTGGTTTTATTTGAGGCACAAGCTTGGATTGTTTGATCCTAATATCCCTTTTAAAGATAGTTTTTCCTCTTCCTAGTTCACTCGGGCCAACTTTCGAAGGGGAAAGATCGAATTGACCAGTGTAGACCTTGTCCTGATGCCAAGTCAAGACTTCTTCTATCTTTCCCCCAATCTTGATATACTACTTATTGTTGCTGACACTACTCTTATTTATGATCATTCCACCCTTTTCTTTGATATTACCTATATTTCTCATGTTAAAAAATACAAAGTTGTCCTATGTTTTGCAAGGGTAAAATTCCACTTGAAAATAGGACAACTATACCCTAGCGTCAAAATTTTACATTGTAGACCTTCCCAGAAACCCCTCTAGATCAACCTATCCCCTGTATCAGGACTATCCTACCCTTATAAGTGGTCCAATGTGTTGTGTTAATGTGTCTATAAGTGATTTAGGAAAGAAAGTCCATTCAAGTGCTTCCAAGTTGGTGTCACTCGGAGTCGATCCTTCATGGGCTCAAAATGGCTATTTTTAGCCTTTTTGAGACATGTGCATATTCTTTGGAGTTGAGTTCAAGCCCTAGATTCATCAAGAGGGTGTATTCATGAGCCAAGATCATCATGCAAGTGATTTTGGAATATTTAGGGAATATTTGGTGGTTTTGGAGCAAGTTCATCAAAAGTGGCTTTTTGAGGCCAAGGGAGCTTGCAGACTCGCGAAAAGTACTTGAACTTCGGAGATGATTCCTAGAGATCCGTAATGAGTTAAGAGACAAAAAAATATCAATGGAAATCAATTTCAGTCCTCTACATGGTGGTAATCTCATATCCTTCTTAAGCCCCATGAATATTTCTAGGAAACTCATTCTTTACAGACCTAGCTGGAAATACCAAGACAAATGAAGTTTTTTGAGAGGGTTGTAAGAATTATCAATGCATTATACACATCCAATCCTTCCACAAAGGTCATTTCTAGTCAAAATCATATAAGGAAGTGCATAAAAATACCTTCTTGGGATCCCGAGATATGGTGTTTTCAAATCTCTTCCCAAGGCACCATGTTTTAACAGTTAGTCAAATTTTTGAAGGACACATGTCAGAATGGCACTCAAGTGCACTTTTGTGCCCCCATTTTCCCTATCCAAGGGGATATGGGGGATAAAAAATTGTGCCCCTCCTCCCATAGAGCCCATGGACGTGCAATATGACCCTGGAAACCTTCGGTAAGCTCATTTTGGCCTTTTTCTAGCCCCCTCCTCAACTCACGCATGTGTGACAAGTGTCACCCTAGGGATAAGGTGCATTTTTTCCCCGTTTTCCATTTACAAGGGGACAAGGGGGAAAAAATGTGCCCCTCCCTCAAGGTATCCAAATGCTATAAAAACCATACTTCACCATTTTCTCTTATTTCCCCACATTCCTCCATTTGCACTCAGAACTCTGAGAAACGTTTCCATATTCCTCCTCCATTTTTATATATTTCATTCATTCCATCATCCCTCCATGATCTCAGCACCATGATTTTGTAAATAAAAACTCAAAAATCCATGCTTCAAGCTCCATTTTTGTTCCAGAACAAAGGTGCACATGAAAATTTAAAAATCACATATCTAAAAAAATAGGGCATGACTTGATCTAAAAAATTTTGAATTCTTCTACATTTTTAGAGGACGTAAAAATCTAGGTGAGTATTTCACATGCGCTAGGGAGAAAAAATTTTCGGTGAACAAACCCCATTTTCCCAGCACCAAAAATTAAAATTTTAATATCTTTATTTTAGAGATCGAGGTTGAGCGTAACTTCAAAGGTGTAACAAAGACAAAAAACAATATCATAAAAACTAATTTCACCAAAATCCAAGGCATAGAAATCCAATTCATAAAAATTTCAAGCCTCCTACATGGGAACTTACTATTTAAAGTAAGATCTCATAGTGAACAATTTCAACAAAGGCAATGTGCACAAGGAGCATCCATAAGGAGAATCGAAGTGAGTGAAGTTGGAAAGGGTGAGAAAATCCATTTTCTAAAAATAGTAAATCCCCCTTTCAAGTACAAAGAAGTGCCTTGGCCATCATGAAATTCAAGTTCACAGGCATCAACCCAATCCCAGCTCTTTTGTCTAAGTATTCAGATGTGGGGGACAATAGTGTCGCTCACATAGACCTTGAAAATATCGAAAAAATGAATGCTTAGTAGATCAAGAGAGCCATCGGAGGACAAAGTTCTCACAAGCAGGTTGATCCCTAATTGTGGTTATATGTGTCCTCGAGATGACATGGTTGTCATGGTTTCATTGTCTAAGTGATTGTTCCAGTATCCCATTCACATGTGCAATCAAAATATCGAATGAATAACGGTGTTTCATGGTTTGAATTGGTTGTTTCATATTACGGAACGCGTGCATCCTTCACTGTTTCCATAATGTACTCATCGGTTCGCATCACTTGTATGGCGGGTGCATCATTTCGTGGGTAATATTTACCAGAGTGAAACATGGCAATGTCGCAAAGGATCATCACGAGCATTGCTCACAGGTCATATCGAATCAACATCAAGAAATCTCATCAGTGTTTTCAAACACTCATTCTACAGTCCAAGTTGTCTATGCATCATGTACCTCAAAGGGATTGTTGTCATCACCGACATGGAAAAATTGTTCAAAATACTCTTCATCAAAGCTTTTCGATGAGCACAACAGTGTGATTATGTAGCATAAGTCATCAAAGATTGATTTCTATCCTCAACTTCTTCGGAGTAGATCTCAGTGAGCAACACCCATAGTCATCAATGTGATCATTCAAAAATGTTTCTAAAATCTCGGTTGAGGTGTTTGTGCATCATCTCAAGGATATTTCTCATGGAGTAAAAATTTCAAAGATCCATAGTTCACCGAATTGGAACATTTCATAAGATCACCATGCACGAGGATTCATTATCTAGGCAATATCCTAGCACATGCATTCATATTGAGGTAATTAAAATCAATAAAATGAAAGTCAATATACCAGTATACATTAGGGGTTAAAAGGGTTTAATTAATTAATATTTTGAATTAGGTATTGGGGGTAGGTTATAGATGTGGGCCAAAGAAGAGGTAGGGTTAATTTTAATATAAAACTAAAACATTTGAACCCTAGTTTTAAAAACTAATTACCTTAAAATTATAAAAGGATTTTGGTTATAAAGTTAAATTATAATATCTTTTTAAATAAAGAAATCTCAATTAGGAGATTCTTAACCAAGAAATAATAAGATCGTAGGAAACTGGGATTGAGTATGTTTCTCGACACAAATGATATTATTTTAGTATCTTATTTATTTAAAAACTATTGATAAATGATTAAAGTTTAACATTAAGGTAATTGGTAATAGGTCTTACATGGCTTCAAACTCTTTTTCTATAGAAAATGCGTATTAATAAATTAATCATTGAGTAGGAAATATGATATATTTTATGTTTCATATATTACGGTAGAAATAAAAAGGGGTAAATAAAATTATAATGTAAAATTGGGTAAGTAAGGTACATAGAAAAAATAGGGGGTATTTTCATTCTAATAATATAACGGGAGGGGGTATTATAAATTGAATAATTCGAGGTAAAAACTAACATTAAGGGTATTTTTTAATATCCTTTGAATGTACGTGTTATACAATACTTTTACTACGTGAACCCCCCATGCAGTCGGGTAACAAGGCAAAGGCGGATAGGCATCATCTTCATCAACATTCCTTCTTTTTTCTCCTCTCTCATTCTCTCTCCTCTTCCCTTCCCTACCTTTTTTTCTAATTCTTCGTTGTGAGAAATCATGACGTTCGTCCTATTCACTTAAATGTGACTATAATAAAACATTTTAATAAGTCACTCTTAATTAATAAAAGGGGAATTAAATTCATCCCTTAGGATTCAAAAAGTCACATGTTGTGAGGGACATATGAACAATCGCGTGGGGGTAGGCGAAGATTCTTTCAAGGTTCTATAAATTGTAATGACAACCTCATTTCAAGGGGTTGTCAATTTTGTATGTTCATGAGAGATTATTACTTGTGAAGACACAAAATAGATAGTTATTTTCTCTATTCCCACTCTCTATGTTCTTCTTGTTCTCACTATGTACAATTTTGCCAAAGAATCAATGAATAAAAGAGTTTATTACCCTTGTTGATAAGAAGATTTTTGAAACTTTGTGTTCTTGATCTTATCTTGTCTTATTACAAATTGCAAAGTTGTTTTTCTTCTTTATCAATGTGTGTTGAGGTAATCTAATTAATGGTTGTAGGCATCTGATTTTCTACCTACAATATTAATCCTCCCTCTCTTTTTCCCACTCCATTTCTTACTCTCTCAACAAATTCCTCTATTGTAAGCAATTACGCAAGATTTTTTGACGTAGGGTCGGTGAAGTGTCCCCTATCGAACCCCAGTCGTTAGTCCATCGACAATTTTAATTTCACGCACACATAATAATTGGAGTTGCACCACCCAAGCAGAGGGGCCTAGAGTCCTAGAAACGTTAAAAGTGCAGATACCCATTAATTTTTCCACCTAAAATTTTTTTCTTGCCAACATTTTTTGGCACCCACCAGGCAGACTTGGCAGCAATCTGCACCCAAAATACAATCACAAGAAAATACAAAAATCAAATATTCCAAATATACAAAAAATCAAAATTTTGAAAAAAAAAAAAAGTTGATTGAAATCCATTGCTAAAAATCCCATTGTTGATTCATGTGAATGACCCTTCATATTCCACAGTGTCCTTTCGTATTCCCATTGTAATATTTTCCCAAAACTGGCTGAAAGGAGATATACCAGGATGAATATGCTAAGAGGAATTGTTGATCCCACTTTCGAGGCTCTACAAAATCCATAAGAAAAAAATCAGATATAATCCATATTTCTTCTCTCAAGCCTCTTCTCCATCTAAATCTTAAAGCGGTGCCATTTGAAATCTTATTCAAACTCCCATCGATACTCCTCCTACAAATTATCCCATCTTTCAACCACCATTGAACATTGAATTCCCTAGTGAAGAAGAAATAGAACCAGAAGAAGAATTAGGAGAAGAGTTTGTAGGAGCAGAAGCCAAAGCTGAAGTAGAAGGAATAATGATAAATGAAGAAGAAATACCCCAACCCATTGTTATATGGGGGAGGAATCCATGACTAATTTATCTTACACCCCATCTTCATGATTTACCAACAGGTTCCCATAAGAACTTTCCAAAGTTCAAAGGTGACGACACCTAGCTTCTTGAAGAACACATCTTTGCCTTCATCACATCATGTGGAATTATTGGAATCAAACACAAGGAAATTGTTGTGAGATTGTTCATGGAATCACTTCAAGAAAAGCAACTTAGTGGTTCTACCTCTTACTCCCTAGATCCATTACTAACTGGGAGGAAATCAAAACTAGTTTTGAAGAAAGATTCAAATCCACCGAATATTGTCAAGACCTTCTAGTCCAATGGCTCAAATGAAGAAGGAATCCAATGAGACTATGAGAGACTTCGTATCCCATTATAACAAGTTACTTAAAAGGATACCTCTTGAATATGTGCCCTCCAATAACAACGTAAAAATATTCTTCATAAATGCTCAAATTCTAGAAGTAGGATTCTTTCTCCGAAGGGTTCGACCAAGGAATCTCACACAAGCACAAATAATGGCCATTGAAGTTGAGGATGACCTCATCCTATCAGAAAAATCAAGAATCCCTCAAGGAAGGATAAATCCCAACATCCTAAAGATGAGAGAACTAATCTGATGTTGTAGAAATTGGTAAACAAAGTGACAAGGTTGAAGAGAGAAGTTTCCCAACTAGAATCCCATCAAATTCATAACATAAATTAGATTGCAGGAGCACCCCAAAGGCTTTCCTTAGATGTTCCACCTATCAATGCAAACTGAAAACTCAAAAAGATGAAGAAAGGATTAAACAAGAAATTGAATATAATGTTTTCTTAAAGATTAGAGAGCTTGAGAATGATGCATAAATCAAATTCTATGAGTATTATGGAGGTGATGAAGATGATGAAAAAGATGCACCTAGTTTCTCATGTATGGTATTCACCTATTCTCGGTCTCAAAAAGGAGCTTGTTCCACTAATTTTGTGAAGAGGAAGAAGGTTGAAGATCCTCATGTGGAAAATCTAGAAAAAAATAATAAACAGTTGAGGATCTCCACTTCCACCCTCCATAGAGTATTCCTTGGAGAAACTTGATCCCTGGAAATAAAGAGGTCACCTATTATTCCAAGTAAGTCTTCACATGCCCCTTTTAAACCTAACTTCACTCTTATAAAATATATTCCTAGAAAATGCCTCTAATGTATCTCCTAAATCAACCTCTTTTTCCTATACTTATACTCCCTTCTCCAAGCCTATCTCGACTCCAAAATTAGTTCATTCCCCTTGACCGCACATGTTCCATTCGATTATGTTGAACATGCAAACAAGACAAAAGTTCAAATTACTATATTTGAGTAGTTACTGAAAGAAACCCAAAGAAATTCAATAGGTTAGTCGATGTTGTTAGAGTGGTTTCCCAAAATCCAACACTATGAATCCCAATCCTAAAAGCCTATTACCAAACCCACCTACACTTCCATCACAAAACATGTTTTCTTTGAGTGCATCAAAGACCGATAAGGTTGATCCTTTCTATGTTTCCCTTCTCATCGAGAGAATACAGAATGAATAATTACATAATAGATTCAGGAGCCTCTAACAATGTAATGCCTATGAAGGTCACCAATTCCCTCAAACTCACCGTGACTCCAGACGATGGCTCTTGTTACTCCATGGATTCAAAAGAAGCACCATTTCTATGGAAGGTTAAATATGAACAAGTAGCTCTTGCCAATTTCTAGATAAGAAGGTGTCAATGACTATCTTGGCATTAGACATCTCGACTACATTTGGAATGTTGTTAGGTAGAAGCTTCTCAAGATTTTGGAGGGAAAATCCAGATGAATTGGTCTTCTATGACCATAATGGTTAAAGGAGATATGGAGAAGTTGCTTCCTCTAAAAAAATATGAGATATACATTGCAAAATTTAGGAAGCCCAAGAGCCAATATCTTGTACCAAGATAGCATGAGAATGAATCGTTTTGTAACAACTAAAGAAGAGGATGAGATTCCCATATTGATATGACAAAACATCCCTTTCTGAGGGGGTATTGAGCTTAAATAAGTATTGATAATCTTTTATTTTTAAGAGGATGACCCCAAATTGCCAAAAAAATGCAAGCCAAAACAAATATGAAGTGGTCCTTGATGAGTTCCAAGTGAGCAATCAACTTATGTGCTTACCCATGATGAGGATACATTCTCATTCCCATTTGAAGATTAATATTCTCTTGATCATGTCATCCATAAAGAAGAAACCAAGCAAATTGTGACGAAACTTTGAAAGGTTTGAAGGAAGAGTCTTTGGAAGAAATCCTAAGAGCTTCAGGAGAAACAAAAGATCCTAATCTAAGTCTTGAACTCCTAATGTAAGATATGGATCTACAAGACAAACATGAATCTAATTTTGGTTTCTCAACTGATTCAAAAGTTGGTCATGACGAAACAAAGCAAGGTGAAGAATCTGATGTCCCTTCTGAGCCAATGGGTGATAGATGAAATGATGAAGTTGAATTTTTATCCTTTCCATTCAAGAAGAAGATTCTTTTTGTGATGAAAAATTTGAGACAAAGAGTTTTGAAGTTAAGGCTCCCCCGACAAAGAAGTAGTTAAAGGAAATGAGCCTCGGGATAATGGAGTAATTCTTCCAAATGGTTGCCTCAAATCACAAAATGAAGATTCTTCAAATGAACGTAAAGGTGAGATTTTGGTAGTCCCAAAGAAGGATTCAATGTAAGAAATATTGGAAGCCACAAAAGGTACAGAAGATCCCGAGATGAGTCTTGACCTCTTGAATCATGTCATGACCATGCAAGATGGGTATGAGGTTATTTATGACCCTCCAGCCAATATCCAAGACTCTCATAATGGAGTGAAACAAAATATGTATTCAAGGCATATTGTATAAAATTGTGTCCATGAACATGAATTTGGGAAAGGAGAAATGTCAAGATACTCAAATTGTTCAAACAAAAATCATCCATGGGGAAACGATGAGATGCTCAATGAAAATTTAGCAATGTGGGTGAACATGAAAGGCAATTGGCATTCCAAAACTAATTTCAAGGAAAGTAAAGGCAATGGAATTTCTGAGCAAAGTTTTGAACATCAAAGAGATCGTGTAGGTTCACTCTTCCTAAGCATACATGTAGTCATGAAAGTGCCTCGGATTTCATAAGCAGTTGAGAAAAGGAGGCTACTTTCTCGAAATGGTCAATGACTTCTAGAACATCATCATTAAATGATACCCCTTCATGGGTAACTTTTAAAAAGGAAAGTGCTTTAGTGAAGGTGGGGTTCCCCTATACTGCACTATACATAGATGATTTAGGTGTGTTTCCTTTTCCCTATTGTCTTTTCTTTCTTTCATTATGGTGTGTTTCCCTTCCATCGCGTGTGTGTGTGTTTTCCTTCTAGCTACCTGTTGCTTTTAATGACTCCTTGTAGCACAATGGATAAGGTACTAGTCCAATTTTTAAATTGAAGATTATGGGATTCCTCACGTTATGTCCTCATTTTGCTTGATCCACAACATTTACCCAAGCTAGAGCCAAGTTTTGTCCTATGTTTTTGCACAGAAAAATTCCACTTGAAAACTATTAGGAATTTTGGATTTTTAGTGTTCCATAATTATATATTATAACGAAGTTGTTTTTTGTTGAAATAACTCACTTTGGAATAGAAGAGTAGTTTCCTACTTTATAGGAAAATCTCTTCCTATATATTTTCTATCTCAGATGAATTAATACATAGTCATATTATTATATTGTATTTGTTCAATCTGAACCAAATCTATGATTTGGTATCATAGTGGATTTCTATGAGAGAATAAATAAGATTTCCATTGGTGTTTTCTCTCATACTTCACTAGATCTTAGATTTTCCTGTGTTCTATTATGTTTTGCATTGAATCATGACCTCCAACATGTTATAAATACTCTCTGTAATGATTTAAAGTTTTTCTGATTTGTTACAAATTTGTACATGAATTTTAAGCTCCTTTCAACACAAGGAACATTGCATGGATCTATTATTTACTAAAGTTATTGTTTCAAGACTTGACACGAAGCACTATGATGGAAGCGCAACTGAAGGAGCACCATCAGAGATAACAAAGTATAGACTTTGAGAATGTAATAATGTAATGTTTTGTTGGATCAATGTATATATTGACAGTGATGGATGGAGAGTTGATATTTGTATTTGTCCTAGTATTTTAGGAGAACAATCATAAAATACTACGAGAATTGGTTGGCTACGTTAGAGAACAATTTTTTCACAGATGTAGAGACTGCATCTTGGTTTTGCGTTGGAATTAATTGGAGGAAGAAGTGTTACAATAAAATTAATTTTCCAAAGATTTTCCTTAGGTAAGATCAAATTTCATGCATTAAGTCAACATTGAATGCTCATTCCAAAATCTACTAGTTGTATATTAGTGAGTCAGTTGTGTGTCAATTTCTGATATATATTTTTATTAAAGTCAAGTGTCTCTGAAACATAAAGGGTTTGTTATTGTCAATATTATCTGGTTCAAGTTTGTCAATTTTGTGGAGTTTCAAAATGGAAAAGATAAATCTAATTGAAATATTTGATGGGAAAGACTTCCACACATGGAAAGTACGAACCCAACTACAATTGATCAAAGAATACTTATGGGACATTGTCGATGGAAAAATTAATAAACCGAATGATGCAGATGAAGCAGAAAATGGGAAAGTAAGGATCAGAAAGTAATAACAATTATCAGCCTTGGACTATCTGATGCATATTTGCATCATATCGATCTAACCAAGTCATCTAATAACATTTGGCTGACATTGAACAAGTTATTTGGATTTCAAGCAGGTAGTCCAATAATGGCGTTGAAGCAAAAAATCTTTGGGATAAAGATGGGAGAAAACAACAATATGGTTCAACATATTAGTATGTTTCGATCCATTTTGAATCAATTAGCAGGAATAAAAGTTGAGGTGGATAAATAAGATGCTAAAGCAATCTTACTAAATAGCTTTCCAAAAGAGTATTCAATATTGTTTTTACTCTTAGTAAGATCAATCCTAGTTTGGAAAACTTAATTTCCTCTTTGCTTGATGAAGAAGAAAAAATCAAAAGGTTTGTACCAAAAGAAGAAATAGTAATGGTTGCAAAAAATAAGTCATCCTTCCAGAAAAATACACATCAATTCAAATATTCAAGAAAACACCTTCTATGTCATTACTGTAAAAACCAGACATCGTTTTATAAATTGTAAGAAAAGAGCTCAAGATGTCTTAGATGATAAGTTGGATCAAAAGGCTTTAGTTGTTGAATAAGATGATTGAGATGATTATTCTACTCTTGCAAGTGATAATGAACTTATTGATTATCCAAGTGATGAAGATTATGTGTACTAAGCATCTATAATCTTATTGGAGGATGGAGGAAATGGAGGTAGGAGGACAATCAACGTCCTCTAGTTCGTCACTACCTTAGAGGCCGCATATTGCTTTAGTGACACTTTTTTTATATGATGAATGAGAACAGAAGTGCATCCATGTTCCTATGTGTAGTATAACATTTTTGTTTTCCCTTTTATAATGATGATGTGGAGATTTGTACCATTGATACTATTGCAGAAATTATTCTTGACCTGATTGACTTGATGGTTGATGTGAATTGGTTGATGGGTCCCAATTCATGTATTCACTGGATATGTTGATGAGACCCTATTCATGGATGATGTAGTTCCCACAATAATCGGTGTTGAGGATTATAACATGTGCAAGCTACAAAGTGACATGTTGTTTGGTTGAATATGGTGTTTTTCTCCCATGTTCACACTAAGAGGGGGAATGGTAACAATTTTGGATTGTTAGTGCTTCATAATTATATAATTGTAACAAATTTGTTTTTGTTGAAACAACTCGCTGGAATAGAAGAGTAGTTTCGCTACTTTATAGGAAACTCTCTTCCTACATATTTTCTATCTTGGATGAATTAATACACAATCATATTATTATATTATATCAGTTCAATCTGAACCAAATCTATGAAAAACAAGACAACTAGACCCTAGTGTCAAATTTTACATTGTAGACCTTCCCAGACACCCCTCCAGATCATCTTATCCCCCGTGTTAGGCCTATTCTTCCCTTATAAGTGGTTCAATGTGTTGTGTCAACATTTCTATAGGTGATTTAGGGAAATCAAGTTCATTCAAGTGCTTCCAAGTTGGTGCCACTCAGAGTCGATCCTTCAAAGAAGATTAGAATGGCTATTTTTAGCCTTTTTGAGACAAGTGCATATTATCTAGAGCTGAGTTCAAGACCTATATTCATCAAGAGGGGGTATTCATGAGACAAGATCATCATGCTAGTTATTTTGAAATATTTAGGGAATATTTTGTGGTTTTGGAGAAAGTTCATCAAAAGTGGGTTTTTGAGGCCAATGGAGTTTGTACTTAGAAAAAGTACTTGAACTTCAGGAGATGATTCTGGGAGATCTAGAATGAGTTAAGAGATAACCAAAATATAAATGTAAATCACTTTCAGTCCTCTACATGGTGGTAATCTCATATCCTTCTTAAGCCCCATGAATCTTTCTCGAAACTCATTCTTTGTAGAGCGTAGCTATCGATCCCAAGACAAATGGAAGTTTTGAGAGTGTTTCGAAAGAATAAAGACATTATACATATCATACCATTATCCAAAGTTCATTTCCAGTCAAAAACATATAAGTAAGTTCTAAAAAGACATCCGAGAGCCCAGATATGGCATTTTTAAGTCTCTTCCCAAGGTACCATGTTTCAACAGTTAGTCAAATTTTTGAAGGAAACATGTCAACATGGCGCTCAAACACACTTTTGTGCCCCCATTGTCCCTTTACAATGGGACATGGGGAAAAAATTTTTGCCCTTCCTCCCATAGATCCCATGGACATGCAATATGACCTTGGAAACCTCTGGCAGTAAGCTCCTTTTGGCCTTTTTCTAGCCCCCTCCTCAACTCACGCATGTGTGACAAGTGTCACCCTAGGGATAAGGCACATTTTTGTGCCCCCATTTTCATTTTCCAAGGGGACAAGGGGACTAAAAATGTACCCTCTCCTCAAGGTAGCCAAATGCTATAAAAACCATACTTTACCATTTTTCTCTCATTCCCCCACATTACTCCATTTGCACTCCAAACTCGCAAATTTTTTTCCAATTCTCCTCCATTTTCTCTATCTTTCATTCACTCTAAAATTTATCCATGATATCAATGCCATTATTTTTCAAATAAAAACTCAAAAATCCATGCTCCAGGCTCCATTTTTGTTTGAATGAATGTGCACATGAAAACTAAAAAATCATATATCTAAAAAACCAGGGCACGACTTGATCTAATTTTTTTCATTCTTCTACATTTTCACGGGTCATATAAACCTAGGTAATGGATTTCACATGTGCTAGGAGAATTTTTTGCAACGAATAAACACCAATTTCCTAACACTAAAATTTAAAATTTTAATATCTTATGTTTTAGAGATCGAGTTAAGCCGAAACTTCTGATTAACTAAAATTAACTAAATGTAATGAAATACTAATGCTATTTAATCTAATTAGGAGGACTAAAATGTTGTGTAAATACAATAAATAGTATGAAATGATTCTAAATAATTATACTAAGTGAAATGAAAGCCTAATTATGTAAAGGAAAGAGAGAATAACTTAGTGATTATAGTAGACTGTCAGTGAGTCCGAATGTAGATTCCATAACCAAGAAGAAACACTCGGAGGCCTGCGAAGGGAAGATTTAGGAGAGTTTGAGTTGACTCGAGGTGCCCTAGAAGCACTAGGTATCTCGAGGTACCCTAGTCTCAGATTAGGTGCATTTTCCCCTCTAAATGCTCTGAATATGAGCTTTAGATGGTCGCAAGTTGATCTAAGAATCTCTCTATTATCGCACTAGATATACGAAGCTATGTCGAATGTGTTAGATAATGAAGTGACAACCTAAAATACAAAAGGAAGTATCAAACCCTAGAAAAATAAAAGATGCAAAATGAATGGGTTGGACTGACCTCAACCACCAAATTTGAGGTCTTATCACTGAGCGTTGTAATACATTTTAGAGTCGCATGTATTTCTAGTGCATGTATGCATGTCATGCCCTAGGTGCTCTTGTGCTAGTCATACTTTGTGAAGTAGTGAGCAATAATAGCTATAGAAATGTATTATAATGTGTGCATGGAATATAATAGAATCCCTCCCCCTATGGTGTGATGTTTTGATGTGAATATCTAGCCTTGATGCATGACACTAATGGATACAACCCGATGCAATGGATGCAAATCTAGATGGATTGATAGTAGTGTGTGACGTTAGGACCCTCATTATGGTCTCATAACATTGTATTTATAGGGTTTTCTTGCTTTAATTTCATAATTAATCCCAACATGACCGACCATGAAAAAGATAAGAATGAAAAATATCTAGAAAGAACCCAAAAGAGGTGGGAAAGTGGGAAAATAGACCGGGGTGCTCCGGGTGGAATCAAGGTGGCGGATTTATGCGAAACATGGAGAAAATACCAAAATGGGTGGATATGTGTGCTTGAATATACGGGAAATATAAAATAAAATATAAAGAAGATGACCAAAAGATGGGATTAATTAGTACTTTATTAACTTAAAAACCCTCTAAATATTAGTATGATAACTAGGGCTAAATAATGCCTAATGTGCAAGATTTTGTGACTACATTTTCCCCCACTTTATGTTGGTGAGCGGAAATATCGGTAACATAAAGTAGTCAAGAAGTGCGTACCTGATATCCATGAAGAGTGTAGAAGAGATGTGCCGATGGACTAGACTCAAGCATGGAATGACCAAAAAGAAAAAGTGGAGGATGTGGAATTCTAAAGATGAAAAATGCGCATAAAAAGTGATGAGAGTGAACCTAGGGCGGAACGCATGTGTAGTTGTTGTGGTGTGTAGTGTACCTACATTGTTAGTAAAGGCAAGTACCTAAAGCGGTGTGTCGTTGTTGCCCGTTATCATTGTTATTATTGTTGTTGGTGTTGTTGCCCCCAATTTGACTACTTATTTATCATACAACCGAACCTACAAAGATAAAACAATAAAGTAGTCAAATATATGTGTATGTAAATGTCAAATACGTTATGTAAAATACGCTGTAAATATGCAAATGTAAAATACGGAAATGGAAATGTCCATGGAACATGTCCACTTGATCCAGTCGAAAAAGGGTGTAGAAGGATATCATATCTTGTTATGAGTTTTTGGGAAATCTCACGCCACCCTGGCTAAAGAAGTGTAGGGAGGAAATGCTCTGTGTCCTCCAACTCTAACCGCTTCTGCTGAAATGTTGTGAAGAGATCTCTTTAATGTCCTGGTTTTTTGGGTAATCCGATGCCAACGGGCCAAAGAAGTATAGGGAGGAAATTATTTGTATCCTCCAACCTTTAACTACTCCCCATAAATGTTAAGGACACCATGTCTTGTGAAATCATTATGTATGGAGTTCGTAGACTGGTCTAAACTCACTCGTTGTATGTAAACCCATAATTCCAAGGGCGGAAAGTGCACTATACTAAACCATTGTAAATATTTTGTGTTAGTGTGAAAAAACCCTCAATGATTCCCCCTCTTTTGGGGCACATGCTATGAAGCTTAAAGGAGAATATGGCCCCAAAAGAGGACCTACCACATTCTAAACTATAAAAATCTACCCTACAAAGGGAAAGGGAAAGCACTTGGTAGAAACCAAGGCACACAAAAAAGGGGATGGCTAGCCAAAAAAAGTGTTAGTCTCCAAGTGCATGCAAAAGACAAGTGTAAAGTATGCAAACAATGTAAAACTACCCAACACAAGTGTAAACACACAAGAAACAAGAAGAAGGCGCACAAAGTGGGATGGAAACATGAGACATCACTAATGATTTCACAAGACACACAAGTCCATCATGGCAGAAAAACAACAAACAAGTGTGCATACAAGCAAAGGTAAAAACTCGCATACATTGACAAACAAAGCAAACAAGTGTAAAGATAAACAAACAAATAGTCATGGAAACATGTAATCCTGCAACACAAGTGTGTATGAGATGAATGTGGATACCCCCAATGACCAATATAGTAAGGGTAGAAGGCGAGCATCCATGTCATGTGGAAATTTATTGTATCTGTGATCACACTAACCAAAGGCATGAACGTGCATGTGTGTATGATAATGACATATAATAAATCAAGCTAACATGTGTAATAAAGTGATCATGTAAAACACTAGTAGACAAGAGTATATGTCCCCAAGACAATGTAGTATGTTGTGGATGGATGAAATGGAATGATATGAGCAATGTGCCCCCATTGTATGGAAGTGTATGTAATGAGGTTCATTTTTTCCCCTAGCAATCCGTAGAATGAACCATAAATGAGAGTGTGTCATCGGAAATGGTCAAGTAGTTGTTGGTTGTGTATGTCTAACACACTGCGATGATTGTGAATGCGTAGTGGTGATGAGATGCGACATGTGGAATATATATGCATGAATCTTATAGCGAAGCATATATCATGACTTATTAATCGATAGGTGATGATGATTTAACTCTAAGTGTATACCACTATAATATGAATAATGAAGCCCGTGGTGATTTAACACTAAGCATATACCACTAAGTGATGATTTAACACTAAGCATATAACACTACATGATGAATAAGAAGGGTGGTGATTTAACACTAAGCTTATAACACTATAAAATGATATAAGTAGGTGACGATTTAGCCTAAAGCGTATGTCACTACAAGATGAAAGGATGAGTGTGGTGATTTAACCTAAGGTGTATACCACTACGATATGCAATGATGAATGTAGGTGACGATTTAGCCTAAAGTGTATGTCACTAGTCTTATGAATATTGTATGATGAAGTGTCACAAGGGGAGTGTAAGGTCCATTTGATTTGTAAACCCTCGGCAGTCAAGTATGGACCGAGGAACTAAAGTGCATCATCGGGTGATAAGCGTAACGCATAGAACAATGCAATGTATGTAGTAGAGATGAATAAATGGTGAATAGGGTGTATAAATGGGTGGTGCGTGACGAGATTAAATGGGTAAATACGTGAAATAAATGTGATGTGTATAATGAATAGTATAACATAGAATGTAGAATAAGTGTAGAATGGATAACGTATGACGCACAATGTATGGTGAAACGCAATGTGTAATGCCTAAGTGTGGTGTGTCGGGTTCAGTGTAATGGTAATCCCTCAACGAGTCAAGTGAACCGAAGCACAAAAATGCATCATTGGTTATTGATGGTGTTATGAGCGCGATATAGTATGCCTATAAAAGATGATAATAAGTGATGGATACATCATATGTGATGCAAGACTATGTGAATATACCTAAAGAAGAAGGGGGATGTGTAATGGTTATGCCCCCAATCATGTGAAAGGAGAAACTTACCGATGAGAGTGAAGAACAAAGGTCTTTCAACCATAGGTGGTGAGGAAGAGTGTGTATGACCATGACCTAAAAGTGGTGGGATGTGAGATGATTGTTGTGTTGGTGAATGAAGTCTATAAGCATGTGAGGGATGAGCATAAGATGAATAACGTGGTGTGAAAAAAATGTGTAGGTGATGGGGATCGATGCAATGTGGTACATGACAGAGGTGAGGAATTACGTGGAATAAATCCAAGTGGTAAATGTTGTCGAGTTGGTGGGTGTCCTAGGAAGATCCCTATGCCAATGCATAGGACTATCAAAATGATTTGGTTATGTATGCAGCATGCGAGTAGGTGATCTATGATTAGATTATGCTTTGAAAAATGTAGAATGTGACATGTTAGAAGATGTTGATGACACATAAGCAATTGTATGAGGAGACACGATTGGTGGGGAAGCAAGGAGGAATACCCCTAACGGATATAACCTAATTATTATAAATTAAATTAAGGTGTAAGTGGGTCATGGAAATAGTATCTTGGGATTGAAAATCCAATTAAGTTTGAGTGTTTCACCTCAAAGTAATGTGATAAAATAGATAAGGGTAATGGGTGTAGGAGGAATACCTATGAATAATAGGGAGAAGGTTTTGCATGTTGTAGACGTTGATCAAACTGAATGTGAGAGCTTACTTTTGGTTGGGAGGAACTACCTATAAATCACAAAAAAGACCACAAGAGAGAGTTAAATAGTATATGACAATGGACTTCCTAAAAATGCTAGTTCTGGGAAGTATGATACTTCCTAGATGGCTATCAATCCACTATTTTATCAAATTAATGAAAATAAATACGAGAAGTAAAGGTCCTATTGCTAACACTTTGATTTAGGTGTCTCAAAACATTATCAATACACTAGATTAAGTAAAGTACTGAAATATAAACTAATATAGTATTAGGAAGGTGTGGTTCGGTTGGGGAAGGTCATTGAGGTGTTAGGAAAGGTCTGGGAAAGGTCTTGGATGATTTTGGGTTGTTTAGTGAAAGTTATGAGCTCGTTGTTATAGGCGAAAGTTATCGATCACGAGTGACCCGTATCGGTTAGGCGACCGATACCGGTACTAGAAAATGAGCGATGGCGGTTGGGTGACCGGTGCTAGTAGGGGCTGAAAGAGTGTAGGATGAAGGTCTGGAAGGAATTCACGTGCATCAAACAATTGTACTTCACCAAAAAGGGAGTTGCAAGATAAGGCAAGCAAAATTTTAAGAAGCAATGTGCATGCATAGAAAGCTCAAGATTCGAAAATGGAGTGGAATGAAATGCCCTTGGATTGCCATGGACCAAAAAGAAGAGGAGTACAAATAGGGGAGTAAATGTGTAACTCCCATGTAAGAGAAGATTCCTCCATAATGGAGAAGAGGAGTTACTTTCCCAAATGGGAATGTAACTCCTATGACACACTTACACATATGACAGATTCTGTAAGAGAATCTATCATAACTAAAATGACACCTAGATCCATGTCCACCTAAGTGAGATGACTCACATGGTGTAGGTGGAAATAACACTAAATAATTAAATAAAGTGATCAAAAACACCCTACACCAACAGGGGCAATATGGTGGAAATATTAAAAATGGGTGTTTTGGGCCTCTCTGTGATTGCAAAAAGAGTTAAAGGGGTTCGGGAAGGATGATATGATTTTTGTTAAGGCTCATCAAAGGTGCTATAGGTGCTAGGATGGGTGAAATGGTTTAGGTTGATGGAATAGGTGGTGAATAGGTGAAAGGTGGTATTTGGGACAGAGAAGGATCGGATGAAAGACGTAAATGAAAGAATTAAGATCAAAACAAAAGCTTAACAAATAAGAATGAATTAATTATCTGGTAACCTGTAGATTTGAAGGTGGTTGTTGATTGACGAGCATTCGTGGGAGATACGGGGATGTGTCCAGGATCACGGAAATGGACTCTATGTGCTATGTTGTGACAATACGATGCTGTGGATGAGGTGACTAGATGTTGGTGAAGACCTGATGGGCTCTGGTTTTTCGTCGAGTAACTTGAATGCTTGAGATTTTGAATGCCAAATCTTGGGTGAATGAATCAATTTAAGAACCCATGCAAAGAGTTGGAAAATATTACTTAAGGCAACTAATTTCGGTTAGGGAAGTGACGCAGTGAGAGGATAACCAACGTTGGTTAGGGAGAAATGGTGAACATTGCTAAAAATAGCTTGATTACTCCTAAATTTAGCATGATTGATCTCTTTGTTCTAGGTCAAAGTGGAAGATAACACTAGATATAGCGGGAGAGTAGTTAGACAGAGATAATAGATCATGATGATTAGGGTTAGAACAAGTCCTAGTTCATTAGGGTGATTGGCGATTGGGTCCTGGTCATTTAATGAGATTGGAATAGGTCCTCGGGATGAGGTGGAAAGGTGAGGTGGATTTTAGTTTAATTAAGGTAATTAAAATAATAATGGTGTGAGGATGAGGATTAATTTAATTATGGGTAATTAAATTAGTACGAGTGTGTAGAAGGGGTCATGGTTAGATATATATGTCGAATTAATTAATTGAAAGGGGCCAAAGGGATTGTGACCCAAATTTGGTGTCTACATTTTCCCTTTTTATCGCGTAGCTTGTATTGATAAGTGATGCTAGACAAAAACATGAGGTAGTTACCCAAGGTATGGGTGAAAGTTAGGTTGCCCCAAGTATGTGTGGAGATGATCCCCCTCAAACCAAGAATTGATGAAGTGATAGGTTGAAGTCGATAAGTGGGTTGATAAAATGATAAGTGATGAAAAATGGGGTATATTTTGGGTATATTTAATGATGATACTAGTGTGGGTAATAGGTGGGGGAATTCAAACACACGCACATGTATAGAATGCAACAAGGCACTAGGATAAAGAGCGCACAAACTCTGCATTGTTAAAGGTCGATAGTGTATCCAAACAAGGTTGATGTGGTCTAGGTATCCAAGGTATAGGATACATCTGAAACACAATGAGGCTAGGTGCATAAATGGGCATTAGGTGTGTTTCGAGAGCACCAAAAGGTTTATTTAGGATAAATGACATGGTATAGGGCAAGGCAAGGTCAGTAGGATAAACAACATGAGTAGCATCGTCGCTTCAAGGTATAATAAGTGCACAAATTTGAGTTTAAAATGGGGTATATTGGGTTGGGTGTATAGGTAAGGCCGTAGGTAAGGTTACGGTAAAGACCAAAATGTGCCCCAAATGAGATAGAGGTTATGGGTCGGTGATAAGGCAATTAAGTGAACTCGTTGGGTTTGAGTAAGGGTGGTGATATACATGTTATATTTTTTATTATATATATATATATATATATATATATATATATACCGTGTCCGCACGTTGAAGATGCAAGATTATATATAAGAGGTTTTGAGATACGTGTACTATTTATATCTATGTATACATGTATTGACACACGTAAATTCCATTTACATAGTTGATGATGAGATTAACGAGATGAATGTTGAGTATATTTCATTGTATTACTTTTATGCAAACTTGATTTGATTGATAATGTATGTTTTGATTACAGTTCCATTATATTGATGTTATGGAAACTAGAGGTTTAAGTAAGGTTGAGTCAGATGTAGGCATGGTGGAGTTAGGTGCAGGCATGGTGGAGTCATTATGGATTGTCATTGTAGTGGTGTCATGAAAATTAGACGCTTTAGGCATGGTTGAGTTGAGTTGATGTTATGAAACTAGATGATTGAGGCATGGTTGAGTCGGATGTAGGCATGGTTTGGTTTAATTTTGTTATGAGATGAGATGATGTTGTTTTGATTTCCAAGTTTATTGTTTTTATGGAAATTAGATGATTTAGGCATGGTTTGGTTGATGTTGTATTAAGTGATTTAATTCCCGGTTATTGATTTTATGGAAAGAAAATAATGATGCGTATGGTTTGTTGTACGTGAATTTCCAAGTGTTTATGTATATGGAAACTAACTAAGTGAGTTGGTTTAGCGGGGAAATGATGGGGAATAGAGTGTCTGATCTAACCTCTAAGGGCCACATGCCCTCGGAGTGCCGCCTACATAGCCCCAAAGAAAGGGCCCTTAGGCCGATGTAGTTCTCCCTTAGAATAGGGAAGAATGAGATGGTTGTAGGTAAGTTGGTTGATGTAGGTAAGGCATATTGGATAAGGTGGAGGGGCAAGGTAAGTTAGATCATATGGATTGTGTTTAGGTTGATTGGGTAGGGTAGATGAAAATAGGTGTGGGTGAAATGAGAAGAAATCCCAAATATTAGATGTCGAAGGCCAAATCCTATGTAGAAGAATCAATAAGTAGTCAAAAGGTGTGAACCGAAAAAGAAGCAAAATGCTCCATAAGTGGCAAGGACTATAAATGGCTATACAAAAAATAGGCTTATGAACTTAAAACCATATAGGCATTGCATGATTGAACTTTTTAAAGGTGAAAGAAGTTGGGTGATCACAAATTGTTACATGTGCGCCATGTCCCTTGAGTAGGCAGAAGATAATAAAGGAAGGTGAGGTAGAGTGGTGAGGGCAGCATAACCTTGTTGTGGGAAAACATGACCCTTTTGCAAGATACCCAAAACCAGAATAGGCAAGTCCATGACCAATTTTTTTGTTGAATTTTCTTTTATTTTTGCTTTCATAGACTGATTGATGTGGGAAGTCTATGTGGGATAAATAGAATATCTCCTTGAGGTTTTCGTGAAGATGATCGATGCGGGAAGCTTCAAGATAATTTTTATTTTGCTTTTAAAGAATAGTATCCTTTTTGGATAGACTAGATACAATATAGGCTAGATTTCTATAGTTGTCCTTCAAGGGAGCAGTCTATTTATAACAGCAAGAGAGAGAGAGATGTCCTTTTGAGGGAGTCACCTATTTGCAAGAATTTTGACTCAAGGAGTAGAATTTTTAGATCCCAATTTTTTTCTTTATTTTGGACTCAAAGTCATGGACGAGACTATAAAGGAGTATATGCCTCTTTTATGAAGGCAATACCATAAATCGAAAAGGTTAACTATGGAAGAGGGGGTTTGAGGTGATGAACAACCATGGGATTACATCTTGAAAAGAATGAAAAGTATCCATGAGAATCATGCTATGAGTAGAGTTGTGGTACTTACACTGAAGACAAGGCTGAATGGTGATGGATAATCACACAATTCATGTTTAGTCGTTGGTCCCAAATGAGGTATCCGATGGTAGAGGTTCACTCAAGATACATGTGTATGTGATACATAGAGTGATGTAGTACTTTATTCAAAAGTAGAATGGTCAAATATGCAAGGTACTTAGGGGTTCGGTTCGGGTTTACCTTTGAGAGAAGATAAATGATAAGCACATGATCCATAGGTCTAAGTGACGAGGTAGGGTCCAAGCCAATTAGGAGTAAACTTGCCTCATTTACTTTTCTCAGCTTTGGTTACATGTTGATTTTCCTTCAGGAAAGGTTGCGACCTTGAAGGTTTGTTCATGGACACATTTTCATAGGCACACTTGATGCATTTTTGATAGATTTGAAGGTGATCGAGAGAATTTAAATGACGTTTGTCTAAAAGCTCAAGTTATACCAAACGGTCTTGGCGAAAGTCATCATCATTGAGAATATATTTGAGTGATATATGAAGAGATGGAATTTGGACTTTGAGAGGCAGGATGACCTCTATATCGTAGACGAAAGAGAAAGGTGTGGCAGCGGTTGAGGTGTGAATACTAGTACGATAATCCCATAAGGTGAAAGGAATGTGTGTGTGCTAATCCTTACCCGATGCGTCAACCACTTTCATAAGAATTTTGTTAAGAGTTTTTTTAGTTGAATCAACTTTACCATTTGTTTGAGGATAGTAAGGTGAAGAAAAATTTAGTTGAATGCCAAAGGTGTCACATAGTTTACATAGGGTATTATTTTTGAATTGTTTTCCATTATCATTGATAAGGTGATGAGGAACACCAAAGTGACAAATGATGTGATGGTTGATGAATTCGCATATTTTCTCGGCTTTAGTAGAAATGAGAGGTACGACAAAGACACAATTATTTGGTTGAAGTGATATAGAGTATTTGATGAGACAATCAAATATTACTTTAAGGACTGCAAGGTGTTCAAACCGATGTTTAGACTTGGCAAAGAGGCCATCGACATAATATTCTAATATGTTATGCATGATGTCTTGGAAGATATAGGTCATAACACGTTGATATGTGGCACCAATGTTTGTAATACCAAAGGTCATGACATGATAACAAAAGGTCCCCCAAGGGGTGATGAAAGCGGTTTTGTGTTGATCTTCCGACGTAAGTAATATTTGGTTATAACCCACGAAATCGTCCATGAGTGATAACATTTAATGGTTGGCTAAGATCAACAAGTTGGTCAGTACTAGGTAGGGAAAGTCATCCTTGGGAAAACAAGGTTAAGGTTGTGGAAATACGTGCGAGATGCGAATTCCCCCTGTCAATTTGGTGAAAAAAAGATGTACAAAATCCATTAGGGATAGTCAATGGGTAGAATGCAAGAAACATAAAGGGGGCGTTGGAGTTCTTATTTCACAAGAAAGGAAATACGAGGATGTAATTTTTGTAGCTTTTGTTTCACATGTTTGATGTCAGAATAGTGACAATATTATGGACCACGATATTTGGTTCAATACTGGGCATATTAGTGTAAAAGCAAGAAAAAGCGTTGTTATGATCTTGGAGGAAAGAGGTAAAGGCTTCTTGTTCTGCAAAATCTAAAGATTGGTCTATCTTTAGAATGTGGGGATCATCCTGAGTGTGAATGTTGATCTTTATGGTCGATTCATTCAACATGGTTTGTGTCTCGAAGGTAACAACTGGTGGATATAATAATCCTCCGCACCAAGGTAGGTGAGAATAGATTCATCGTCCTAACATTGAACGACATTTATAGAAGGCGTGTCGTCATCGATCATGTTAGGATACAGGAAGGGAAGGGAAGAGGGAGCCTCGCCATCACATTGATAGCTCAAAGGTCCCAGGGAAATGGTGTTCATGTAAAAATAAAGTTAGGAGGAATGGATTATGGATCCATAGACTCCATAGGTGAAGGTGGTGTGGTAGGTGAATGAGGGGAAAAGGCTTATCATCCTTAATGAGTTCAATTTGGGAATTCTTGGAAGGTGGTTTGGTAAATCCGATACTATGACGGTCTTTGTGCTTACGGGTGGTGTAAGGAATGATGGTATGATGACCTTGTTCATAGAAACCAAAGCCAAAATCCCTTCCAAGAAAAGTGATGAAGGAAGGTGTGGGTGAAGCGGATTAGTGACATATTGGAAAACGGAGGAGAATGGTCGGGTTTGGAAAGGTGGCTCAAGCGAGTAGGAAGAAGTATCAAGTCCCCCATATGTTAGATTGGTGCGAAGGTATAGAGGACCATATGAAATAACTTCTCCTACACAATGGTCATATTGTGGATGTTGGCAAAGGTTTACATACTCCTGAGGAGTCAGAAGGTATCGATGTTATAGAGGCGGTATTCCCGAGGGTAAGGCATTGAAAAATAACTACTAAGGGCCTGGGAGGTTGGTATGTGGGTAGTAGGAATATATTCATCAGTGAGACGGCCGAGAAGAGGATGTGTCAGGTGCATGTGAAGTAGGTGGGTTAGTTGATGGTCCAATTGCGAAGTTGCAAGAGCGGTAGGAATAGAGGAAGTGGTTATGGAAGATGTAGATGAAAAAGGTGTAGATGAAGCAACGGGTGAAGAGGAAATAGTAGTGGTGGTAGATGCCTTAACTGGTATAAGAACATCATTGTCGATATAACATGTTACGGGTTTTGAATGGTGAGGGATCAACTCGAGTGGTATAAGTGTGTTCTTAATGTTCAAATTTCAAGCATCAGTGTAAAGTCAAAGGTACACAACCCATGGCACGAATCTAGGGTTGGAAAAGTAGCATATTGTAGTAGAATTCCCCCTGTAAGACATAGAATAATTCAGGAATGGTACAGGGGCCCACACAAATTTGGAGGTTAATGGTGCTTTGAGGGTGGAGGTAATGTTATCATTGAAGGAGCGCAACATAGTTGGGTTGTTGTGCATGCAGGTTGGCATGGATGTGTATTTGTTCATACGCATGGGAGGAAATGATGTTGATGATGGCACCTTCGCCAATCATAACGCATCGGATGCATGAAACATTAATGTAGGCAGAGATGAAGAGGGCGGGGTCAGGATCATTTGATTGGAGAGGGAAAATATATTCATCAAAGAAACTAACAAAAGCAGAAACTTGAGGCATGGTAGTGAGAGTAAAAGATGGAGGCGGAGTAGCGAGGGAAGCCACGTGATGTGGGTTGATGATGGAAGCAACGGGTGTGGGGCCATTAGGTGGAACCTCAATAGATTTCAGGACCTCGATGAGGGCCTAACGATGAGACTCATAGGTTTAAATGAGGTCATATAAAGACATTTTGAGGGGGGATTGGAGAATTATTTTATCAAGGTACGATGTGTGAATTAGTCAGAAATGGGATATTCTATCCCACTGATGGTTACATTGGGTACATGTGCAGATGGAATGTTGGGTAAAGGTGTAGTGGATGGGTTTTATATCTTCTCTTTTCCTTTGTCTTTTTATGCTCGAGTGGAAACTTGAACCATATTGATATGAGGAAAAGAGGGAGATGTGTCGTGGAAGGTATAACGATAGGAAGGGAAAAAACCTAGTGCGGGATAGAGCCATGTGAAATGAGTATGACACACTGGCATTTTAGAGGAGGTTGGGTGAGCTCTCTAATCTATACCATATTGATCTCAAAGGTTAGAGGTGGAAAAGAGGGTTGTGGAGGTGGAGGTGAAGGCCACTAAATAGATATGGGGTGAGGCTGTGTGGTGACAAGTGAAGGTGTAATAGGATCCTCATCCAAAAGATCATCTTCCTCCAAGAGCTCTTCGAAGAACACATCTCAAGAAGAATGTTTTTAAGATCCTTACAATTTTCAACATCATGTCCTAACACACGATGATAGGCACAAATATTGGTATCATCAAACCCTTCTGGTTTAGGTTTGAGTGGATCGTAAGGCCTGAGAGGTGGCAATGTAATGATAGAGGTTTCTAAAAGGTTAACAAGGATGTTAGTGTACTGCCAAGGATCGCAATGAGAAGTGAGAGTGGGTTTGGATGGAGGTTTAGGTGACCTCTAGGGAGAAGCACTGCGTTGGAGGTGGAGTTGGTTTGGATGGAGGTTTGGGTGACTTCGTGGGAGAAGAGGTGTTGTTGGTGGTGGGGTTAGAGGTTGAGTAGGTTTAACTACCTTTTTGGTAGGTAGTGTGGTTTTGGGCTTGGGTTGCACCTTCTTGGGTAAAGGTGTAGGGTATTGCATGAAGTAGGAGTGAAATCAGTAGATGGAAATGGATGGGTCAACTAGGGTGATAGTGGAGGTGCAAAGTGAATATAGTTATAGGAGGAAATGTAGAAAGAGCCGGTTGAAGAGAAGGAAATGACATGGGTAGCGATGAGGGCATGGGAAGTGGCGAGGGCATAGGTAATGTTAGATGGGATGGAAGATTAGATGGGATGGAAGATTGTGGTAGGTTGATGGGTGTATGATGGAAGGCTGACTTCAGGTTTCCTCCTCTTAGCCGAGAGGATAGTCTTAGTGACCTTGGGTAGAAGGATTACTTGTCAAAAAACCCCCAATGTAGTGGTAGATTTTGGGCATAGGTGAAGGTAAGGCGAAGCAAGTAGTCTTTAATCATCTTCGAGGTTGTAGAATCTGGAAACACAACAACAAACATAACACAAGAATACCATAGACTATGATAAGAAGGAATGACGATAAATCTGAAATATAAGTGTAAATTATAATATCAACATGAAATTGTTACAATCTCACCCATGAGGTACTTCAAGTGTTACTGACTTCACTTGCCTTCCAACAATAACTATGGGAGAAACTTCACAATTACACTTCTTAATGGCTTCTTTAACACACCTTCAAAATGATGGCTTCCTTTACACACTTACTCATACAATATTTCTCACTACTTCCTTCTATGCTAAATGAGGGGGGTGGCCTCTTTATTTATAGGAATTTAGGCTTATCCATCTTATCTCTAAGATAGGATAGGAAATCTCTTCCGGCCAATCATATTTCATGCCTAAACTCTTGCCTTTACATGTAGGCTTATCTTCTAAGATAAGATAAACCTTATCATCTCACATGGGTTCCACCTTTTTAGACTTTTCCACAAATAAAATACACAAAATATTTATGACATCACTCTTTGTCCTTATTACAAATATAATATTTCTAATTCCTAATCATGTAGACCCTACTTCTCTACTTATCCCAACTTTGACATTTTAACATTACCGGACCACTTACGACAAATATTTACTTTTTACAACATTCCTATTGTACTTTGATTGTTACCGTACTCTACATTATTGGGTCGGCACCGTCTGGTGGCGCCGTTATCTTCTATCGGACGCTACTACTAATTACACTTAACAACATCCTATTCCTAATACATACATTAATGAAATAGAAATTACGGAGGAAAATTTTAGTGTCGACATCTTCCCCCTCTAGCTAACTTCTACTCCGTCCTCGGAGTAGACTATTACAGTGCTTGGAAAATCTTGACTTGTCATGGTTGACCCATTTCGTAATGGGAGTGCCATCCAATTCCTCCGATCGGTATGTACCATTTTCATGCACAACTTCTATTTTGTAGGGCCCCATCCATTTTGGAAGAAATTTTCTCTGTCTTCTTTTTTTGTATCTGGAATCATATACTAGAACCAAGTCATTCACATGAAATGGAGACCAACGGATCTTTTGATCAAAGTATTCCTTCCACTTCATTTTCTTCTTATAGCTTGTATCCTTTTTATTTCCCTCATTTCCTCTAGCAAATGAAGATGTACCAACCTTTCTTTTATTGAATCACTTTCATCCATCCTTTCATTTTCATAACTCTCACAGTGGGAATATCAAACTCAATAGGAAGAAACTGGATCAATGCCATAAGCCAACTGAAATGGGGAGTATCTGTTGCTGACTTTGATGTTGCCCTATATGCCCACAATGTTGCATGAATCCTTTTATCCCACTTATGTACCTGCAAGGCTGCATCTTTTGCTAGAATTTGACACAACACAAAATTTGTTCGTTCCACCTGTCCATTTGTGCTTGGCTTGTATGTTGTTGCCTTCCTGTGCTTAATAGAAAACTTATTGACTAGGGCTTCTACTACCTCATTAATGAAGTGGCTTCCTTGATCTATTACAATTTCTAATGGGCAACCAAATCTGGTGACAATGCGTTCATATATGAACCTTGCCACTTCATCCATGGAAGAAGTTGTTTTCATGGCCTAGCTTGACCCACTTGGTTAAATAATCATGGCAACTACTGATATACTTATTTTGGCGTGGGGTAGTTGGAAGTGGACCTACTGATATCTATTCCCCACTTTTGAAAGGGACCAAGTGGAAGAATAGGGCATAATGGAGCTGATGAAGTCTTACGGTTACCATGTGTTTGACAAATATCACATGTCTTACAATAATTATAACAATCTCTAAAAAGAGTGGGCGGTGATAACTGCATCCAGATCCTTCTTGTTGTAAGTTGTCCAGAGAAGTGTCCTCCACATGTACCATTGTGGAATTCTTCTATCAGCTCCTTCCCTTGATCACGTCCAAGCTTGCCTCTTGTCTTGTCCATCGGTCCTATTCGAAATAATACTCCATGCGAGAATAGAATATGGATGACTAGGCTTGAGTAATCTTCCTCTTAGTCTTTGCATTGGCACCATCGAGAAACTTGAATTCATTCGGATAATTCCAAATATCTATGTATTCACTAGGGATTGTGTCGAGGATAACAATGTTGCATCTAGGAAATCATCATCATCACAAGATGAACCTAAACCATCATAGGCTCGAGAGAGTGCATCTGCATTGACATGCTTCTTTCTGGCCTATCTATAATATCAAATTCAAATTCTTGTAGCAAAATTATCCATCTTGCTATCCTCACGATGGGTTAGGCTTATTGACAATATATTTTAGAGCACGATGATCTGTTCTGACTATAAATTTCTGCCCTAGCAAGTAATTTCTAAACTTCTTTACAACAAAAATGATAGCTAGAGCCTCTTTTTCATTCTGATATAATTTACCTCAACCTTTGCTCATTTATGCTCTCCCCAAGTAAACTGGATGATCATTCCCATTTTCATCCTTTTGGCTCAGTACTTCTAGTGCTGCATCCGAGGCATCGGTATACCTGATGAATGGCTTGCTCCAATCTGGATTCTTTAAAATAGCAGTGAAGACACCATGGGCTTCCTTGATTGTTCAAAAGCTTCATGCGCCTTATTTCTGGTTCATAAGTAACATCCTTCTTGAAGAAGCTGGGTTAGTGGTTGTGCGATCTTTGAGAAATTCTTGATGAACCTTCTATAGTAACCCACATGGCCTAAAAATGATCTCAACTTACTTCTATTCATAGGAAATGGTAACTCTTTGATTTTGAAACTTTATCGGGATCGTACCAATACCATCTCTGGATCTGACATGCCACTAACAAAACACCTTTAGAACATCCAAAGACACACTTTGTAGGGTTTAGTGAGGCTTGTGCTTCATCTAACCTTTGAAATGTTGTCTCCATCTAGTGCAGGTGGTCCATCTTGCTCCCATAGATGCAAAAATCATCCAGAAATACTCTGATGAAGTTCCCAATGTACGGTTCGAACACCTATTCATCAAATGCTGGAATGTTCTTTGGAGCATTACACACCCAAAAGGCATAACTCTATAAGCAAACATTCCCCAAGGAGTGGTGAACGTGGTCTTCAGTTGATCTTTCTCTGCTATACGAACTTGGTTGTATCCACTATATCCATCAGCAAAACTATAGCACTCTGGCCATTACTTCGTCCAAGATCGATCGAGAATGGAAGAGGTAATGATCCTTCTTTGTTGCCTTATTGAGCTTCTGTAATCAACACAAATGCGTAGCTTCCCATTCTTTTTATTGAGATCACAATGGGAGAAACCCATTACTGAATTCTCCATGACAAATATGAATCCTGCATCAAGCAACTTATCTATTTCTTCTTTTACAATCTTGGAAAAATTAGGATTCATTCTATATGGCATTTGCTTTATGGGCTTAGCACCATCTACCAGCTCAATAGAATGTTCTACCCAACTTACTTGATGGAGTTCCTTGTAATCAAAAGTGAATATGTGTATGTACCTTCAAAAGAGCTGGAGGTAGGATTCCTTCTCACTCTCCATCACAGCATCACCAATCTTTATTTGTTGGAGACGATCATCAATTTCTTCTTCAGATAATTTTATGGGGTCATGAGTCGGTGTGACTGGAAGGATATCCATGACCAAAACATCAACCTCACTTTCTTCATCTTTTGTGTCCACTTCACTTGGTACTAGAGTAATCGAGAGGATGTCGATCATCGGTTTCATCACTTGAATCGATAGGTTACTGCCTTATGATGCCGAGGGATCACATTTATTTTCACCCTCTCTCTACCACGTCCAAGTGTCATGAAGCCTTCATTCCAGGTAGTTTCTTGCATGAACTCTCCTTAGCCATGGTCTTCCCAACAACATTGGATATGCATGATACCATTTTCATCACTGAAAGTCTACCACACATCTGACACCCATAACAGAGATATTGCCACATTTGAAACTACACCTTCTGGTTTAGTTTTCCCTTATTTAATGACCTTAACATAAGTGTTGAGGGCGATCAATTTTAAACCCAACATATTCATTACTGACTCGGTCATTACATTAAGCTGCAGCACCTCCATCAACTAAGACATCATGAATTGAAATACCATTACATAGTACCTCGGCTTGTGGAGCATAGGGATCCCCTCTGCCTCCAAAAGGGACCTCGACCTCCTTCCTTCGTCGAGCATTGAGTCCACTTCGCAGCTCCCGCCTCTTCTCGAGAAGACATAGCCAAGAGTTGACCATATGTAATATTTGCGAGGCCTTTTGGATAGATCTTCTAAGATGGAGTATGGTCCTTGTCCACTGTGAAATCGAGAAAATCCTGCACACCCACTTTCTTCTCTATGTTTCTTACTAGTTTCTCCTTTCATCTTCTTAGGATCATTTCCATCTTGGTTATCTTTTTCTTTCTTTCTTTTTATTCTGAACACATCTACTTCATTATTATTTATGCTCTTATCTACTACATCAAAAGAATTCACGGGTGCTTTTCCTTTATCATTATCTCTTGTACCGGATGTAGAAGCTCTATCTGACAATTATACTTATAATGACCCTTTTATAACAACCATAACATACAACTTCAAAATATTTCTTTTTGGACCTCTATCTCCTCCACGAGAACTAAATTCTTTTCCTTGAAGAAGATTAATAGTTAAGCTGACCCATCTTCTTGAGCGAGATCTTCATACTCGGTAGATGTACTAGGAGAAAGATTTGTGCTCACCGAGTGGTTGTGGATTACGGACCAAAGGTGTTTGGTGTAGGCTCTACTTTAGCAACAATTTCTTTGGGCTCCTCTTCCATGCTTTCTTCTTGCCTTCTTGCAATCTCCTTTGCTTGTTCAATGGTAGTTGGGCGGTCATACTTCACTCGTTGTCTAATCTCTGGCTTCATCCCAAGAATGAAGTGCTTACATAGGAGATTATCCACACCATTCATCAACCCATCCGCTAATCCTTCCTTCCGGATCTGGGCATCGAGCTTCCTCCTTAGCTCTAGAACACGAGCATGATAATCTCTTATCTTCTCCTTCTCTCCTTGGGCTAGCTTTGTGATCTCGATCATGAGATCTGCATATTTTGTTGTTCACCAAATTCTTGAAGAAAAAGTTTAGTTAATAAATCCCATGAGTTTTTACATTTTCACCTAGTGTTTGAAACCACCTAAGTGTTGAACCATCCAAAAGGTAGGAAAAATTCAGTCCATTGTTCCCTTCTTATAAGGCCATTACAAATACAAGATCGTTTAAACTCTTGAATGAAAGAGGAAGCATCTTCATTAGATTGGGCTGAAAAAATAGGAATCTTCCCCATTTTAAAAGTAACCACGGTGAAATACCAACCCCAAAGTACTGATCAACAAGACTTATGTGCACAAATAATTGGAATCACTATAATAGAAAGTGACTTTACACCTTTCTACGATAAAATAGAAATGACCACGGTAAAACTATGGTAAAACTTGACTTCTTTGGGTAAAAATGACTTTCTTGTGGTAAACACTATTCACGGTAAAAAAGTTCTTTGAAATTCTTTGGTAAATACTATTCACGGTAAAAAAAAAGTTACTGTGGTAAATACTATTCACGGTAAAAAGTGACTTTACCATGGTAACTACTATGCACAGTAAAAACAAGGTTACCCTCCAAATGATTTTTTGACTAAGTGGGAATATCTCTCCAGAAAATCCACCAACGAGGAATGGTCGGCAACGGAACCAAAATGTCATCACCAATCCGGCACTATGATAATTCTTCACGGGAACTCCTCGTGCTATGATTATTTACTAATGCACAACTTTTAGTTTGGTGGATGGAATCTGGAAACACAACAACAAACATAACACAAGAATACCATAGACTATGATAAGAAGGAATGATGATAAATCTGAAATATAAGTGTAAATTATAATATCAACATGAAATTATTCTGATCTCACCCATGAGGTACTTGAAGTGTTCTTGACTTCACTTGCCTTCCAACAATAACTATGGGAGAAACTTCACAATTACACTTCTTAATGGCTTCTTTAACACACCTTGAAAATGATGGCTTCCTTTACACACTTACTCATACATATTTCTCACTACTTCCTTCTATGCTAAATGAGGGGGTGGCCTCTTTATTTATAGAATTTAGGCTTATCCATCTTATCTCTAAGATAGGATAGGAAATCTCTTCCGACGAATCATATTTCATGCCTAAACTCTTGCCTTTACATGTAGGCTTATCTTCTAAGATAAGATAAACCTTATCATCTCACATGGGTTCCACCTTTTTAGACTTTTCCACAAATAAAATACAAAAAATATTTATGACATCACTCTTTGTCCTTATTACAAATATAATATTTCTAATTCCTAATCATGTAGACCCTACTTCTCTACTTATCCCAACTTTGACATTTTAACATTCTTGGACCACTTACAACAAATATTTACTTTTTACAACATTCTATTGTACTTGACTATTACCGTACTCTACATTATTGGCGGCCGTCTTGACGTGTCGTTATCTTCTATCGAACACTACTACTATACTTAACAACATCCTATTTCTAATACATACATTAATGAAATAGAAATTACGGAGAAAATTTTAGTGTCGGCAGGACAACATCCATATTCAAGAAGTAATGTCCCCAAAATTTACATACATTAATGAAATAGAAAGAGGAGATGATGAGGTGGAATCCTCCGTGGGTAGAGGATTGGATGATCTAGGCTCCTCCGTGGCTGTAAAAATTCGTGCAAGGATTTCCTCAACCCGATGGAATGGGAGGAAATTGAGTAGAGGGGATGATATGATATTAAGGGCGGCATGAACCTCTCAAACGCGTTGTTATCATTTATTGAGGTTTTTCTAGCTTGGTTGGATGATGGAGTGTGATTTGGAAATGACTTCTTACAGATGTAGAGGTTTTGGTTAGCCAATGCATTGGGGTTATCCAAGACAAGATCTTTGTTATCCAACATCTCCTGGATGATATTTTTAAACGTATTGCAATTAACGTCACTATGACCTTTACCACAGCTTATAGTTGCGGTAATTGTTCTTGTCGCATACAAGTATAGGATGGCGTGGTTGAAACTAATATGTGGTTTGATAGGGGGAAGGGTGATGGCTCCTACTTTCAACAACTTTTCCAACATTGAGGAGTAAGGTTCTCTATGTCAAGGTATATCTCGTTGCTCCAAAGGCATATGCGTAAATTATGAACAAGAGAAAGATTAGAAGAAGGTTTTGGTTGGTTTGATGGATGAGACGGGATGAATTTCATGCCTTTGCGTATTGGCATATCCATTTACTTTAGAATAATTGTTTTGTGGTTTAGAATAAGAAGTGGAGTCATTTGATTTAAATGAAGCGCTCTTATTACACAATTGTAACTTCTTTTATTCGATAACATGGATTTCTAGATTCCAACCTATGGTGAACACCTCATCAAATGTTTAGAAGGTTTGAACTTGGAGAGTTGGAGAGATATGTTTGGCACAAGCTCTAGTAAACAACTCTATTAGTTCAGTTTGAGGCAATTAGAAAGTGAGTTGGTTAATAAGGCTCCACCAACATGTGAAAAAATATGCAATAGACTCGTCTTCATATTGGTGTATCGAATATAAGTTGGTTATGGTAACCTTCTTGACAATGTTGATGGAGAAATGATCGAGAAATGCTCGGGCTAGTTAATTGAATGAAAAGATAGAGTGCCTAGGTAAAGCACTATACTAGTCTAAGGCAAGTCCTGTTAAGGACATTGGGAAATTTTGAAGAAACAAGTCATCATCGGAAATTAGATAACATACGTGTTTAAAAGATCACAAATGTTGTTGCGGATCCTCCTTGCTATTAAATCGGTTAAACTTTGGAATTTCCCAATGTGCAAGATAAGGATGAATTGGAATAGAAGGGTGAATAGGATCATTACAAATCTCATCATAAGTCAGAGAATTACACGAGCCAGAGACAAATGCTTCCAAGGTTTGCATCTTATCCATCATCATTTTTATGAGATCGGTTGTAGGATTAGATGAAGGAGCACCCCCTGCGGTATAAGGAGGTAAATAAGATGAATAAGGCATGGATGACCCTCTAGTGTGTGGTGGTTCCAAATAAGCAAACTGCGATGAGGGGATATAGGAAGGAATAGATGTCGATGGCATATACCTCGAATAAGTAGTGGAAGCAATAAGCAATTGTTGAGAAAAGGTGTAGGTAGGATGGACTTGTGTGGAGACCCTCGTGGAAATAGGTGGTAGAGACTATGGGATGGAGAGAACTAGGTTCGAAAGGGGGTATGGGAAGGCGATACCAAGGGTGGTTGGGAAGCAATGGGTATGTAAGAATTCAATGATGTCAGTATCCCTTAACTAAGGGTGGAAGATGATGGCGTGGTGGATGTCATAGGGGTGAAGAACATCGAAGGTGTGATAGATGTCGTAGGTGTGATAGATACCAAAGATGTGGGGTCAATATGAGAAACAACATGTTGTGAGGTGGAAGCGAGTAATGCTACAATGGTATTGGCTAATGTGGAAGTGGGGGAAAGAGTGGGAGAAATGGATACATGCATCCCGTATATAAGTTGTCTTGAAAAGTTACGAGTAGATGAGTGAGTGAGGTAATGTTGTAAGGTCACAGGGATTATGATAAAGGAGTTTTACAAACTCCTCTTCATCGATGGGTATAGAGATAGAAGAAGTGGGATCCATAGGTGAAGAAATGGATGACGAGGAAGGACTAAGTAGTATTGGTTGATAGCTAACGTGAAAAAATAGAGCGTTGGCTTGTTTTGCGAGTCAAAACCATGTGAATGGCTATAGAGAACAAGTAATTTGAGTTCTACTGATGGTACAAAAACAAAAGATAAAAGGGACATGGTAAATGAAAATTGGTCAATGTTTTTACAGAAAAATAAAAACACAGAGACTGACATTGGTTGGCTAACTAATTCCGTTAGAAAGGGTAACCCGATATCGGTCATTTGGGACCGATGCTTCATTCTTATGAATAAATGGAAGATTTTAAACTATGGAGATGATGAATGTAAATTGGGTCGACTTAACTCGTTGATGGTAACAGAGACTCATAAATGTAATAAATGATAGAAACAAGTCACAAAAATATTTGGATGTGAATTGAACACTGTTTGGGAGAAGTAACCAAAAAGTAGGAAACTGATACGGTCAGGTCAACTGATGTTGTTATGAAGAGGTAACCCAATGTCGGTCGTTGGACCGATGTTGGCTATTGTGGAATATGAGAAGATGATGAAAATTTGAATTTATAGGTTATTAATTCAAATGAAAACACCAACCCAAAAACTGAGTATGGTAGTGATGAGTCCTAACACACCCATAATGAACCAAAATACACCAGATTATGATGTTGGGGTGTGAAGGATAAGGAAAACAAGAAGAAATGGCCTCACACCTCAAAACACAATTTTAACAATCAAAAGTTAACAAAAACATCAATCCTATGCTTCATATTTTAATGTTATGTGGCTTATGCCATTTAAAACTGAGTATGAGTAGAATAGAGATTTTGATCAATGAGGGTACCCTATAAGTAGTCTATAGTTGGTTTCGTGTATTTTGGCTTGGTGTCCCTAATATATACTTCACAATATGCGAGGTACAACTCGATATGATGACTACCTGAACACTAGTGGATCCAAAACCAATCCAATTGTTAATCGTTGACGACAATTACTAGGAAGGAAGATGTTTAATAAACAAGTAATTGTTAAAGTGATTTGGATAGGGGTGTGTGTGCACAGAGTGTGAACTACGATTAATTCTTGCCAATTGTCAACTGGCCATGACCTATAGTATATATATTGCAAATAAATTTAGGTGATCTAATGCAACATACAAAGGATGAAATGCAAATATTTTAAAGCCCAAATCGAAAGTGAAATTGGATGTAGCAAATAGAGAATAGGTCAAGAGGATGATCTTTCACTAAATACAGTGCAAAAGAAAGTAAGAAGAATTATTTTTAAACACCAAATGACAAATTTCCTTTAGACAAGTAGAAGAAGAGAATATTGACCAGAGAGAAACTTAATGTGATTTTTTCGAAAAGAAAGAAACACACAATTCCCTATATGAAGAAAATGCAAAGAACCCACAAGAAGGGGCCCACCGGGCGCCAAAATGTTTCACCTCAAAGTAATGCGATAAAATAGATAAGGGTAATGGGCGTAGGAGGAATACTTGTGAATAGTCGGGAGAAGGTTGTTGTAGACGTTGATCAGAATGAATGTGAGAGCTTCCTTTTGGCTGGGAGGAACTACCTATAAAGCACAACAAGACCACAAGAGAGAGTTAAACAATATATGGTAGTGGAATTCCTAGAAAATGCTAGTTCCGGGAAGTATGATACTTCCTAGATGGCTATCAATCCACTATTTTATCAAATTAATGAAAATAAATGTGAGAAGTAAAGGTCCTATTGCTAACACTTTGATTTAGGTGTCTCAAAACGTTATCAATACACTAGATTAAGCAAAGTACTGAAATACAAACTAATCTAGTACTTAGGAAAGATGTGGTTTTGGTTGGGAAAGTCACTGAGGTGTTAGGCAAGGTTTGGGCAAGATCTTGAATGATTTTGGGCTATTTATTGAAAGTTATGAGCTCATTGTTATAGGAAAAGTTATTAGTCATAGAGACCGGTATCGGTTAGGTGACCAATACCGGTGTCTTGAAAACGACCAAGCGCTTTGTTGGGTGACTAGTACCGGTAGGGGAAATATGGTGGAAATATTAAAAATGGGTGTTTTGGGTCTCTTTGTGATTACACAGAGAGTTGAGGGGGTTTGGGAAGGATGATATGATTTTGTTAAGGCTCAACAAGGGTGGTAGAGGTGCTAGGATGGGTGAAATGGTTTAGGTTGATGGAATAGGTGGTAAACATGTGAAAGGTGGTAATCAAGGCAGAGAGAAGATCGGATGTGAGACGTAAATGAAAGAATTAAGATCAAAACAAAAGTTTAATAAATAAGAATGAATTAATTATCCGATAAAATGTAGATCTGAAGGTGGTGGTTGATTGACGAGCATTCATGGGAGATATGGGAATGTGTCTAGTGCCACGATAATAGAGCCTGTGTGCTTTGCTTTATGATGATCCGAGGATGTTGATGAGATGATTAGATGTTGGTGAAGACCTAATGGGATCTGGTTCTTCATCGGGCAACTTGAATTCTTGAGAGTTAGATACCAAAGCTTGGGTGAATGAATCAATTCAAGAACTTATGCAAAGAGTTAGAAAATATTACTTAAGGTAGTCGATGTCATTTAGGGAACCGACTCCGGCTGAGGGATAACCACCATCGGTTAGGGAGAAATGGTCAACTTTGCTAAAAATATCTTGATTGCTCCCAAATTAGGTGTGATTGATCTCTTTGTTCCGGGTCGAGAAGTGGAAGATAACGCTAGATATAGCGGGAGAGTAGTTAGAGAGATAATAGGTAATGATGATTAGGGTTAGAACAAGTCCTAGTTGGTTAGGGTGATTGGGGATTTGGTCTTGGTCATTTAATGGGCTTAGAATAGGTCTAGGATGAGGTGGAAAGGTGAGGTGGATTTTAGGTTAATCAAGGTAATTAAAATAATAATGATGTGAGGATGAGGATTAATTAAATTATGGGTAATTCAATTAATGATAGTGTGTAGAAGGGGCCATGGTTAGATATATGTGTCAAATTAATTAATTGAAAGGGGCCAAAGGGATTGTGACCAAAATTTGGTGTCTACACGAGAAGCATGTCACATCCCTCGATGACATGATGAACGAGAAAAGGGACAAGGAGAGTGAGAGGACCTACTGTGAAATGTAACTTGACAACACCATAAGGTCTATTATACGAGTAGTGTATTTGTGATGGAGGAAAACCGATAGCTCGTAGGAGGGATACAAAACACACACTAATGGGAGAAGAGGGGTCAACCTTGGTGTTGTTAATAGATATTGTTCCAAGAGATGCCTAAATATGTAAGTAATCGATGTGAATGTAGCATGATAATCAGTGTGAGAAAAATAAATAACTGGTGGTGAAGTGTTGGTGTTAGCAACTAATAAACTAAGATCTCCCAATGAACAAGGTGCAACATAATTAGTGGAGTTGGTAGATTTTGTGTCATGTTTCGGTAATGGGTTATTAAAAATTTTGAGTTTATGATTTTCGTTAGTAGGTGTGGATGTTGTAGATTTGGGAAGGTCAATTTGGCCATTATCAAGCAAGTCATGAATGAGGTATTGTAATCAAAGACATCAATCGGTGGAATGTATGACACATTTGTGGTAATCGTAATAAGATCTCTCATCGAAGTTATGGCCTTTCGCCGAGATGGATCAAGTTGTAGGGCGATGGAAAAGTGATAAGATTACTATCAAGAAGTTGTGGTAATAAAACACTCAACGGTGTACTAAGCTTAGCAAGAGTGCGTCTATATGGTTGAGCTCGCAGCTCCCGAGAAGTAGAGAAAACATTAACAACAAATGGTTTATCCATAGGTTTGGCAGTAAAAGTTTTGGATGGCGGTCTATTTGGAGCACGGGTGAAGGACGAAGCTTGTTCCTGATATTTAAGCTTTCCTATGGCAAGGAGCTTATCCTCACGGAGCTTGAGGTTGTGATAAATTTGATCGAAGGAAGAAAATCCCTCAAAGAGGAAACTCTCTTGAAGTGGTGGTAAAAACTATGAATAAAGATATCATGGAGTTTGGAATCCGTAAGGGGATTAGTCATCTTAACGAGATTATGTTTCTAATATAAGACATAATCGGATCAATGTACATTGGGCCCTTGTTTGAGTTGGGCTAGCTAGGCATAAGAAATCTTAGGATTGATGATGATGGAAAAGTGAGTTAGAAAGGCATCAACTAGATGCGTGAAGGAGACCATTGAATGAGCAGGTAGGTCGTAAAACCAACACATTACATTGTCTTGTAAAATGCAAGGAAAGAGTTTGGCAAGGATGGTATGATCATTTGCATAATCTAAATAGGCTACATGAAAAGCACATAGATGTTCTTGTGGGTCACCGTGGCCTTTAAAGATGACTAATTTAGGAGAGAAAAATTTGGGGGGAAAGGCATATGCGGAAATAGCCGGTGCAAAAGGGGTATGCAATAAGGAAGTGAAATATAGAGTTGGAGATCCTCGAGAGGTAGCAAATTAGATTTTCCGGATTTGATATTGTAAATCCTTATATAAAGATGTTAAGTCAAGGGTATGTGAATAGGATCCGAGCTGCACATTACGAGTGCAAGGGTTAGTTATGGGAGAAAAATTGTAGGAATAGGATCGGAAGCATAAACATGTGGAGTGGAGACCATGGGATCCGAAGAAACTACTACATATGCCATAACATCTTGAGCTTGATGAGAAGAAATTAAATCATGCAAGACATGCGAAAGATGAGTGGCGTTGTCATGCAAGGCTTGACAAAAATTAGTGATGAAATTGAGTTGTTCTTGATCTACATTAGTGTCCTCATCGTAGGATTTTTCACTATCGGAGGCTTCGATGTCACGGAGAGAATTCCGTTAGAATTATATAATGGTTTTTCAATCATATAGGTGGTAGAATCAGCCATGGATCTAAAAGAACAATGAGAAACTAAGGGGAGCTCGGAATATTGAAGGGATCCAAATGATCGATATGGGTGATGGGCATAAAGATGAAAGCAATGAAGGAGAGACGGGTTCACCGAAATGATTAACTAAAATTAACTAAATGCAATGAAATAATAAAGTTAGTTAATCTAATTAGGAGGACTAAAACGTTGTGTAAATGCAGTAAAATAGTATGAAATGATTCTAAATAATTATACTAAGTTAAATGAAACCCTAAATATCAAAGGAAAGAGAGAGAATAACTTAGCTAATGGTAGGATACCATCGCAGAGTGTCGCGTAGTTCTGATTCATGATTCTAGAACCAAGAACAAACACTCAGAGGCCTTGTGAAGGGAAGATTTGGAGAATCTGAGCTGATTGAGGCACCCTAGAAGGTAATCTTGGGGTGCCCAGGGCAACCTAGTCTATAGATTAGGCACCCTGGTCCCTATAAATGCTCAGAATCTAAACTTTGGATGGTTGCAAGTTGATCTGAGAAGCTCTCTATCTGTCACACTAGATCTACAAAGTTATGTCGAATGTGTTGGATAATGAAGTGACAACCTGACAATACAAAAGGAAGTATCAAACCCTAGAAAAAATAAATATGCAAAATGAATGGGTTGAACTGACCTCAACCACCAAACTTGTGGTCTTATCACTAAGCGTTGCACTACATTTCAGACCTAGATGTAGTTCTGGTGTGTGTGTGCATGTCATGCCCTAGGTGTTCTTGTGTTAGTCACACTTTGTGAAGTAGTGAGCAATAATAGCTATAGAAAATGTATTAGAATGTGTGCATGGAATAGAATAAAATCCCTCCCCCTATGTTGTGATGTGTTTATGTAGATCTCTAGCCTTGGTGCATGACACTAATGGATGCAAGTGATGCAATGGATGCAACTCTAGATGGAGTGATAGTAGTGTGTGATGTTAGGACCCTCATTATGGTCTCATAACATTATATTTATAGGGTTTTCTTGCTTTAATTTCGTAATAAAAATATAAGGATGAAAAATGGCTAGAAAGTGCCCAAAAGAGGCGGGAAAGTGGGAAAATGGATCGGGGCACCCGGGTGGGACCGGGGTGCCATGGGGCACTCCAAAGATATAGGCATGGGTGCTGGATTTATACAAAACAAATGGGAAAATTCTGAAATACGTGGATATGTGTGTGGAAATATGTGGGAAATATGAAATAAAATATAAATAAGATGACCAAAATATGGGATTAATTAGTACTTTATTAACTTAAAAACCCTCTAAATATTAGTATGGTAACTAAGCTAAATAATGCCTAATGTGCAAGATTTTGTGACTACAACTTCAGAGGTGTAACAAAGACAGAAAATCCATATCATAAAAACTAATTTCACTGAAATATGAGGCCCATAAATTTAGTTTCTAAAAATATTAAGCCTCCTACATGGGCACTTATTATTTTTAGTAAGATCTCATAGTGAACAATTTCAGCAAAGGCAAGTGTACACAATGAGCATCCCGAAGGAGAATTTGAGTGATTGAAGTGGGAAAGGGTGAAAAAAAATCAATTTTATAAAATAGTAAATCCCCCTTTTCAAGTATAAAGAAGTGTCTTGGCCATCATGAAATTCAATTTCACAGAATCAAACCAGTCTCAACTCTTTCTTCTAAGTATTCAGATGTGGGGGACAACGGTGTCGCTCACATGGACCTTGAAAATCCTGAAAAATGAATGCCTAGCGGATCGAGAGAGCCAATGGAGGAAAAATTTCTCACAAGTAGGTTGATCCCTAATTGTGGTCATCTGTGTCCTCAAGATGAAAGGGTTGTCATGGTTTCATTGTCTAAGTAATTGTTCTAGTTTCCCATTCACATGTGTAATCAGAAGATCAAATGAATAACTATTTTTCAAGGTTTGAAATGGTGGTTTCATATTATAAAATGGGAATCCTTCACTGTTTCCATAATGTACTCATAAGTGCACATCACTTGTATGGGAATGTGCATCATTCAAGGGGGAATATTTTCCAGTGGAACATGGCAATGTCACAAAGGATCATCACAAGAATTTCCCACAGGTCATTTCGAATCAACATTAGGAAATCTCAATAATGTTTTTAAACACTCATTCTATAGTCCAAGTTGTCTATGCATCATGTACCTAGAAGGGATGTTCTCACCATCGTCAGGGAAAAAGTGTTCAAAATGCACTTCATCAAAGCTTCTCAATGAGTACAACAGTGTGGCTATGTAGCATAAGTCATCAGAGGTTAATTTCTATCCTCAACTTGTTTGGAGTAGATCTCAGTGAGCAACACCCATGGTCATTAAGGTGATCATTCAACAATGTTTCTAAAAACTCAATTCAAGGTGTTCGTGCATCATCTGAAGGATATTCATCATGGTGTAAAAAGTTCTAAGATCTAGAGTTCACCACATTGGAACATTTCATCGGATCGGTCGAGCAATGAGGTGAAGGAGGAAAGGCATCATCTTCATCAACATTCCTTCTTCGTTCTCCTCTCTCATTCTCTCTCCTCTCCCCCTTTTCTAATTCTTCATTGTGAGCAATCATGAAGTTCATCCTATTCACTTAAATTTGACTATAATCAAACATTTTAATAAGTTTCCCTTAATTAATAAAAGGGGACTTAAATTCATCCCTTAGGATTTGAAAATTCACATGTTGTGAGGGACATATGAATGGTCACATGGGGGGGGGTAGGCGAAGAGTCTTCCAAGGTTTTTAAAAATGTAATGGCACTCACATTTTAAGGGGTTGTCGATTTTGTATGTTCATGAGATATTATTACTTGTGAAGACACAAAAGTGATAACTATTTCCTCTATTCCCATTCTCTATGTTCTTCTTGTTCTCACTATATACAATTTTTCCAAAGCATCAATGAAGAAAGAATGAGTTTGTTTCCTTTTTTGATAAGGATATTTTTGAAACTTTGTGTTCTTGATCTTATCTTGTCTTGTTGCAAATTACAAAGTTGTTTTTATTCTATATCTATGTGTGTTGAAGTACTTTGATTAATGGTTGTAGGCATCTGATTTTCTACCTACAATATTAATCATCCCTCTCTTTTCCCACTCCCTTTCCCACTCTCTCAAAAATTCCTCTCTTGTAAGAAATCGCAAGATTTTGCCGCAGGTTAGTGGAGTATCCCTATTGGATCCCATGACATCAGACCACCACCGATTTCAATTTCATGCACACATAATAAGTGGAGTTGCACCACCCAAGAAGAGGGACCTAGAGTCCATGAGACATTGATGGATACCCATCAAATTTTCCACCTAAAAAATTCTATTGCCAACAACTTTTGGCGACCACACTAGAGCTGACTTGGCAGCAATCTGCACCCAAAATATGATCACAAGAAAATACCAAAAAAATCAAATATTCCAAAAATAAAAAATTAAGAATTTGAAAAATAAAAAGAGAGTTGATTGAAATCCATTGCTAAAAATCCCACTTTTGATTCATGTGAATGACCTTTCATATTCCACAAAGTACTTCATATTCCCATTGTAATATTTTCCCAAAACTAGTTGAAAGGAGATATACCAGGCTAAATAGGCTAAGAGGAATTGTTGATCCCACTTTCGAGGCTTTGCAAAACCTGTAAGAAAAATCAAAGATAATCCATATTTCTTCTCTCAAGCCTCTTCTCCATCCGAATCTTCAAGTGGTACCCATGGAAATCCTATTAAAAATCTTGTCGATACTCCTACAAATTCTCCCATCTTTCAACCACCTTTGAACATTGAATTCCTTGGTGAAGAAGAAATAGAACCAAAAAAAGAATAGGGAGAAGAGTTTACAGTAGAAGTAGAAGACGAAGTTGAAGCAGAAGGAATAATGGCACAGACACAAAAGAAAGACACCAACCCATTGTTCTATGGGGGAGGAATACAAGACCACTTTCTCTTACACCCCATCTTCGTGATTTACCAACAAGTTCCCACAATAAATTTCTAAAGTTCAAAGGTGATAACACCCGCTTCTTGAAGAGCACATCTCTACCCTCATCACATCATGCAAAATTCTTGGAATCAGACATGAGGACATTTCTGTGAGATTGTTCATGGAATCAATTCAAGAAAAAGTAGCTAGTGGTTCTACCTCTTATTAGCTAAATCCATTACTAGCTAGGAGGACATAAAAACCAGTTTTAAGAAAGATTCAAATCCACCGAAGACTATCAAGACCTCCTAGTCTAGTTGGCTTAAATGAAGAAGGAATCCAATGGGACTATGAGAGACTTCATAACCCTTTATAACAAGTTACTTAAAAGGATACCTCTTGAAGTTGTGCCCTCTGATAACAACGTAAAAAGATTGTTCATAAATGCTCAAATTCTTGAAGTATGATTCTTTCTCCAAAGGGTTAAACCAAGAAATATTGCACAAGTGAAAAGAATGGCCATTGAATTTGAGGATGACTTCATCCTATAATAAAAATGAAGAATCCCTCAAGGAAGGATAAAGCCCAACATCCTAAAGATGAGAGAACTGATCTGATGTTGTAGAAATTGGTAAATAAAGTGACATGGTTAAAGAGATAAGTTTTCCAACTAGAATACCATCTAGGTCACAACATAAATAAGATTGCAGGAGCACCCTAAAGGCTTTCCTTGGATGCTCCACTCGTTAATGCAACCTGCAAAAATCAAGAAGATGAAGAAAGGATTAAACAAGAAATTGAAGATAATGATTTCCCAGAGATTGAAGAGCTTGAGAATGATACGCAAAGTAAGATTTTGTGAGTTTTCTAGAGGTGATGAAGATGACGAAAAGATGCACCCAGTTTCTCATGTGTAGTATTCACTTGTTTTCGGTCTCAAAAAGGATATTTTTTTTTATACTTTTTTAGAAGAGGAAGAAGGCTACAAATCCTCTGTGATGACTCCACAAAATAAAATAATCGATTAAGGATCTCAACTTCCACCCTCTATAGAGTCTACCTTGGAGAAACCCGATCCCATGGAAAATAAGAGGTCACATGCTATTCCAAGTAAGTCTTCCCATGCCCCTTCTAAATCTAACTCTACTCTTACAAAATATAGTCCTTTAAAAGCCTCTAATGTAGCTCAGAAATCTACCTCTTTTTCCCGGACTTCCACTCCCTTCTCCAAACCTATCTTGACTCTAAAACTAGTTCCTTCACCCCCTTAATCGTACTACTTCATTCAATCACATTGAACATGAAAACATGATGAAATTTCAAATTACTAAATTTGAGTATTTATGAACACACCTAGAGCAATTCAAGAGGTTGTTCGATGTTGTCTAAAGTGGTTTCCCAAAATCCAACACTGTGAGTCCCAATCCTAAAGGTCTATTACCAAACCCACCTACACTTCCATCACATAACATGCTTGCTTTGAGTACATCAAATACCGATAAGGTCGATACTTTGTATGTTTCCCTTCTCATCGAAGAATATAAAATGAATAATTACATAATAGATTCAGTGCCTCGGATAATGCAATGCCTATGAATGTCGCCAATTCCCTCAAACTCATTGTGACTCTGAATGATGGCTCTTGTTACTTCATGGAGTCAAAAGAAGTCACACGTGTAGGGAAGGTCAAATATGCACAAGTAGCTCTTGCCAAATTTCTAGATAAGAAGGTGTTAATGACTATCTTGGTATTAGACATCCTGGATACATTTGGAATGTTGTTACATAGAAGTTTTTGCCAACATTTTGTTAGAGTACATATTTACCTTAGCTCATATTCACCTAGGTACTTTATTTGTTCACCTAGGTACTTTATTTATCTTTATTTTATTTATCCTCACCCACTTATGTGTGTGGATATATATTTTTATTTATTTAGATATTAGGGGATATTATCTAGTTGTTAGGTATAGTTCTTTCCTTGATCTATGGTATTGACTAGAACCTTGATGTCTAGTTCTCTTCTAAATCTAAATCCTTATCCCATGGTCATATGGTATGGTCATATGAGGGCTTAAAGCTTGTGATTCCAACTATTAGGTGCTTAACTCCAGCCCCTTTAATTTTATTTGTGTGGTGAAGGCAAGAACATTTTATTTTGTTTTAGTGGCAACTAAAATAAATAGTAGAGCATAATATTGAAAAACTTGTATCTTTTGATCGATAACTCGGTTTTGAGTGCCATTTTTGTAAAAGTGTTTGGTTTTCCATGCTCTTTCCATTGAAATATTTATTTTGAGAATTGCACTATAATTATAAAGTGCCATATTATAACACACACTCATTATAAAGTGCCAAAATCTGGGGAGGCTCTTGTTGCATTGCTTGGTTCTTGCATTTCTTTTGGTGATTTTTTTAGGATGGTGTCTTTATCTAATTCTACATTAGATCATGTTGAACCATTAACAACACATAATTACCACACATGGAAACCATGAATGGAAACAATAATTAAGCGGAAAGGATTATGGGCTTTAACTTCTTCAGAACAACCAATTTTCACTAGAGAATATGAGAAATTTTAGTACCAATGCAAATTTGATGAGTGTATGGGTTTGATAGGAACTTATGTAAGTGACAGTCTTTTGTTTCATTTAGAAAAATGTGACTCTCCTTTCAAAATATGGGAGAAATTGGAGGATTTATTTAGTAAGGTGGATCATATGAGAGCCATGCAAATTGAAATTGAGATCACCTCTCTTAATCCTAAAGATTTTCCAAAAATTATAGACTATCTTACCAAGTTTAAGCATTTGTTGACACAGTAAAAGGGAGTGGAAGAGATAAGAAAGATGAAGAGTGTGTTTACTTGATTCTATCCAAGTTGAGAGGACCATTTCAAATATTTTCTTCAACCTTTTTCTATAGCATGAATGCCTTAGGTGACAAATTCAAAATGCCTGACTTAGAAACATTTTGTGAAAGACTTACTAGGGAAGAATTAAAATTGTCTCACCTTGAGTCTTCCACCTCTCAAAAGGCATTAGTTGCATCTAATCCTAAGGGAAAGGGAAAATAAAAAAATAAAACCAAATCCACCCCTTCTCCATCTCAAAGTGCTCCTAAACCCCAAAAACTCTAAACTCAAGGAGTCTTCTAAATCAAATAATAAGTCTAGCCTTTCATGCTTTTTTGTGGGGATAGTGGTCATGAAGAACATAGGTGTTATAAGTGAATGCAATCCTTAAAGGATGCAGTCAAGAAACACAAAATTTCTATCTCCACTCCACCTCCTTCTAATCAACATGGAAAAAAACTTAATGTTGTTGGGAGATCTCAGTCACCACTTGCAGATAGTTGGGTTATAGATTATAGTGCTTCTCATCACATGACTTCTTCCAAGGAGTCTTTTTGTTTCTCTAGGTTTGAGTTCTACTTCCAAAATTAAGGTTGGAGATTCTTCCTTTCTTTTTGTTGAGGGAAAAGGTGATATACAACTTGATGGTGGTAGTATATCCAAGATGCACTATATGTTCCTAACATCACTACAAATTTGTCATTCAAATTTGTCATTCTGGTGAGGAAAAAAATGACTTTTACACCACATGGGGTAAAGTAAGAAATTTTTTGAGCCTTATTCACTTGTTTCTCAGGGTATTGTTGATCATAGTTCTAGACTATATCACTTTGAGGGTTTTGATGACACTTCTTCTATAGGGACAATATTGGTTTCTCATGCAGATTCGAGAGTAAGCTTTGGCATGAAAGATTTGGACATCTTAATTACATATATTTGAAGGAGTTGAGCACTCATAGTATGGTAGATGATCTTCCTAGAGTTTTATTGTCTTGAGGGAGTTTTCTTTGGCTATGCATTAAGGAAACAACACCAAATTCCATTTCCTAAGAATTTTCTAAGAGAGCTTCTTCACCACTTGAGCTTGCACATAATGACTTGATGGTTTTACCTACCCCCTCTTTCAATGGAGATAAGTATGCACTTACCTTTATTGATAATTTCTCGAGGCATACTTGGGTTTATTTTCTCAAGTACAAAAGTGATTTTTTTAACACTTCAAAGTCTTCAAGGCTTTGGTCGAGAAACAATCTTCTAGATTTGCATGAACCTTCACAATGATAATGGGGGAGTACTTCAAAAATGAGTTTTCTAATTTTTTGGAAACTCAAGGCATTATTCACCAGCATTATGTTCCTCATAATCCACAACAGAAAGACTTAGCAGAATGGAAGAACAAAACTTTTAAGGAAATGGCTAACTATATGATGCATTCTAGAGATTTACCTCCTATATATTGGCATAAAGCAATTAATTGTGCTAACTACATTTAGAATCGCACACCACATAAAGCACTTGAGAATTTGAATCTAGAGGAAGTTTGGTCCAACACTAAGCTAGATGTCTCATTTTTTTGAGTCTTTGGGAGCCATTCTTGGGCCTTTGTGCCAAAGAAGAAAAGGAAATCTTTGGATAAGAAGAGAAAACCCTTGATCTTTGTAGGGTATTATGAGGACATGAGAGCTTATCGACTTCTAGATTTTGATACTCATGATGTTATTTTTCAAACACATGTTCAGTTTGATGAGCGCTTCACTCCTCATGATTCTTCATCTTCTTTCATGCCTCCTCCTTCTTCTTAATCTCATCTTGAGGATCCTTTCTTTGAGGAGGTTGATGAGGAGGTTATAGATGTTGTTGAGGATCCTATTCCCACTGATGTTGTCACTATGCCTAAGTGGGATCATACTACAGTTTCTGAGGCAACACCTTTCATACAAGATCTTCCACCCACTAGGCATCATCACACACATTCTATAGGTTTTGGACTTTTGTGTCAGGAAGTTTTTGAGGATCCACAATCTTTTTCAAAGGATCATGGGATATAGGAGTGGGATGATGTGATGGAAGCTGAGTATTATTATTTGATGAAGAATCATACTTGTGATTTGGTATCTCTTCCTAAAGGAATAAAGATGGTTAGGTGTAAGTGGGTATACCAAACCAAATACGCAACTGATGGGTCCATTGACAAGTATAAGGCTCATCTTGTTGCAAAGGGTTTTTCACAAGTTGAAGGTATTGATTAATCTGAGAATTTTACACCGTTGCCAAGATGGATTTTGTATGTCTTGTACTTTATATTGCTGCATCACAGGGGTGACCTGTATACTAGATGGACGTGAAGAGTGCCTTTTTACATGGATATTTACAAGAGGAAATATACATGGAGCAACCATTTGTTTGTTAAAGATTCTTCTCTTGTTTGTAGGCTTCGAAGGTCTCTCTACGGTCTCAAACAAGCCCCTCGGGATTGGTATGAGAAGATGGATTTTTTTCTTCTATCTACTAGTTTTGTTCATTACCACTCCGATCATATAGTGTATCTCCAGTATGTTGGTGAGGATATTGTGATACTTGTCTTGTATGTTGATGATCTATTACTTACTTGATAACTCTTCTTCCCACATTCAAACTATTCAGAGGGCTCTTTCTACATAGTTTGACATGACATATCTTGGGTTATTACATTATTTCCTTGGTTTGTAGATTTCTTAGAAAAATTTAGGGATTGATTTGAGTCAGAAAAAGTACACCCATGATCTTCTTCGCTTTGATATGGCTGATTGCAAGCCAAGTCCATCTCCTTTTCAGTTCTGGGTTACTCTTACTTCCACATGTACCACTCCACTTTGTGATCCCACTTTGTATAGGAAGTTGGTTGGAAGTCTCATGTACTCGACCCATACTCACCTTGATATTTCATTTGTAGTAGGGCTTGTATGTCGGTTTGCACATTCTCCTCATAGTAGTCACTGGCAGGATGCTAAAAGAATTTTGTGCTATTTGCAGGGCACTTCCCACTTTGGCCTACACTACACTAGGGTTCTACTCAGTTGGTTGGGTATACAAATTCATATTGGGCATGTTCTATTGATGACAGGCATTCCATTTCTGGCTATCTTTTTTGTCTTGGTTCTTCTCTAGTTTTGGGCATGCAAAAAGCCACAAGCTATTGCACTTTCATCTTCAGAGGAAGAGTATTGGGCAGAAGTTACAACGAGTCAACATATTCTTTGGCTTCGATAGTTATTGATAGAGTTTGGATTCCCACAGATTCACCGATTGTACTTTGGTGTGACAACCAAAGTGAAATTCACATTTCTCACAACCCAGTTGAGCACCAGCGTGCCAAGCATATTGAGATACACATCCACTTCATTTTTTAACACATTCAGGATGGAGTTCTTTATTGGGAGTACATTTCAAATCAGCAGCAAGTTGAAGACATATCTACGAAGCCTTTTGCATCACCTCGCTACCTTAAGTTGTGTGGAATGTTTGGGGTTTTAGAAGTTGTTCTTGGGGGTGTTCATGAGAACATCTTCCTTCTTCTTCTTCTTCTTCTTCTTTCTCTTTCCTTTTAGCAGGATTCTTTCCTTCTTTTGGTTTGAGATTTCTTCATGGATATATTGTACATGAGTACCTCATCAGGCCTAGTTTCTGGGACTCATACTGTGGACATGCCACTTCTATTTTGGCCCCTAGCTTCACTTGAGGGGGTGTTAGAGTAGGTATTTACCTTAGCTCATGTTCACCTAGGTACTTTATTTATCTTTATTGTATTTATCCTCGCCCACTTATGTGTCTAAATATATTTTTTATTTATTTAGATATTAGGGGGATATTATCTAGTTGTTAGGTATAGTTCTTTCCTTGATCTATGATATTGAATAGTTATATCCTTGATCTATGGTATTGACTAGATCCTTGATGTCTATTTCTCTCCTAAATCTATAGACTTAACTAGTTCTTTCCTTGATTTATGGATTGATCTACGACCTTATCTAGTTCTTAGATTGTTATTCCTTGCCTATATAAGAAAATCCCATTCTCATTGTATTTCATTGAGTTCCATAATAATATATGATATTGTTGCTCATTTTTTGCAAAGGTTCATGTAAAGTTATTCGGTGAATTACTTTCATTTTATTGATCGTGGTGTTTGATTAGTGTTGGTACCCAAACTTAATCTCCTTCACAATTCAAGCAAGCATCATGGATCTCACAAGACACTCAAGGGCAATAAATGATTTGTGTGTCGTTTGTATCCGGGAGCACATCTATCGACTTGTTAGCACTCAAGATTTGAAGGAGTGGGTAGCACCTCAAAAAGGATTTTGATCTAATCCTCACTATTCTAGGTTGTGCCTTTCAACCAAGGTAAGAGAACCTATATTGCAGACTTTGTTTGATGAAGGAGGTGGAGATACCTTTTATGCTTTGCACATTATATGGAGATGGCCTTGGGAAAACATGATAAATTATCCATTATTCAAACTCAAAAGAGTTGTCACTACTAAATGATGGAAATGCTTTCAAGACAAGGCTAAGGTTGCTAGAGACATGATAAAATCCTGATATGTTTTGTGCATTTTTGTGAATGGATTGTATTCTTTTGTTGACACACAATGCAATGCAGGGGTAGTATGGGTAGGATGAGTTAGTTTGAATGAAATTTTGTTGGGAGATGTTTAGACAAGACTAGATAGGAATTACCAACTTCTTTGAGAACCTTTGCAAGAGATTTGCAACACCTAAACAACAGAGATGTTTCAATGGGTTTAAAATACTCCTTCAACCGGGATATGTGCACCAAATGGAGGCCCAGATCTGCACTCTTCCACACAACCTTTGATAACCTACCACAAAAGCTTGAAGCAAAATACCAACAAAATATCCAGAATCCCTATTTGATCATGACCTAAGGTGCACCCAAAGGTTTACAAACAATCTCAATATTCAAGGATAGTAAAATGATTTTAAATATGTTTATCTTCTATCAGATGAAGGCTCTTCTGAATATAAGATTGCAAATGCCATTAAACCATCAACAAGAAATGAGACCTTGTATAATCAAAGAGATCCTAAACATAAGATTGTAACATGAGTAAGAAACACAAATTGAAATCATTCTGAAACATAAGCATATGCAAATTTTGCCAAGAGATAACACCAAATAATCCAAAATTTTGATCAAATACATCAGTAGGGGAATGCTATAAGAACAATCTTAGAGCCTGTTGATGGCTTTACAACTGAAACCAACTCAACATGATGAAATATGATGCAATATGGAATTGAAAATGGCTCTCAGGTGGTTTTCTCCAGAGAAATGGATTTCTTCTAGTTTTTTCCTTGAAAATTCTACGTCTTTTTCTCTCCCCTTTTAAATTTCTCCAAAATGCATAATATACCCTATGCCATCATGGAGTCTTCCTTCCCAAGAAAATAATATGCTTATGGGATCAAATTTGTTACAACTTCTCATGATTCCATGAAAATGACATAAAACTGGAAAATAGTTCGCAGGTTGCCAGGGATGCATAAAATTTTTAAAATATTACACAAATTCAGATCCTTATCCATCCCAGGGTCACATTTTTGTCATTCAGGCATGCCAACATGCTTTAGCAATCATTTTTCACCTTTTACCTTTTCAATTTTTACCTCTGCAACCTTTGATTTTCACTTTTCACATTTTTTATCGGGCAAAGGCAAGAATTATATCAAATCCATTGTAGACCATCAAATTAGGTCATGAAAATAGTGCCATTGCACTCAAAAGGCTGAGAGGATGCAAAATCATATAAAATTTGATGTGATTTGGTGAAGAAACGATGAATCCGAGCTTCCTGGAGCTCCCATGGCAACAAAATGGGTGAATGCACAATTTCCATTGATTTCGGATCAACTTTAAATGCTAGCCCTCCATGTGGAGGATGAGATTCTTGAATATCCCCTTTTTCCCTTTGGATAAGGTGGGACACGTGTCAAAACATGATTGGATCAGGTTCCCATCCTTAAAAATGTGTTTGCGACCTTTTTGAATTTTGAAAATTTTGTAAAATTTCCCATGGGCCCGAACACCCGCTCTCTTCCTCGCCATGTGGCACTCTCCCATTCATTTGGGTCCAAGCTTCCAATTCTTCCTGCCAAAATGCAAAGTTTCAAAACTCTCCTCGGGCCTACACTCTCCATTTGACTCCTTTGAAAAATGCCATGTGTCCTCCATAGATTGGCTGCAGGAGGCATGCCTTCAATTTTGACTTAGCTCCCTTTGCCTGATTTTTTGCATTTCTTGGACACGTGTCCTTTTTTTGATTGGTTTTAGAACCTCGGTCCAATTTTTACTTTTACCATTTGGAGTTAAAAACTCCAAAGTCATCACGGAACCCGCTGCCCCATCTTGACCCTTTGTGGACACATGTTAGCTCCGGATTGGAGTGGTAAAATGTCACAAAAATTTCCTTCGGCCCCCTTGTTTGAATTTTCACATTTTCTGGACACGTGTCCACCTGCAATTAGATGCGGGCCTTCGGTCAAAAATTTTCCCTTGACATTTTGAGTCAAAAATCACCAACTCCCTCCACCACCCGCATGTCCCCCGAGTCCATGTGTCCTCTTCCCATTCGTGCGGGCTTTTGGGCCTAGAAATGACTTTGAGAATTTTGCCAAAATGAAAGCCAAAATTCTTAAGGAACCTCTACCACCCGCCACTCGTGACCAATCAGAATGTGCCACGTAGGCATCCTTTGCAAAAGGCGAGCCATGGGTCAAAATTTTCCCTTTAGCCAAAATTTTAAAAATTAACAAGTTAGAAATATTTCCCACCACCCCGACCAATAGGAGCCCGCCACGTTGCAATAATAGTGTGATGATGAATTTGACGGGCCGAAGACACCCGTCTGACTGTCAAAATGTGGAAAATATAGAGGATGCCCTAGAATTCAAAATTTTCGACAAGGGAGGCATATTTCTTGATTTCAAACCAACTGAATCATTTTTTGACCTTATTTTCGACCTTGGGATTGGGAAAAAACTTGCACAAATTTGGGATTCGATCAGACTTGAGTTTTTTCATGATTTGACAAAGGAAAAATGACACAACCCATAAAGATGAAGAAATTAGGGCACAAATGGGGGCAAATTTGGAAATTTGTTTCAGATGAGGGCAAAACAACAACATTATGAGCATTTTCAAAGCATTCAAATAGAAGGGAGAAATGCAGACCACCAAATTGACCAATGAAACGTTTGTGAGCAAAATTGGACATGAAGAATTAGGGCACATTATGAAAACTCAATAATGGGACCAACAATTAGCATTTGTGTTCTTGGCTTGTACAATCCGGTTATCGCTCCTTTTACATTTTGGAGGAAATTCCAGATGAATTTGTCTTCTCGTGACCATACCGATTAAAAGAGATATGGAGAAGTTACTTCCTCTCAAATATATGAGATATACAATGCAAAATTCAAGAATCCTAGAGTCAACATCTTGTACTAAGATAACATGTAAATAAATCATTTTATAACAAATAAAGAAGAGGATGAGATTCCCATCTTGATAGGACCAAACATCCCTTTCTAAGGGGGTATTGATCTTAAAGAAGTATCGATAAGCTTTGAGTTACAAGAGGATGACACAAAATTTCTAAATAATGCAAACCAAAACAAATAAAGTATTCCTTAATGAGTTCCAAGCGGAGCAATCAACTTATGTGCTTATCCATGATGAGGATACAATCTCATTCCCATTTGAAGATGAAGATTCTCTTGATCATGTCATCCATGAAGAAGAAACCAAGAAAACTCATGAACAATCTTTGAAAGGTTTGAAGGAAGAGTATTTGGAAGAACTCCTGAGAGCTTCATGAGAAACATAATACCCTAAACTAAGTCTTGAACCCCTAATGCAAGCTATGGATCTGCAAGATTAACATGTATCTAATTATGGTTTCTCAAATCATTCAAAATTTGGTCACGAAGAAGGAAAACAAGGTGAAGAATCTGATGTCCCTCTTGAGCCAATGGGTGATAAATGTAATGATGAAGTTGAAGTTCTCTCCTTTTCATTTGAAGAACAAGATTCTTTCTGTGATGAAAAAGTTAAGAAAGAGTTTTTAAGTTGAGGCTCCCTCTGATAAAGAAGTAGTGGAATGTAATGAGCCTTGGGATAATGTATCAATTCTTCTAAATGGTTGGCTCGAATCACAAAATGAATATTCTTCAAATGAACGTAAAGGTGAGATTTTGGTAGTCTCAAAGAAAGATTTGGTGAAAGAAATATTGGAAGCCACAAAAGGTATGGAAGATCCGAGATGAGTCTTGACCTCTTGACTTGTTCCTTGACCATGCAAGATGGGTATGAGGTTATTTATGACCCTTCACCGAATATCCAAGACCCTTATAATGGAGTGAAACAAATATATGGATTTAAGGATTATTACGTAGAAAATATGTCCATGAACATGAATTTGGGAAAAGAGAAATCTCAAGATACTCAAACTATTCAAACAAAAATCATCCCTAGGGCAATGATGAGATGCTCAATGAAAAATTAACAATGTGGGTGAACACGGAAGGCAATTGGCATTCGAAACTGATTTCAAGGGAAGTAAAGGCAATGGAATTTCTTAGAAAAGTTTTGAACATCAAAGAGACCATGTAGGATCACTCCTCCCAAACATGCAGGTAGTCATGAAAACACATGGATTTCGTAAGCAGTTGAGGAAAGGAGGATAATTTCTTGAACCAGTCAATGGCTTTGTAGAACATCATCATTCAATGATACCCCTTCATGGATACCTTCTAAAAATGGAAAGTGTGTTATCCCCCGCATTGTACCATAGGTGATTTAGGTATGTTTCCTTTTTGTTGTTGTGTTTGTTTTTTCTTTCATTTTGTGTGTTGCCCTTTTATCGTGTGTGTGTTTCTCCTTCCAAACTACCTATTGTTTTTAATTACTATGTGTAACACAATGGATAAGTCACTAGTCTGATTTGTAAATTAAGTTTCTAGGATTCCTCACATTATGTACTTGGTGTGATCGATCCAAAATATATCCCCAAGCTGGAGCCAACTGTTGTCATGTGTTTTTTCAAGGGAAAAATTCCACTTGAAAACAAGACAAGTATACTCTAGTGTCAAAATTTTGCATTGTAAACCTTCCCAGACACCACTTCAAATCAACATATCCCCCATCTCAGGACTATAATTCCTTTGTAATTGGTCCAATGTGTTGTGTCAAAATTTCTATAGATGATTTAGGGAAATCAAGTTCATTCAAGTGCTTCCAAGTTGGTGCCACTTGGAGCCAATCATTTCGCAGACTCATAATGGCTATTTTTATCCTTTTTGAGAAAAGTGCATATCCTCTGTATTTGAGGTTAAGCCTTAGATTCATCAAGAGGGTTTATTCATGAGCTAATATCATCATGCAAGTTATTTTGAAACATTTAGGTAATATTTTGTGGTTTTGGAGAAAGTTCATCAAAAGCGGGTTTTTGAGGCCAAGGGAGCTTGCACTAGGAAAAAGTACTTGAACTTTGGGAGATGATTCTGGGAACTCTAGAATGAGTTAATAGAAAAAAAAATATCAATGGAATGAAGGTTAAGTCCTTAACTTGGTGGTAATCTCATATCCTTGTTAAGCCCCATGAATCTTTCTAGGAAACTCATTCTTTGAAGAACCAACTGACAATCCTGAGAAAAAGAGGTTTTGAGAGGATTTTAGGAAGAATAAATACATGAGGCCCATCCCATCCTTCTCCAAAGTCCATTTAAAGTTAAAATCATATAATTAAATTCCTAAAAAGACCTCCGGGAGCCCGAGATATGGCATTTTCAAGTCTCTTCTCAAAGTACCATGTTTCAATAGTTAGTCAAATATTTGGTTGACACATATTATCATGGCGCTCAAGCGCAATTTTGTGCCCCCATTCTCCCTTTCCAAGGGGACATGGGGGATATATGAATTGTCACATGGGGGGTAGGCGAAGAGTCTTTGAAGGTTTTATAAAATGTAATGACACCCTCATTTCAAGGGGTTGTCAATTTTGTATGTTCATGAGATATTATTACTTGTGAAGACACAAAAGTGATAACTATTTCCTTTAATCCCATTCTCTATATTATTATTGTTCTCACTATGTAAAATTTTTCCAAAGAATCAATGAAGAAAGAAGGAGTTTTTTTCCTTTTTTGATAAGGAGATTTTTGAAACTTTGTGTTCTTGATATTATCTTGTCTTGTTGAAAATTGTAAAGTTGATTTTCTTTTATATCTACATGTGTTGAAGTAATCTAATTAACAGTTTTAGGAATTTGATTTTCTACCTACAATATTAATCCTTACTCTCTTTTTCCCACTCCCTTTCCCACTCTCTCAAAGAATTCTTGTTGAAAACAATTGTAAGCTTTTGCCGCAAGGTCAATGGAGTGTCCCCGTTGAATCCCGTGCCTTCAAGCCACCATCGATTTCAATTGCACACACACATAATAAGTGGATCTTAACCACCCAAGTATAGGGACCTAGATTCCCAAATACTTTGGCATATACCCATCAATTTGTCCACCTGACAAATTTTCTCACCAACAAAAGTCAATTCTCAATTTCATCTTAATACTACGTACTTGAAGCATGATCGGATGGTTGCACACATTCAACATGTTTGGAACTTAGTGCCTTGTCCTATTGGTCGGGAGGAATAATTTCTTGGTGGAATGATGCAATCAAAAGGACCAGCACCTTCCTCCATATATATGGAAAATAAGTTGTTTTATTTTAACATGATGCACATGAGGCTTCATATCGTGAGTTTAAATGAATCTCACAAGAGATTAATGCCTCCAATCAAAATATGTTGTTGACCCAAATATGTTGGTGGCTTTGGGTTGTTTAACATTAAACTTCAAGGTCAAACATCTATGTGTCAAATGATTAATCCGTAGCCTAGAAGGTAATGAATTTTGGAAGATTTTACTTCAACATTGCATCTCTCAAGGTTCTTCTTTAGGTAGAAAAGCTTGGAAAGGTCTCAAATTCCAATCCCTTCTTCTCTACCTTGTTTCTGTAAAATTGGGGGTACTTTTATTGCTCAAAGTATTTGGAAATCCTAGGAGTTACTTAAATCACAAATAATTTGGAAGGGAGATGGACTCGATTTTATCTTTCTATTAACTCTTACTCTCTTTGGTGGTCATCTATTTTTAATTTCCATGATGCCCCTCTTTCTTTAGCTCCATGGGCTAAAGCCATTAGGATTTTCATAAAAGGTATCAAAGTGGTGGGTGATTTATTTTGCAAACACTCCAGATTTTGGATTTCGTGGGGTGCCCTTACTATTAAATTTAACCTTCAACATCAAGATGTTGAAACAATCATGAAAATCATTGCTTGCATACTTGATGAATTTATTCACAAAATTGGAATCACTTGTGGTATTCGTGGTGGTGTGATTGGAATTGGCCTTCTGCTACTCCGCTCAACAATTACAAACCTAGCTTGGGTTACTCTTTTATTGCCATGCAGTTGGTGCTTGTCAATTCACTTAATCATTGTTGGATCCCAGACTTTTATTTGGAAACGTTAGTTCCAAAGAGTTTGGACATATTTTATCGAGCCCAAAAAGCTCATTTTTTGTGGTGTGTGTTAAACCAGGGCTCCTTGTAGGGGATCTAATTAAACATGGGTCTTAACCCAACCTTCCCGGTCTACCACTAATAAAATTTGATCAAGCAAATTTTATGGTCATGTCATCATGCTCAATCGACCTAGACATGGATTCATTCCCTTTTCAACCCTTCTCTCCAGATTTCTTTACCTAGAAGATGGTTCTTTTGGGGGACTTGTCCCTTCTTAATGTAATTTACAACAACATTTGGCACATATTCAGAACTGATATTTAATTTCATCTTTAGAAAGACATAAATAATTCCATTTTTAATAATGTTCTTATGGATAGAATATCTCTGTTACTAATAACGTGGCTATTCTCTCCACCATGATGCTTCAGATTTAGAACCAAATTGAGAAATTTTGACTAGAGGTCAACACCTCCGGTGGCCTTGACCAATGGGCCACTTTGCTCCTACGCAAGTGCGATCACCAAGTTCCTCCTAATGCTCATTCTTATCACCGCTCGCCACCTCGACTGCACCACTCTCCCCCTCTGCCTGGGGGTCAAGGTTTCACAGGTGACACTTGTAGAGCTGACAGAGCCCCTCTCCTCACCGTCAGTAGTATCCTTGCTCTCGCTCTCTCTCTGCCACCCATGGTGGGTTTTTTGGTCACATTGTTGATTTTGGTGGAGCAGTTTGGAATTCATTTCAATAGGTAAAGTTTCCTCGGTTATCCCTCTCCATTTCTACCTCTTAGCCATGTTCGATAATCCCAGTAAAGAACAACAACAATATGAAAGTGGATGGGAGCCCATCCTTGGTTCGAGATCACCTTGGTTTCAGTTGGGGTGATAAATCGGATAGCCCTCTCCGCCTCCTCCCCAGTGCCATGTTCATCGCTACGGCCTATTTTTCTGGCTCCTTGTTTTGTTCACCTTTTTTATTGATGAACACACTTTTATTGTATTTTTGATGTAATTGACCTCCTTCTCAAGGCGTAGCTAGCTTGATGCGATTGGCCTTCTCGGGGTGATATTTTTCCACCCATATTTTGTATGAACATTGTTATATATCTTCTATTTATATTAATAAAAGTGATATTTTCAATTAATATTTTTAAAAAATAAATAGGATTAATTAATTTTGATGGTATTAATGTATTAAAGTGTTTATTAATTATTAATATTTGATTAATTAATTGTTATAATATTAATGTACTTGTTACAAGTTCAACACATTAATATTAATTAATTTTTATGGTATTAATGTATTAATGTGTTGAAGTTGTAACCAAAATGTGTGGAAGGATACATAAGAACAAAGGAGGAAGGATACGGGAACAAAGGAACGAGTAAAGGGAGCACACAAAAGTTAGCATAAGGATGAATCCCAAGGAAAAATGACACGTGACACCTAGAAGGAGAAGGACAAAGGATGAGCCTAGATGGTCACATGGTTGATGTTGGCTAGATGATGGGGATATTGATAAGGAGGAACAAAAACCAAGTGACATGACATGAGGAGATTATCTAGAGGCAGCTATGTGGATAAGGGAAATGAAGGTTCCAAGTTCAAATTTAAATCCGAGTGTGAATTTCAAAGGAGCTAGCATAGAGGAGAGATAATCGGGAAGACCATGCACACATAGTTATAAAAGGACAAGGATACCACCGAGTTGGAGTTGATCGATGGGTGAGTTATTTAAATTGGAAATGGGTTGAAATGAAGAGCCGTGAGAGGGGCCTAGAGGTTAAGTCCTGGATCAATTGTAAAACTGAAGTAAAATGTAGAGAGATGGTTATCCCTATGAGGCATCCGTATTGTGAGACCCCATAAAGGGATGTATATTCTCCATTTGAGAACAACAATATGTAGATTTTGTATGGTTGTTAGATTCAATATAATGGAAAACATAAATAGTTTTTTCATTCCATTATGTAACTCTAGGAAATAATTTTTGGGAGTACCGGTAGAGTTGGTGCTTCGTCAAGTAGTATCAAAGTTGGTTCTTTCTTGCGGGAAAGTAAAGGAGTGGAAAATGCAAACAAATATTGAATGTGAGGTAATTAGAAGAATATTTGTGTTCTCCATCATGTGAATATGGGTAGAGGATGCACAAGGATGATAAGGTTGGAACGGGATTTTGTGTTCTTCATTGAGTAAAAGTGGGTAGAGAACATAGAGAGAAAGAGAGTTGGAAAACCACTGAACTTAAGGCACTTGGCACATGATTTTGTGTTTTGCACCGAGTAAAAGTGGGTAGAGAACACAAGAGAACACTTATTTTGCACTAAGGAAGGCATATAGGACGCGACTGTCCTAAAGAATATTGAATAAATGATGGAGCTTTAGGGACTCTAGGAGGTAAGGATATGAATGGAACACATAGAAGAAGACCACCCGTGAAGAATAATTTGTGAAGGAATAACTAAATAATGCACGAGAAGGTCGCATAAGGAAAAGGAGAGAATTGTGGGAGTACCACCGAGAGAAATGGGTTTAACTGTGGTTGTACCATAGAAATATGTGTGAGTAGAGGCACCTCACCTGACAACGGATGAGATTATTAAGTAGAGGAAGGACGCTACTAAGGAAAAAAAAATGGTCAACAGATACCATGAGTGCATAGAGAAATGTGTCGAGCCATGATAGAATATCATGGCAATGAAAGAAGAAGAAAATAAATAATATGTGTATGGGTAAGAGATTCACACACAAATACAAAGATATGTGTGGGAAGGAATCTTGAAGGAGTAAGATGATGAGAATACATCGAGAAATGGGAACACCATTGTAGGATAAACTGAACAATCCTGGGAGATTTCAAGAGTATGTATGAAAAAGGGCGTACTTGGTAAGGATATCCAAGAATATCTCGAGCGGAAGAATTTAGAGAAGTGTGTAGGAGAAGAGGAATGTATGAACCAAGGAAGATGTGGTACCAGTTTAGGGAAAATACAAAGGAGAAGATTAGGATCAAGAGAGGTCAGGAACAGTCTAACGTGGATGAATTTCCCCAAAGGAAACAAATATAAAGAAAATAAGGATGGTTTCTGGAGTGTACATGAATAAAAGCGCACAAAGAGGAGAAGATATCGAGGGATGTCTCAAGGATTTGTCTTGTGGAGAGGCTCCACAAGGCTTATGCAAGGTTAAAGGTGTAGGAAGAAGTGATAAGGAAGAGAAGTGGTGTGGCACAATTTCCATAGCAAGAGGGAGAAAAAATCCAATACCATCAGTTGGAGTGTGATCTAACTAAACCTAAGGGAGGAGGAAGATAAGAAACCCTCAAGAAATCCATAGGAAACGGATATGTGGAGGCGCAGTAAGGTTGCATCAGGAGTAATGCGTAAAGGATTATTTGTGCAAAGGTTCATGGAGGAAGATAACCAAGGAACAAAGGAGGGGCATAGATTCAAGACACGTTGTGGAAACCCAAGTGAACCAGGGTAGAATGAAGAAGCAATGCACGAGAAAGGATGCACCGAATCAAGGATTCACGAAAGAAGAGAGACAAATATGGAACCGGTCTAACGGAAGGGCAGACCATAAAAAAAGACATGAGCACGAAAGAAGTTTCTTATAAAGGAGTTGGAGTTAAGAAGAGAATCGCAAAGGAGGCTTGTAAGATAATCCTTAGGAGGAGAAAGATAATTCAAGGAAAGCATAGATTTGTGCAGGAGGAATGAGATGGAAAGGTAAGACTCAGAAAGGATCAAGAAAGAGGGTCCATTAGAAGAAAAGGTTCGAGGTATGGTGAGAAGGATCTCACAGGTATGTGTGAGGCAGCGTAGAGAAGTCATATGAAGGTAATGATGGACTGGAGGAAGAATTGAAAGAAGTGCAAGAGAGGATGACTCAATGGATGAAGAATTTGGTACAAGTTATTTGGAGGGTGGTTCTACCACTCACTAAATCCACTTGAGGAGGACCTCACTTTTAAATTACCCTAGGTGTTTGATGCAGGGGGCATCTTGAGACTTAGGAAAAATATGCACCAAAGAAGTAAGATGCACACAAGAATCAAATGATGCACAAGAGAAAATTAAGAAGGTCACGAGGGGTGTGAAAAAGAGGAAAGAACATGAGAGTGCTACATAATGGTAGACCAATGACTAGTGAGGTAACTAATCTAGGAAGCACGGTAGCGGGAGGAGTTTTCAAGGATTGGTAGATAGCCAATGAAGAGGAAACTAGTCAAGGGAAAAGGGAGTCACATAAGACAACGATAATACTATGGAGAAGAGTGTATAATAGCCATAAAAAGGGATGATTGTGAGGAAATAATACACATAAGGTCAAGGATGGCATGCGGGGATGATAACTTTGAAAGGAAGGGAAATATGGACTAGTAGAGCATTGATTCTATGAGGAAACTATTCATAAGAAATAAAATACCATGAGAAGTATGCTAACAAAAAAGGAGGTTCGCAAGAGGAGGTGACAAGGACATAAGGGAAGTGGTTGAAATTCACTTCCCAGAGGTATGCACGAAGGAATTGTTCATAAGGAGGAAGGTGACGCATAAGGATGGGTGCGTAAGACATGAAAAAGGCTAAGGGAACAAGCCAGGAGGAGTAGGATATGCACATAAATAAATACGTGATAGAAGGATGCAAGGGTTATCCTGAAGGTAATGAAGGAGAAGAAGTGTGCAGAGGAAGTTGTGAAGGGAGTGTGAAAGGAAGAAGATGCACAAATGAAAGTGCAAAAAATAATTAAGGTGTGAAAGAAAAAGGTGCATGAAAAAATGGTTTTCTGAAACATCAGCTAAAAGGTGCTGAAGGATGTGGAAGAATAAAATAAGGATAGAGGCATAGAGGAACGAGTAAAGGAAGCACATGAAAGTTATCGCAAGGACAAAGCTTGGCGAAAAGACATGGTGACAACTGACAGGAGAAGGACAAAGGATGATCCTGGATGGTCACATGGTTGATGTTTACTGGATGATGATGATACAAATAAGGAGGAAACAACAACCAAGTGATGTTTCGTGAGGAGATTGGATAGAGGAAGATTGCATGTATAAGGGAAATGAAGGTGCCTAGTGTAAATTTCAATCCAAGCATGAATTTCAAAGGATACATTACGAGAGGATAGAGAATCGGTAAGAATGGATGCGCGCAACTATAAAATACCAAGGAGACCACCGAGTTAGAGTTTTTAAATGGGGGAGTTATAAATTTGATCCGACTTGAAACAAAGAGTTGTGAGAGGGACCAAAAGGTTAAGGCCAGGATCGGCTGTAGACCTAAAGTAAGATGCAAAGAGATGGTTATCCCTAGGAGTTACCAACATTGTGAGACCCCATAGAGGGATGTATACACTCCATTTGAGAGCAACAATATGTAGATTCGATATGGCCGTTAGATTCAATATAAGGGAAAACATAAATAGTTTTTCCACTCTGTTGTGTAACTCTAGGGAGCATGCTTGGGGATTACCCAGTAGAGGCCCACGCTTCATCAATTAGTACACATCCCCCACCCAAAACATAAAAGGATTTGAGAAATTTATTATGATATATACAAGCTATCACCGAAATTCACCAGATTATACCACCATTAGTGCGACTATTGAAGAGTTATTAAAACTAAAGACTAATAAGGATAAAAATAGACCACATAATGCTAAGAGGTGTTGGAAACATTTGGAAATAAAAATCATAAATGCATTTATCCTTGTATTCCCTAATTGAAAGGTTTAATTGCATATTCATGTTGATACTTCTAGAATAATTGTTGTCACAGTCTTAACATAGTTATGGGGTACTATGGATCATCTCATTTCATTTTTCAATTATAAGCTAGATAAATGAAAAAAACCTATCCAACAACAAAGTGTGAAACATTAGAAATGATATGCGTACTATGAAAGTATTGGATATACACCCAATGCCACATCTCATAGTTTCATTCTATTTTGTTGCAAGATTTAATTATGATTTGTGAAGTGGACTACGAGGGCAAGGAGAAAGGGATTGTTACTAGGCTAAATTTGTACCTAAACGTATGTATGTATACCCCCCGAACAATGAAAAGATATACATACTTACGCATAATTGTAACCTCAACTGCATAACAACGCTTGTGCCAAGCGTCATGGGGTACTTAACATTATAACTTAATGTTGTTTTGATTTGTTGTTATTTACTTAACTTATTTTGTGTGATGATTTGATGCATTGGTATATTATGTGGTTGTTGTACCTATTATTGATATTTTAGTTCACCTTGCTTGTTGGAAGTAATGACTTGTAAAGTACATGGCTGAATTGTATTACTTCGGTATGTGGAAAAGGTGATGAATGATTATGATCTTACTAACTCCTTTTGACATTATGACTATCATTGATCATACAATGATAAGATTGGACTTCATTTGGAACATATAAAATTTTAAGCTTGATTTCGTCAAGGTAAAGGTTGTCTTGAAAATTTATTATTACCAATAAGGCAAATGCAATCCTTTATATTGCAAGAAAAATGTTGATTCGGATATACGATCTTTTTGGTTTATTTAGATGCTTATAACTTCATCATAGTACATATGATGTGTTATTTGTTGATTTGTTGATTTTATTATGTTGTAGTTTGAAACTTCTTGGTTTTCATATTGTCTTAGACTGATCATAACGCCAAGCTAAGTAATCATTGGCCATGTCGTTAAGTTGATCTTAGACCATAAAAGAAAAATTAAAAGAATATAATTGTTGATGGTCTAAGACCAAGGTATATGACATTTGATTGTTTATTTTTATGAGATCACACCCCCTTTGGCATGGATTAATGGAAAAGGTCAATAGCTAGGAGGATGGGCATTTTGTGGTATGTCGGTGTTAGGTGATATGATCCTCACCATACTCGTTCGGCATTTGATTGTTTATTAATTACATGGTCTTAAGGCATATTTTGAATGTTAACTCGTATGATTAAATCGACCCTACCATTCATATAATGGAATATTTTTTGTTTAATTACGCGCCAAAGGCGTTCCCCCTATGGTAAAGGACCTCTGGACGTTTCTGCGACTGTATTAAAGTTGACGGTTTGATGACCATCTAGACGTTTTCACATTTTTAACAGTTTTTGAAAAAATGGCGGAGAATGGGTTTGATGAAGATGCATTGAAGATTTTCTCCGGAATGTTGGGCATATGAATGAAGTCAGGCCTGTTCACATTCACCGCAGTTCTACGGGCATGTTCGAGCCAGATGGTTATTGGAATGGGGAAGTTAGTCCACACTCTGGCCATAAAAGTTGGGATGGAATCAGACGTTTCTGTAGGCAATGGCCTTGTCGCCATGTATGTCAAGTGTACGAGTGTTGAGGAAGCACGCCAAGTGTTTGACAAAATGGCTGATAGAATACTGCATCATGGAACATAATGATTGTAGCGTATGCCCAACATGGCTTTGAAGAAGAAGCCTTAAATTTGTTTTGTGTAATGTTGCTTGCAAGTATAACGCCAACCCATATCACCTTTGTTAGTATTCTCACAATCTGTGCAAGTTCTGGAGCGCTGCAAGAGGGAAAGCAAGTACATGCCCACATCATCAAGATAGGATTTGAACTGCATACATTTGTATTGAATTTTCTTGTTACCTTGTATTCTAAGTGTGGAAGCATAGATGACGCTCGTATTATGTTTGACAAAATGCCTGAACGAGACAAGATCACATGGACTGCAATGATTGCAACATATGCCCAAAATGATAATGGTAAGGAGGCTTTGGAACTTTTTGTTGAAATGCTGAACACTGGCATGAAGCTAGATGAGGTCACTTTAGCCACTGCCCTCAGTGCATGCAGTAGTCCAGAAACCCTGCAGCATGGCAAAGAGATCCATGCTCATATGATCAAATATATTCTTGAGCTAGGGATTTATGGTGAAAATTCTCTCGCTACTATGTATGGAAAAGCTGGAAGCATAGAGAGTGCAAGGAAAGTTTTTGACAGAATGCACAATAGAGACAGAATCTCATGGAATGCAATGATCACAGGATATTGCTAGACTGGAAATGATGAGGAAGCTATTAAATTGTTTCATCTAATGCTACATACTAGCATGGAACTCGACCACATTACCTTCACTTGTGTCCTTAGAGCATGTGCCAACCTAGAAGCCCTGGAATGGGGTACACTTGTCCATGCCACCATAGTAAAAGTTGGGTGTGCGTTGAATATCTTTGCCAATAATGCCATTGTTAGCATGTACACAAAATGCAGAAGCATAGAGGTTGCCAAAAAATGTTTCAGAAGTTGAGTGTGTGAGATTTGGTCTCATGGAATGCAATGATTACGGGGTATGATCAGAATGGACATGGTGAAGAAGCCCTAAAATTCATGTGCCAAATGCAGAGATCAGATATGAAGCCCAACAATTTTACTTTTATTAGTATTTTAAGTTCATGTGCAAGTCTAGCAGCCCTAGAACAGGGGAAACATGTTTGTGCCTGCATAATTAAAACTAGATTTGACTCAAAAGTTTCTGTGGGGAATGCCCTCGTTACCATGTATGCTAAATGTGGAAAAATCGAGGATTCACGTAAGGTTTTTGATAATATGGTTAACAAAAATGTGGTCACATGGAATACAATAATTACACGGTATGCCCAACATGGGCATGGCATCGAAGCCCTTCACCTTTTTGAAGAAATGTAGAGTCTAGACATCAAACCGGAAAAAATTACCTTTGTTGGTATTCTTTCGGCATGCAGCCATGTAGGTTTACTGCATGAAGGTCGATGGTACTTCAATGCAATGAAACATGACCATGGTATTCAACCAACAGTAGAGCACTATGCCTGTATGGTTGACCTCCTTGGTTGGGTTGGATGCCTGGAAGAGGCAGAGGGGTTCATTCACAAAATGCCATTTCCACCTGGTGCTTTAATGTGGCGGACCTTGCTTGGAGCCTATCAATTCATGGCAACATGGAACTAGGAAAGCGGGCAGCAGAGTGTCTCCTAGAATTAGAACCACGAGATGCAGCAAGCTATGTGTTGTTATCAAACATTTATGCTTCTGCTGAGAGATGGGCTGATAGAGCAAAAGTTATAAAAATGATGAAAGACAGGGATTTGAAGAAGGAACCAGGACGTAGTTGGATTGAAGTCGAAATAGGGTACATTCATTTCTTGTAGAAGATAGATCACATCCACAAACGGTGGATATCTATGCAAAATTGGATGACTTAATGAGACAAATAAAAAAAGAAGGGTATTTGCCTTTGGGCTAATCAGCACACCCTCTGGGACATCTATCAGAATTATGAAAAACCTTTGTGTATGTGGCGATTGTCACACCGCGACCAAGTTCATTTCCAAGGTTGTTGGTCGAGAAATTATTTTGAGGGATGCCAATCGATTCCATCATTTTAAGGATGGTCAATGTTCTTGCAGAGATTATTGGTGATACCAAGATCCAAGCTGAACAAGCCATATACATGAGTGCTTCTTCTTCCTAACTACCAGCAAAATTTAGCATTAACTTAATGGATAGCTCTATTATGAGGTTTGATTCATTTAGCATATCATGGGTGACACTATTGAAAGGAATGAACCAAAGTCCATACATTGCTGAAATAGGTGCTTACTGAGCGTTGATTTTGGTAGCATTGCCTATGGCTGAAGATTTAGAGTGACACAAATATAGCCCATTCTTTTTGTATCCTAGAAAACATCAATATAATTAAATGGAAGTATTTTATGCTATTAAATTTTGAGTATAATTGCATTTGGACAAACTGTTGTTAATGCAAGTTTTCTGATCTAGGATTAGAATTCAGACTGTACTAATTAGCAGAAATGACCCGGCTACCCACAAGAACTTGAGCTTCGACGATCTGCTTAAGTTTTATTCAGACTGCGGGTCGGAGGTGTATACGAAAGGCCTGCGAGAGCATAATCCCGTTGTGCAAAATTTGTTCGGGTGAGTGCAATGTGTGAGGAAGGAAGGATCTCATCTTGTCCATCCACGAGGCCCATTGGGTTAGCAACCAGCCAACGGGCCGACTAAGACGTTTTGACGATTGGGAGGGAATTTTTTATTTTTGGTTTTTTTAGGGTTTGGGAACCACTCTTTTTGTGGGTTTCCTGAGAAAATGTATTTGCTTTGTATGTTTATACAGGGTTTTTAGTTGTACCCGGGCAAGCAATACCCCACACCTTGTTTTCTTGTGCTAAAGAGAATATATACAGATCTATTATTGTCACTCTCTTTTTTTTCTCAAAAAATTTATATCTTTTTTACAATGCATACACTAAGGCAGTGGTCCGCATTTGAAACCTACCTCTATTTGTACACACATTATTGCTTTTGTTTCTTTGAAAGGTCATATTCTTACGTTGATGGCTATCAACTCTCAAATCTCATTTTTCTTTTCGTTTCTCTTGAGGCGCGTTAGGGGAAAAGTGGTTTTACATATTATTCTCACGGGCTTCCACCCGAGATGGAGCTCCTTCTACAATGGGTAAGACTTGAAACTTCATTTAAGATCTTTCCTAGATTACTTGTTCTGAGGGGCATCTTGAAGAATCCTTTGTGTTTATGTACAGGTGTGGAGTTTACACTAGAAAAATGAGGCATTTGAGCTGGTAGATAGAATAATTGCAAAAGGAGAATCTGAAATCGATAACGAAGAGATAGTAAGGGTAATCCACATTGCTCATCTATGCATGCAAAGCGCTCCAGAGATGAGACCATCAATGTCGAATGTTGTGTCGATGTTAACTAGTAGTACAAAGATTTTGGTTCAGCCCACTCCACCGCCTTTTATTGATGTCGGCTCCAATTTGGACTCCATTAATATCGGGTGGATGGATTCTTCGATGGTTGCATCAATGGAACCCCCCTTTCCATTTCTCTTGAGGCGCGTTAGGGGAAAAGTGGTTTTACATATTATTCTCATGGGACATTTAGCGCATGGTTTTAGTAATTTTATGGAGGCATCACTTTATGCATGCATTATTAAGTAGACGTAACTTTTTACGCGGAAGGCGTTCCTCCTATGGGAAAGCCCTTTCCGGTCGTTTCGCCCAATATGTTAAATTTGATGGTCGTTTGAACATTTTTAAACACGATTAAATTTCTTCTTGGCAAACCTTTTTTCGTAATCTGCTCTGCAACGAGTTTAATGTCATTTATGGTAGTCGGTGGTCTCATGATAGTTGGCTGCAGGGACACTATGGAATTTACAGAAGTCGTTATAAGCCCGAAAAAGAGGCAGACCTCCATGAGCCTTTTGACACGGAGACGACTCCTGAGATAAAATTCAAACATTTCAGACAAATTTTCAATCAAAGCCACATAAAATTCAAACATTTCAGATGTATTTTTAATCATGGTAGTGGATCATTGGAAGATTATTTGTCGGAGGTGTCCATTGTCTACCAGTTCTCATGTCCTCCATCACACAAAGTGGTGCCATGCGAATTGTTTGACTAAATGCCTAAAACAAATGTGACCTCATGAACTTCATTTATCACATGAGATGAAAAAAATGGTTGTGTTCGAAAGGCCTTCACATCTTTAAAAAAATGCAATCGGTAAGGGGGACTCCACAATGATCTTTTCCAACATCCTCCCAACTTCTGCTAGAATGGGAGATTTAGAACAGGGCACCCGACGTGTTTGATGAAATGCCTCCTTTTCACTAGCCATATTCAGTAGTTTTAAAATACAATCATAAAACAATTAAGAAATTTTGTTTCCCAACCTAATGGTAAAAGAAAGCTTGTGTGAAACCTATACCAGTGATAATAGCACCAGTTACTTATCAATATTTTGATGGGCAACATTTGTCTATACAATAAACGGAGCATAAGTCACCTTCTTTTATAGTTCTATGTAATTGTCTGAGTTTCTCTTTTTATTTCGTATGCAGTAACCAACTTATTGGTCTTGGTGTTTGAATAATCCTTTTGTTTCCTAATACTTCATTAGCAAATATGAAGAACTGTTCTCAGCAAGTGTCATGATCTTTTTCAATGTTTTCTTCAAAATCAAGGCTTATCTTTCAAAAACAACTAGATACAATTATGATGGTAGTGTGCTAATTTGTAAGGGCGGGTTTCATAAGCACCCAAGGCCTAATTTGTTCTCTATTGCATCTAAGAGGATTCCTCCATTTTCCAGATTCTTAGAAAATATCTAACAACTTGTTAACAACAAGCTCACCTTCACTTCCCATTACCTACCAGTACCCCTTGTAGAAATATTTTTTTACCATCTCTTTCAAGGTTTATTTGGGTACTAACCTTGTTGATGATCATATACCCTTCCTTACGAGACATTTCCCTCATTATATATTGAGCTTCATGGATTGTAGATACACTGGCTCAATGTATCACATATAACATCAAACTGTGCATAGGAGAACCTCTTCTTTGGTACTTGAGTTCTAGATCTCTAGACTACCATTTGTCTAAACTATTGTTTCTAACATGGCATTGTTGTATTAGTAAGTCTTAAAGATGTTTACATAACTTTCCTCTTGTGAGTAATTGATCTCAAGTAACAAAATCTCCTTGTAGCTATGTATATGCAAAGCATTTATTCCTTGTAAAAGATTGGGTGTTGAATTATCCTGCAAATGCATTGTCTTGATTAGTCTGTTTCTTGCTGACAAAAATCATTGTTATGAGAACCTTCTACACAGTGACCCCTGATGAATTTTTATTTTAAAACTCAAGTTCACTACTGGGCTCATCTACTTATTTACAATAATATGGGGAAAGAATAGTGCCATATTTTCCATCCACTTGCCCTTTCCTTGTGTTTAGGCCATGTTTCCTTGTCGTTAGATGTACAAAATGTTATCTAAATCTTCAGAGTTCATTGTGTTCCCAAGGATGAAGAACTTGGAATAGTATTCTATTGAGTGTGAATGATATTCTGGATCACAATTTTAAAGAGACTAGGCCCTCCAAAGGAATTCATCACTCTGGTTGAGCTTGGATTGTTTTGTCATAATTGAAGTAGTAAGCCCTATTTAGGTTAAACCATCATCATGTTAACTCATAAAATACAATACTCATTTATATTCATTTCTATCCACCCCTCAGTACTTTTCTATATTTTTTTGTAATTGTAAATATTCAAGGTTTGAACACTTTCACTCAATTGTATCTAGAGAAAAATCGTACAAGCCAAACTATTTCTTATAATTTTGTCTATTCTTCATTATTTCTTTTGTTTCTTTGAATTTTCAGGCTTTAAATTCCATCTAAATAGGCATTCCTACCAATGTTGGTTGTCTAGGATATGTTGAGTTGAAGATGTAGTGGGCAGAAGGACTTCTTTGTGTCACACAATTTCTTTACTATACTTTATAGATTTGAGATTATATTTGCATCAAATTCAAGGATAAGAACCAGGCTGAGTTGAGCTAACACATATCTTACATACATACAATTTTGAATGGTAGGATTGGGAGGATTGCTGATGCAAAGCTATGTTACAACCATTTGAACAATACTTTGGAGATTTTCCTGCAACTCTTGTCCTCAACCATAACTCCTCTCATAGAAAATGAGGATACACTACCTTCTCATCACTTTCTCTTCACCAAAATCAACGACATACCTGCAAACACTGTCGGTTCTTCTGTTGATTTGATTGGGATTCTTTTTGCGATGTCATCATTCTCAACTATTCATAGGCATGACCAGTCTGAAACAAAAAGAAGAACTCTACAATTAAAGGACATGTCAGGATTCAGTTTCATTGTCACTTTGTGGGGACAACACTTAGATGAGATAAGCAAAGAACTTGAAGACATTCTTTGTATACAACATCTTCCGGTCCTTGCCTTGAAAGTTGTTCATGTCTCCAGTTTCGATGGGACCTCAGTTGACACTATTTCAAGTACCAAATGTTACGTCAACCCCCCAATTTTAGAAACTATTGCACTTCATGGTTGGGTTGATACTGATGACTACTCCCATCCGATGCCCTCTATCACAAGCAAATTTTGGGCCCTCTAAAAAGCTTGACCTCTGTAACAACGATTTCGTAGGTCGTACAAATGGGGAATACTGAGGGAAATGAATGGGTCATGGTTACTGAAGAAATCACAAATATCAACATGGACAAATTGTTTTACACGACATGTCCTCTTCAAAAAGGTGACAAACAATGCAGGAAAAAAGTACGAGAGCATGGAAATGGTTCATGGTTTTGTTCGAGTTGCAACGTACAAGTTTAGACCTATGAGTATAGATATACATTCAGGATCGATCTAAAGGACCCAATAAGGGAACTTGATTAGTTACTACTTTTGATGAGACACCTAATAGTGAAATTACAAGCAATGTCATCGGAAGAATATTGCTTCACACTTTCCCTGAAAAAGAGACATACCACGAAATCAACAAATTGAAATATGTCATCCTCAGTTCAAAGAAATCACAAATATCAGTATGGAAAATTTTTTTAACACACCATGTCCTCTTGAAAAAGGTGACAAAAATGCGGGAAAAAAGTGAGAGAGCATGGAAATGGTTCATGGTTTTGTTCGAGTTGCACATCATGAAGTTCATAACTATGAGTATAGATATGCACTCAGGATCGATCTAAAGGACCCAGCGGGGAACTTGATCGATTCTTGCTTTTGATGAGATAAGCTGAATCAATCATGGGTGTTGCGAGCTAACCTCCACCTATTGTCTATAGACAAAGATGTGAATAGTGAAATTACAAGCAATGTCATCGGCAACGAATACTACTTCACACTTTCCCTGAAAAAAGAGACATACTGCGGAATCAACAGATTGAAATGTGTCATCCTCAGTTCAAAGAAAGCGGATGGCAGTGCATCTCCTCCGTAACCTTCTTTACGCAAATATTTCTACCGCATCCGTCCCTTCAAACTTTACACCCTCATCCATTCCTTTCTATACTTTGAACTATCAACACTATGTTAGTTATTCCATATCTATGTTTCCCTCTTTTTCCCCGCTTTAAAAGAAAATCTGTTGTATTTCCTTTGACATTAACATACCATTGTCTCCTACTACTATGTGGATTGAAAGTACTATTAAGAAAATAAATGAATATTACTTGCACTTTTGTTATGATATAAGATTTGCAAAAAAATGCCCATAAAACGCTACCACTCATGATATAAGATTTAAAAATGTATATGTACGAATTTGTAACAAGTTTTAAATGTAGATAGAACCTTTAAATGAAGTGCTTGCATCATCTATATTTTTTATAGACTATTGACTATTTTGGTGGGAAGAGGTTGATGGCGATGGTAAGTCTACACTTACAAAATCAATCACACCCATTATCAACATCAACTACAAAAGTAATAACTATACTAAATCAAATAACATATACCATTCGGCGTTAACATTGCATTGTACACATGCGATTGCATGGATTAAGGGTTTTATATACCGTTCAAATTATCACCACTAGGCTATTTTGGTGGGAAGAGGTTGATGGCGATGGTAAGTAAATAGCCGAATTATATTTGTTTGTTTAATTATATTTGAAGTCGTTACGACCCATGCAAGGATTAAGGGTTTTATTATTTTGGTGGGAAGAGATTGATGGCGATGGTAAGAAAATAGCCGCTACGTGTCTCTGTTGCGAATTAAATGTATTAATTGCATGGGAAGTTTTTAGAAAATAGCGAATCTTCCTCAAGAATCTAACTGCATGAATTACTTGGTTTCGTTTTATTTATTTTAGTTTTTGTTGAGCCCGTTTTGGGTGAATCCGCATGGGGAAGATTAGCAGAGGAATTTTGGGTGTTAAGTGTGGCCGCTCTGTCGAATAAGGATGTTACTATTCTAACATGTAATTTGTTTATATTTATGAGGAATTTTGAGGGTTTTTTTAATGTTTTGAAGTACCAGTTTGTTGGATCGGTTTCCTTGAAGATTTATGCAAAGAAATAACATAGAAGATTTGCAGAGCCTTCGAGTTTATCAGGCATGGTTATCCAACCTTAATCTTCTTGTTTTGATTTGAAATAACAAATTATAGTTTTATTTTCTTGTATGCTTTAAAATCTGGGATAATACGAGGGTTAATGCAACAAATTCGTTTGTTAACTCTGCCTCGACTTTTTGTTTAAATCGGTTTTTTGAAATATGTTTAATTCTTTTTCATTTGGGTTCCAGGTATAAGGAAGTAGGCAATAATTTGGAACTGTAGGTGTTTTATGTAACTCGCAAGGGACTTCGACCTACACAGTCGTGGGATAACTCAATAGTTTTGGTATTGGATCATTCTATCCAGTGATAGACCCTCTGTGATTAACTAAATTTTAGTTTTGCAGAAGTAGTGAGAGTCTTTTACCCTTACTAAACTCTTGGTTGAAATAGCGAGGCAATACGTTTAATGGGTTCGTGAAATTTGTGAAGATAACCAAGGGTAGAAAATCGGGATTAGGAGGACATTATCATTTTTGTGGTATGATCCAGTGTTATCCACTACATGTGTATTGGTTGAGCCATATAGTTCTTTGCATTATTAAGGAGACCATTTGTAGTCTAAATAATCTGGTTACTTTCAGTAGATTATTGAGAGATGTGGTTATAAATATATTAGAAATTAATTGAATTGTTGTAGGATATCATTCTGTGACTAACTGTAATCGAGTCGAATCAGTAAAAGCATTATCTCGAGAAGTTAAACTTCTTAGGTGGAAGTTGTTTAAGGCAAAAGCATTATCCCGAGAAGTTGAACTTCTTAGGTGGAAGTTGTTTAAAGCAGGTTGACCTACTTGATGCATAGGGGTTCATATTGAGAAGTTATATTATTTGTAGGGAATGATGAAACTTCCTCAGGTTTTCTTATTAGATGATTGTTATGGAATACATTTTAGAATATTGTCTCTGGGATAATTGAACCAACTATTGTTAGCATAGTGAAATAAGAAAAAAAAGAAATACACGCTTGGTAGTAATAATGATATTTAATTGCTGATATGCCATTCTTTTTATGACCTTTGTGTATTGGGATCAGGCCTGGAATTTCAAATTCTTCATGCCTGTCAGTTCAGATTTTTTTACGGTTATAGTTTATTATTGCCTATCATATTATGTTTAAAAAATAAAATTAAAATTCAAACTAAAATATGATGTCCTTACTTATGAATTATGTTATTTATAAGAGTAAGTCATTTTAAAAAATAAAATTATAAGTCACATTTATGTACTACAAAAATGGCTAATTTATACATTTATCTTTCGACAAAAAATAATATAAAGAATATCAAAGATCTAAAAATCTTTTAAGTAAATATATACACTACTACAAGGGGGCGTGTTTTGAGACAATAATAGAGACAATACTTGACCAAATTGTCTCAAATAGAGAAAGTAAAAAAGTTGTCTATTGTCTCTAATATTGTCTCAAAGCGGGTGTCTCTAATATTGTCTCTAATTATTGTCTCTCCAGAGACAATATAGTTTGATTTTTGTCTCTTGAGAGACAATATCATTTTTGTCTCTCTAGAGACAATATAAAATACTAATTTTGTGTCTCTCTAGAGACAATACTAATTTCACTTTTATTGTCTCTCTAGAGAAGATACGAATTCAAAGAATGAAAAATATGAATTTCAAGAATAAATAACAACCAAATATCATATAGTGCAATCAACAACTACATATCATCTATGATGTCAGATTGGGCTGGTAATTAATATTATAAATTAAGAACAATTTTATTTGAATCTTGTGCCCAACAAATGGGTCCACAAACATTTTATTAATATCAAATAAGATAAAATACAAAAGGGTGTCTAATTTCCATTAGCCCTTGAAATACAATGATAAAATACAAAAGGGTGCCTAAACGTCGTTATCCCTTGACATACAATATTAACACCTTCTCTCCACCACTAGTTTCAAGTGATTAAATGCGCTTCCCTAGTTCTACTTTGAGGTTCTTTTTCTTAAATTTTATTTTGAGCAACTGCCTCTCCACCGACAGTTGTCATCTTCATGTTCCTCACTTTGATTGTCTCAACTTTGATACAATTCTCTACTCTCATTAGCAGCGAATGTGCATTGGACTCTGAGATATTAAGAACACATTTTACTCTAGTTATGCCGAAAGTATTCACAAATTACATTTAAACCAAGAAAATAATTAAAACCTCGCACATAACTAATACGCTAAGTTGCACACTCATATACCTGTATCATAAAATCCATATTTTTCTACCATTCCCAACACATAAATATCCATTTGATAATCTGTATCCGCCATCCAAGAAAAAGTTTTGTTTCTTTGTTGATAGTCCTTGCAGAAAAACATTGAGTCTATAAATTAAAATGGCTTAAATCAAATGCAAACTGGGGTCAATATTGCTCCTGATATTGACCCTCATGTTCACGTCCAAGTTGAATCCAAACAACATATTAAAAAATTAGGGGAAACCACAAATAATTGTACATAATAAAAGTCATCTATAAGTTTTAAAAAATGTTAAGATGTCATGGAAGTAAAAAAATCAGGAAAAGAAGAAAATTACTAGTTTTTGTTCAGAAAGCCAATCTCCAACACTTGCAGACTTACAAAGCGCTATGCTCTGTGAAGACATTCATAACAGAAAAAACCTTCCATAAACCAAGTTAGCATCCCCCAAGACATAAAAAAAGCTATGGAAATAACTTCAACTTGAACATGAACATGGATTATTTGTGCTATGAACCTGGGAGGTCCTTCGAGAAACAGAAGGCAAGTGAACATTCTGCAACAAGTTGTACTTGCTAAATCAGGAAAAAAACAATATACAACAAATGATGAGTGTCATGGATTGCAATTATTTTGAAATTATTCAAAATGGAAAAGAAAGGTGACCTCCACTAGATTGACATCATCTGATGTAACTGAAAAATGACTTTTTTTGTACTACATCTACCTTAGATTTGTCCTCCTAGTAATCCTTAAAACCTGCAAGGAAACAAATATTAGGAAATGATTCAAGTAAATGTAATCTATCTCAATTGTTTTCTAATACCCTCATACATAAGAAATGATTCAAGTAAATGTAATATATCTCAACTACTTTTTAATACACTTATACCCTTATACATAATCTATGTGAGGAAAACTAAATAACAGTTTGACAATTACCAAACAATTCAAATCAAATAGAACACAAGAGAAAACATAAGCTTCATAGCACACCTCCTGATGATCTTAATGGTGTCGATAAACTATTGGCAGATGCACGAGTAGGTAAAAGAAGTGGGCTACTATAAACAGGGTCCTTACGTATATCTTGTTTAAATGGCTCTGCCAGGTTTCGTCCATTCTTCTCCCTACTGAAAATAGTATGAGAAATTATGAATCTAGTTAATCATAAAAATGCATTGTACAATTGGAATATATCATGATAATGGATCCAACCTTACCAATCCTCATCAAATGAAGAAGTTGGAGACAAATTCCTCTCAGCAAGAACTAATTTATGAGAAACACTCTCCTGTAGATATTTTTAACTTTGAAATTAATTTTTTTCTTAGTGTGTGTTTGGCCTTATCTAGCCAGCACATGCCTATTTATTTCTTACTTTCAAAACAACTTAAATTAATAGAGTGCTAAACAGAGGACAAATTTCAAAGACCTTATCAAAGGAAAGGTAAAAAGTAGCCAATACCCAAGTCTCAAATGAAAACTACTAACCTATTTTCTGCTCTTTCCAATATGGAAACTGAAATAAAAGTCACAAATAGTCAAGGAACCAACGAAAAAAACTACAAAAAAATAGCTTATCAAAACTAGTCCAAAAGGTAGAGACAATCAAAGTCTTAAATAAAGAAAACATCTTTGGAATTCCTTGAATTCACTTCCATAGGTGAAACTTCAAAGGCAGTTATTAAGAAATGTTGGAAAATTATCAGCAACACGAAATAAAGATACAACACATTATGGTGTCAAAACTATTTTGATTAGTAGGAGCACTCACCTTGAACCCTTACGGAGAAATTTAATCCAATGACAACCCACCAACTTGTGCATGTTAGATGCGATTGAAGAAAGTACACATGACACGATTGAAATCATTTGCAACAAGAAATCCATCGTAGAACTCGAAGCTCATTGGGAACAATAATCCATCCAAAACAAACACCTGTAAAGCCAACATATTTCAAGAATGATGAAGTCTTGATAGCAGCCTACAACACAATTTATAACACTACTAAGTTTATAATTTTATTCATCAAAAGTTGAAAAAAACAAATGAAGTACACCTTACACGGTTTAAGCTGTTACACTATGATAATTGTTACAAGCACCACCGTGTCCTAGTAGACTAAAGCTTTGACACAAGGATAATGACTAGGAATTAAATGCCAAAGAAAAACCAAAATAGCACACATTATTATGGCACACATAGTGGCACCTACAAGAATAGCACAGACCTACATACATGGAAACAATTTACCTGTTTTTAGGTTTGATAATTGATTCTTCTTGACCATCCTTTTGTAACTTTGTTGATTGTAGAGTTTGCTCACATGAATAATTTGATAGTTTTCTAAAAGAGAAGTGACATGACACCCAATAAAGTTCAAATTTCAAACTTATGTCATAAGAATCAATTCTTGAGTTTCTACACTGCTTTGAAATTTATATCTCAGAGATACTTCTTTTTCTTCCTCTAACAAGTGCAATTTTACTTTTATTTTGGCAGCCTTTTGACACTATTAAATCTGCATTTATTCTTATATGTAAAATAAATTACTAACAAAATAGAAGAGTTTCATGATTGTTCACTTACCCACCAAGAGCCAACAGAAAGATTTTCCGGAAAAAGAGCATGCATTAATGTTAGTATTAACTCTACAACGGTTCCAACTATAACATATGGAGGACCATTTTGAAGAAAGGAAAATACATATTTAGAAAATCCCATTAAATCATGTGTTGAAATACGTACTCAAAACAAGTGAAATTTTGGAGTCTAATACATCCTATTAACACTAGCACGTGCCATATTTGATGAATATATAACAACAAATCAACACTATTTGAAACATACATTTCCCCCGACATGTAGACAATTTTCATCAATGTTTTCCATGTCATTATTAGATATCTATGTTATATTTGTAAATGCATTAAAAATTCCAAACAGTGGTTTCCATTGAGTACAAAGGTAAAATCACATTAATTTTATTTTAGGGTAACAAACAATTTAAATACGGGAGAATATAGTCCAACTTGTGTCAAGAGATGATTTTTTTGCCAAAGTTGCGCCAAATCTCCGGAGATACAAAAATTGAGCTACGTTTATAAAATATATAAATTTTAGCCTTATGTTTCAATTTATGGTTAGTATCAAAATTCTCTTGGTTCTGAGACGATCCGTTTGAATAAAATTCTTAAGCAATAATAATAGATTTTTTTCCTAAAATGTTGGAAATATTAGAAATGGAAGAAATAAAACATAATTCAAGTATTACAAGAATGAAATGTGCAAAAACACATACTCTGCATTTGCTGCTTTGCTGCTACTCTACCTTTAATTACATAACATCTAGTAGAGAGGGCACTAAAAAGGTTTCCAATTATCTCCCAATGCTTTGCTTTTAGAATTCGTGATCATATAGTGTATATTTCTTCCTTACCTCACTAATCTTCTTGCTGAAGTTTGCAACTACTCACACTTCTTGGCCCAAGATGGCCCCAATGAGAACCCCACTAGCATCAAATTCCACTCGAAACACTTTGTTAAAATTTGGCAACACTAACATAGGTGCTCCACTCAAAACACTTTGTTAAAATTTTTAAACACTAACATAGGTGCTCCACTCAAAACACTTTGTTAAAATTTGGCAACACTAACATAGATGCTTCTTTAATCCTCTTTTTCAGCAACCTGAAACTTATCTGGGCTGCATGTGTCCAAGTGAACTCGTTTTGCTTCAAAGTTCAAACAATCTGTCATGCGTGCACTTACCCAATCAAATGTTTTTATTTGTTTTGGTAGAAATTCACCAAACCATTGAAATTTCTCACCTCATTGACGTGCTTTAACTTTCTTGGTATCCATCTCCATTCCATATTTAAAAATGAGAAATCCTGAATATACAAGCTTGTCCTTTAAGAAAGAATACTTTTTTAGATTTATGAACAAGTTTTTTTCCTCAGCATTTATATCACCACATGTAGATGCCTCAAATGTTCTTATATAGACCCAATAAAAATCACTATGTCATCAAAATAAACAATGAAATACTTATTAAGATAAGTTCTCATGAACTTAGTCATAAATCTTATAAAAGTTCTTGGAGCATTACTCAACCCATTCGGTGTAACCAGTCAATCATATAACCCCTCTTTATTTATTGAATGTAGTTTTACACTCATCTCGTCGCATTCTTATTTGGTGATAGCCAGGGGTAAAGGAAATTGATACTTTATAGTGATTTGTTCAGGACTCTTGAACCCTTGCATTCTCCAAGATCCATCCTTCTTTGTAGTGATAAGTGCTGTCACAAGTAGCAACTCTTAAACTTGCCTATTTAGTTCCTCATTTTTTTGGGCTCAATCTGTGACCTGGCATTTAAGGAAAACTTGCCCCAGAAATTAGATTAGTTTGGCATTCAATACCTCTTTTTGGGAGGTGAACCTGATGGCATCCCCTCTAGAGTTAAATTCTCTCATATTGTCAACATTTTCTTAACTTCATTTGGCAAACTTTTAAGTTTTCCTTCTTTTTGCATCTTGATATTTTATGATAAAAACATAACATTCTCATGTCTTGGACACCTCCTTCATTGATACCAATAATAAACTTTGTGCTTCATCACTTTTTAAAGGCAATAACTTGATTTTTCTTCCATTTTTAATAATGGCACGTGTTTATTCTACCGCCATATGGTCAGCCCTTAAATCATTTTGTCATGTCTATCCAAGCAACTGTGGCAAGCAACCATTGGAATAACATCACACCACACATCATCTTTATGAGGACCAATCTGAAAAGAGACCAAACTCTTGTCTACCATAATTTCATGACCTTTTTGGAACCAAGATAACTTGTATGGACTTGTATGATTGTTACAAAATAAATTTAGCTTCCTAACCATTTCTTCATAAACCATATTTTCAGTACTCCCATTGTCAATAGTTAAATTACAACACTTACCTTTAGCCTTGAACTTTGTTTGGAAGATATTCCTTCATAGCTAAGAATTATTTTCTTTAAGGAGATGAAGTTTTATGCTGCTGTTTTTGAATTCATTGTTTTCCTTCATTGATGGGAGTCATCAAAATCCTCTTCATTATAAAATTTTCTCCAATTTTCGAAGTATTTTGGATGTTCCTACTTCTGAAATACTATCCCCTTCAGCCACAATAGCCCTTGGTTTGTCCTCTCTTTTTCTTTGGCATTCAAATGCCCTATGCCCCTCTTCTTCACACTTGAAAGTTGAATAAGAGGCATCCTTGGGATATCATAACCCTCATTCACTAAAATTCCTTCCTCTTTGTTGATGATATCCACCCGTTGGCTGCTGGAAATTTGGTCTTGCTTGTTGATAGTTTCCCCTGCCTCTTCCTCTTGGGAGTTCATTAGCTCTAGAGTAGCTAGCTCCCCTTGTATCTGAACTTCATCCCTTGGAAAGGAGAATGCTCCTCTATCCCTATCTGTTATGGTTGTTTCTCTTCTTACAAATGATCTTTTGGTCGATTTTCAGCCTATTTGGCCTCACCCTTGAGTGCCAACTGAAAAGGATTTTTTTCACTGACCTTAATTTATGCATACTGATCTCATCTTGAATGGAGATTGTCAAACTTTCAATGTATTTAGCAACTTGTTTCTCTTCATCTTCATTAATCCCAACTTTGTAGATGCTTGTAGAATTGTTCTGAATATTCCTGGACTGAATTTTCCCCTTGTTTCAATCCTTAAAATTGCTTCTTGGATGCTTATTTATTCCAAGTGCTTATGGATTCCTTCCTTTTCTAACTCTATCTTTTTCCAAGTGATCCCACTACCTGGTAGCATGCCTCTTTAACTTGGTGGCTGCAAATTTTACTGTTTTGGGATCAACCATCTGCTTCTATTCACAGTATTTCTCCTCTTCATAGATCCAATCCATCAAATCTTCAGCCTTCAAACTACCATTGTGGTAACTGGTAAGCATGGTTACCAACTCCAGAAATTTGAATACATTCGGGAGGGCAAAAAATCTCAAAATCCGGAGTTCTTGAAAAAGTTAGGAAAAATTTGGTTTGAAATATATATATTATATATAAGCATAATTTTATAAATATGCAAAATAGACAACACAATGAAAAAATAATAATGTGATACAAAATTTTAATATATTTAATATTTAACAATAATAAATATATATGGTTGCTGGATTTTTTTTGGGCAAACAACTAAAAAACATTCTTCTTCAAAAAGGGCCAACCCAAACCAAACTTATATGGGATGGCTGAAAATCCCGGATCTGGACAGATTTTGTGCGGATCTGGTCGGATTTGGTATCTATGTTAGTAAGGCACCTCCATATTTACCATATTATCAGTTTCTTTTAAAAATCTCAAATAATTTACATAGTTACAGGACGGGGGACGGGCGGGACGGGGTTTCCTAGGATGGCAAAAATTTCTAAATTTTGGGGACGGCGGGGGACGGCTGATTAAAAAATATATAAATATTTAAAATAAAAAGATATAGTGACTAAATTATATAAATAAGCTGAAATAAAACCATTTGAGATTTAAATAAGGTGAAACTTGAACTCATAAACATCAAATACATTCCTTAATACTATAATATCAATATGTTAATGTCATAAATTGAAAATTCATAATACATATTTGAATTTTGAATATGAGACAAGCTGAAATTTGAAATTTCAAATATATTAATATTACAAAATATAAAAGTAAAACCATTCTAAATTACGATTGATCAAGTGACAATAGCTAATATTCATATCATTAATCTCATAGCCAAATACACCAACAATTGTCTATTGTCAATATTACAAAAAAAGAGGACAACTACAAGTATCAGCCTAAAAATCAGAATCTGCATCTGAAGCAATATCCATGAACTCCTCCTCGCTGGTACTAGCATCCTCGTCCTCAAAGGTAAGCCCAATCAATCCTCACTGCACAGTATTGTCCTCTTCAACCTGCCTCGGCTCCTCGGGATCTACATCCCACCGTAATGTTGGAGTCTGTTTGTACTCAGGTGTCTTGCGATCTATAAGACACAAAGCACGTGTGTACGATTCTGAAACTTCTCCGCTCTCGCAGAGGTAAGCCTATTCCTCTTAACAAAGTGTATCCAACCATACGTAGACCAGTTCCTCTCAGAGGCAGAGGAGCTAGAAACCTGGGAAAGGAGGCGAATGGCAAGTGGTCGCAGCAATCCTGGAAGCCCATACAGTCGCCACCAACTCACTGGTTTCTCCTGTGCTAATGTTACCCTGTCTGCCTTTGCTGATGTTTTGTACCCATCAAGTTCAGTGAAGTCGAGCCACTCCATTCTGATCTGTGAAGCCTCTTGTGGAGTGTACATTTTTTTAAAAGCCTTCATAAGGCCCTTCTTCACCTCATCATCATCCAATGGGACAACTCTGCCTGGCCTCTCCACATACCATTTGGGATTTAGTGCATACGCAGCCATATGAAGAGGAGTGTTCAACTTCTCCCATCTCCGTTGAATAATGGGCTGTATATGTTCATTATAGAACTCCAAAGTGGGGTCCCTCACCCAAATAGCTGCCTTCATTTGCCCAAGCATGCTATCAATGCACTCGTAGATCTCACCAAGATTGGGGTTGTTAGAATCCCCATATTTGATGACACTAAAAACTGGAGCTATAATTGATATGATGTATTTCATATCAACCCAAAATGTTTCCCGCAACACCACTTCCTTCACTCTTTTCCCTTGATCTGTCTTGGACTCACGCCACCTAGTCCAATCCTGTGTCATAATCATAATTTGCAAGGGCTCCTGCAACTCAGACATCCTCTCCAACAAAATAAAATAGGATGCAAAGCGGGTGTCAACTGGTTTCAAAAATTCCTTCTTCGAAAAATTTCGAAAAAGTGCCAATGATGTGTGGTGATTGCATATGAACTTCTGCACATCTCTGGCATCAGTCACTATCTGGTTAACCCACTGAATCTTCCCTATGTCTTTCAGTGCATTGTTCATGGCATGCACACAACATGGAGTCCAATAAATATGCCTATATTCCCGCTCCACTAGCTTGCCTGCTGCTCTGCACACATAAGTTGCATCTGTGATAACCTGTACAACATTTGAAGGTCCAACCTCCTCAATGGCATCCTTCAAAATCTGATACTGAAACTCAACATCTTTTCGCTTCCCAGAACAATCAATTGCTCTCAAGAAGTACGGTCCATTTTTGCAAGAGACAATGATATTGATGAGAGGACGGTGTCTAATATCCGTCCACCCATCCATGATAATGCTGCATCCATGTGACACCCATGTCACCTTCATCTCCTCCATCAATACATTAACCTTGGAATAGTTTCTATCCAAGATTGTTGTCCTGAGTTTTGTGTCTCCAGGAGGCACATAACTTGTACCTGCTTTTGCAACCTTAGCCATAGCCTCCTTGTAATAAGGAGAGCGAGCAACATTAAATGGAATCCCAGCAGCATAGAAAAATTTCCCAATAGCATCATCTGCCTCTTCCCTTGCCTTTGAATCAAACATGTCAATAACTGAATTTGGGGCTGCCCCCACGGCCTTTCTCTTCCCTCTGCTTTCCACTTCTGACACTTCAAAACTAGAACCAGCCAGAGTATTAGTAAGTTTGCCAGTCCTATGAGCGCTCAATGGAGTATTAGCCGTAGAACCACGAACTTCTGGCACTTTGTCCGTGGTATTTCCATTGAAGATTCTCACCATCTCAGCTCTCTGCTCTAGTGAAAGACCCTTACAAGTGCCAACCCCCCTTCCTGTAAGATGCAACAAGTGTGCATTGGTCCTAGTGATACTACCATGCCAAGTCAGTGCACATATGTTGCACTTCCATACTTTGCTCCCCCTCCAGACTTGGGGTTATCAATTATTTGGGCAAATTGTTGCAATGGCTTCTTCTTATCAAATGGTCCAATGGCAAATTTGGACAACATTTGAGAGGGGCAATTGGTAGCACTACCAACTGAACTACCAATTGTCGTTGCCACTACATTTTGTGTCCCTTCTTCACTCTCCCCCATTGTGGCATCACCAACTCTTCCACGGCCACCTATCTCAACTTCCCGTTCAACCCTCTCCTGCTCTGATTCATACTCATACTCATACTCAGAAGAAGAACTCATGGTGATGATTGTTGCAATGAATTAAAAACAACCATAACTATATGATTGATTGATTATGTAATGAATTAATTTATAAAAAAACGTAGCCATTTAAATTTTAAATTTTACAACCAAACCCTATGCAAGATGCATTTTTAAAATCCCACAAACTATATGCATGATTGCATTATGAATGTAGATGCAAATGCTAAAAAACAACCCCTAAAAAATGCAAAAATAATATAAATTTTAAACTAGAAATAAAAATGTAATTAAAAAAAAAAAACGTAACCATTTACATTGTAGTTTGTATAACCAAACCCTATGCAATATGCATTTTTAAAAATCCTACAAACTATATGCATGATTACATTGTGAATGTAGATGCAAATGCTAAAAAACAGCCCCTAACAAATGCAAATATAATCTAAATTTTAAAAAAAAAAAAAAACTTTAACATGTATTGTAAGCAAATAAAATTATAAATACCTCTTGCTCCCTCTTGCTCTTGCTCTTGCTCTTGCTCTTCCTCTTGCCCTTGCTCTCACTCTTGCTCTTCCTCTTGCTCTTGCTCTTGCTCTCACTCTTGCTCTTGCTCTTGCTTGGTGTGAATATGAAATGAGCCCATATTGTAAATTTATAACATAAAATAGCACTTTTAGGGTTAGGGTTAGGTTAGGAATGTTACTTTTATGCTATTAGTCATATACAATAAAAAAAAATGTGTTTTTGTGTATTAAAAGTCTTTTTTTTTTTTTTTAAAGGCGCAGCGGCCGTAGGGGACGGCGGGGACGTCCAGACGTCCTCGCCGTCCCCCATCCCCAATGTCCCGGGACGTTTCTGCCCCCCTCCAGCCATCCCCAGGGTGTTTCGCGCCATTTTCCAAAAGAAGGAAACATGGGGAAACATTTCCGCCACATCCCCGTGTCCCCAAGATGTCCAGGGGCGTCCCAGGACGTGTTAAAAATGGGGGATGCGCGTCCTGCGTAACATTGATAATTTATGAATGCCTTCCAAGTGTTTTCACCTTCCTTTACTCGCTCCTCTTCTTCTTCAGGCTATTCATCAAACTCACTTCTTCTCCCAAGTTTTTCTATTGTAACTTCCTCCAACTTTTGTCTCACGTCTTACATTTCTCTGAGAAGATTTGTCATGGCTTCCCTTCTTGGAGTCATATTAGCACTTTCTTAACTACGACACAAACTTATTGTAAGATTTTACATTCTCTGACACATTGATGCAGCCCACCATGTCCTGCAGAAAAATATTAACAACAAACCACAATCAAAGAAACACCATGACAGCTATGTTGCTAAAAAAACAACATTATAGCAACCCCAAACACAAAATAGAACAACATAATAGTCCTACATAGGACTGACATTTTTTTTTACTGACATTTTTCATTTAACATCAGAAAAATAAATACAGACAGCTGATTATGTTCAGTTGGTACACTCATTCAACCACTCTTTTACCTCTCTCTCTCTCTCTCTCTCTCTCTCTCTCTCTCTTCTCTATTCCTTCTTCCCCCTTTGCCTGTTATTTTTGGTTTGAGGCTTACACTTGCAACAGCTATGTAACTCAATACTCTGCACACTAATTATTTATTTCATTTGATAGGGTTTGTTTATACAATAGATTTATCGTATATGATATGACATGTTCTAGTTAATATTTCATATCCCTCAAACCATCCTATCTCAATTTTATTCTAAATATAAATACTAACAAATCTAACAACCTGACCTATTAATGTCTAATAGGTTTAAATATTATTTAACTCTACATAATAACCTATAAGTGATAATTCCTAACATTTCCTATTACCAAATCCTAACTAATTTGCTGCCTATTCTTTCTAATATACTACACACATTTAGAAACAAACAGAATACACTCATTAATTTTCTGGAGTCTCTTTTCCTACACAAGTCGGAAACAAATCAGACTTTTTGGAGAGAGCAATCATCCTCCTCATTGAATATTCTGATCCCCTTTTCTTGGTCAAGGATCACATTTAATTCTTCCCTACCCTTTTGCTGTAGATGGGCCTTGGACACCCTTTGCATCAGACACCAAGTTCTGCTTGAGCATAGTTGCATTTGCTAGAGGCCGCATGAATTTTCTCAATGCTCGTTTTCTAATGTTAATTGCTAACTGCCTTAAATGTCAAGCTCAATAAGTTGTATAAACTCTTAAAATCTGTAAGATATTAAGATGTATTGAGCGCTTTTAATAATTTTAACAAATTTAAAATTAAGAATCATGAAGCCCACCATGGAACTGAACTGAAATTTCCATCCATTATTTATTACAATTTCCTCTTAAAAACCACCAAGCATTCAATGAGTGTGATTGGTGGTTTCCAAATCCTGATAAATATTTGGCATAATAAAACATTGACAGTTGCGAATATTATCAATAAATAAAAGACTCAAATTCATGTATAACCATAGGAAAAGAACCCAAGTGCAACCAAATTAGAGTAAAACCTACTTTTAGTTAAATCAGAAAAGCATTCAATCAAATGAGAAGTGTTTGGTTTAAGATTGCCTTAAAAATATGGTGCAAGAAAGCTTAAAAGCATAGCAGTTGAGAGAATGTAAATGGGAAATGAAATGAAGAATGAGCAAGAAATCTCAAGAAAACCTTGGTTTTCCTTCCGAGAGCTGACTGCAGATCCTCTGACCACCGATGTTGAATATGACCATCCCCTCACACACTTAAAGTTGAGTGGTATTTGAAACTTCTTGATTTGATGCTCAAATCCCACAAGCTATGCAAATCATCTACAGTGCGAGAAGATAGCGAGGGGCTATATTGGTCAATGATATAAGTTTGAGTAGAGGCAGAAGCGTGGGAGGTGCTGCCTGATTTTCTTACTTTATATTAGGATTTCATTTTTGTCTTCCGCCCAAGCTTCAAATGGTGATTAACATCAAAAAATATGTCGATCTGAGATATGACCCCATTCAAATCAATGCAAAGACCTAGGAAAACAACATGGGCACCAGTGGAACAGTTAAAAATCCTTTCCAAGAGATCACAGAAATAAAAATATTTTTGGCTATATAGATTGTAAGCATTGTAACAATCTTAATGTGACCCCAAGATGAAGAAATGTGGAGATCTAAGTTGTTATTACCTGCTATGTCAATACTGAGATGTTGAATGATATTTGACGGTGATGATGATAGAAATCTACACAGTCCGCTTGATTTGGTATTACAACATCCACAAAGCTTCTCCGTACAAGATCAATAGATCTGATATCTACAAAACCCCAAAAATCTGTCATCTTGTGAAATATACATAAAATTAAACAGATTTGTAAAGAAAAAACAACACACCTGAATAGCGTCGAGTCTGAGAAACAGAGACATGATGCATTCAGTTATCTTGAGCCGCTCCTTCTCATCCTGCCATATTAAGTCCACCAGATGGCAGTCACTTAAATGCCTTCTTATTTATGCAGACTCTGCCTTGGTTTTCATTTAGACCCTCAAATTTTTTGATGGCTGGGGCTTCCTTAAGAAAAAACCTCTAAAATGCACCTGTATTTTTACGGCCGCTATTTTTTTCCTCTGCCCCTACCGAAATCCTCACGCACCTCTGCCCCTACCGAAATCCCTCATGTGCCTATGCCCTGCACAAAATAACTCACGCGCTTCTCCATACTCCCAACAAAACCCTAAAAAAAGATGCACCTTCCTCTTTGGCCCTGCATCAAAGAAAGAGTATACACTTTGATGTACAATTAAACTTAAAAATATACATTAATATTAAAATAAAATTAAAAAAATAAAAGAGAGGTAAATTAGAGACAAAAATATGGGAGGGTATTAATTAGAGACAAAAATATATTTTCGTCTCTAATTAATGTCTCAAAACACCCCTCTTGTAATAGTGATATTAGTTTTTTCATCACAAGAATAGAATTATAAGTCATATTTATGTACTCCAAAAATAGTTAATTTATACATTTATCTTTTGACAAAAGATAATATAGAGAACATCAAAAATCTAAAAATCTTTTAAGTAAATATATATCGTTTTTTCATCACAAAAATAGAATTATAAGTCACATTTATGTACTACAAAAATGGCTAATTTATACATTTATCTTTCGACAAAAGATAATATAGAGAATATCAAAGATCTCAAAATCTTTTAAGTAAATATATATTGGTTTTTTCATCACAAAAATAGAATTATAAGTCACATTTATGTACTACACAAATGGCTAATTTATACATTTATATTTTGACAAAAGATAATATAGAGAATATCAAAAATCTGAAAATTGTTTAAGTAAATATATATTGGTTTTTTCATCACAAAAATAGAAATATCAAAGATCAAGAATTCTTCTTGACTTTGTATCTTTCCAAATCTTAAAGATTTCATTCCAATCTACATCATCTGCTTCTGGTCCATTGAGAGATACTCGCATTAGTGCATCTAATGTATCCAACCCCAATTTTGATTTTCTTATGTCTTTGATGATGTTTTGTTTAGAAAAACCCCTTTCACAATCTATTGTGCTTGCAGGAATGACAAGTACAGCTTGCCACAACTTCATTAGATGAGGATAACTTTTGTGCCAATGTTTTGTGTTACGAAATACCTTCCATGCATCTTTCATCCTAAAACCCTCACAAGCCAAATGTAATGAATCAACAAAAGAATGCAGCTCCCTTCTACAACCAGCAACATTAAATATAGGTACAAAGTCAACAGTTGCATCAACATTTGTATGTTGTAAATGTTGAAGAAGCCTCTCAAGCCAACGTTCTGTAATATTATCTCGACTTTGACGATCCGATGGATAATAGGAAGGGCTAAAGAGCTTTGTTGCATTAAAAAGTGGAAGGTCTGGAAATCTTTCATTCAAATTGTCTATGAGAGATTGAATATAACCTTTTGTGAGTTGTTGACAACTCTCTCGTGTGCCTTCAATAAGAGGTTTCATGTTTTTCTTCCTTGCCTCACTATAGTCAAAATCCTCATTTGGAATTTGTATATATTGTAATTCATGCTTGTCTATGACTATTCCTTCCTCTTTGATTTCAATATATCCATATTGAGAATCAACTAAAAATTTGGATAGATATGTTGTACCTTCTGTAAATTTTTCTTTTTGCAAAAACCATCTGTATAAATTATTTATTGTTTCATCAAGAGCCAACCCAATCACTGTTATGTCCACATTTTCTTCCTGAAATGTCCTGTTCAAATTATTGAGCTCACCCAAGACATCAACAAGCATATGCAAACAATATTGAGTAGAGTAAATTCTTGCCTTGTCATACCACAATGAGAATTTCTTATCTTTTTTCCATAGACTTAAAATAGCAGGCATAAGCTTTACAAGCCTTATAATTACCTCACCTCTTGATAGCCATCTGATTGCATGGATTTGTAGAACATCTAGCACATCAATGTGCATAAATTTGAGTAAATCATTGAGTTCATTGTTTCTCTTTGGCGAGTTTTGAACCCATGAATACACTTTATTTGCAATTTTTTCTACATGCAATAGCTTGGGTACCTTTTTAGAAGCATCTCCTGCAGCTAGTGACTCGCGGTGAGCTACACAATGCACTGAAATAAGATCTGGAACATCCCTTTTCAAGAATGAAACAAAACCATTTTCACGCCCAATCATTGTTGAAGCTCCATCTGTTGAAACAACTACCAAATTCTTAATCAAAAGGCCTCTATCATTCATTAATTGTTTTACTGTATCATATATTGTTTTCCCTTTTCCATCTGGAACATTCATAATCTTCATAAATTGAGAAGTAGGTGGCCCAAAACCCTCTGAAGTTAAAAATGTTGTGTAAACAACCAAGTGTTGCTCCAAGCTGCGATCAGTGCTTTCATCAACCATTAATGAGAAGAATGGACTTTTCAACATTTTTTCTTTTTGAACTTCTTCAAAATATTTTGATATGCAGTAAAGGAAATCGTTTGCAGCCTTGCGATTTGTGTATGAACCATATTCTTGTGACTTTGGCATATGTGGAGTTTTCATGTTGAAGAGAAACTTACAAATTTTTTCATACTTGGCTAAAGATAAATCTTCTCGACATACAAAATAAGTTGTTTTCATTGTGGTGATCACTCTTTCCATATTAATATCTTCCATTTGAATAATGTGATCTGGAATAGGCTTCATCTTTTTCTCTAAACAATTGATCCATCTTGCTTGAGCATCCTTATGAAACACCGATTTTTCATGGGTGACAAGAGCATCATGTTGTAAATTAACACATCCATCCCTTGTACCCCATGGACCAGACATTTTGTACTTTTCACAATAGTTACATTTCATAATTGTTTTACCATCACGCTTGAAATAATTTAACCAGACAAACTTATCTAGCCATTCCATGCGAAATTTCCTTTTTGATGATAACTTTTCTTTCCCTTGATTGTTTCCTCCTTCTTCAACTTCATTTCTTTCATCTAAAGAATCATCTGATTCTGACCCAAAAATTTCTTGGAATACTTGTTTCCTTTGAATGTTATGATTCTCTTCATTCGTTGTATTTTTTTTAGGTTTAGTCCATTTATACATTTCCCCAAGAGTAGCTTGTTTCTTTCTTTTTTCTGACATTTTTGTAAATCACCTAAATAGTAGAAAGAAGTATATTAGTACAATAATATAGACAAAATACAATTAATAGATTCATAAAGTTTAGAAAGAAATTCCCTTAGTTTAAATTAATAAAGTATTTTAAAATAAAATTGTTGTTGGCTTTCCTTTCAATTTTAACTTGATGTTTAACATTAAAAAATATATAAAACTTACTAATAAAATTTCCATTTAACATGAAAATTACAAAAAAACTTATTAATTAATTGTAAGTAATCTAATTTCTAAATATTTATTAAGAAAAATGTTTAAATATAAGCCTATGAAAAACATTCAAAGTCTCAATTGGTAAATTAATAAAGATTGGATTGTTTTAGATCAATAAGAAAAATATACAAAACATGGATTAATTGGCTACCTGACTGCAGAGAAGAACCAATGTATTCAAACTCGTGAGGAAAATTGCAAAGGTTCCAATTCCCAAATAAATTAGATCAAGAAGTTTCTCCCTTCTCACATAAACTCAATCTGTAAAAAAATTAAATTTAGACTAATTCATTTGATAAAGATATTATTTGAAAATTGTAATAAAAAAAAACATTATTGATTGAATTATTTGAAAATGAAACTTTATTGATAACATAAGTTAACTTTAAATTCTTATTTTGGAGATTCAAATCCCAAGAAACAATATGGATTAAAAAAGATGTAAACCATAGCTGTAGTGAATTATATAATTTGTGGATTCTTTGAGAACTATTATACTAACACACAATACAAACCAAATGTCATTGATTTCATATGGCATTGATTTTATATGCCATTATTTGCCATCATTTACCAAATTCAACACTCAAATTTAATCATTTTTTATATTATTTAATTAGTTTAACTAATGTCCCTTGGAGTCAATTGATAACTCATAAATATTTTTTTAACTTTTAATCAAGCAATCTAGAATGCAAAATAAACTATATATTCTAAGGCCAAATTATTCAATAATTTCCAATTAGCATATTATATTTCTTACAAAATATATAATCTATAAATAAAGTTTTTATGCAAGGCCATACTCCAACAAAATCCTAATGTCATTTCATGAAATTTTAGGTAGGAAATAAATTGTTTGAAGATATATTAGTTTTTTGAATTAAAATAACAAAAAAATTATTAAATAAAGTAACACTCAAGTTAAAAATTATTCACATAAAATATCACCCTATGATTTATATCTATGATCAATTAATAATGAATGAATAATTCCCTACCAATAATAAAGTCTTGTCAATAAGTTAATGGTTGTAGTAAAATATAAATGAACAAAAAGAGTATCTCAACCTAATAGATAGCCTAATAAATAGTAGATATATTTTCTTTCAAATGTAAAATAGTTAATTTTTTAAAAAAATATTAATTATTATTAAAGAGGTAAAATTTTACAACATTTAAAAAAATTAGAGAGTAATTACTTTTTTACCTATGTAAATTTCTTTCACATATTAATCTTCCTTAAAAATAAATTTTGAGGGATAAAATCTTATATATTATATGACATTTTAAATATAAAAAGTCCCAATTTAAAATAAAAAGGAAACATGTGTATTATGAATGAACCACTCATGTATTATGTAATGAAAATCAAGACAACTGTTTTAAAAAGATTTGGAAATAATTTAAAATTTGATAATTGAATTTTGGATTTAAAATCTCTTCCTAAATTTTTAAGCACATTATCTTAATGTATGTGATCTATGTGGAAATGAAATCGCTTTAGGTTTTTTTAAAAATTAAAAATATTAAAGAAGTTGCATGAATTGAAAGAGTAGCTCTAAATATGGAAATGGATTTATAAAAGGTTGTGGTTAACTGGTTAAACTAAGAAATTTAGTAAACAATTTAAACAGAGAGTTCAACTTTGTACATTTAAAAAAATATGGTTAAAATTAAACCATGAAAAGATTAGGAGAAGTGATAGAATTATTCCTAACTTGAGGTAAGTTTACAAAATAAGAAGAAACAATTAGAGGATGCACATGGGTTTAGACGGGAGGAGGAGACAAAGATTTCAGTGGTATAGGTATAGAGTTGAAACAAAAATAGAACAATAGAACAACTCTATTGTGCCTGTTTACCAATAAAATAATCTAACACAAAATGTAGACTATTAGCTAGTTATTGTGAAAAATAATTTACACAAAAAATAACATAACAATTTTTTTAGCAGATATTAACTATTAAATTCTTAGCTAGTCATTGTGAAAAATAATCTACAAAAAAATATAACATAATAGAAAATTAAACAATACTCACCTGACTCTGAAATGGTTATGCCAATGTTGAAAGGTGAGAGAACCGATGCAAACTTTGGTTTCCAATGAGGTCAATAAATCCAACAATTAAGTTCATTTTTCCATTCCCATTCCTGTCTTCCTGTGCGAGAATGTGCTACTGTTATTTCATGAACAACACTAACATAAATATTTCTAGCAAGTAGCGGATTGCTTTCAAAAGTTTTAATTAATATTTTTATTAATGATCAACATTTGCCATTGCCACGGATTTAACATCAATTTTTATTAATTGCAATCTACAAATACATATTCCCAAATCTTAGTTTTAAATTTTTGAAGCAAATTTCAAACATACTGAAATGGAATAGAGATTCAGGGATTTGATTTGATTAACATTTTAATATTTAATAATTTACTTGTACTTCAAATTTCAAATCATAAATATAATATCAGTCTACAGATTCACAAATTCACAATTGGGAATCGGGCATGGCAGTTATCAATCAAATTTTAAAATTCATTTATTGCAATTTGTTGTACAACTTATAAAATATATTTTACCAAAAGGTAAAAAGTTAGTATGAATAACTATTAACACCATTATAGATTTATATATATTTTAATATTAATATATATGGTTACTGCCTATTATAAATATTTACAGTTTATATCAATTTGTACCTGTCAAACTTACAGTTTCTATAATTTAATACATGTACATGTTTACGGTTCATAATTTATTTAGCCAGTAATATACGGTTAAAATCACTAAATACGGGCTACATCCGGTCAATTTCCAGTGCCCGATTGGGATTGTGTAGAAAACCATGTAACTGTTTATTCGGATTAACAATTTTATGGTTGGAATCCCATTGGTGAAATAAATTAAACATAACAACAAATATTGTACTTAGGTATGAGTTTATAATACATATAAGATTTGATCTTAAATATCAGATTTATCACATTGCTCTACTAGACTTGCATTTAATATGGTTGTACAATCATGAGTCTAGCTTGTTTAAATGGTCATCCAAAATAGGGATGGCATTATGTTTTATGGGATCATGGATATGGTTTTGAAGTTAATGGATAATGAATAGAAGAGTTTAGTTTCAAAATTGTACTTCCTTCAAACTAAAGCAATATGATTAGATTGGATAATCATGCGAGTTCTATAGAGTTGACCATGTATATATTATTAGTTTTCGGATGTAGGTTGTAAGTATCACGAAATGTTAAATAATATGGATTATGACATACATTGATTATTAGTGTATTTCTCTATATGATTGTATTAAATGTATTTGTATCTAAATTTATGAGGAGGTATCACCCGCAAATGTGCAAGGAAAATGTGCCAAATGTATTAAAAGATTATCTTTGATAATATCTTGTGAAAATGTATGAATGTAATAAATTATGATTATAAAAAAGGATGATTATTCGATCATTATGTATGTGTTTTCGGACATTTGTATTGTTGTTATCAACAATTTTTTATTGTGAATTGACGATTAAACTTGATAATACTACTATTTTTGAGATATCGTCATAATATAATGATTGTATAACAAAACAAGAATGTAAGAAAGAAAATATGAAAGTGAACTACGGGAGAAGCAAATATGATGTAATTCCTAAACACAAATGCTAAACAAGATGATACTCGTCAGTTTATATGTATGATAAGATGAGAAAACATGTTGTTGTCTTTTAACAACAACAACATACAATTTTAAGATAAAGTATTTTCAAAGTAACTTACTTGATTCCACTGTACTTCAGTGTGAAAGTAGTTACAACGTTAGGGAACCAAGTATGAAGGTACAATGTGATCATTAGTTAGAGTGCATATGTACTAGTTTGACTTGACAAGTTGAAGTGTATAAATATTCAATAACAATCACAATGATAACTAATTAGTGTTAAAAATTGGTTATCTCTATACTTGACTAAGCCTAACATATGAATGTAGAAACGACATAGTCGACTTGTATGTGGTAAGAGGTACATATATTATTTCAGGTGACTTGATATGACCAATGTATACCTTGATCATGAATTGGATAACTTAATGAAAATATAATAACCTATTAAGGAAACGAAAGTTTAACTAACTATAGATGAAGGTAGACATTATGACCTGACCTTCGTGTCATTTGAGTCATGCCCGTACTAACTTGGGATGACTACATGGAAAGGAACAGACACACAATGACTTGGGTCATTATGTGAAGGTACCTTTTCTTGTAGGGATCCCAAGGTGGTGCTGACATGAACCACATGACCCAAATGTTGAGTTCTAATATCTGCAGCTTCATAATTTGGTCCATTAATTTATGTACATGGATATTTAATATGTTACACCAAAATTTGGCATTTAACACATAATAGTGTTATTTTTGGCTTATATCCCTTACACATGACTTACAAGCACAAACAAAGCTCAAATACACTATTTATGACTTGAGATTCATCATTCTACTTCTCACACACCTTTAGGAACAACCATGTTAGTCCAAAACTAACCTCATCTCATGTGTAAACCTTTCCATACCTTCACTTGAGCTTCATGCCCCATTCAACAAGAATGGCCAATATGGACATGATCGACCACTTGATCTTATCCTTCCCGGCCGATCCCATCTAGGGCCCTCTAATGGTAATTTTTCTAGTATATATATTATATCCCCCTTTTAGGTCATATTTTTGTGAAATATTACCCTTTCGATCATATAAATACAAAGCATACCTCACTCATTAACTCACTTGGTACCTACTTGATAATCATCTATAAAAACTTGGTCTTCATCTCCAAATCTCAAGCAAAGCTTCCCTAATCTTACCTATTTCTATATTTTACATTAGGAGCAACCCAATTCAAATCTATTTGAAGCCATGTCAAAGCAAACATTATCAAGTATCAAAGGCTAAATTCTAGTTACATATATGTAGTTTCGTCCTCATAACTACACTTTAAATAGGTGGAGAACTATGTGGTTTTTATGCCTCTTTAGGGCAGTGCTTCGTAGGTGGAATAAGGATTCCACAACCCAAATTACCTACCCCTTTTATAGGTATATTTAATGAAACTAGGGTTTCAAAAGAAGAAGACTGGTTTTGGCATCTTGCACAATCTTTCAGCTCTCACGTATCACTTAAAGAAGGACAATCAATAGTCATAAGTGGTTATATAGTTACATACCTATTTTTAAATTTGAAAAATTTTGTGTAATTTCCAACAAGTTGTGGAATTCAATTCAGTCCTACTAGGCAATTTTTCTAAAGTGTAGCTACAACTCCACATTGAGAGATGAGCATTCTCATCTAGGGTTTTTAACATGTTTCACTCCATATTAGCCCAAAACATGCGAAATATAAGTGTGCTTATCCTTTTATCTATATATAATGTGCCTTAATTTATTGGATACCATAACATTCATATATGAAAGTACAATAAAGGATTCGGGGTATCCAATCAAATAGGGTGTGCGCGTAAAACACACACATCATTTACCTTGGTGATTGGATGTCTTGAATCTAAAATGTAATTTCATATTTTAATTTTAATTTTGGACTTAATAATTTGAAGTTGCATCATTTATATATTGTTATCCTAATTAGATGATAAACTTTATACTTGGGGGTTCATTCTCTTAATCAAGTCAAATCACTTACTCTACCTTCTAGTTACACCATTTGCATTTTATATAGAATATGAACATCTAAAATATCTAATTAACCAAATGGTGATATAACAACACATATGTTGTTAACTCATGTAATTCTAAGAATCTGAGTTTACAATAATAATTAAAAGATAGGAAGCTCAATCATGGACCATCTTACTTATCACAAATATAATATGGGAAAAATAAAGGGCCTATAGAGGATGATTTACTACATGCACATCTATTCTAGATTGAAGTGATTCCAAAAGAAATGGAGACCATGGCACATTTCTTACCTATAAGGGAATTTTTAGAGGGTAATATAAAACCAACAAAAAAATTTGTTAATTCAAGCTTCCTCTTTACATTGATTAAAATCAAGTAATGCAAAAAAAAGACATGATGAAGTTCTCGGGGAGTTTTGTTACAACATGAAAGGAGTGAAATATTAATGGAAACCCATGATGGTATAGTTAGCGGGCATAATGAAATGGATGGGACTATAAGGAAAGTACTAATAGTTGGGATATGGTGGCCCACTTCGTTTAAAGACGTGTATAAATATGCATGTAGTTGTGACCTCACACATGAGACAAAGTTCCTTTTAGGTTGGTATTCCCATTGACCCCATTTGATAAATGAAAAATTGATTTCATTGGGCTCATTATGCCCATGGATCAATAGTTAGAGGCAAAGTTGATTGTCACGTAAACTAAATATCTAATAAGATGGGTAGAAGCTATTCTCACTAAATATTGTATTGTAAATACCTAATAACATGGTTTAGATTTTTTGAGTCTTACCAATGACCACAAGAAGCACTTTTGAATGATATAATTGAAGATTTACAAATTTTTATCATTAACCGAATAAGAGTACATGGTGTCACCCACAAGTAAATGCAACTTTCAAACATTGAATAAAGTCTTAGAAAAATTCCTTACAAATATACATGCCTTACAAAAGGAATATTGAGACCTTAAAATAAATGTGACACTATAGGTGTACTACACAAGGTACAAGAAAATGAAAAAGTCTACCCATTTCAATTAGTTTATGGCTTGAGGTCGTGTTACATTTGGAATTCATCATTCCAAGTTTGAGAATGGTGGTCATAGTTAGAATAAATGAGGAAATTTTGGTTTATGAGTAACTCGTGGAACTGGAAAAAGTGAATGAGAAAGGTTCATAGCCACATATAACCAAATACAACCACATATAACCAAATACAAGAAAAAAAAGAGAAGACAAAAAACATGACAGATTGCCTCTACAACATAAAGAGTTTTGAAAGGATACAAAGTATTATCAGTATGACACTAAATACAAGAAACCACGAAAATTCAAAATAATATGCTTAAGTCCATATATAATAGATGAAATTTTATCTTTGAGTGCAATTAAACTAAAAACATTATCATGTATGGAGTGGAAATAATATGTAAATAGAACTATGATTTAATCATATATAGTTGTAAAGTAGTAAACAAAAGAAAAAAATAAAAAAGGTAATTTTTTTTGCAACAAAAATAATTAAAAACCATAAAAAAATTTGGAAAATTAAAAAAAAAACCCAACCAAAACAATTTTGAAAAAAATGGTAAAAGATGAAATAATTTTGTGAAAAAATCAAGAAAAATAGAAGTAAACCAAAGGTTAGATGTTGATACGTATATTCTAATAAGGAATTTTTTTGTGATGTGAAATGATTAGATAAAGATCAAGCGGAAACCATAGAATAGTTCATTGCGGATGAAAACATTAAGAACAAGTTGATGGGAGAAGACAAGTAAAAAAGTATGATAAATTAGGTAACATCTAATAAAAATTACAACGAGTAGATAAAATACTAAATGCAATGGAAGAAGATATTCTATGATCCAAATCTATAAATAAAGACACACAAGAGTAAGAAATCACAACGCTAGTTGTGACTTCAAAAATTTCAAACAAAAAAGAACTATTGAGAAAATATATAGTTAAGTAACTTGCATATAAGAAAATGAGCCACGAGACCCCCAAAATCATTCATGAAATTGAGATTCTTAAACGATGATCAAGAAAAATCTCCTCAAATCTTTCCTTCTAGATCCCACAAGAGATTTCTTTTCGCAATACCATACAAAATTAGGCATTATTGCAGTATGTACACATCCATTATAAATTAGCAAAAATTGATCATACACGCTGCGGATAGGGATATTCTAGTTCAAATTAATCTATTTAAAATGGAGGAATATAAGGATAATGAAAAAGTTATTCCATATATGAAGTTATATTTGGAGCAAGTTCCCCTTGTTCCCACTTGTTGAAAAACAATCAAAATTTTGTTGAACCGAGAATCCACAACGAGATGCTCTACTTAGAATAAACCTATCAAATTATATAAGCACCTTAGAGAGATGAAAAACTTGATGAGGGAAGGAAATATTGTTCATCACCTTGGAAAAAAGGGTGTTCCGAGAAGGAAATAATCCACAAGACTTATAGGACAATCACAAACTAACAATGTGTAGATTATATCTAGGTATGGGGCATACATGGAACCAATGACTATTTGTAATGTATCATAGATATCCAAAGTAAAAATAGAACTTCAAGAAAAAAATCCTCTTCAATATTGACCCTCAAGAGTAGTGTCCACAAGAGGTCCTTTTCATTGGTAAATGTATCCATGGCTCATTTTGTAAGACATTATTTGCCTTATTTACATTTTGAGTGGAATATGTGATCTTGAAAATAGTGATAATTTATGTTTTCTTTGCCCCTTTTTCTTAGGGTAAAATGAGCAAGGTTACACACACATTTCTCAAGAAAGGGAAAAATTGTTAATGTTAATGAGATTCGGCATATGTAAGTAAGCCTATTAAGTTGATTTTTTTGTTTAGAGTTATCTCAATTATCACATTTGATAAATGTTTCATAGAGTAGTTATTCCTCAAGCATATCATGAATTGTAAAACTTATAGATCACTAACATCGAATAATATCTATATTTAGTCACTTTGTATTTGGATTTATTGTATATTCACTGATTTTATAATTAGATGTGCATGAGAAATCCTTAATATGTTTACAATTTCATTGAGCTAGCAAATAAAATTTTAAAGAAACCGTCTAAAAAAAAAAAACGTATAGAAATCGTGGCGAATACTAAGTGGAACTAGATTCATCAAATTATCTAAAATCAGTGTTCGTGGCATTGGTGAAATATAATATATTTTTGAAGGAAATTGTATATGGAGTGGTGAATGAAGGATAATTTATTGGCATGAAGGATATTTCTTGCACAAAACACATTTTAAGTCCAAATGGAGGTCTGCCACATGTTCCCCTTGTCACTTTGCCTCGCCTAACCACGGACTTGAAACTTTATTGAATTGGTTCATTCCACGAGATTGAAGTCCATGAAATTCCTTTTGTTGAGTATGCCCAAAATTCCACCTCATGTCTGCTCGATATCCAATTTTAGGCGTTGGGGCTACTTTTGCATACCTTTATGCTCAGGTTCCTAGAATGGGTGACACTTGGCCACTCCTCATGTGCCGAGGCTTATGGAAAGTTTTAGCTACTTCATAGGCAGTTAAAAGAGTCTTTTTAAATTTTTTGGGTCTTATAAAGGTTTATGTCTTCCAATCTAGATCTTTGTGTGTGTGTGTGTGGCGAATTTAATCAAATTTCAAAAAAATCCTAAACATGTTGAGACCAAATGAACATGAAGGTTCCATAGATTTCTTGGCAATCCAAGAATGTTTTAAAACCCTGAACCATCTATCACGTGGCGATTCAATAAAAATATATGTTGGGATTGGAGATCCATTGGCTATTCACATGGGACAAATTATTATTTGTGGAATTTTTGGGTGAAATGTGGTCACTGCCATGGTCATAAAAATAGCCAAATTACGAATATTAGCCACTAAAATTTTCCCTAAGAGGGCCTATTGCATGATATATGTACAACTTCAAGTCCTTATATCTTATACCTATCTAGCTAACTTGTACCTAGCAATAGAGATTGGATAGGATTTGGTTAAAGTAGGTTTTGATCTTTCTTAAGAAAGCTATTTTTATAATTCATTTCTCTAAAGTTTGAGGAATTTATTTTTTTCCCTACCTTTCTCACTTTTGAGTTTAGTTTGTAAATAATATCTTCTATATAATACTATCCTCATTGTGAATATCACTTTTTGGGTAGATTTTTATTGTAGTTTTAAAGCATGCAAAAGTGTAAAAATGCCTAAGAATCTCCCTTGATTGGTAAATTTAATGGTTGTACATTTCTATTCCACCACTTGGTCATTCACGAGACTGGATACTTGCTCATGCCCAAGATTTCTATTTAGAATCCTAGAATGAGAGGTGAAAACTAATTACCTTTGGTGTGCATAAAACCCACTTCAACAAAATTGGTACTAGAAGGAGGGCCTCATTGATCTTGTAGGTTTGATGTTTCTTACCCACTTTGGAATCTCTAGTTCTACTTTCGATATATAAATTTGGGTTTGGTTTATTATTTCTCGAACCATTAGAGATATACAAGAAGCCTAACTTTGATAGTGGTAGAAAAAAACTCCAAGAGCTCAACCAATCTCAAAAGTAGTTCCCAACCCCATACTAGATGCACCTATGGTAGCCTAGCAAGGAGTAACAATAATCAACATTCAAAATTTGTACATGAATTTCCTATGAATTTAGAAGTGAAACTCCTAAAATTTTATCTAGAGGGAATTTCTTTTAGCAACACGTTATATCCTTCAAATCCTCATTAAATATCTTAAATTTATAAAGCACAAAGACACGTCTTGTCATTTAAAGATGCAATATATGATTGGTTCCTAAAATCCCTCATGATTCTATTACCAATTGGGATATGTTTGAAATGCCATTTTTGGTCCAATTTAGGAGGGTAACACACCCCAACATAATATGTCAATACTTTTCCAACATTAAAAGAGATCTGAATGAATTTATAATATCATTTAATTATTCATTTAAAAAAACACACATGAATATCCCCCACATATAGACATAACATCACTTTCACTATCCGATTCAAGTAAAATATGAATTTATTTTACTAAAATCAAAGGTTATTATAAAGATATACGATGAAATACAAATGTTAGGCAATTTTATTTGATGCAATTATGAAAGAAAATGAGAGAGATAGGGAAATTACTTTGATTTCACTTATCCCAAAGTATGTCTGGACTAGATGAACTGATGAAACAGAAACTCAGAGTGTCACAATCATGCTCAAAAAAATGTAGAGATGTTAGGAATGTCGGGACACAAGTGCCTAGGTAAGTGCGAAGATTTCTGCTTTGGCTCCCAAGACCTCGTGGGGCGTTAGAGTCTACCATAAAGGTCTTAACCTGGTTCCAAAACTATCGCTAGGGTTTCACACTTTCTCACCTTTGATCACCCGTATGTCATACTTGGATCACCGGAGTACCTGTAAATATGCAACACAAATAACCTCCTACAAAACCCTCAAACTACATCAAATCCTAAAAATAAAGATGTAAAATGAGGGGTCCGATTGTCCTCAGCTTTCAAACGAATGATCTTACGACTTAGTGGTGTACTATATTTTAGACCCAATGTAGTTTTATGTGCTTATGTGTGTAATAATGCTCCTAGGTTGCCCTCGCACCAATGATGCCAAGATAGTGGACAATAGCTAGATAGAATGCAAATGTGTGGATGGAATAGAATGAACTTCCCCTTCCTATGCAATGTGTATGTAGAGTAATAAGCCCAAGATGCAATCCCTTTGATATGTAGATAGATATCCCTTGATATAAATTTCCCACCATTATAATGGTATGTATGTTGTGTTTATATAGGGATATCTTGCTTGAATTTCGACACTAATGACCCAACATGCCAACTAGTACCTCGGGATATGAGTGGGAAAATTGAAAATACTGACCTCAAATGTCCAAAAAGATAATAAAAATAAAGAGGGCACGGGTGCCTAGGATGGACAAGAGTTCCTGGGTGCTAGTGTCCAGTCTTGGGTGCTAGTTTCCAGAAAGATAAATGACAAAATGTGTGTGTGAATACTTGAGAGACATGGATCCTTGTGACCTGACCCTAATTGAGTGTATGAGTGACAAGTGTGAAAGATAAAAACAATAGAAACAAACAACATAAGCGGATGGAATAGGAAGTGTGTCACTAGTGAATACTTTTCTTACTCAAGATCCATATATAAAACAACATACTTGGTGGTATATTAAATAATAGTAAGTGCGTGATTTTGTGTCTACATTTTCCCCCTTTATGTTATTTGAATGAAATTCAAGTAGTGTAAAGGAAGTAAGGAACATACTTGAAATAAGTCCGAGAGAAGCCATGTTGCAGAAGTACACGTAGAATAAGAACATATAACGTGGCAAACCATGGATTAGTGTCAATCCATGTGGCGTAAAGAGAGATGGTGAACTGTTGTGAGGAGAACTAAGCGAGATTGATGATTTCAATATTGAGTGATTGGAGATTTTGATTTTGTCGCTGATGGAGATTTTTGGGGTAGGGAGTGATCAGTTCCCAACCTGATTTTGTATGTGTGAAAAACTAAGGATTGGGCAGTCCTTCCACCAGAGGAAGAGTGTAGGGAGAGAGGTCTAGTTTTACTCTCCAACTTTAACTACATCCTCAAAATGTCTAGCCACTACAGCAGAAGGACAAAGACCAAATTTTGTTCATTTCGATTCATTTCGATCTAACGAGAATAACCCATATAGGAGTAGTATAGGAAATGCAATGACATCTCATTTCCCCCACTCCAAGGGTATCATGATATGTATGATGTTCGATGGATTCCATGTTAGGTCATCTGGGAAATATATGAAGTGATGTAGCTCCCAAGTTAGGTCATCTGGGAGAGATAGTTAAATACATTGTTTTGTTGATTGGTTGATTTGATTCAAAAAGTGGGAGGTTGCGATGTGATTTAATATGTATGATATTACTCATGGAGATATTTTTCACTTGTTTCCCCTAGATTAGGTCATTAGGGGAATCGCTAGAAAGTGGTATGAAATGTCACATAATGTGTGAGGAAATTTTCAATAATGACAAATTTGATATGTGATAGGATCATATAGCTATGTGAGGGGATCATAGGGTGATCCTGATTATATGCCCCCTTTTGGTGAAAGGGAGAGTGATGGTGGGAACGAACACTGAGCCGAAAGTAGATGTGTAATGATATAATAGTGAATGAGACGAATGTATAGTAGATGTCACAAAATTGTGTGTATATCATGTTGAAGATGTGCAAGATTGGAATATAATGCTTTATGGAATGTGTAAAATACGATAGTAGGTGAAATTATGAAAAGGATGATGTAGACGAGATAGAAAATATACTAACAAAGCTCAAGATATGAGAAAAATTGTGTGATGTGTATTAGTTGGGAGAATGAGTGCAAATAGTGACCATAGTGATATAACAATTATTAAAAGTGCTATATATAGTAAGTGTAAAAAGTGACTATTGATTTCATTTGAACTTTGATTGAGTGTGAATTGAGCTTTGAGTGTTTGAATATTCCGCAAGATAAAGTAACGTGATTGAGAGTTGATCCGAGATGGTAACAACATTTGTGGCATCACGATGAAAGTGGAGTTGGTAAGTATGGTTATTTTTGAAAAATGTGTTAAAATGAGTTGTTTTTGATGATTTTTTGTGAAATTTGCGTTTGTAAGTTTCTAGGAATTTTTGACTTGGGCAAGAGCAGTGAAGCCGTTAACGACCTTTCAACGGACATCAGGCCCTATATAGGCACCGGTGACTGCTCTGAGGTGCCCTGGGTGCCTCCTGGCTGGGAGAGGGATTATTTTTATCCCAGAGTGTGAGAAATGTGAAATGTGATGTATGTGGGTGCTATAAATAGTCATTTTTGCGTGTTTATGAGGTTCTAATTTCTGTTTATTGTTTTTTTGTTTTGTGTAGAGGGATATTCATTCGAGAGAGTTATGTGGTGGTCTTCATTTGAGCTCATTGTTAGGATTGCATTTATCGGATGATGAGTGGGATGTATTAGATCATGTCGATCTGCGGCACATAGTGAAAATGGAGGATGTGCCCCATAATATGTTGATGATTACTACATTGTGTGAGTGATGGTGTGCAGACACATGTACATTTTGTTACCTACCAGGGAGATGACTGTGACCCTGGAGGATGTATATCACATATTGCGATTGTCGGTTGTCGGTGAGATGGTTCAGTGTGGTCAGAGGATGCTCAAAGAAAAATGCGGAAGCTAGGTGATATTTTACAGGGACATGAGTTCAGATTGAGACACACATTAGTTTAGATGTCATACTAAGAGGTCGGTGTTCCACGATTACGGAATTTTATTACAAAGGGTGATTGCTTCTTCAGTGGCAGTGGAGGGTGGTGGTGTAGGAATCTTGTATAAGATGCATGATATTTGTCACCATATAGAGGAGGTTAACATAGAGGTATGTATGAATGGGCACAATGTTTATTGGCACATTTGTATAAGGACCTATATAGGTTCACTCAAGAGGAGCATGGGGTGGACTAAGGGCCACCACATTGCTACATGTATGGGCATACACATATATTGCAATATTGAGGCTGCTTGGTGGACCGCTTGTGGGTGGGCATTACCAGACATATTTTCTAGAGATGGGTAGGTGCGCAGAGTAGGAGGATTAACACGATACTTATATATTGATGTTGGATCGCATGGGGCCAACGATGATAGAAGTGGAGATATATACCATGTTATTGAGTGAGCATGATGAGGTGTGGGCGAGAGACTCGAGAGAGCCGTGGAGATGGTACTAGGAGGAACCTTAGTGCAGGATGTGATGTTTACAGAGTATGTCAATTTGTAGAGGTGATTCGGTGAGAAGACAAGCAGAGTTGGCCATATTATGTAGGAAGGTCAAGAGATATAGAGGCTGCAATCAATGGTGTATATTGAGTGGTGAAACATCTAGTTCTAGAGCTCCCATAGTTGTATATAGTGATAACGATGATGATGTATGATATGTATCGATGTAGTGATGTATGGAGGATTTCCCTCGGCATTGGAATTTTTGAACTATGATTTTGTTCGATATATATTGGCATACATGTGTTGTGGCTTGATGTTTATTGATGTGCGGTGTGATGATCAATGTTTTTATATTGATGTATGATGTGATGATTGTTGTTGCTATATTTGATGTCCTGATGCTTGATGTGCATTGTGTAAATGATAGATGATGATGATAAGTAATGCTTTGAAGATAGATGGTATGTGGTAGTAATAGATGTATGTGATGTATAACAAAATATATAAAATGAATGAATCATGTGATGATGATAAGAAATAATACGATGATATGTGCTTAAGTGTAGAATGAAAAAGATGTATAACGATGTATGATATTTAATGTAAGATAAGGAGGCGGGAAGAAGATAAATTATCCCCTAGTGTTTGTGAGATGAAGAGGGAGGAAATAAGAACAATTCCCCCAATGTATGTGTAGTGATATTAGATTCATTTATATAAGACCCCTCAACAATCATAAATGAACCATATGAGTGCATCATCGAGAAATGGTATGATAGTGTATACTAGATAGATATATCAATATAATGTGTAGCGTAAATATGTGGTGAGGTTCTTATTGTAACATATCCCTCAATAGTCATATAAGAACCATGAGAACACGAGTGCGTCATCAAGTGGTGAGGTGAGAAAATCACCTACCAAAGACCAAACGGGTGTGGAGTAGTGGAAGCATGTGCAAAGGAACAACATAAGTGTATGAACCAAACCGAATGTACGATGAAATGGTTCCAATGATGGGAGATGTAGATTTGGGAAGCATAGATGGAGAGTTGGGAAGTAATGATGGGAGATGTAGAGTTGGGAAGCATAGATAGAGGGAGATTTAGGAACATTGTGTGGTAAATGGGATGGTACAACGGTGGATGAATGAGATGGAGAGTGCACATGAATAATGACTTGTGACGATGGACGAATAATAACCTTAGCAGAAGGCAAAAGAGATAAATGAACTAGACTAACATCACACTTTTGTGGAATTAGAGACATAAATCACTCACGAGGGTGATATCCAAATGCAATGAGACCCTTGTCTTCTAATTGTTGTAATTTTTCATGAAGGACACAACAATCCTTATCACAATGGTCATTGATGTGATGATAATTTCAATAAGGATGATCACATTGATGTTGTAAGCGATGAGGAGGATGATGTTGATTAGAAGGTAAGAAAATCAAGTGATTGTCAAGCAAATAATGCAACACATCATGAGGCTTACTGACATCCGAAAAGTGAAATGGCATGAGTAGGAGATGCAAAAGTCTTAGGTGGAGCCCGACATGGTGGAGGAGATGAAGGATGCTTATGCGATGGAGAAGACTGAATTTTCTTATGAGGTGGAGGATATGGAGATCTTGGAGGATGATTAATATATGGAAGAGGAGAAGAACTAGATGATGCAAAGAATAATAACAAAATGGGAGGAGGATCTATAACATGTGTAGCAATGAGATCTTGTTCTAGATCAATGACCTTATAAAGATAAGAGTGTGAATGATTCACATGTGTCATATTGCAAGCACTCTTTTAAAGCAGGAATCAAGCCATGATAAAAGATGAATTTCTTTTCTAAATCAATGGGTTGAAATACTAGCTGATGTATGCAAGCATTGAAATGCATAATATAATCAATAAAAGTTTTGTTTTTCTTCACATAAGCCAAGTAAGCAATCATGTGTGACTCTAGGACCATTGTTAAGTATAAAATGTTAATGAAATACTTCTTCCATTTCACAATAGGTAATAATAGATCAAAACAATAGATGTGTTTACCATTGGAGAGCATCACCAAATAATACTATGATGAAAATATTTAAGAAATAATCGATCATTGAGTAAGAAGTCATAACAAGATGATAATTCTTGAGATGTAGATATGGATTGCTAGTACCATCAAAGAATGAAAATGTAGGCATGATAAAATCCTTAGGAAATGTTGAATTGTGAATATTTTTCAGAATGGAATTTCCATGCAAAGAATTGTTATCAATAGAAGCATAATAGGCCTTGATTTCAAGAGTGAGAGATTGGACCTGAGATTGTAATTGGCCAACAACATGCATGAGTGATAAGATATCATGTGAAGGAATGATAGAAGATGTGAATGGTGTATTGAGTGGTTGAAGCTTGCCATTATGAGTGATCATAGGGATGTCGTAGTGGAGGATGCCGATGTTATAGACACACTAGATGTAGGTGCAAAAGAAATAATATGTGGTGAAGAACATGTAATGTCGATAAACATTAGGAATAACATCGAAAGAGTTGTGAGGAGATGAAACAATAGAAGGAGAAGAATCAACATGCATGTTACTAGATACAATCTCAGAAGAATATGAAAGCGAGTGGGGATTCACATTCAGTGGTATGTAGAGAAGTAGAATCATTACTAACATGTGCATCATCAGTATTAGACAAAGATTCACATGCAAGGATTTCATCAAGCATATCATCAACATATAATGAAATAGGAGAAGAACTATCATGAGATGTATCTTTATAATCATTAGAGACATTTTTAGAAATGCAAGGAGTATGAGATGCAACTATACAATCATCTTGACTAGTATGAGAAATAACATCATACATATGTACATTTTCATCATGTTTTTATCTATGAAATCAAGACCAAGCATATAATTGATAATAGCATCATCTAGAGTTTCAACAAAAATAGAAGAAGGTGGAGTAGTCCTAGTGCCAAATGAATAACAAGGAGTACAACTAGAAAAATTTTTTCTTGAGAAACAATGCTACAAGAAGAATTGAAAAAGCTAGTAGGAATGTTACGTTCATTGGCTAAAAGTTATCTTTGAATGTCACCATCGAGTTGAGGCTTGTAAAAAAGAAACTTGATTTTAGCCTCAAAACATCATCAAAGATATGATTAAAACTCATGTGATGCATAAATTGCTTAGGAGAAGAAGATATACTCTTAGCCATTAGGGTTTTAGTGGATCATAGGGCAAGGAATTCTAAGCTACGGGTTCACCAAAATGATTCAATAAAATCTGAAGTTATTTTACTAAAATAAAAGGCTAGAAGCTATTATTATAAAGATATACAATGAAATAAAAATGCTAGGCAATTTTATTTGATGCAATTATGAAAACAAATGAGAGAGATAGGGAACTTACCTTGATTTTGCTTATCTCAAAGTATGTCTGGACTGGGTGAACTGATGAAATAGAAACTTAGAGTGTTGCAATCATGCTTAGAAAAATGCAAATATGTTTGGGATATCGGGATATGGGCACCTGATTAAGGGAGAGGGCACTTACGGGCAACCTAGACCTTTGTGGGGCATTGGAGTCTGCCAAAAAGGTTAGAACCTAATTTTGACACTGTCACTTGGGTTTCACACTTTCTTGCATTTTATCACCCGTATGTCACACTGGATCGCGCAGTACCTATAAATCTGCAACACAAATAACCTCCTACACAACCCTCAAACTACATCAAATGGACTAAAAAGAAAGATGCAAATGAGGGGTCCAATTCTCCTCAATTATCAAATAAGTGATCTTACGACTAAATGATGCACTATATTTTAGACCCAATGTAGTTCTATGTGCTTATGTGTGTAATAGTGCTCCTAGGTTTCCTTGCATCGATGATGCCAAGATAGTGGGGCGGTAGCTAGATAGAATGCAAATGTGTGGATGGAATTGAATGAACTTCCCCTTCCTATGTAGTGTGTATGCAGAGTAATAATCCCAAGATGCAATCCCTTTGATATGTAGATAGATAGCCCTTGATATAAATTTCTCACCATTATAATGGTATGTATGTTGTGTTTATATAGGGATCTCTTGCTTGAATTTCACACTAATGATCCGACATACCAACTAGTACCTCGGGATATGAGTGGGAAACCAAAAAGACCAACCTCAAATGTCAAAAATAAAGCAAGCACGGGCGCCTAAGATGGACAAGAGCGCCTAGGAACTAGTGTCCATTTCGTGGCTCCAATTTCTAAAGACAAGTAAAGACATATGTGCAAAGACCGAGAGATAAGGATTCTTCCGACTGACAAAACCGAGTATATGAGTGACAAGTGTGAAAGATAAAAACAATAGAAACAAACAACTCAAGCGGATGGACTAGGAACAATGTCACCAATGCATACTTTTCTTTCCCAAGATCCATATATAAAAAAACATACTTTGCGGTGTAGTAAATAGTAGTAAGTGTGTGATTTTGTGTCTACAAGAATGAAAAGTATAAGAATTATTTTGATCATATGACATTAGTGTTCCTACGGTGTGCTCAAAATATCAATACCTCATCTTTAGCCTATGAGTAAAAAATTTCCATTGATAGAGAAATATATTTATAAGGAGCATTTACCTAGGGTGTTGTTTAGAATATACCTTGTTAAATTTGATTGTTTGATAATGCCACAAGAATGTTCTATTACTTGATCATGCTTCATTTTGAATTTCCTTCCTTTAAGATAGATCGATCTCAACCAACCATTTCCATTTTTGAATGAACAAAGTCAAACACAAAGTCGAGCATTAGTTCCCATCATCAACAATGTGAAAATAACCCTAGATGAATCTACAAAGGGAGAGATTTATGTCATGCAACACAGCTTCAAAATTTGAGCATTTATTTTTATTCTTTAGAGACAAATAGATCATACTAATCGAGAAAACAATGCCCAAAACCATTCATATGAAATATACAATAGACTACCAATCGATTGGTTGATTGATTTTGAATGCTCACCAAGTAGATTTTCCAAAATCAACATTTGTGAGATAGCTTTACCTAATTGGTGTAGAATGCATAACACTACCCAAGATGAGAGTTATATTGTGATGAATATTTAATTGCTTTGAGATTTTTAGAAGTACGTGGAAGGATATGAAGTAATATCAAACAATTCGTGTACACTACTTTATCGAGAACTCCATGTACCCCAAGAATGTTATAGTCTTTAAATCATTCAATATTCTAAATAAACTTGATAATTAACTTGAAGATAACATTGTTGATATGTACATGCTTTCTAACAATACTAATGCAACAACTACATATTGAAGAGTGAAAACAAATAATTGATCATGTCTTTTGCCCCACGTAATCGTATGACTAACCCATTGGATCTTTGCGAAAATAATAATCCACCAACCTTAAAAGGAAATTAGCAACAACCTAATAAATATGGCCAATAGATCCTTAAAAACATTTTTGGGTACAATAGAGTAGAGGATATGAAAAAGGATTGAGGAAAACATACCCACTTTGCATAATTAATTTCGTGCAAGATAGCCAATAAATAGGAAAAGTTAAACCTTTACAACCTAAAGATGTTCATGTGGCAGCCCACTAATATGGCTTTAGGGTCTAAATAACATCTACAGCCTTCACATTTTCTTAAATTAAACATAGAAAGCTATGTTAACTAGAAAATTTTCCATTTTAGTACACTATCAATTTACCGGAAAAAAAAGTTTCAGTTTCGCCGCACTTCAACTGAGACCTATTTCAGCATAATAGTTGCACAGACAAAAACTCAAAAACAATCAAAATTTACTGCCTTCTTTATTGAAAGAGCATGGATTGCAAAATATACAGGAACAACAGTGAGTAAACTGTCCATTCCTCATTGCTTACGAATAAATAGAATTATGAAAAAGCAAAGCAGACTACATACCTCCGTAAAACCAAGTCAATTAAATTATCTACAAATGAGGTCATTTTGAATTAAATTAGATGCAAATAGGTAAAATATTATAAAATAACACCCGACGTGTGGCCGGAACAGTGTAAGCCATTATTGAAGACATTAATAAGATACTACGTAGTGGGCGGGAGGAAAAAGAAAGCAAAAAAATTGCCATGTTGCGTGACGTTGTTTATCAGTTCCTGTCGCCTTGTCCACCGCTCCGCCATAACTCCCGCTGGAAACTGCACACTGTGTATGCGTGGTGGGCGAATAAAAGCTTGTCCATAGAATATACGTGCAACTCTGTAACAGTGCGAAACTCATGTCAGACACAGTGTGCTGGAGCGATATTTGGAGGAGTAATTGCATTTGTTACAGAGTCGGTCATTCCCGTGTGTGCGTGTTGTCCTCCTCTTATAAAGTACTTCTTGAACTATATCTCTCTATAAATACACCCCTGCTCTTTTAAATTTACATCCTGCACCATCTCCCCGCTTGATTGTTATCACCAGCGCTTGCAAATTGAGGGAAGACAGGTAAATTAAATAGAGCAATGGTGGATATTAGGATTGATCATATACCAGGGAATAAGATAGTCATTCACAATGTTTATGTTGGTTTCTTCTTTGTTCTCTGTCGGGGAAAACATTATGAACTGCCCATTTTCTGTTGATTTCCATACTTGGCGTTGTTCTTGTCTGGTCATTTATTTCTACCTCTCTAAATCTTGTCTTTCGACTCTTCTTCTCACAGTTTATCTTGTATGAGAAAATACTGCATTCAATAAAACTTTATTTATTATTGCATGAGAAGACACGTCCTTATATTTCCATAAAACCTCTTTGCTTTGATTTGTTTGTCAAATACGTGATTACATTTTATTATGCAATGCATATTTTACCACTGTCAAGAGTAGGTTAAGAATAATAAACTACGTACATTATAGATGGCAGGTTATGAATTAAATTAACTAAACACAATGGGCTACCCTCTCCTTGGTAGATCTATGGGTAGTCGAGATTAGTTAGTGTTTGTGAGAACGCCCTGTATTCAAGTACAACTTTCCTCTGTATCTTTAATTGTTTGGATGGACGAAATCTTTGAAAGGTTGATGTATGTACAAACTAGATATGGCAGAATCTTTTAGGAGAAATGAATAATGATAATCCAATAGTAAATTACTCGAATGCATAGGGGGCTATCCGCCATTAGTTTTGTTGTCATGAACGTATGCTCAGCGATGGATATGTTTCACAAAATGCGCAGTATGCTCAGCCATGCTTTCATTATTGGAAATTTCTTTTAAAAAGACAGGAGGCTTTTTGGTTCTGGATACACAAGAAAAAAAGATTGATTGTAAAGCTTTGATTCAAAGATTCTAATGCAATTTGGCATGGCGCAAGTTTGGACAACTATTCTGTGTCATTTTATGAGCTGGCTTTATTAGGTGGCATGCTAAAGCAGCCTGTGACCTGTGTTAAATTGTTACATTACCGTAATATGACACAATTATGATGGCTGTATTTTCTTAGATATGCATATGCACATCCCCTCACAAGTTAAGCCCCTAGGCTGGTAAATATTAGGGTGATGCAAGGGACCATTGCCTTCACAAGAAGACCAGAATGCCGGATATGTTTAGGGATCTTATAGATGACCAATTTTATGATTTATGTCCTTTCTTTACGTCAGTGTAAAGGCTTGGTTAAGGCATATAGTGATTTTTTATTTAGGCCATTGTGTTTTATTGCTTTCTGGCACATTGTGCGGGTCACCTAGACCTCCAATTATGCATCGTATACCAGTCAAGTGGAGAGAGGACCAATGTGTGTCATCAACCATAGATAACCACTTTACATGTTGAAAGATATTTAGGATTCAACACTGATCATCTACATTACCCTTTGAAAAAAGACCGATGAATGATGTCTGATTTAGGATCAATCTCATCGAGCACAGTCTATATGTTTTGCTGATGATAGTTCAAAGGCTCTTAATCTGTTAGTGATAATCTTTATGTAAGCTCTGCTGAAAACTACAATGAGCATATCTGACATTTCCATAGTTGCATACAGAGAATTATGAATAAAATATATGATATATGATTAATCGATGTAGTTGCAATTTCAGTTTCAGCGAGCCAATGTATTTTGCAATGTATATATATTTCTGTACTTATCAGTAGAAGCTAAATTTATACTAACAAAGTTGGTTGTTTTTCCCAGGTATTATGGCCACTCCAAGTGGAAGCCCATCCATTATCACAATATCAGATGATACCTCTGGTGCCATTGTCGGGAGCCCTCCAATTGAACTGGTCGCTTCAAATGGAACACCACAGTCATATGCAACCCAAGCAACCACCAATGAAAGCTCAATACAAAGTGTCCAGCCACCGCTTGCGACTTCTGTCCATACTTTGGCTACCTCTGTTGCAGCTACATGCTCGACCATTTCTGGTAGAATATCAGAGTCCCTCATCCCATCAGCAATGATTCTCGATAGTGATTTAACCGCTGTCTTAGACATGATGCACAAGGTAGATGCAACGTACCTTAGGCTTGACGCATTGTTCACTTTCCTTCGTACGCTCAGCTACGACCAGTACTACTCTGGCGGCGAGGAACACTCCATTAGAGCTGCATTCAAAGCTTATCTTGCATCCCTTTAATTTAAGTCCCTACCTCACCCCTACTACGACCTTGCACTGCTCATACATATGCCCACATCTTTCATCCTACCCCACAGTAATCTCTTTTTGAAGGCCTAACTTGATAAACCTATACTTGCATAAATATGGTGTACATGTTCCATTTTGAAACCGTCGTCAAAAGTTTTGTGTAATTCCAATTACGATATATAAAATAGAGTTGTTGTACATATGTTTCGTACTTTACTTAAAGAATGAGCGTATAAACTATTGTGTAATATAAACATCTTCCCTTCTGTACATATCTTTATGTGCTTATTCTCTAAAAAAACACTTTACGTGGGCCATAACTTGGTTTCCCCACTTTATGGTTTAGCACATGCTCCCTCGTACTTAACATTACCCCATTTGCTAATTCATTTCCATTTTATTTTATTGTTTAGGAACCACCAGCATCGCAGACTCCATTGCCCCCAACGTTGTTCCTCCCCAACTGGCCGTACACCTGCCGACATCCCGCACAGATACTTTGGCACCGGCTACTCGTGAAGGCCGCCCTGCACACTGCATGCAACTCACGCCAATTAAATCGTTAAACCCTTACCAAAGCGTTTGGACTATTGAAGGCAGGGTCATCCAAAAAGGCAACCTAAACAACTACAACATGGAAAAATGCGCAAGGCGTTTTCAAATTTCGACATTATCGACAAAAGCAACTCGGATCTAGTGGTGACTTCTTTCGACCTAGCTACTTCTTCAACTTCTTACTACAACCAAATACAACTAGGTAAAACATACACAATCAAAGGAGGCACCTCATGCGGCTCGCAAAAAAGATTACAACAACTCCACAACTCCTCGGGACATCATCCTAGACTTGGAATCCTCTCAAAGCTTAGTACAAACCAATTCGTAAACATACCGCAATATCTTTTCCGCTTCAAAACAATAGCAGAAATCAACTCCACCCCCGCCAAATCCACCATTGACCTACTAGCTATTGCACTATCCATTACCGCCCCCTCCACTATCAGGAAAAGTGATAGCACTTTCAGCCACAAACGCACAGTCGTACTAAGTGATAACTCGGCACTATGTATTGAGGCAACGTTATGGGGCGCTTTTAGTGACAATGAGGGCAAACTTCTAAGTGAATTATGTGCTACACAGACATCAATCCGACCAGTTCTAGCAATTAAGAGAGCAAAAACTACAACTTTCAAAGGAACAACATTGGCCACAGGCCCTAATACACAAATCTTCATAGATCCTGATATAACTGAGGCTCATGCACTGCGTGCATGGTTTACTTCGCTCGCCTCTACAACTGCATACCCTTCAGTGAGTATTGGAAAAATTGAGAAAACCGATATTGCAGGCATCAAATCCTCCTCGCAACTAGGTAAACCACTCACCTTCTCCACCGCAGCAACAATTATACACATTAATATGTCCTCCTTCAGCTATCCAGCATGCACATCAATTGTTAACAACCAACAATGCAAGAAAAAACTTGATCTAACTGCAAACTCCTCTTGGTATTGCCAAAAATGCAAGCACGACGTCTCTCATTGTGACTACAAATATGCATTACACTTCATCATTGAGGATGGCACATCAACAACATGGGTAACTGCTTTTGATGAGGTTGCTACATCAATCATGGGTATATCAGCACAAGAGCTACAACTTCTTGCACCAACACCTGACAAGTTTTGGCCTGTTGTTAAGCCAATTCTGTTCCACCGCTACATGTTCACAATATCCGCGAAGCTAGAGGTCTACAGGTCAGAAGAGAAAGCCCAGTGCACTGTTGTCGCTGCAGTTAAGGACATGACTTCCAACATGCAGGAATCCCCACTAGATGCATTCCTCGCATCCCCTTAACTATGTATTGATGAAAAAGATCCTGCACTACCTCAGAAAACATATTATACTGTACCCACACAATGTTAGGAACTTACAAATACATACTTACCATACCACCTACTCCACATATAGGTTTTTGCATTCATAAGTTATATAACCTTTAATATTAATGCATGTTGTGCTCAAGTTTTCCTATATTTATATACCACTTTGTGTTCTTAATATGTCTTTATAATACACATATTCGGTGCAATCAAAGTCACTTTATACTAGCAATGCAAATATTGTCAACATACATTGTTACACTTCACTCCAATCAAACAAAAGAACTTTTCTTTTTTGCTTGCATTAACTACGTTCTATACCTAATTACTGTTACCTTTTTAACTCATTTTTTGCAGGCCTAACACGGACTGAGAAAAATGCAAAGGCTCGGTTGAGGTATGCAGCCAACAAAAACAACCTCAATGAGCATCGTCGCCATATAGCTTGCATGAAACGACAAAAGTTGAACACACAGGCGCCAGTCTATATAGCCAACCATGTCAACCTACTCGAAGATCACACACCAAATACGCATTCACTCCAAGATACACAACGCCAATTCCGCCAAAGAATAGATCACCTCCCACCTCCAAACACATGTTCATGTTGTAATGAATTATATGTTGGGCTATGTACAAGGGTTTACAAAGGTGCCCACACCTGTCACAGATGCATTGTTGAAAAGGATGATCGCCGCTTCTCAAGTTGGAATAACATGGACCCAGGCCCGCAACCTAAGGTGTTATCTTCACTTACACAAGTTGAGGAAATGCTAATAGCAAGGGTCAACCCAATATTGCAAGTGACTCACGCTGTAGGTGGCCAATACAAATATAGGGGCCACACCATATGCTTCCCCCAAGAAGTTTCATCCATAACTAAACACTTGCCTCGGCGCGTCGAAGACTTGGACATCTTAATCATCCGAAGAATCGGAGCAACAAATAAAGCTTACGATTGCTTTGTAAGCAGATCTCGTGTTTTGGCTGCATTGCAATTCAAAATAGCTCATGACCCTTACTACAAGGATGTTGTCCTAGACCACCCTGCATTGCATTCCCTACCACATCACAGTACTGATATATCTACTTCCCTACCACACTTCAATTCAATTATCACCGACAATGCTGAAGCACAACCAGAAGCAGAGCTTCGCCCAAGCTCCCCACCAAATACCCACGAGCGACAACCATCATCTTTTGTGTCCTCCCTCCCTCCAGCCACTTCAGAAGTTGACCAAATAACAAATTTCATCGAAGGCAGGAAAACTCCGCTACAGTCAATTGAGTGGCCACACATTGGTTCAGCCGCAGTCAATGAATACGACACTGAGGGTTTGCTATCTATGGCTTTTCCAACATTGTTCCCTACAGGGGTTGCATTGTTCCACCAAGCACGCATCAAGAGGGTTCACATGCATGAATACGCACTACACCTACTACGTTACCATGATAATAGATTTGGAAGCCATCCGCGCTTTCGTTACTTCATTCTCAACATTATGTTGCGCCACAGAAGCCAATCAACATCTGTTGTTTTCACAAAAAAAATATAGGCGACAACTTGCCTACCACAGTTTCGATGTTACACCAAAGAACTTGCACACTACCCGATGCCCACATCAGCAGCAACTAATGCGCTGGGTCCAACCTGCGAGGAACTAAATCATTTTGGTGCAAGCGCAGACATGAACTCACAGATATGATAACCCAACTAGAAAGCCCTACACTTTTCTTCACTTTAAGTGCAGCAGATACTAAATGGCCTGATTTACACAAAGCAATGCCGGAACACCGACGCCACCCTCAACAACAAGCCAGCAGTGGAGAAACGTGAACTTGAACATGCACCCCCATATCGTCTCTGCATACATGGAAAAAAGATTTACAATATTTTGCGAGGAGGTGCTTAAAAAAAAATGCATTGCACTGACTACTGGTACAGGTGAGCTCACTACCACTTAGATTTTAATACAATACCCCGCCTACCCCATTTACCAAGCTAGACCCTCTTTGTGCAAAATACAGGTACGAATGGCAACACCGAGGCTCGGCTCATATCCACGGATTTATATGGCTTCCAAATGCACCAAACATGGAGGACCTAAACTGGGACAACCCCCGTGATCTTGATGCGGCGAAGACTTACTTCGACCAATTAGTAACTGCATGGAATCCAAGGGGCCCTGAGAGTGGAGAACGTCAGATACATCGTTCGCAGGAAGATGACCCGTGCTTGTTAGACACATACGGGATACTTACAAACAACCCAGTAGCTGACTATGAGAACTTGTTGAACCGCGTGCAACGCCACACAAAATGTACTGAGGCAACCTGCTTGCAGAAAAAAAATGGGACACTTCAATGTAGATATAAAGCCCCTTGGCCACTCCAAGAGTATTCGAGCTTGGGCTTAGATGAAACCGGTAAAAAAAAGTACACCCCTGCACGCAATGATGCACGGGTCAACATACACAACTCAGACATGCTAGCACTATGGCGAGCCAATGTCGACTGCCAGCCCGTTGTGTCACGACATGCGGTCTTACAATACATTGCAAAATATGCAGCCAAGGCAGAGAAGAAATCAGAAAGCTACCATCACATGCTAACAAGGATATCTAATGAAGTTAGCATCGACCACCCTGCAAAGACGGCATACAACAAATTCCTCTCTGAGACTATTGTTGACCGGGACATTGGTGCACAAGAAACATGCCACATGTTACAAAAACTCCCCCTTTCCAATTGTAGCCGCACATTTATTACCCTATCCGTCGGTAAGCAGGTATTCAAACGTGTCCTCCCAGACCTAGGAAACACATTCCAATTCCCTTCATTCATAGATGCATACATTAAACGCCCTACACAATTAGAGAACACCTCCCTCTTTGAAGCTGCTCGTTCCTGGTCCTACAACAGCCAAAGGAAAGTTACTCAATGGCTACAAAGAAGAACCCCTGCTGTCGTCCGCGTATTCCCCCGATACACTGATGTCCCAACCCCAGATGCGATACACTATGAGGATTTCTGCTGGACAGAGCTTCTACTTTATAAGCCCTTTCGGCATATCCAAACAGACATTGGCATCTCCACATCTGAAATAACTAACCATTGGGAAAAAATGAAAAACTCTTACGCCCCTTTACATGTTAATAGAGCCACTACTCTAGAAGAAACTGCACCTGGGGCAAGTAGCGACGACAATGACTCGCAAGGATCTAATCCACTGCACGCACAACTATTTGAATGGGAGCATATATCCCGCATGCACCCAACACTCAATACAACAATTGATGATCTAGACATGATAGGCCTCCGTGACTTTGACATTAACCACGATTGGAAGGTTCATTCAATCCCTGCTGCCTTACAAATAAGTGCACCTAAATTCATAGACATCGCCCGCACTGAAAATTCGCCGCCAGTTGTTACTCCACCTACCCATTTAGACACTCTGCAACTATCATCAAACCAACACCTTGCCTACTCAATTGTGCTTTCACATGCAACTCAACAAGGAGAACACCCACCATTGAAGATGATCATTCAGGGAACCGCTGGTACAGGAAAATCATACCTCATACAATGCATAAGAAATGGGCTTAAAAATATGGCTGGCAAATTAAAATCTTCCCTCCTTGTACTAGCCCCAACAGGTATTGCTGCATTCAATATAAAATCATCCACTATACATTCTTCCCTCCGAATACCCATATCCGACATGAAACCTCTCGAAGGACAAGCCCTAGCAATCTTCCAAGAGCGTATGAGTCCCATACGTTATATACTCATAGATGAAATGAGCTTTATAGGTCCTACAATGTTACACAACATCAACAAAAGACTTCGTGAGGCATTCCCCCGACATAGTAACCACGCGTTCGGTAACTGCTCAATGATTTTGGTGGGAGACTTAGGCCAGCTCCCTCCGGTCAACGATGTACCATTATATGTAGGCAACAAAGTAGGAAGCTCCCTTTGGCATGCTTTTGATACCGTGATCACCTTGGACACAAACTTTAGGCAACAAGGATTAAACTCGACACAACTTGAATTCAGAGAAATGTTGACCAACATCAGAAACGCAGAAGCAACCATTAAGGATTGGTCTCTTCTCATGTCACGTACAAAGTCGTGCATGTCTACCTCAGAGCAATCCATGTTCATGACTGAGAAGCACCTATTTGCAACAAAGGACCTAGCAAACAAGCACAATAAACAAATGCTAAAATCCTTGCACGTACCAATTGCAATGAGCATCGCAGAACAAAGCAAACATAACTCTGACTCAGACATCAACGACACTCAACTAGACCCGGTAGTTTTCCTATGCACAGGACAAGAGGTCATGTTGACATCTAACTTATGGGTTAGCTCAGGATTGGTTAATGGTGCACTCGGGCAAGTGACAGATATCGTGTACAACCCAGAAACACAACCACCAGACTTGCCATCCTTTGTTGTTGTCAACTTCAAACACTACCAAGGGCCCCCATGGGACATACTCAACCCAACACACTTGCCCCTACCTCCTGTCACACGTGGAAATCGTCGCCAAATCCCACTAAAAATGTCTTGGGGCCTTACCATCCACAAATCACAGGGCCTAACCCTTGACAAGGCCACAGTAGACATCGGAAACGTTGACCGTCAAGGACTAACATTCACAGCAATGTCAAGAGTTCGTGCCATCAACGATCTACAAATCCAACCAGCTTTTACGTTTGAACGCTACGCACGAATGAGATATACCAAGAATGTAAAACCACGCAAGGAGGAGGAGAAAAGACTTTTCAACACATCATTGTCACACGGCGGACAAGGCATTGGTGAACTCCAACAGTAAATCAGCTAAGAGTTGTACACATATATACGCAAACGCCACTTGTAATGCAATACAAACACAAACCACCTTCACTTTGTACCCATACTATATTGCATACACAAATCTCATTCCCTATCCGGCGAATTTCGCAACTCATTTCGCAATTGCTAGTTATAAATAACTTGCATAATTGTTGTATAAATCACCGCACTTTAGTAAATATCATGCCTACATGTAACTACAAGAAATTGGGATTAGAACCAATCAAATCAAACATGATCATTCGGTTGGAAAAATCATAAGAATTTTTTTGGGGGAATTATTGAATGTTTACATGCAAATGGCCTCCAAACTTAAGGTGCAATAATTTTTCGACACACAACTAGTGGATATTCCTGATGCATATGGGATATTACTAATTTGTGATTGGTCCAAAACACTTAATGGATACATGGACACAAACTTATCACACATATGTTGTTTTTTGGGTTGATTAATGTGCATGTTGTTTTTACGAATGTATTGAAAATCCTTAAGTTCTGAAATATATGTTGTTTTAGACGTTTTTTTGTGTTTTTTCTATTTACAATGTTAAGTAATTGGTTTCTCATTTATAACAACATGTTTTTTACATAGTGGATTGTTTATAGATCGGGAGAAAGTTGTACATGCGTAAGAAAGCTAATTTATAGAAAGGAAAATAAGAAAGGTGTTGGCATTTGTCATCGTTTTGTTTTTTTTGCAAGTCACCACTCCATAGCCTTTACCATCTGCACTAGTCGACCCTAACCTGTAGGCATCATTGCATAATTGTTAAGTAAAGCGTAATGTAATGTATTCTAATTTTTAAAAATTTGTAATCGACACCAATTTGTTTTGGACTGTTTACTTACTTGTTTGAGAGTGGAAGTAGAGCATTGGGGAGTGACAATGTGATTGAATGTGGTTGGGGGATGGGTTGGGGTGGATTATGGTATGGATGTGGTGAAATGAAAGATTTTGTAGTCTTGATTCCTCCTCCTTTCTTTGAAGGAGGTGTCGGGAAAGGGACATTTTGGAGTAGCGTTCGAAAGAGAAGGGGGTGAAATGCGCAGGTCTTTTAAGGAGGGGACTCTAGAAATGTGGTGAAAGTAAGCCCTGGTCATTCTGAAGAACCTATATCCACAGTTGCTTTATGTAAAGTAAGCCCTTGCGATTTATGGATTGTAAGTGCCCAGGCCATTTTTAAAGGAAGTTGCCTGTGGTTTCCTCTTGAGATTGGGGGTACGGGGACATGGGTGGGGAAATGTGGATTCCAAGGAGGGTCGTTGTATTTGTTGAAGTTGATTACAATGAAAAGTGGAAGAGCTGGAGGGGATGATGATGGGGCGTAGACAATGTCGATAATGGGGCCAATGGAGCCATTCACAAGGCCAGCTTCAACCCACAAATTTGTGGTGAGCATAACCTTTTGTTGCTTACAGAGGAGAATAATTGGTTCGAGTTGCTCCTCATCATGTTCCTCTAAGTAGTTGCCTTGTTTGTTCAACGTTAGAGCATGCGATTGGTGAATTGAGGGATTTTAGCATGTTGAGGTTGTGTTGGTCGATAAGGTTGTTTGTTGCAAACAAATGTGGAGCTAGAAGGAAAGGTGCTATGTCTGGCACAATAGGTATATCTGGGAGTTTGTTCATTGGATAAGTGTTTTCCAGTCTTGGAGGAGTGGGATTCCATCTCTGATATTTAGTAGTAGTTGCCGAAAGGAAATTTGGGCATCATTTGAACCTTGTTGCCTAAAGATTGTTGTAAGTGTGATGCATGTTGTGAAGCTAAACCATAGGTTAGTTCCGTAGGTGTGGCCGACGTAAAGTGGAACGTCATTGACAGGGGGTAGTTGGCCAAGGTCACCAACGAGAATGATGGATCTGTTTCCAAAAGCGGTGGATTTGAAGTGGGGGAAGGCTTCACGAAGACGGAAATCAATTTTTGCAAGGAGTGTTGGGCCTATGAAGCTCATTTCATCAATGAGAATGTAGCGAACATGTTGTAGGGATTGTTGGAGAGTGGAAAGTGACATGCCTTCGAGTGGTTTTATTTCTTTTATTGGAATGCGTAACGCAACATGTATGGTTGATGCGGAAATGTTGAATGCGGCCACTCCTGTAGGTGCGATGACCAGGAGAGGAGATGGTTGTTGCAGGCATGTTGAGGATAATGCATTGTGGATTTTGTTTATGAGATAAGATTTACCTGTGCCTGCAGTACCTTGTATAATCATTTTTAGAGGGGGTGAAATAGTTCCTTGCTTGTAATGGTTGACTATAGTATTGAAAGCCTGGTGTTGTTCTAGAGAGAAAAGTGTTGTGCTGGATGTGGAATTTTGCATGTGGAAAGGGATTGGTGTAGTGTTTTTGGACATATCGATGAATGACGGGGCAATGTCATGTAAATGAAGTGGTACGCCATTTTGGAGCCAATTGTGATGCAAGTCAAAGTCTCGAAGGCCTAGCATGTTGAACTTGTCAAGGCACATGGAAGTATTTGGATGTAATTGGGATAAAATTTCCCATTCAGCATGTAGTGGAGTGGGACCTAAGTTTTCAGAATCTGAAGGGGATTCATCAGAGGAAGAGGAATCATTTGATATGGATATGCGTTTGACATGCCAAGGATGATAAAAGTCTTTAAGTAATAGCCAGTTGGAAATGACTTGCTCTGATGTGGTTCCAATGTTTGCGGGGATGTTGCGAAAAGGTTTGTAGAGAAGAAGTTCACTCCAACAGAAGAGTTCAAAGGAAGGGGAATGGTCATTGGGGATGGAGTAAAATCTAGGGGAGACGCGTACAATAGCATATGTTGACCGTTGCTTCCATTTTTCACCTGCTCGTAGCTTGTTGTGAGACTAGCTTCTTGCTTCGATAAGTGTAATTGATTCCATATGGGTAGGGTGTTTTATGTATGCATCTATGAAGTTTGTTGGCTCGAGTCTAGATGATTGGTTTGAGAGATGCGATGCAAAATTTTCTTTCCAACATTCAGTGAAACAAAGGATCGGCTACAAAGAACAAGAGGTAACTTTTGCAGCATGTGGCATGTTTCTTGGGCGCTTATGTCATGATCAACGACACTATCTGTAAGCATTTTTCGAAAGGAAACCTTGGCCGGTTGATGGGGATCAGTTGTCAAGATATTCTTGAGAGCATTTGGTGGTATGATTCAAAAAGTTGCTCTACTTTGGAAGCATATTTTGTAATATACTTTAGGACTGCATGCTTAGAGAGTACGGGTTGGTAATCAACATTGGCTCTCCAGATGGACAACATGGCAGGGGTTGTGGATATTCAATTTGTCATCATTTCTGGCTGGCATGTATTGGACTTTGTGTGTGTCATTGACTCTAGTGTTGATTGTTGAAGTAGTTCCCAAGGTGCTTTGTACCTGCATTCCATGCCATTTTTTTCACGGCATGTACATTTAGAGCATTTGGTATGCCTTTGCACTCGATTTAGAATTTCTTCTAAGTCTAAAAGAGGGTCGGTTGCCAATATTTCAGATGTCTTTAATAAGCATGGATCATCTTGGAGTGGACGGTGAATGTATTCTGATCTACATGAAATTGAATGGGGATTCCATGTGAAAACAAGTTTGTCGAAGTACTCTCTAACTTGGTTGACAGCAGACATGTTACTCCAGTCAATTGTCTCCACATTTGGCACTTCTGGAAGCCAAAGGAACCCATGGACATGTGCGGATCCTCTATGTTGCCACTCGTACTTGGAAAGAGATGAATAAGTAAGAGGAAGGGTTATGATGCCATTCATACGTGGAAAGAGATGAACAAATATAAGGAAGCTTTGTGGAAGAGGAAATAAAGGAAGAGACATTTTTTACCTATACCAGTAGTCTATTGCTCCTAAGTATTTTTGCAAGACCTCTTCGCGGAATACTGTGAATCTTTGGTGTAAGTATGCAGAAACTCGATGAGGGTTGGAGATAATGTTATGGTTCCTCCATTGTTGTGCTTCATGCGAGGATCTATAGGGCTAGTGTTAGGCATCACACTATGGAGGTCCGGCCATTTGGTGTCAGCAGCACTTAAAGTGAAGAACAAAGTCGGTGTTGCTAGTTGTTCAACCATATCAGAAAGTTCACCTCTGCTTTTCAACTAAAAAGACTTAGTTTTGTGAAGTTTCATGCCAAACCGCATGAGATTTTGTGGGAGTGCATCATTTGGATTAGCTTGAAGGCGTTGTCATAGGTCACTTATAGTTGTTGGAATGTTTTGAAGGATATCTTGTCTCATGAAGACAGAAGTTGTTGCTTGGCTACGATGACGCATGATGAGGTTGAGAAAAAGTACCTAACCTGGGGTGCGCTCCAAAGTGGTTGTTAAAGTAACGGAGTAGGTGTAATGCGTATATTCATGAAGTTGCACCTCTTTCATGTGAGGTTGTTTAAACATGGCTTTGAACCTATGGGAAACAAGGTTGGGAAAGCCATGGAAAACAAGCCTTTTGTGTTGTATTCATTGATTGGGGAAAGGCCGATTTCAGGCCAAGGAAATGATAATGGTGAGCCATTTGTTGAACCAAATAAGAACCGTTGAATTTCTTCCTCTTCAGTACCTGAATTAGGGAAAACTGGGACAAAGGATGATGGAAGGGATTGACTATTGGTTGATGTAAAATCGTCAGGATCATATACAAGGGAAATTTCCTCTTGATGGGGGGATTATTTATTTCAACAGTTTGCAAGTTGGAAGAAACATTGGTTGGTTCAATTGGTAAAGAGGACAAGGTGTCGTAGTCGATCAAAACATCTTTGTAGTAAGGGTCATTTGCAATTTTGAATTGGAGAGCATCCCAAACACGTGATCTGCTGACATAGAAATCATACTTTGTTTGGTTATGTCCTTTTCTTTGTAAAAGCAAGATGTCCACTTCACCTAGACGTCGTGGAAGGTATTTAACAATAGATTCAATATTTTGTGGGAAATTGATAGTGTGGCCAATGTATTTGTATTGTCCCCCACGAACTTGGCTAACTTGTAAGATTGGATTGACTCTTGCAATAAGCATTTCCTCCACTTGTGTAAGGCATTTAAGAATTGTAGGTTGATGGCCTGGATTCATGTTGTTCCATGTAGAGAAGCGGTGACCATTTTTCTCGGCGAAGCATCTATTGCATACGTATTTCTACTCTCTCATTTTCCTGGCGATTCCTGGGTAGCTTTCCATATAGACAGAGAAAAGTATCCATGTTTGCAAAGGTATCTATTCTTTTACGGAAAGATCATTGTGCTTGCTTAAAGGAAGGAAGTGCCAATGGTATTTTGGGTGTGTTAGAAGGCGAGGAAGTATATGCAGAAATGTTGGTGGTTGAAGTGGAAGTGGAGGTGTAGCACGGGGAAGATTGTGGATGGGAACTACAACTGGCATCCAAATCATTTATGCGATGTAGAATGGGGCAAGGCGGGCTGGAATAGGAAGTGGAAGTAGAAATACTTGGCAGGGTTACTTGAATTTGTGGTTGGTGTGAAGGAAGGGAGGTTTGAGGGTACCCGCTAGCTGTACGCGAGCGTGGTATCTATGACATTGTTGCTCAGTGATATGCAACCTGTTTCTTGCGTAATACACTCATTTACACTCCCTTGTTTGAGGAGGAGACATTTAGATGTTCTGAAATTGAATGTTGGAGTTTTATGCAAGAAATTTGAAAAGCAATAAGTAATTAGTGTATAACTAATTATTGAAATGTAAATATAAATGTGCATGCATGATAAGATGTAAACATTAAATTTTGGTCAAGAAGATAGTAATAAATGCAACTGTACACATGGGCAATGATAACAAATGATTGATTTTGTAGAAAAGCAACATGAAATAATTTCATCCATAATCATATATGAGGGAGATATGACAAATACTACAAAGGAATTACAATTTAGTGGACGACCGTAGTTGATTTATGCAAATAATATTATCTTTTTATATTGTTGGAATACATACAGTATTCAAGTTACAATATTCTTTTTAAAAAGCTGAACTTGGAAAAGGTATTACGGGAAAAAAGGAATGTAAAAAGAGCGTTGTTGCGAAGGGAGGATTTGCGCATTAACAAAATGTAGAACACCCATACAGTGGAATTTGTAGGATATGTCATGTTGTCTTTGACTTAAGAATAACACATTTTAACTGTGTTTTTCCATTGTATGTTTCCTTTTTAAGAGAAAGAGTGAAGAGGAAAGCATGTCCAATGACATGATCAAAAATCTCATGTGTTGCATCATCATCAATGCATAGAAATTGCAAGTCTGTAGCTGAAATCCCCATTATCATTTTGCAGTGTCATCAAAAGCAGTAACCCCTTTCAGTTCTCCTGTAGCATCTTTCAAATCCATACGTAGAGCGTACTTGTAATTACAATTTTGAACATGAATATTGCATTTTTGCAAAACCATTTACCATTTGTTTGTTCTTGAACCTTTTTTCTACATTGTTTGTCATTGACTGTTGTTGGGCAAGCCATGTAGAAGAAATTATCCATGTTGATGTTCGATACTTCAGCTTCAATAGTTACCCACTCATTGGTTTCAGATTTTCCCATCTCTAAAATTTGTAACAAAGTAGCATTAGCAACCATAGATTGTGGAGGCCCATCTTTGCTGGTGACAGATGGGCATGGAACATGTGAATTTGTGACGATATCCAATCACGAGAGCTTGTGTTTCAGAAATCGGAGGGTTGATGTAGCATTTTGAAGTGGAAATGGTGTCAACAATTGTGCCATTGAAATCTGAAACACGCCATATTTTATTGCCAAGATTGGAAAATCTGGAACTGAGAGTATCTCTGATAACTCTTCGCAAAGATCATGTAAATGTTGGCCCCATAAGGTTATGGAGATACTGAAGCCGAACATATCTCGCATTAACAATGTTCTCCTTATAGCCTCAGAATTGTCTCTATGACGAATGGTCGAGCAAGGAGAAATGGCCATCACAACACCAATTAAGTCCACCATTGAGCGTGTAGGGATGGATGGTATATCTTTTATCTCTTTGAAGTGGAAGTGATGGAGGGGAACATCATTTTGTAGTTCAATTACAGGAGTGACAGTAGATGAGGGAAGCAAGAAAATTTCTAATTCATTGTTTAAATGGTTGTAAGAATGATTTTCTTTACCCACTCTGCCATTAGATATACTTGTATAGGCCTGCATTTTCTATTTGTGCATAGAATTTTTTTGCAACATCATTGAAAGAAGTGATTCTTATTTCTCCACCTTTTTTGTCCACGAAATCAAAGGCGAAGATGATGCCACTACCCCTTGTATTTCATACTCTCTAAGAGTTGTTTTAGCAAGAGCCCTACCTTCTATAGTCCATATCCTTGATGTTAAAGTCAAACCAGAAATGTCTGTGCAATTGTTTTCACTATTTGCAATAGTGTATCTATCGCAGGTGGGTGTGTTTGGAGACAATTGAGTGTGTGGGGGCGTTGATTCACATATTGTTTCTTTCCCTCGTAAAATATGTTTAGGGATGGGAACATGTGTTCCTTGCCTTGGCCAGGTGGAGACAATATTGTCCATGTTAGTAATAAGAACCATCCTATAACACAGGGAAAGAATAGTCAACATTACAAAATCAGAAAATAAGACTTTACAAAACTCAAACAATGACGAAGATGCAACTTACAGATCTTTATTATAATTTCTATAGACATATTTTCGGAGCAACACAATGGACCCTTCCTACAATATTTTGTCAGTACATGGCCTGCAAACTTAGAGGGAAGCAGGGCAGGGTGAATATGATTTCCATCTCGACAGTCCACTCGTGTTGAACTACAGAGTTGAACGATGAACGTAACGGTGACAAGTTCAATAGTTGTAGTGTCAAGCCATTATGGGGGATCCTTTAATGATACTCAGTACACCTCCTTCAGTCAAGTTTATCTCCATTATGTGTAAGACTGTTTAAGCTTTTCGAAATGTTGCAATCCTGTTTGAAAATTTGTTGATCTATTCTCAATCCCTTTTTTGATGTTGTCATATGGCTTTTCAGTTTATTTGTCTAGAGTATTTAATTTTAATCAATGTGCATATTAGTATTATTTGGTACATATTTTTTACTTTTATCTTCACTATAGTTATGTAATGGACATTAATGGAATATATATCGAAAAGAAATGAAGAGTTCTATTTTGTTAAATGCAAGTTTGAGCTTTCCTAGCAATTTGAAATATGGGGGCCCGTTATAATTCAAGCGACAGAATGGGATGAAAACATAAACTACCTTTAATGACCTTAGAAGATGATGTGACGTTTCATAACCTTAGAAAGTTACCTTTTTGTGAAGTGCAAGTGATTTGAGAATAAATGAAGTAGTGTTTGGCCCAATCAAAGATGTATTATGCAAGCACTGCAACCAACAAATGCAATTAACATAAGTCGTTAATGTTTTTTCTTCAGGCTTTGCAAAGTTTGAGTTACATTATATGTATTGAGGTAGCGAACAATGTAGACGATATAGCGCACAGGTCGATGTAGTTATAAATCCTCAAAAAAATTAAATTACCTCAATCCAGGACAATGACGTAATAGATCCACTTCAATTACTTTTGTAGCAGTTGCTATCATCAATGAAACAACCTACGCAACAATTGTTTCTACGAGAAAAACTTGCTAAATATTAGATGAGTTTTTTGTGCCTTAAACTTTAAAAATGCAGAAATAAAACATTTAGGATTCCTTTTTAAAATTAAAATAGAATTAGCTATACGCATACAAATCCAACATGGCACAAGGAAAAAAACATGTATCGCAAGCAAGAAATTGAGGTTTTGCAATAAACTTTAACTTGTAAATATGTTATTGAATTGCGGGTGAACTCTTAAAATAAGATAATGAATATAACAGTAAGAATAAAAGAATAAACTATAATAACAAAGGGATAGTAAGTTGTCTTTGGTTTCTAATGAGGAAATGAATTGACAATTGAAAGCCTCGGCTATAAAACATCTAGGTAAGTAAAATCCTTTAATGCAGTTGTTTGAATAGATTTGTTATGCCAGAAAATTATACTAAACTTTTAATTGTTAGAATAACATTTTCACTAAAAAATGTGAGTCCAACGATTTTCAATTTGAATGCAGGGCATCCTCAAAAGAAAGACCAGATACATGTCGTTTCATATAAATTTTAACTGCCATACCTTGTTTTTGGAAACCAACCCATATACGTTGGTAGTATAATATAACTAAAATGGAATTTATCTAGTAGTATAACACATGGAATCTCAGAGAACATAAAGAAATGCAATCTTGGCAATGTGTGGATATAACCTTGGAAGCCATTGAGAGAATTTTGTGAAGTAGATTTCCTAAGGAAAGAAACAGAAGCATTTCAGAAATCTTTTAGGTGTAAATTTGAGAAATATTTTGTATTCAATTTACTGCAAGTTATAGATGAATTTGACATAATAGATACCTTAAAGTGTTGATATATGAGCCAAAGGCTTTGTGCCCCTAAATTTAAACTGTTTTGATTTTTTTCTATCAGAGTGTAGAGATGCAAGGGTGGAATGTGCTCTGAGCAATGCGCAGTTGAAGGATGGCTACGTGGCACACCCGTGGGAGAGGAAAATGCAGAAGTTTTTGATGGTTCTAAGGTCTGGATGCTTCTTTTCACTATTGATTGTTCCACATAACTCAGACTGCGGCCTTCATAGTACAATGACTTGGAGGATACCTTGGCGAGAGCATATGTTGACATGTACACTTTGTGGTCTGTAAGTTGGGTTTTCATATCACCTGTTGTATAAGGGGAATTCTAATGACAGTTATGAATCCTCGTAGTGTAAGTACATTTAAGAAATCTTAATTGGGCTTAAGCAACTTTTGCAGAGTTAAATTTATGTTCTGTTTTGAAAAAAATGCATCCTTTTTCTGGTAGAACGTAATATTCAAGGAATCATATATTTTTCAGCAGAAAGCATTGAAAAAATCCTTGATAAACCATTACCTAAATCTTTCAAGGTTTTAAAAATACTTAGATCTGCTCTGGAAATCCTAAGACATTATCTGAACTGTCAAGCAGGGCAACTTGAATCTCTCCCCATAATCTAGCTCTGTAACTCTGGTCTCAACCGTCTTAATCGAAGTCTCAATATTAACAACTAACTCCAATTGATCATTACAGGGGAACCCTAGTACTCCGTTCAAGATGGATCAAAATAGGGGAATCCTATTACTTCATTAGTAATATATTGTGGCAATTTTTGGGGATGCTGATCCATCATTCCCACAACTGTTGGTGAAAGGAATTTGAAACTGGGTTGTAAGAATGTGATGATTTAGTAAAGAGGATGTAATGATTAAAACTTTTAACTGTCTGATTTTGATCATCATGGAGTTGTCATCTTTTTATATGGACAAGCTCCTTTAGCCTAGCTGAAAACTGACACAAGAAAATACTTTTAGTTCTGATAAAAAATCTTTGGGTAGATAATTTCATAATGATTCTCTTGAATTTCTCTTCAGAACTTGTATGTTCTGTTTCCAGCCCCCAATACCAATTTCATTACCAGCTATTGGAAGTATCGTTTGATGCCTTATTCATGTTTCTCCTTATCTATTCAATGTAGGGAGTCCTTCCTGATGGCACCGAAGTGGCAGTAAACAAACTATCTCCCAAATCAGTTCAAGGAAACCATGAATTTTTCAACGAGATTGCTTTCATTAGTAATGTGCAGCATCAGAACCTTGTTGTATTAAAAGGTTGGCGTGTGAAGAAAAAAGAGAGACTATTAGTATATGAATTCCTTGAGAACCGAAGCCTATTTCAAGCTTTATTGGGTAAGAAACCACATTCTTCACTATTGGATGTTAGCTGTTATGGCAAGATTTTTTAATGTTCATGGTCACTAATCCCCTTTTCTATGTTTTGCAGATAAGAGGACTGTTATTCCTTTAGATTGGGCCACAAGAATGAAAATTATCACTAGGGCAACTCGTGGTTTGACATATCTACATGAGGGTTCTCGGCCAAGAATTATACACCGAGATATCAAAGCTAGAAATATTTTGTTGGACAAACATATGAATCCAAAAATTGCAGACTTTGGCTTGGAAAAAAGTTTCCCTAAGGACCAGACACACGTCACTACACGAATTACCGGAACAATGTAAGCTCATTTTCTTCTATAGTATTGAACTTGCAAAGGATGTTTTGAAGAATTGTTGTCTTTTTCTTGTCAATATTGGAGGAAGTTTGCTAGAAATATTTATTATATTGATTGTTCATCACTGCGATTCACCTAAGATAAATTTTCTTCCATTTAGAGGATTGTGAAGCATCTTCATCTTACCTTATCTATTGATGCACCGTTCCTTCCATGCATTCATATTTTTCTTGAACCCTCAATTGTTGCTACTTTTTACAACGTTTCCTTCACCATGAGATCTACCATTCTTCCTTCAATGGGTCTGTAGTCCTTATTCTACAATTCAAGGCAACATGTACTGGATGTCCAAAATAGAAGCACTTGCCTTGAAATTTTGTTTTTCACTTCTTGAACCTCTATTGGTTTTGGTGTTGCATATAAAAAAATTGTTCTAGTGATGTCATATACATATCAACACTTTGTTTCCTCCTTTCCAATTCAAGGAGACTTTCTACCATTCTATGTAGTATGTAGAATGTTAGGTTCCCAAGAGTAAAGATGACACGACCGCTGATTGGTAACTATTTTGGTTGACTATTTTGAGAAAGACCTGAAACATATTGTTGAAGCTCCCCGAGAAGTGTCAGCCGGATTGTTGCTATAATGAAGTGTAGCAGCTTTATCAAAAGGGAAAAGCAAGGCAAGGTAATGAAAACAATTTGAACATGACCAAAGCCTGTCAAGAATTTGTAGACTAAATCCTTGTCATCAGATTAGCAGCAACAATTGTTTTCACAGTATAAAACGCAACACACAGTTCATGAAGCTGCATATCAGAGTTGATATAGGTCAAATGGCACCAAACATTTTACACAACTTCCAATGTGTTAATATCTATATCAATATGAAGTCAAACATTGTCCTCTTAATCCAGACAATCAGAACCATATGAGATGACATGCACAACACACTAACAGAGAAAGAAAATCACAAAATGATTTGGAATCTTCTTCCTCTAATGAACAGAGCTGAAGAAAGCGAGATAGACCAACCAATTTGTAGAAAACACTAATATAGAAATGCCCAGCTTAACTTTTTCAATTATATTCGATAAAACAATTGAAGAAAATTGAAAAACAAAAAATAGCCCTATGCAAGATCTGCTGCTCCAAGTAATAAATGTATAAATGAAACTATATAATCTTTTCCACAGAATATTCAGCGGCTAAAAACATACTAAACCAACTGGCAAAAAGAAACAACTAAACCGGCAACCCACATTATAGACTATTCTTGGGCATTTGTGATTTGGGTATGCAACGAATGCAAACTCCTACAGCCCCACATGGAAACAGAATAAAATTCCCCAAATCAAGTTGGCATACTTGGGCTAGCAAGTGATGTTTTGGGTATAAGAATGGGAAAATCAATTCCCGTATTGAAAACAACTGTTTGTTGTATCACACTGTTGTTTTTACTAACATATCTTAAAAACAAATAATTGAGTTTACATACATGATTGTATTTAACCATTTAATTGGGAGTTGTGATTTGGGTATGCAACGAATGCAAACTCCTACAGCCCCACATGGAAACAGAATAAAATTCCCCCAAATCAAGTCGGCATACTGGGCTAGCAAGTGATGTTTTGGGTATGCAAGAATGGGAAAATCAATTCCCCGTATTGAGCTAGCAAACACTGTTGTATCACACTGTTGTTTTTACTAACATATCTTAAAAACAATTAATTGAGTTTACATACATGATTGTATTTAACCATTTAATTGGGAGTTGTGATTTGGGTATGCAACAAATGCAAACTCCTACAACCCCATTAAAAAAACAATTAAAAAACATTTATATCCTAAAAACATTGATCATAGTTCAATCAAAACAAAAATTTGATCATTAGATAAATTTTATTTCAAACTTAATTGAAGTTAAATGCATTATTATTAACATATAATTTATCAAAAAATTGCTTCTCTTAGCTTCGAGAAATCTATTCTCTACTAACAAGGCCAACCTCCAATAGCATACAATGTTGTCAAATGGGGACACTTCTGAAACTTTAGATGGAGTTTACTTTCATGGTAAGCAACTGTACCAACATGCAAAGACTTCATAATGAAGTAAGAATTAAGTGAGAAACATATAAGTTATCTTCGTGGGAATGTGAGCAATACTAAATGTTGTGTCTATTATTTTTTATTGTTGACTGCAGCAATATTAAGACTAAACCTGGAGGTTCAATAGATTTTTTGACAACATAAGTATATTGCAATGCATAAAAACCCATTTCAGCATGCAAGTTAGTTGAGATATTGCAATTTTGGCTTGTTTTTCACATTATAAGAGTTAAATTAGCAATTTTTATCATAACAGATGATAAAAGCGTAGTTTACATTTCATTTTAAAACAGCATATTCTTGTGTTAATATAAAACCACATATACTCTTGATGTCTAAACAATGTGCACATGAATCAAAACATACTATAGCAGGTTAAATTTCACAGAGGCAGAACATTGTGCTTTTCCTTTAAACTTTATGATATATGAATCTAAACAATGTGTGCACATGAATGGAAACATACTATAGCAGGTTAAATTTCACAGAGGCAGAACATTGTGTTTTTGCTTTAAAATTGATGATATATGAACGGAAATAGAAATGTAAAAAGCAATATATTTATGCTGGAAAACTTCACTTAAAATTTGAAATATTATATAGGTAAGTAGATAATGAAGAAATGCAAACTACGGCACAATGTTTGCATTGTGTATTTCCAGCTTGCCAAAAAACTAACCAACGGTAATTAGAGTATGATATTTATATAAAGTAATTTCGAAGCACAAAAATAACATGCACAATGCAAAACATAAGCTTTAATTACAACATGATATATATATCAAGTATTTTCAAAGTCAAAAAGGAACATGCCCAATGCGTAACATCATTTTTTTTTCAAAAAGCTTTCTACACACATAGGGGATTTTCTTGCATGGTCATCTTTTTAAATGTTGTTTTCCCCTTATCAACAAAGACACCCATTTTCTTCAATTTGTAGGGGGCTTACACTTCTCTGCATCAGCAATTGTGTGTTCATTTACGCCACCCAAACCCTTTCGATAATGAATCCACCGTGTGAAATTTTGAAAGATAGATGACAGATTCCACCGGTAAGTGAAGGCGTGCCTTCACAATTTCTAATAATCTGTGGTTTTTCGGGGCGATTGTTTAGGATGGAACACATTGACTACAAACTGAGTTCTTTTAAATTCTTCATGCCTACGTAGTAGTTGTGGTGTTGTGATAGTAATACCAACAGGGGGATGCAAATTTGACTTTGTGTTTTCATTAGTGCAATCTAAGAGGAAACAATAAAATGTTAGGTACCGTAATGGCAAGCAAAGGAGGTTAAAAATAATGAAGATAGAGTAACTTAAATAGCCCTACCAAAGTGCAGTCTAACGCCCTACATGGGGCATATTGAAGTGGCCTCCCAGAGAAATAGAATCTCTCAACACACTCCAATTCCTGACTTCGGTAGGGCACATGCCCCTACATGTCCATCTAGGTTTAACAAAACTACAAGGCATGGTACTTTATATAATCTTTACAAAATTCATACTATTATTCTTGACAGAATAAAAAAGAATTCAAGCAAAAACAATATAGAACATACTTTTTCCAGCAAGTATAAAATTTGAAAACATTATTCTAAGGATTTTTAAAAAATAGAAATATCTAAAAATTAATCAACCTAAACAATTTGAAAAGAGAAAAATTCCATTTTGTGTATTTGGTTTAGGATACACTTCTTTCTTTCACTAAGTAAATGTTATATGCTTGTTTTCTCAAGATATGTAATGAACTATTTTATGCAGGAAAAGGGAAGATATAGTCATGTCTATAGAAAAATGTAGATTTTTGTACAAGAAAAATATCAACTAATAACAGACAATTGCAGATAAACAACTTTAAAAGGATAGCCCATATTCTTGTAACAGAGGTTTGGAAGGCTTGGCAATAACAAATTTCACTAATGAAATGATAATGAAACACATTTTTTGAAAAGGTTATAATCCAGTTGAAGTTCAGCTTCAAATAATGCCACAGGGTGTAAATCACCGAGTGAGGTAAACCAACTTACCTTCCAATTTGATTAACTACAAAACAACGAACATGTGTTGAAAGAGAGGGGGAACATTTTGTAAATCTCAAGTAAGTAAAAACCCTTTGTCAAACAAACCGTTTCCTAATGCCTATAGTTACAATGATATTCTGTGGACTGTATTTTTGCTTTAAATTTTATTCTAGTGCTTTACTCTGCAAGCCATCCACCATTTAAGATACTCTTTTGGCTCTTTATCCTTCATGCAAAATTTCAAAGTGACATTCTTTGCAAAATCTCCTTCAAAATTCACCCTCCTAGCTTCAAATTAGGCCTTAAGGCTCCTAACCACGACTGTAGTTGTTCCTTAGCCAAAAATTTGAGATTTATTGATAGTTCTTGCAAATTTCTTCTGAATTCACTTTCCTCATCCTATTACAGACCTACAGTACCAATTTTGAGGTATTATCTCCCTCTGAAGTGTATCAACTCCAAAAGCCTCTCTTCTTCTAAGTCTCTCTCCTAACTGTCTTCCACCAACTCTGTCATGAACAGTAGTAAAAGGATGAAATGTCAAGCTTTCAAATCTTCTTTAACAGTGAGGGGAAGGTACTTAGGTTGTTATTGTCATTCATTCCAGAAGGTCTGAATCAAGAAACTAAGCCTCTAACCCTGAATAATCATTTGAATTAATATATGTCAGGCATCCTTGTTGTTCTCAATGAGTCTTCCTTCACTGTGCACCTGCAAACAGTCACCATCTAGCAAAAAAACAGAGTATGACAACTAATATCCCTTGTTCCTTGATAACTCTAAACCCCCTTAAAATAAGTCCCTGTTCCTTGATAACAGCAGGCCATGACACCACATTCTTAAAAAACATACAAAAGACCTTCTGTGATAGCAGGGTGTGCACGAATGGGATTTTGTTGAAAAGGCTTTAAAAAACATTGAAACAAATGCAATTGGAGGCTTTAGCACAGGGTATGAACATGCAACAAATTATAATGGAACTTGGGATTTTTTGTTATATGTTTAGTTGCAAACACCCTGATAGATATATATGTAAAACGTACAAGCATATACATGTACATGGATTGTTTGGCAAAATGCGCAAAAAACAATTTGAATTCACAGACTCCTACAATTGCAAAGTAGGTATATCCCCCATCCCTGATATTTCGATCCCGATATTTTGATACTCCTTCCCCGTTCATTTCCAATCCACCATTTGTCAAAGAAACCGATTCCTAATGCCTATAGTTACAATGATATTCTGTGGACCATAAATAGGGATAAGCCCTAATATTCACAAGAAGCTCAGAAGCAAATTACTGCTTTAAAGTTAATTTTTATAGCTACATGTGTTCTATTGTAACAACAAAATTAAAATTTATAAGCAAACAAGACCAAAGAGATTTCATTGTACATATTCTGATAATTTCTTACGATGGGTAAGATAAAACTGAATAAAACATAGCAGATGTACATGATGACATACCTTCGAATACCTTGCAGAGAATATGCCCCCACAAAAACCACCTGCACAACGCACACCATACATTGTTTAAGCAAGAACCCACCTACGGGAAAGACCTCGGAAGCAAGTTAAAGGTGAAACACAACTTTGACTAGTTGTTAGTGAAAAGATACAACCGAGACAACTTACCAGAAGAATGCAAGACGAATCCAAACCAACATGAAAAGATACCCTCAGGAATGCAAACAACAGGCATTTATAGGCACCCAAACCTTCTCGACATGCAAACCCCCTCTCATATTTCTGCCACGCACAACATAATCCTTCCATTGCCAAAGAAGAGGCACTTATTCCAGAGCTATTCCGGCCCCTACTACGAAGTGCAATGATGAACAACCATCGAAGCAGTGTAGGCATTAACGACCCATGCAATCTTCCAACAACCCTTGTAACCTGAAATCCAGCTTCCTCCACACGAATGAAATCCAGGGCTTCCTCCACGCAGGCTTCCTCCACACGAATGAAATCTAGGGCTTCCTCCGCCGTTGGATTTCAACGACCCCGAAAGAGAGTCGTCCGATGCCCAAAACCTGTCAGAATCAAGTATTTGATGAAAATGATTGGGATATTTAGCATGATGATTATGAAGATATGAATGGTGTCAAACTCAAAGACAATAAACTTCCAAAAGGAATGATTTCTCTTAAAATAAGGTTTGATTTACACATGCATATAAAATATCAAAGGCAATCAAAATAGAGTGAAAAAGGATTGTCCTAGATAATTTGGGGACAAGATATTCCCCAAAATTTGTTAATATTGGTATCAAATGTTTATAGTTAGAAAAATAAAAAATAAAAACTTTTCTTCAATAATATAATTGTCTTTATATGTTCTTACAATGATTTTTAAAAATTAACCCTAGGATTATTACATATATTATCCCACTTAAGGAAGGGAATATGCCTTTTAGGCAAAGGAAAAGACATGTGAACTCCATCCTTGAACCCATTATATAAAAAGAGGTCCAAAATTTCTCTTCTAGGGAAAAGCATATTTTTCAATGAGCATTCTACATGGGTTGCTAATCTAGTACTAGATTGTAAGAAGAATGGCAGATCATATTACATGTGAACTTCAACAATTTAAATAGAGCATTAAGGATAAATATCCCCTCACTTCATTAAATGAGGTAATCCAAAGGGTTAGTGAATCTGAAATAGTGTCTTTCCCAGGATGGATTGTATGGATACAATCACATGCTCTTTAAACAATAAGAAAAAGGAAGACAACTTTCACTACTAAGTGGGGAAAATTGTATACAAATGCAAACCTTTTGGATTAACCATTGCAGGTACTATTTTTAATGAGCCATGAATATAGATTTTCAAGGAATGGTGGGTAATAAAATTATCATATATTTGGATGATCTAGATATTTTTCTAAGAGCATGTCTATGCTCATACTTTCTCTACAAAGGGCCCTTGGAAGATGTAAGAGGTATGGTATTTCATTGAACCCAAAGAAGTGCATCTTAGGAGTCATTAAAGGTAAGATGTTGGCCCATGTTAACAAAAAGTAAGGTATCTCAATTGACCCATAAAGAATTAACTCTATCTCTAAGTTTCCTCTTCCTAATAGCAAAAAAAGGAATTGAAATCATTCATTGGTAAATTTAATTGTGTGCTTAAATTCAATTGCAAGTTTGTTGAAATAATAATACCTTTAAATGTTATGTTGAAGTAGGATGCTAATATGGAATGGACTAGAAACACTAAGCAATCATTCCAAAGCATCAAATATGCCATCGCCAAGCTCCAATATTGATAAGCCTAGATTTTGGAAAAGATTTATCTTAACTCTTTTACATTTGATCATACTATTGTGGTCATCCTTAAGTAGAAAATAAAAATGAATAGCACCCAACAATCTCATTTGTGAAAATTAACTTGAAGGAGCATGCATTGAAATATCCTATAATGGATCGGAAAACTTACACTCTAGTCAAAGTAATGAAGAAATTTAATCACTACATCCTATGTATGAAAATAATTTCCATCATCCCAAACCTTTCCTTGGATACCATGTTGGGTCAAAATAAATTTAGCATCAAAGAGGAAAATGAATGATAACAATTTAGGAGCTCAATATAGAAATATGACCATCTAGGTTGGTCAAAGGACAATGCCTCACTCAATTTATTTTTAAAGTGTACCCAAGGATCACTATGATGTAAATTGACCAAATATAGGTGATGGAAAACAACTAGTATGATCCTATTGTCCATTTTCTACTCCATAGAAGTTGTCTTTTTCTACTCTATGGAAGTTGTTTGTCCATTTTCTACTCTATGAAAATTGATTGTCCATTTTATACTCTATGGAAGTTGTTTGTTTGAATTCAATAAAGAGAAGAGGAGATACCTTAAACTCAAAGAAACCCAATACAAAATTAAGAAAGGGTTTTTATATTACAAAAATTATGAAGTGGCCTATCTCTACTATGTATTCAAGCTAGAAGTTAAGGAAATCATGACTAATTTCCATGAGAAGATTAGAAGTGGGCATCCATTTAAAAATTTCACTACGTATAGAGCTTATGAGTTGGGTATTAATGTCCTAATATTTTCAAGGATTCCCACCACCATTTTAGGACCTATCATCAATTTTAAACATTCTCCAAAAGAAAAACTCATGTCATTATTCCATTACAACCAATCATCGAGGGACATTCTTTAACCGAATAAGGATTAGGTAGCCACAATGAATCAATGTTCCGAGCTAATGAATCAATGTCCCATCTATATATTCCATACATAATATGATCGTTAATTCGATTATCATTGTTTGTTAGTCGATTGCAACCAGTCAATAGTATATGGGACTAGATCTATTCTCTGGCGACATGATCACATCAGTGCATGTGAGTATATCTATATGGCAACGGCCCTATATATAGAACTCGCTCGACTGACCCCCTATCTATATATGGGTCATCACTCGAGAGATCGAGGGAGACTAGACTCTCTATATCTCTATAGTCATATCTAGGTCGGGACTACTGTCTCGTATGGGCCCCTGAACTATCTTATCTCTCTGGGTCTCATCCATCTCCATCTCCATCTCCATCTATTATGTACGTGATATGACTTATAGCTCACTCAACCTCGGCTATACTATCTATAAAGTAGGCTGCCGCCATCTATCTATATAGGGTCGAGGACCTTAAGGGGTTAGGTCGAGTGGCAGCTCTACATATAGATAGGCCATACTAGATTAGTCAATTTGAACTCATATGAAGGCCCAAAATATATTTCTCACTGTAGATGATTACTATACTATATGGATTGAGGTAGTAGCCACTAGGAATAGCACCACCAAGAAGTAATAAGTTTCTAGAAGATAACATAGTCATAAAATTTGGGACACCACTTGTAGTAATTTTTGACAATGGGACAACCTTTCAATCCATATAATTTACAAAATGTGCTCATGAAAACAAGATCATGGTGAAACTATAATTGAATTACTATCCACAAAAGAATGAAATTATCGAGTCCAAAAATAAATACCTGATATATATATTTAATTTTTAGAAAATACCAAGAGATTGGCATTCTCTTTTAAGTATGAATTATCTATAGACAAAACTAGACATAAGAAAACACTTAAGGAATCACACTTTCCACTAGTTTATGGTCAACAACTAGTATTTCAAATCGCTTTGAGGATACTAACATATCAGTTGAATGCAAGAGTATATGGAACAAGATGATTGGATACATTCTAATCTATAAGACATAATAGAAGATGATAAAGATAAAGCCCTCCTAAATTTTAGAAAGCATTGGGTTGTTTTCAAAAAGTGGTTCGATAAGAGGGAAACAATGATAGAATTCATAATTTCATGTCTAGTCCTTTTATGGGACAAATCCTATGACAAGAAAGGGTGGCATGCAAATGTGCCAGGTCATTATAGATCAAACCATATCAAATCTCCCAAATCCTAGGAAAGAATAACTTTATATTGAAGGATCTGCAAGGTAATTTTGTATCGCTCTCAATAAATGGGAAGTACTTGAAGCATTACTTCATTGATGCCCTCTCTTCCATGAATAAAGTAAGTTGTGGTGGTAGGATAGAGTAGGAGTAGGTTAGAATAATTCAGTAATTTACTTTCTATTTTCCCTTTTAGTTTATTTTTATTGTGCTCCTTAATATTTTTTATTATTGTCTACTAGATTATGTTGTCATTTAGTTAGTTTAAAATAAGTTTAAGTTTATACCATTTCCAAAGTTTCATGAATTTATCACAATTCAAAGCCATGAGGGAAACATCCACTTCTTAAATTGATCCAAGCATTTAGGTGCAATCAATTCTATTTTATAGTCAATGCTAACATTAGTATGAACATTTGGAAAACATTATGTTGATTTAGCATCCGTGTACAAACATTAAATTGATCTAAGCATACAAGTGCAATCATTCTATTCTATAGTCAATGCTAACATTTGTATGATTGACTTAGTATGTCATTTAACTATGGTTGAACTAAACATTATGGTGATTTTATTTTCAATTTAACCAGAGATTATAGATTCTAAACACTTGGTAGTATTTCCCCGTAGAAGATTTCATTTTTTGGGCACAACATACCTTAATTTATTCGTAAATGGAGACCCACACTTTTATATGTGGGTTAATTACTCATGTAATGGGTTTATACCATTATAGTTTATGTAGGAACTCTACACTTTTATTTAATTTGGGTTCCAATGTGTCATGAATAACACCCCCCACCACTCCCAATATGTTCCATACAAAATAAAGATCCGCTAAAGACTGTAAGCTAACTTGTGGAATGATATTTTATTTGGAAAATCAAGGATATTATCGTATTCTTCATTATTTTGATTGATTTTTAATATGTAAAATAGATGTCACATATGTGTTTGAATGTTTTCAATATGTACAAGAGTTAAGAAGGGAAGAAGATTGTAATAATGAAAAGACTCGAACTTCAAGTTCCATTTCATTCATTTTCTTTTCCAACTCCTTGAAAGTTCTATTTTATTCATTTGACATTCTAACTCTGTACAAATTTCAGTTGTCTCAACCATTAAATTGTTTCTCTAAGGGAAAGCAAGATGTTGGGTCCATTTTACACACATGGGTGACACTTGGCATTCATTCATGTGCTTGTATTTTATGAACAATGTCATGCATTGAAAAAATGACTAAGGCATGAAAATATTAGTTCTACTATAAACCAACAAGTGTCATCACTTTATGTTACCATATACCAAAAAAAAGTTTACAAAGGTTAAGGGTCGAAGAAGAACTTCTCTCGTTAAAAGAAAAGTGTCTTCATCCCAAAATTTTGAGTGAAGCATCACATAAATGCACATATTTTCCAAAGTGTGAAATGTGGGCGCCCCATGTGCCATTGCTCCACATTCTACACTATAAAGATAAATGATTTTATCAAAGAATTTAGGAAAGGAATCCATGCGAAGAGTGAAGTCGCCAATAGTGGATGCTCATAATTCCATAACACACACACTTTTAAGAATGTGAAATAACGTCCAAACATCCCATAAGAAGCTTTCATTGATAGCCACTACGTATTTCCATCTCTCATTATTGCAAAGGAAAGGGGAATATCAACAAAACTAAAAGAACCATATAAAGAGTAAATCTTGTTATTGAAGAGACATGTCATCATTTCTCACGGCTAAGTGTAACTTTCCGACATGTCACGCTCGGCTTTTAGCAAATGAATCGACCCGTGACCTACCATTTAACATTGCATAGGTTACGCGAGTCCTCATTATGGTTTCTATGCGAGCCCTAGCCCTCACCGCACGTAAGCCTGCGTGAACCCCGTGTGCTTGATCCATGCAAAGATTCGGTTGGTGCTCCTCGGTCAGAAGATGGTGATGGTGGGGGCACGAATCTGGGGCCTGTTTAAGGGGATTCGCCCTGGTCGTGGATCGATCTTGCCTTTACTAAGGCTACGACTGAACCTCTGCCCATGGATGACGGTACAAACCCTAGCCATTTTCAAGCTCCATCTAGGGGTGTTCCTGGGAATATGTCGGGCAATGGCTATCTTAAATCCTTACTGGAAGGCTCTGTTCATGGTGGGCTGGAACAGGGAGCTTTACCTGTTATTCCAATGTTGGATAGAGAGATTAGACGCGGATCTCTTGGAACCTCCTTCAAAGACGTTTTAAAAGGCAAGGAATCCTCCATGAAACCTGTAGACATTACCCCATGTATTACATTTGGGGAAGATGTCATTTCATCTGAGATTTACTACAAAGAGCATGCTTTGATTTGTAGATTCGGGGTTTTGGCCCAGCCTTCTTGTTCTTCACGCGTGGATCTCTAAGCATTGGACTCCAACTTTAACTGGTAAGATAGACTTATATCCGTGTGCTAAAGGCATTTTCATTATGGCTTTCTCTTCAATAGCTGATAAAGACATCATTGCTTCCAAGCTCTGGACCTGCCAGTCCAAATATTTGGTCATGAAACCCTGGTTCCCATCCTTTAACCCACACACAGAATCATTCTCATGGAAACCTGTTTGGATCAGGCTGCCCCATTTACCTCTCCAATTCTGGAGTCATGACTGTCTGACATCCATTGGCAATACCTTGGGTACTACACTCTATATAGATTCTCAAACCACTAATTACACCCATACTACCTATGCCTAGGATCCTGGTGGAACTTGACACTGATAAAAATCTTCCTGCTACCATAGACCTTAGAGTGCAAAATAGAACTTGGTCACAAACTCTTGATTATGAAGGTCTACCTTTCCGGTGTAGAAGGTGTTTTGGATTAGGACACACCTCTACTACTTGTGGGATGGAAAAACGTCAACATGAGAAGCGCAACTGGTGGAAAGACACACTCCCAGAACACCTGATTTTTGATGCTAAAAAGGATCTTGAATCAAAAGCAGATACCGTGGCTGAATCCGATTCTACCTTGAAACCCCTCTATCCAAAACTCAAATTGTTAGCAACATGAAAAATGCACAAGTTGTTGAGGGAAACAAGGAAAATAATAAATATATCTCTCAAGATGTCAATGAGGCTGCCCCAATTGGCACAAATGCGACTAAGGAAAATACTCCTCCTTTGTCTTCTCCTCCAACCGTGGAGGCTCCTTCAGGCTGGGTAACGGTCAACAAAAAAAAAAAAATCACCCTAAAGGAGAGCTCTACGCCTAGATGATCTTCTCTGTTAGTGTTCGGTTGGGTTACATTATTGCATTTTTCGTGGCCGGATCACAGAGTGTTTCTTTTCCAATGGTGTTGATGTGCCATTTTGTTTGATCATTGTAAATCAGTTGTCTATTTGTTGATGTGCTATTGGTTGTGGGTTTTTTCTTTGCAGATAGTTTTCTGCAGTTGGTCTTTATTGTTCTATCTGGATTCTGATCTCTTTCTTTGTGCTCAATCTTCCAATTCTGGCTTCTGAGCCTTGTTGTACAAGGGTATAGTCCCTTTCAAAAAACTATTTACCAATAATAAAAAAACTTTGCATAGGCCCCAACAATCGCTCACCGAGCACGCGTAATGTGGTAAACAGTCGTCCACTTGTATTTATTTCGATTGCACTTGAATTCGGAGCGTCACTGAAAAGATAAGGGCTTCCATTTCTCACTAATGCAACGAAAAGGAGTATGGAAACAATGTAAAGGGTTGCAAAAACAAATATGAAGAGAGAATAAACTACGTTGTGAAGCCCATATCCAATTTATCCACGTGGATGACCAAGTAAGCATAATTCAAAATAGAGTCGTTAAATCTCACGTTTAATAAGTTCACAAAAAGTCTCACATGATTACTCACACGAAGCTAGAATTGATGGTGAAGAGATGCTATGATGTTAAACTTAAGTAGTTAAGCCTTTGGAATTTACAATTTCAAGACACCGTTGTAATCCAAAGAGTCAAAGGGGATTCCAACTAAGATATAGGTCCAAAAGTGAGTCTATTTCAAGGAAATTTTGAGTTATAGAGCCCGTGGGAAGCTTGCCGGTTGAATGAAGGTTTATGTGTGAAGAGCCAAGTTGTAATTGAAGGAAATGGAACTTAAAGAAGGAGAACATTTGTCTACTTCAAACCCCTAGGTATTTATAGACAACCTATTCACTAAGAGCCCGAGAATGCATATTAAGAATTATAGTGACTTAAATAGGGAAATTGAAAATTGTGAATAAGTTTGTAGAGGGAGGGAGCTTAGTGCAACAGATGAAATATACCCGAAGACTTGAAATGTATTAAGGGTTATGGTTCACATAGATACCAAACTTAAGGCTTTCCCATACGAAGATTTATTTGAAGATTTGTTCACCAAATTTACTCATCAAGAAGCAAATATTATTTTCGAGAGGTGTTCTACAATGGCAAGCAAGGTTGTAATGGAGTGTGTTGTTCAATTTTATTTTCGACATTAAATTTGACATTTGATTGTCATGTGACAATTCATTCATAAATTGGAATGTCACTTACATAATTTTGTTTCTTTTTTCTTGGAGAAGTCAATAAAAAAATAGTAATATCTTGGTCATGTAGTAATGTTTGGGTCTTTTTTTCTTGAATATATATTTTTGAGAATAATAACTAAATGATTCTATTTGTCACAAATCAATGGGAAATTGATAGAGAATTTAATGAAGTTGTTGATTAAATATGCATGTAAATAATCAAACTTAAGAACCTTGAAATTTATATCCATTGATGTATTTCATATAGATATATTTAACATAATATACTTATTATATTATTTTATTTTTAATTGTTATTTTTTTAGTATACTTATACTACACTTGCATAGTTAGATAGGTGCATGTGTACTTATACTATTCTGCATGTTTCCACTTGGAACATGTATGATTTTCATGTTTCTATATAGTTTTTGTGGGCATTTTGTTGAAGTTTTCAGAGCAAGTTCCATGGTAGAGATCAAATAGTTGTTAGGATTATACCATTTGTACAAATAAACAAGCATGCTATGAATAATGCGAGAAAATGTAAAACTAACAAGAATGCAATAAAAACATAGACACGCATTTAACGTGGTTCACCCAAAATGAGCTATGTCCACCAAAAACAACCAATCCTTATGATTCGGATCCAACAAAACTCTCTCTCACAAAGATACCACTATTACAATGAGCCTCATACATAATGACCCTTTAAAGATATTAGGGTTTTTATCATTGTGGGGAAACATAGAAAACCATCTGTTAGATTTGTGACCTAATAATGAACGGTCCATATTTCACAATGCATAATTACATATAAAATGTGGCTTTCAGGGGCGGTGCCCCAAACCCCCATCGGGCGCGCGAACCTCGGACCCGTAAGGGGGCAAAGCGACCCTTACGACCCCCGTCACTATCGGGATCCACAACCAAAAGTATCCCACTTGGGGATTGATTGTTGAAACTCCACCGCTACACTCCTGCTTGGAATTTTATTTTTGGCTTGTTTCTTCCACTTCAAACTCAATCTTGAAGAGCCACGAAAGTTGAATGCAAATCCAACTTCTCCTTTTTCATTGGCTTAGTAAACATATCAGCAATATTATCATCTGTATGAATCTTCACCAATTGCATTTCCCATCCTCCAACAACAATCATATGAAGTGATATATTAGTTGAATGTGTTTAGTTCTAGAATGGAAGATTGAGTTATTTGCCAAGTGAATTGCACTCACGACTATCACATGCTCAACTTGCAATCCCTTGCTCCTTACCCAACTCCTCCATGAACCTACTCATCCATAACATTTCCTTACGGCCTTAGTCGATGTAACATATTTTGGCTCTGTAGTAGACATGGAAACTAATTTTTGTAACTTCGAGATCCAACTCACTGTCACACCACCAATCTGTAAACATGTATCCAGTAGTGCTCCTCCTACTATCCACATCTCCCGCCATATCCAAATCTAAAAATCCCTATAAAGTATAATCCGACCCTCCGAAGCACAAGTGCCTACTGCTGGTCCCTCTTAAGTACCTGAGAATCCACTGGACCGCCTTCCAGGTGTGCTTTACCTAGATTTTCCATATACCTGCTAACAACTCCTACTACTTGGGAAATGTATGGCCTGGTACAAACCATGACATACATGAGGCTCTCAACTACTGAAGAATAAGGAATCCATGCCATATAATTTTTCTCCTCTTGTGTTGTTGGGCATTTTCTTTGCTCAATCTAAAATGCCCATCTAATGGTGTACTAATGGGTTTCACCTTCTGCATTTGAAACCTCTCTAACACCTTTTCTACATAGTCCTCCTGAGACAACACCAATTTCCTATTTTTCATGTCTCTCTTTATTTGCATACCGAGGATTTTCTTTGTTGCACCCAAATCCTTCATTGCAAATGTTTGTGCAAGATTCTCCTTGAGTTTTGTAATTTCCTGCATATTAGATCCTGCTACAAGCATATCATCTACATATAACAGAAGAATAATGTAGCTCCCACTATCCAACCTTTTAAAGTACACACATGATCTACGACATCTAGTAAAACAATGCTCATGCATAAAACTATCAAACCTTAGATACCATTGTTGGGGAGCTTGCTTGAGCCCATATAGGCTCTTCTTCAACCTACAAACCAATTTATCCTTACCCTTCACCTCATACCCAAGTGGTTTTTACATATAAATCTCATCCTCCATGTCACCATGGAGAAATGTCATCTTGACATCAAGTTTCTCTAGTGTAAATATTCAACAACAACTAAACTTAATACAATACGAATGGAAGACATCTTTACAATAGGGGAAAAACTTTCATCAAAATTGATACCTTTCTTTTATTCATACCCCTTCACTACAAGTCTTGCTTTGTACCTTTTCCATTCACCTTCTTCTTCTTTCACATAGTAGACCCATTTTTCTGTAGTACTCTCTTCCCAACCGAAAATTTGACCAAATCCCATGTTTGGTTCTTCTCTAGGAGTCCATCTCCTCATTCATACCATGCTCCCACTTCTTAGTGGATTACACTTGCATTACCTCATCAAATCTCTCGGCTCACCACTATCTTAGTAACAAATAATACAAAGCAACGGAAAATCTTTCTAGAGGTCTAATAATACGTTGTGGCCTTCTTACTAAAGATGGGGGTGTCACGGGCTCATTATTTGTTTGTTGCTCATTGTCTTGAATTTTTAACAGAGGTGTCGATCTCGACACCTTTGGTTGTCATGCTCGGCCTACGAACTATCAATCTCGGTACTGTAGGTGGATATTTTTCACCCGAGAGTTCATTTTTAGGAGTTATATCCTCAACCAATTCTTCCTTGGGGTTTTTATCATCCTGTACACGATCCTGTACATTCTACTTTCATGCCAAACAACATCACAAATCCTAATTATCTTAGATTTTTCTAGATCCCAAATTGAAATCCATAATCACCGTTAGAGCCATAGCCTATGAATGTACAACATTTGGATTTTGAATCCAAATTCTTCTTATTTTCTTTATTAACATACATAAATGCCTCTCAACCAAATAATCTTAAAAATTAAAGGTCTACCTCTTTCCCGATCCAGGATTCTTCAGAATTCCTCCATCTAGTGCACTCGAAGGCCCGTGGTTGATTAAGTACATAGTAGTATCTACGACCTTTGCCCAAAATCAAGAGGCATCCTGTGTGTAATATCATTGACCGTGCATGCTCCATTATTTTTCTATTCATGATCTCACTAACTCCATTTTGTTGCAAAGTCATGGGAACTATTTTCTCTCTACGAACCTCATTCAGGAATAATAATAATCAAATTTATTGCTTTGCAGATACTCACCGCCATTGTCGGATCTCAAATATTTCAATTTAAAACCACATTCATTCTCAACAAGTGTTTTCCATTTCTTAAACATATCAAAGACATCGGACTTACGCTTAATGCAATATACACATACCTTCTTTGTGGCATCATCTATGAATGTGACATAGTACAAAGAACCACCGTCGAGATGTAACTGAGCCGGCCCCACACATATGTATGAACTAGCTCCAACTTTTTCTCTTTCTTGGTATTCCCTACCTTGAGAAATCTAACTCTTTTCTGTTTCCCAAAATACAATGCTCGAGATAACTCTAGGTCCAATTCTTCAAGCTTGAAAGCTTACCTTTTTCTTGTATATTTTCCATGCCATTCTCACTCATATGTCCCAAGCTATTGTGCCATACAACGACATCCTCATCTGAAGTAGACATTATGGTAGAATAATTAGATATACACATAGAAAAATAAAGAGTGCCTACTTTATTACCTCGTGCCACTACCAAGGCACCCTTGAAACCTTCCAAGCATCGAGTGAATGTGGTACCGTGCAACCTTCACCACCCAATTGTCATGTAGAGATGAGATTTCTCTTGAGGTTAGATATATGCCTCACATATCTCAATATCCATGTATTTCCATTCTATGATTTCAGGTGTACATCCGAAAATTTTACACGGCTCATCATTTCCCAAATAAACTTGTCCAAAATTTCCCTGGACATACTCTTTAAAATAGCTCTTATCGGGGTTGCATGGAAAGAGGCACCTGAATCTATTACCCAAGATTCTACTCTAGTATCAAGAGAAAGTATAAGAGCGTCTGAACAATATTACCTTGATTTTCCTCTTTAATACCTTCAGTTGGTTTTATTTATTTTCTTTGAACCAACAATCCTTTTTAGTATGTACTCTCTATCCACAGTTCCAGTAAGTAATGCCTCTACTCCTAGATTTGGATTTTCCCATCTTCGATTTAGATCTCCCACGAGCCTTACTCTTTGATTTCTCCTTGCTCCTCCCTCTACTTTTGTCCATATTCACCACATTTCTAAAAGAATAAATTGCCCCTATAATTTTCCTACACATTTCCTCATTTAAAATGACACTTACTACATCTTCAAATTTAAGAGAAGTAGATGATGTATTACTAACTGCTATTACTAAGTTGTCCCAACTTTCTTACGAAAAGAACATAGGAATAATAATGCTCTAACCTCCTCATCAATGGGATATTAATTGAATCTAACTTGATTTACAATAGTGTGGAAATCATTAAGATGGCTAGATACGATCCACCTTCTTGCATTTTTAGATTAAACAATATTTTCATCAAATAAACTTTATTGGATACACTTTAGGTGTTTCATATGAATTAGCTAGGTTTTCATCAACTCTACCATACTCTTCACCTGTGATATATTTGAAGCTATGGACATGCCAAACTCAATCGAATCACACTGAGAGCCTTCCTATCCAAAACCTTCCACTCCTCATCAGACATGGTTGAAGGTTTTGCGTCTTCCCCTCCCAACGGTAGGTATAGATCCTTTTGATACATGTAATCTTCCACCTGCATTTTCCATAGCTGGTAATTTTGGCCATCAAACTTCTCAACTCTAAACTTATTCTCCTCTGCCATTGTTGCTTCTCCCACTCAAATAGAAATCCCTCTATGATTATACTAAATCTCAACAATTGTTAGGATTATACTAGTTGTACAAATAAATAAGCATGTAATGAATAATGCAGAAAATGTAAAACAAAAAATAATGCAATAAAAACAGAGACACAAATTTAACGTGGTTCACCCAAAATGGGCTACATCCACCAGAAACAACCAATCCTTATTATTCAATCCAACAAAACTCTCTCTCACAATGCCACCACTATTACAATGAGCCTCATACATAATGACCCTTTAAAGATATTAGGGTTTTTATCATTTTGGGGAAACATAGAAAACCACCCGTTAGATTTGTGACCTAATAATGAATGGTCTAGATTTCACAATGCATAAATACATATAAAATGTGGCTTTCGGGGCACTTTCCCCAGACCCCACGTGGGGAGGCATCCCCCCTAGACCCCACAAGGGGGGCGACGCCCCCCTTGCAACCCCCTTCACTATCAAGCTCCACAACCAACAACGGTTGGAGCATTATTTAATGTATATTCTTCTAGCTCCACAAGATCAATTTCATATCAATGTTAAGTTCATGTTCTTTCAAGAGACATGTTTTTCAAGAAATAATTTTTCTTCAAGGTTATGCTTGAATCCATGTGCAATGGATTCTTCAGGCTCTTGTTTTCATCATCTAGCGAGAAGATGTACCTAGAGGTCTTCAATTGTTGCCCAAAATTACACCCATGTAATTTTGAACAACTCATCGAAGATGGACTTAGCAAAAATTTCTCTCGGAAAATCGAGACACCAAGTCAAGCTTTCGCAAAATGTAGTATTTCCCAAGTAGGCTCTCTAACCCACAAAACAAATAAATGAGTAGTTCAAGACTTAGGCATATTTTAATGGAGAAAGTGTTTTGCAGAGATTTTTGGTCTTTTGTGGCACTAAGGAAGTCAATCTTCCACGGGCACCAAATCATTCTTTCACGGGTTGAGGTCAAGTTAGAGCACCTTTGTGTGGGTTACACACTCTCATAAACATGGAAAAATTGGCTAAGGATACGATCCACAAAGTGAAGGAATGGGAAATAATCTTATTGCTTCGTGGCATGGAAAAACACGAGTCTTGCGTAAGTCGAAGACATAACATTTTGTAGAGTTTGTCAATCTGCAAAACCAAATACAAAGTCTACTAAGTTAGAAGCAAAAATGCCAAGAAGAGATTTAGTTAGGCACACATGATGATTGTAAAAACAATTTTGGAAAGTGATTATGGTTAGAAACCACAAAACACTATCCTAGTGTTCAGCGGGTTTCCCAATTACGGTGTTGCATGAGTTCTCACGTAGCCGTGGAACAAAGGATCATGGTCACATCTCAGGTTTCATGCGAGAATAAGAAAAACATTCGTGCCATAGTGATGAAGTGCGAAGGCAAAGTGTAGAAGTTTTCAAAGCTACTGATGGAAGCCGCGAGAACAAAGTCGGAAGCCGTGTAACAAAGAAAATGTGCATATGAACAAAGGAGTAGAGCGAGGATGGTATAATGCATTATGGGATCCATAAATGATTTTGTGCATCATCTTAAGGGTGCAAAATTTGTAGGATGCCATGGAAACATCAAAATCCTAAGGGAAACACAAGAGCGATGCGTAATTTGAAATCAAATGTTCAACCACTCCAAACAAAATTTAATGAAGTATGGGTGAGGTTTCTTCTCTTGTAAAATCGATGGCATGCGATAGGAGCCATATCGAGGCACCCATACCTTCCTTGAAACATTTGTGGCGATTGGTCCTTGGTGGTTGAATATCTCCTATTGGCACATCTTACTCTCTCTCATTCTATCTTTCCTTTTTCTCTTTATCTATAAATAAAAACTTAGGAATTGTAAATAGGATCCTCTTTTTTTGTAATGACACCATTCCAAAATGTTGTTTTTATTCCCGAGTTATAGACCTCGGACTTGTCTCTATAATTTGTTTTCACCTTTTGTCATTGTTATAACTAAATGTGCATATTTTAAGCAATGAAATCAGGTGTTTATGGTTATTCTCTGCCCTATTCTCATGTTTATTGTGTTCTTGCCTCTCTGTTCACATTTAGTATGTTGTGTGTGTCACACTTATGGGTTTTTCCATTTTCATGTGTTATCAATGTGCATAAGGGGTTAGTTCACATGGCTTTGGTCTATAGCACGTTTGTCATGCCATCTCCTCCCAAATTTTCTCCTTTTTCTTATCCTTGTGGAGAGTAATCGCCCTTCTCTTACAGTCTTTATCACCTCCCTTTTAGCTTAGGTTTTCATTTCCTACATCTCTCTCCCTAGTTCCTTGGATGTGCTAGTGTACATTATTTTGTAGGATTAATTTTAGCATTAGAGTAGGTTGTGTTCAACGTGTTTTCCAAATTTATGGAACAAAGGAGTCGGCCTTCTCTGGAGTTTTGTCTTAAGCCATGAAGTCCAACACTTGGATACAATCCCATGTTTCCCAAGAATTTTGATCTTCATGCATGATCATTTAGAGGGTATAGTTTTTGGTGATAACAATAACCTTGGGCGAGCTAGATCATCGAAGGATGACCCAGAGTGCACAAAAAATTAATTTTTCTATTTTGTGAATGCCTCAAACATTAATTGCATCGATAGGCATTTTTAAATGGGAGTCTTTTTTATTGTGTTTGAAGGCGTCGGGAAATAAACAATCAATATTTTGTGTTGGTCTTCATTGTTGGACAACATCACTAGAACCATTAATGAGGAAAACCTAATTTCTTCCTTAATCGCTAAAGTCCTAATCACAAATGTGCATGAAATTGGCAATATATATAACCCTAGACATGAAGTTTTCATATCTAACATATAGAGGTTTCCCTATTTGTAGGTAAGGAGACTTTGTGATGTGAATAATCGACTTTCCTCTCCACATAGGAGACTAATGGGTGTCACTCAAACACTAATTAGTGTTACCCTCTATTTTTTTACCATGATGGCAAGGTAAATGTTGTGAGAGTAGTGTCGAGTCATGTGTTCAAACATTAATGATAACATTGCTAGCATCGATGAAGTCAACAAAAAAGTGGCAAATGTGTAAACCTTGCTATATATAGATAGATACACATGAAAATGTTTCAAATTTAATGTGTTAAGAACTTGGAATGTTAACAAGGTGGTGTAAGCTAGAAATCAGTAAGGAAAATGTTTATGCTTGATATTTGTTGTTGTCAGAAAGTGTGGAGAATCACCTAAGATAATGGTCAATAAAGATGGTGTAAAACCACCTAGACAACCATGTTTTGTGGTTTTTAAATTCAACTACTACATTGAATGGACATGGGATGTCGAGTCTACTCCACATGTCCATATCTCTAAAGCGTCATGAGACACATGCAAACAAATTTCCCTTAAATTTATGTGCGCTCTAACTACCCATATGAATCATAAGGGTTGACATTACAAACAACTATTGACATTGGTAGTATTGATCGACCATGTCTTGCTTTGTGAGATATCTCTAAATAACATTGGTGGTAAATAAATGCCTTAAAGGATATCTCCGGTGCTTTTATTTAGATAAATAGAAAAGATGGGTTCAATTCTTTCTACTAGAAGAGTGGTGGTATAACACTTCCTTCCATACCTCGTCCTAAATGTATCTAATTTTGGCAATATATGGGTACCCACAACCATCCATCACATCTTCCTCGAGTATAAAATTGAAATTTTTAAATATGGAAGATCACATTTAGCACCACTAGGAGGTATTAGCCAATCTCGAGGAAAACTTCACCATGAAAAAAGTCACATGAAGCGATGTAGCGAGATCAACACCGAAGTGAAAAGAGTTTTGAAGTGGATGATTTGGTATTTGTGGAGCTTGAACCTTACGGGAAAATTTCCATGAAACCAAAAAGAATTATAACGTGTTGACTCCCAAATATTATGGTCCTTATCAAGTCTTGTAGAGGATAGGTAGTGAAGCATACAAGTTGAAGTTACCTCGATCTTCTGGATACATCCAATATTTCATGTTTCCTTTCTAAAAGGTCTTTAGACAACAAGTATCAATGCAAACAGAGGTATAAAGTTGGATGGAGAAGGCACAATCATTTTAGGACCTAAGGGGATCCTTCAAACAAGAAATAAGAAGTTGCGAATCAAAATGATTTAGGAGTATTTGATCAAATGGGAGAATATTCCAAACAAACATCCAACATGGGAGGGTGAATATTTTTGCAGAGGCATCCATAACTAAGAAACATTGAGGATAATTTTTGTCTAAAGGGAGGAGCATTCTACACCCTTAAACTATAACATTTATAGTGATATGTATGGTCAACTAGTGGCCAACATAATCTTTTTCCTTGTAATATATTCATTTATAATACTTTATTTCGATAATATTGTTGTCTAGGTGGTTTGCATATTATGAGTAATATATATAGGATGTAGTAGTGATTACTTTATCATCATATTGCACATAGGGTGTTGGCTAGATTTTTGTATAGCCAAAAACCTAGGCAGTCATGAGATAAATCTCCCTCATTTACCGGTGAGGCTCCCATGTAAGATTTATGTCAATTATGGATCTTAATAATTATCTGTGGGTTTTACTTTAATTGCAAAGCTCATGAACCATAGCTAGGCAATTCTGCAGCAAGTAAGCAACTGTTAATGAAGTATTTTCAACCAAGGGGGAAAAGATAGGATTTGGGAAAGAAGAAAGGAAGATGTGTAATCCGACCAATAGTTTACAGAGTTGGTCTCATACACAGAGACAAAACAAATAGATCTCACAATACAAAAGTAAAGGAAAAGGAAAGGAAAAGCTTCTAATATAAATCTTAGATAACACAAAGTTTATCTAAAAATCCACACAAAAGTAAGAAGCAATGCACCGTTGACACAAAGTTCTCCGGAAATCCACTTCTATTCAATTCCTCAGCTTTCACAGAAAATACATCAAAGGTTACAACACAAAGTCTGGAACTCAAGAATGTTGATTATAATTTCTGATCCCCCTTTAACCCGTAGGCTCTTCCTCTATTTATAGTGTATAGAGGGCAATTACAAATAGGAAGTTTTTAATGAATTGCCACATGTGGAAGCTATGAAAAAGGGAAGCAATTGGCAATCTTCCTCTTGGAATTCCTCTTTGCATGACATGCATGATTTATAATTGAAAATAGAACCTTCTATTTTGCATGTCTGCCACCTATTTCCAAGTAATTGACTTCTTCCAGTAACTTGAAGTAATGGCATTTTAAACCAATCACTTAAGTTTTACAATTTAATTGATTACTCAATTACTTTTTCGGAGAAAATAAGAGAAAAAAGAAGAAAGAGGAGAAGAAATTAGAAGAAAGTTGCTGCAACACTCTCAATCTTGTTCTTCTTCCATACTCTACATGCTAATCCAACCTGTATTGCACTTCTGCTTTATCCACTTTAGCAATGAATGATCTGAATGATATCTCTGCCTTGAATTTGAGATGTCTTTTTCTCTCATACGTTGTTGAATCCTTTCCTTTGATTCTCATCAAACTAGATCTGGAAGTATTGACCGAGATTTGCTTGCAGTGTCTTTACCTCTAACTGTTTTTCCCCATATCCTTGAAGCTTTTGTAGTTCTTCTTGATCGTGCACCAATGCAATGTTTGATGTTTGCCGTAAACAATTCAAACAAAACTCGTCATCTTTTATTTTTAATTGTATATGAGAAATTTTAAATTTTGGAAAGCACTCCGGGTGAAAGCAAATACAAGTAAATTTAATAAAGGCTTCAACTAGAAGATTGGGAGCACATGCACAAGCTCCTGAAAGGAATTTTCCATGAAATGACTTCCACATGGGATGTGTTAGAAACAAGAGGATGAATTTATTGCCGGAAGCCTTTACAATTATAAGATTTGGATCTATTTCTTCTTCTGATTTTGAAGATATATTCAATGTATCAGACATTGACTTATGCTTTCTTCACCAATATGGGCATAAATGAAGTATTCCTGCAAATAATTCAGACACACATGAAGTCCATAGCATGAATATCTAATTTCTTCACCAAGATCTAATTATAAAGCTTGTTGCCCTCTATTTTTAGACTTTGCTTGCATGTTAAGCAAGCTAAAAATATTATTTTATTAACATATGCACTCACATCAACATGCAGATAGCCAGAATAATAAAAAGGAAGCCTTTCTAACCCTAGGTGCCAAAATTGGATGCTTCCCGACAATTAATTAAAAAAATTAGTTTTTAGGCATTTAGCTATGCTAGAATGGGTCACACTTTTGGCTAGAAGTCATGTTAAAAATAAGAAGGAAAAGCAATGGGAATTTTTACCCTTCTAGGCAGCTCCAAAAATCTCATCTTTCACTTAAGTGATTTGTCTTTAATGATGGGAAAAAAACAACCTTTTAGGTAGGCATAAAATTCCCACATTCCTTCCACCACCAAAATTCCCATTGGCAACTTAAGTGATTTGACTTTAATGATGGGAAAAAACAACCTTCCAGGTGGGGATAAAATTCCCACCTTCCTTCCACCACAAAATTCTCATTGGCAGCTTAAAACCTTCCTTCCAAAAAGTGTGACTTGTATGGGTGAATAAAACTTCCTTGATGGGAATTTTTACCCTTCCTAGCAGCTCCAAAATTCCCATTGGTACTTTAAGTGATTTATCTTTAATGATGGGAAAAAACAACCTTCCAGGAAGGCATAAAATTCCCACCTTCCTTCCACCACCAAAATTCCCATTGGCAGCTTAAGTGATTTGACTTTAATGATGGGAAAAAACAACCTTCCAAGAAGGCATAAAATTCCCACCTTCCTTCCACCACCAAAATTCCCATTGGCAACTTAAGTGATTGAATAAAATTTCCATTTTTGGAAAGGGTTCGGGAAGATGTAGCAACAAAAACTTCATGAAGTGCCATAATTTTCACTCCATGGCTCCGTTTTAGGTGTCGTTTTCTCTAAAAGTGCATATTTTCTCGAGCTTTACGCATTGATGACAATCTTTTTCTTATTTCATAAAATTCATTTTTGCCCCTTTTTGGACCAAGCGACTTCTTACAATCTCCTGAAAGAATCCTGAGCTTTGATCGCCTTTAGATAGATTAGTAATTAAAAATATTGGATAGCTTTTCAAAACCCTAGGCCTAGGAAAAGGTCTGACAGGAAGAATGAATAGGCTACGAGAATTGCCGGAGAAAACAAACCAAAACACAGACAAAAATAAATAAAACAAAACAAAAGAAGTTGCGGGCAATTGCTTGAAATATTTCTCCAATTAGCTAATCTGCAAAAATTCTTCCCCCCAGGTGACTGTTCTATTGTAATAATGATGGGGTGAAGTGTTTTATATAACCAAAATCCTCTAATTTTAGCTCAATCTATTTTTAAAGAACTTTATTTATTTAATAAATAAATAAATAAAAACGCAGCTTATGAGACAAGGTGCAGCGAAAGGAATTGAGTGAGCTTTGGCATGTGGGTATATGTCGAATTTGGCTTTTATGACTTTCACCTTAGAGCAATGCAAGCAATGCAGCAAAACAAACACAAAACGACCCGTTACTTTGAAAAGAACGATTTTTTTAAAAGGGCTAGTGCCCAGTTTCGGTTGAAATCTCGGGGGACACCATAGGGTCTTATAGTAAGGTTTAGAGGCTACCCCCTCGAAGTGGCTAAGTCATTTATACTTGAATATTTTAATCTTATTATTATTATTTGGTGTGTTATTGTTGTTATTATTCTAATCTAAGTAATGTCATTATAAATTTTGTCTAGGGTTATATTAGAGCTTGATCAAAGACATAAGGTGAATAGTTGAGTGTTTGTAGATGTGTTATGTATAGGTGCATTGGTTCCTAATGTGTTAAGTTGAAGAATAAGTGGTGACCTAGCGAGAATAAGAATGTGGGAATTGCATGATCTTCCTTTGGATTAAGTCAATAAATGTATAAATGGGTCAATGCTAAGATAAAATCCAAATGATTATAACCGAGTTCCATAGGACCAAATTTAATGTATTACAACAATATCTTAATGTAAGTAGAAATAGCTATTAGCAATTGGCACAAACATTCATTCATTAGTACAACACAATAATTAAGTTTGAGTAGTTGAAAGATAGTGTCCAAGAAAACAAGGGTCAAAGTGGATTGGGCATCTTTGCACCGTGAATACATCTCGATAAGGAAGATGCAACATCTTAGATGCTTGGTGCAAAACTCAAGCACTTGGCACAAGAGCGAGATATTTAGATAGTTGGAAACTTTATGTCATATTATCACATAATTCACATCCAGACATGTTCTTGTTATCATTATAGGTTCATCTTGATGTCACACATTTATCATTGAAACCATGAAACCCTTGGAGGTCATTTGAGTTTCTACACAAGGACTTACTTGTAAGTATTGTGAGCAGTTTTTGTACACATGAAGGTAGCACAATTGCGTGACATTAGCGCAAATATTTGTTTTAAAATGTTTCATTTGCATAGGGAATGCAATTCAAAGGGGCCGAAGAAGATTCACTTAAAACAATATTATGGTTTTTGAGCCAACTCAACTTGTGGTATGCTTGTGATGTGGTAAGGAACATTTGAGTATTATCTTGCTAATGGACTATGACACATCTACTATTGTAGGATGCTTCAATAAATCATATTGGTAGAATGTAGTTGGGAGATAATAGCGTAATTAGGTGGTGTTTGGCTTTATAAGAACTCACTTTTGCACTTGAGGAAGAAGGTGCTTCTAGATTTTCATTAAAATCGGGTAGCTTCTAGATTATTAATTGTTATAGCTCGATCTAATCACATCGAATAGTTGTGGTGTAAGATTGTATCTGTTCGCATTAGTTTGAATAGTGTCTAAGCCTATTTCAAAGACTGAAATCAAATAAAGTGTTGTTTAAGGTTGTGAGTCGGTAAGAAGTTTAAAACATGTCGTGGTCTAAGGTTGTTCTTAATTGGATTCCCTAACTGTAACTACATGAATGGACATTTTATACCATATCACACCACATCATCCTGGAAATTCTACAGACTATGTCATTATAAGACACATATTAGCATTCCATGTATTTGGGAGGTGAACAGTCTTATCTACAAGACGGAGAATTGTTGTTCATTGCAGAAATGGAATCGTTTTATAACTATTCTCTTTCTTAATTTCTTTCTTGTAATGTTATAATGTGATTCATTAGATCCCGAGGGATCTAGACACATGTATGCTTAGAGCATCTAGTATTGAATGGTCGTATATTCACTTTCTAGTCTAGGAAAATCAGTTTTGACGTGCTCCTTTGTTCTAATAACGAAAATCTTCGTTCTCAATGTTGTTGCACATTATACACACATTACCATACCATACTCTCTTTCTCATTGACTGGAAGTAACATTAATTTTCTAATCTCATGCATTTGAAAGCATAAAATTTTGTTGCTATTATTAAATATTGCATATTTTGTAACTTCAATTATTGGATTGTCTTTTGCACGCTATCCTAGGCCATCTCGTGCAAGTCATACGAACTCTTATTCGTAAGGACTAGCCACACAAACTTGCAATGAGCATTAAAACAAAAGGAAAAGGACAGGGCTCTCCCCAGCCAAATGCATGGTAAGAAGTGAAAATCATTATAATGAATTGCTTTAAATGCCTGCCCAATAATTTGTAGGACATATTGGATTGAAAAAGACTAAGAAACTATGTAGGCTCTTTCCAAGGTGGTTATTGATATGAAACTCATAATGCTCTTGTGAATCTGGATGAAGACACTTGGACGAAGGAAATTCTAACTGGTAGAAGATTGGGAAGGGGTGAGTTTGCATCTAATTGTTGATTGATTGGAAAGTCGCTTTCAACCAAATTATTATGAGGTAGTTGTCTCTATTTCTTTATTGCTTATTGCTTCTACCATTTTGGCGTGTCATTTGTCCTAAAAATTAGTTGTGGTTAACTTGTTGGATTATTTCATGGTCAAGAGTGAGTGGCACTCCAAAGGCTGAAAATAGAGTAAGTGATTCCCCCATAATTTGCCTAATGTTTTAAAAAAATTCTAATTTAAATGATGAAGAATTATGGCTTTTTATCCTTTGCATGTATGTAGAGGCATTTTTCTATAGTTTATCTGAAATCAGATTTTTATTTTACAAATTTATTTGAATAAGTGGTAGAGAATTTGGAACATGTTGTCAATTAGGAGTTACATTATCGAAAGGGGTTGAAGCTTATATTGGTTGTATCTTAAATCTAATTGCCTAGTAATGTGATAGACACATGCATGCAATAAATGCATGTTAGCTAATATGGTCAAAATGATTATCCTATTTATATAGGTTACGATATAAGTAGAGGCCTATCCTCGAGACCAACACACAAGTCAAAGATAAATCCTAGTGGCTTAATTGTCGTGGATTTAGAAGAAAGTAATTCACACTCATATTGAAGGCATAAGACTCCAAATCCTATGTCCAAGATAAGAGGGTGGGGTTTTTCTACAATCATAAGGTTGTATAAGTAATGAAAATAAATAAGAACTCAATCTAGACTAAGAGTTATGTCGTTTAGTGGTAAAGCATGGGCTATAAAGAAGTAAAGCAATAGACAATGATATGCTACACTATCCTAGTCTAATACATGCTACATCAACATAATCAATTATACCAACATACAATAAAGAGATGGGTTAGGGATGCTTGCCTTTGTGAAGACATTGTTCTTGTATTAACCTCCTCTAGGCTTAGTGCTCGCAAGAGGAACATGTTGAAGACCTAAGTAGACCAAAATTAGGGACTCTAAAGATTGAGGTAGACATTCCTTGTACAACTCCTATTCTTGTTGCTCCTAGTACCCTAATGCTCCAACGATGAACTCCAAGTATAAACTCCAACAAATACTAAATATCTTTAAACTTTTAACACAAAATTTGTGAGCACAAACATAACAGAGTATGTGATGATGATATAGATAAACAACATCATTGACGCCTATTTAAAAGGGAACATAACCTAATGTCACTATCTATCATAGCCAACAACATTGATTGTGGTTGATGTAATCGATCAAATAAAGGGTTCTACTAGACGACATTGAGCCAATGCGGTTGGCCAAAAGTTATCCACAAAAGTCAAAAGGGAATGGGAGAGGATGGAGGTAGAGCACACACTTGAAGTAATTATGAAAGTGATCTCAAGGTGCTATAGGAAGATGATGTGAAGGAGGTAACATTGAGGATATAAAGTGATCATGAGGAGATAATAAGAAGACCTAATAAGGAAGGTAGTAGGAAGGCATGCTAGAGAAAAACAGGAAAATGCCACAATGAATCTCTCACCAATTGATGCTAGCCAACTCGACCTTGCTCCCAATGTGCCCCTTTAAGAACAAACTAAAGAGGTTAATGCAAAACTTGCAAAGAGAAAACATTTAAAGGAGTACACAATGAATTGGATACACAAAAATACTAGTTTCACACACGTCATAATTAAAAGATAATGATTCCAAGCATGTCATCTAATATAGCATATCCCGTGTAATGCATACAAATATTACCAAGTGAATTACATTTATGGGGATCGCTAGGATGGATGTTTGTTGCATTTAACTAGTCTTATAAATGAATTTGAGTCCCTTACTAAGGAAAAACGCTCACATTTTCTTTATCTCATTACTTATTAGGTATTCTCCGCCAACAATGACTCTTTGATCATCAAGTTGAGCTTCACTACATGTCAATTTGGGAGGTTCTAAAGTAAATATATTTCATGTACTGAAAAATAAGAGATGAAGGTCGCGATGGATAAGATTTCACAATTAGGTTCTTCTATGACATTATTGGTTCAACATATAGGTTTAAAACATACAATACAGGAATCTCCAAGCTTGGTGATTGTAGTAGTGGATGTTGCTTTACAACAGTCTACTTCTCCATGGGTTCAAGAGTCTTGCCAATTTTTGGGGGAAAAGAATAGGTCAAGAATGGAGTTATATTTTGAATACGTATTTAAGTCTCTTTTAAAAAATTAATGAAGACATAATTATGTTAATGAAGATTTGACACTTGAGAAGACACCATAAAGGGGTTACATCCTCTTGTTGGTTCCATATCTATATATGAGAATCCTATCCAATATCAAATCATATCTTTCTTTTTATTGTATCTATTGTTTTAAATGGTTTCCATTTATGTTTAAAATGTGTGTATAGTGATTGATATTGATTCCTTATCTCTTATATTGTTTGACCAGTTGGAGTTTATGTCTACAATAACATTGCTAAAACAGTATAAATGTGAGTTTGCAGTTTCCATTGGAAGGTAATAAGTTCTAATAAATTGGACATCAAGAACAAAGTTTAGCACACTTACATGCAAGAGGAATACCATCACTCGAAAACCAAGGGAAACATGTAGTCCCAAAGAATGATAAGTAGGCATGGTTTATAATAACTCTTGGGTGAATAATTAAGTTTTAACTTTTGTAGGGGTGTTCATACCAATTGCATGATGAAATTCTTGTCAGTAGTATTGGGCCAAATTTTATCCTCTATGATGGAAAAGGGAATTATTTTTTTAAACAATAAATGCATTTTCACATAAAGAACAAGCTACAACTCAACGTTCTCCCAAACAACTGTGAATTGTAAGCAATATCTTGGTTGTAATTTTATGCATTTCCCTTCAGACAATTTTTGGGGCACAAGACCAATGATAATATAAACTACACACAATTGTACATAGAGAGCGTTTTATGAAAACTGGTAGTCTCATGGTTCAATAATAGATTAGTTAACATTTTTTGGAGAACAAAGAAAAGATGAAATTCAATGTAGAATCATCAAATAGAAATCAATCCATGGCAAATTTTCTAGTGATATTTAAACACTTGTTTGTTAAATCAGCACTGAATCTTGTGTTGAATTAACCGCCAATGAACTATATACACAAAGTTGAGGCTGTATTACTGGATTGGTCAAATAATACTCTTGCGTACATGCATTCTTCATACAATTTGCATCCCATGTTTCATCTAGGTGAAGCTAATATTGCATTAACTGAAAAAACTAATTTCAAATTTGAGCTTTGAGGTAAATTCAGAATTTTTCAATTTAATTTTAAGTTTCAATAAAAATTTGATGATAAAGATGAGAGAAGATGTGACAAGGCCACCATAGGCCCTTGGGTGGTGACAATCATAACCCTATGATTAATATTATTCAGTGAGCATAGTTCTTGTAAGAATTGATCAGTGTCAAGTTATCAACCCATAGTTGCATATAATCCCAATTTTACATTGTATTCTCACACACTAATTCATCACAAAGATATTTATCACAGTTCATATCAAACACCTCTACCAACATACCACAATCACATACCACATAATCTAAGTTGTAGGAGTTCACCATCTCTGATCATCAAATATTTACTTGGGATCCTTTGTTTAATTTAATTCATGTGGACGATGACCTGAGCTCCATGCTGGGGCTTAAGCGTTAATGAATGTACAGGTGCATGGATGTAGTGAGGTGAAATCTCAAAGGAAAACCGTTGCAGAATCATGGCCAATATTACTTTGGCCTCTAATAGTGCAAAGTTCTGACCAATGCAGATCCTTGGGCCTGACGCAAATGGCATGAATGCCATTGGATGCTTAGCAGCTTTTGAAATTCCTTGGCTGAATCTCTCTGGATTGAACTCATTCACGTCGCTTCCCCACAAAGATGGGTCATGGTGCATTGCAAGGATTGGAATTTGAAGTTGAGTACCTGCAGGAATCCAGAGTCTTCCCAGCTTCATTGGCTTATACGTTTGTCGATTAATTGCAACTGCAGGTGGATAGAGTCTCAAGGATTCATTTAAAATCATCCCCATCTGCAATAACAAGGATACACCAGATTTTTATCTACTAACCAAATATTTGTAATGTAGTTTTGAATCTTGATAAATAGAACAATATCTGGGAAACACGGACTATTTTGCATAACTTCCTCTGCTCAACATTTCAAAAAGTTTCAACAGAATGTCAAAAATGTTTAGACTATCATTGAAAAAAACTGAGTTCTGAGTAAGCTTAATAGTATGTATTCATACCATCTTTAGGCCATTTACGTTGTCTGCATTTGGAAGATCATTGTTCCCACAAACTTCTAAGACCTCTGCCCGTGCTCGCCCTTGCCAGTCTTGATGCATTCCCAGCAAGATTATTGTCCATGTCAAGAGGATGGTTGTAGTTTCCTGACCAGCTATATAGAAAGTCTGGCATTCAGCAATTATTTCCTCTATATTCATGGTCATGTTATTATGCAGCTTTCCTCCACCCTGCTTCTTATTGGAATTCATCATTAGTCCAAGTAGATCAGTACCATAGTCCCCTGACTTTTCAATGCCAACAGTCCTCTCCCTTCCTTCAATCACTTGTCTTACACATCTCCTGATTTCTCCATCCACCCACCATCGTTGCCTATTCTTTTTTGTAGGAATAAACCTGTTATAAAAACGTTATTCCTAGAATTTATCAATCCTCGAAGACAATATATAGGACAATTAAAATTAGATAACTATTCTCCTTGGAGATTCAAATTTAGTAAGTCAGGGATATCAACAATTATAAAACATGTTTCTATCATTCATCAAGAAGTCAGGGATATCAACGATTATAAAACATGTTTCTATCATTCATCAAAAAGTCGGGGATATCAAGGAATATCTATGCATTGCTTGCATCTTTACAGCATCACAAATGAAGGATTAGAATGAAACTACCAAACAAGTGAAATGATTTTCACTTTGTGCTATATGACACTGAAAAAGTTTTTAGGAAAAGGAGGTAATTCATTAATGAGAATTGACTTGCTACAAACCACTGATGATGACAATTATACTGGCACCACCATATCCTCAGAGGTGTGGGAAAAACTTAATCTAATTTGACATTCGCAGTTGAATGGTTGTGCCTAGATTCTAGAAGACATGACATTTCATTGAGTTGTTTTGTGACTTTCAAAATTTAGGGTCCTAATAACCTTCAATTATTTACTAAACAATTTCCATAGATAATAAATTGTCAGAAACCCAAATCCTCATTTATGTGGATTCAGATCCCAACATGTTCCTCATATGGAAGTTTTAGATTTTGATGCCACATTCTGATAAACCAACGTACAGTATGATAAAAGTTTGGCAATATGCTACTGTGGTGTCAACTCTGCCATGATGAAATTATATGCTCTGATTCCGCTCAGGCAATATCTTATCTAGACATGTTCAAGTTGCCAATGCCTCCACTAAAGTAGGGACTAAGGATCAGATATAGGACCAATATTCATCAAAATAAATCCCAATCAAATTCTGCCTTGCCCCAAAAATATGTTACACCTTGCACACTAGAATGGTTCTCTTGTATAATGGATAATAAGGATAAACTGAGAAATCTCGTCAAATTAAAACCAAAAATATAGAAGACTAGGGAAAAAGGAGTCGTGCATAGTTTTAGAGCAAGGATATGACCAAGGAGGCCAAAAGTTGTTGGGTAATTCAATTCAAAACACGCATTACACCCAGCATTTTAGAAATTATCTCAAAGACCACAAGGCAGCACTTCTACTACAGGTATATCATACATAAATAAATAAATATGAAATTGCATTGTACGGTCTTCTGAATGCATGCCTGATCATGGTCAGTCAATCCTCTAATGGGGTCTTCCTCCTATAGTCAGCACAGTATGGTCATCAATATTCAATCCATGTATGTAAAGATCTCTGATTTAACTTCACCCTTTCATCACACGTCATTCTAAGCACAAGACATTAAACAATAGTGATTCAATCATTTTACCAACAAAAGGCAAATAAATTAGGGTTTCTGAATTTAATAAAACCAAAGTAAGATTCTGCTCTTTGGGCCATTTCTGACTGTATGAATATTTTTGGGCTCTGTACAGGTATATATCACATTAGGGGTATCAGCGATTCAAAAAAATGCGTACATAATACTTCCTTCAGTTAGGTGTCCTTGTCACCATAATGGGCACCAACCAGGTATCCATGTGACCGACATGGACTTCCTACAATTCTTTCCATGTCTAGCCTTCCAGCTTAATACATTGCCTTAGGGTATTTCTCTCTATGACTCATTATATGTATGCATACAATAATTAATACCAATTGTTGGAATATGTGTGTAACCTTGCCCACCTACCAGAAGTTATAATCAGCTGCCCATTAGGAAATCCAAATCCTTTTGTACAAGTCATAAACATTTAATTATTGCACCCTTTTGTATGGAGTATTTTTTGTAATCTTGATCAGCCCCTCCGAATCCTTATGGGCCAGAGCATTTATGAAATCTAACAACATTCCACTTGCTTGTAGAAGCACCTAGAAATTTTCCAGTTTGTCTTGAGCCTTTATAGATAAGAGGTCTTTGTATGCATTTTGTAAGAAACTAAAAGAACACCGAAGTGCTGTCAAATTTTCAATATAAAAGTTTATTTTGTCCAAAGAGCTTGTGTTGTTTCTCATTTCATCTATAAACATTAACTTTCTTTGGTTTTCCGTTTTATTTGTTGAGAGCACAGACCCTCAGAAGGATTCTCAGCCTTTTCAATCTTTCATATTGGTATCAGAGTGCACAGGTTTGCAATTTTTACAGTCCAGTCATGGCAGCGGCAAGCAGCAGCCTCACACAGCCCTAGATTCAAGTTATCCCATTAAGATTATGATCATTGGAGCATAAATATGAAGGCGCTTTTCTGTTCACAGGATGTTTTGGATTTAGAAGAAAATGGTTTTGTTGAGCCTGCAGATCAGGTGACATTTCAAACCTTGACACAGGCTGAAAAAGATTCATTGAAGGAGAATAAGAAGGACGTGGAAGTTTTATTTCTCATCCAACAAGCAATGGACGAATCCATATTTCCACAAGTTGCAGCAGCAACCATGTTGAAATAGGCATCGGAGAACCTCCAGACTGCATATCAAGGTACTAGTAAGGTTAAAATAGTAAAGTTGCAAATTCTTAGAATAAATTTTGAGAATCTGAATATGGAAGAGTCTGATTTCATAGATCAGTTATTCACCGATGTAATGGGTTTAGTAAAGCAGATTAGGTCTCATGGTGAGGCGCTTGAAGATCAAAAGATTATTGAAAAAGTCCTTAGGAATCTTCCTAGTAAGTTTGATGCCATAGTAGTGGCCATAGAAGAGTAAAAAAAAACCATACTCAATTGATAGTTGATGAGTTAATGGGTTCCCTGTTATCCCACGAGTCTAGATTGAGCTGGAAATTCCTCCCTTGAACATGCCTTAAAGTCTCAACTCTCATTCAGCGAAGGAAGAGGAAGGTCGAATTCCAGAGGCAGAGGAAGAAGTAACCAGAGAGGAGGTGAAAGGAGTGATTCTCCTAATAATGGAAAAAAAAACCAACTAGAAATTATACACTTCCAATTCAAGAGGGCGAGGAAATAGACAAAAAAATCAAAATCAAGGTCAAAGGTATGATAAATTGCATATCTTATTCCATTATTGCAAGAAATTTGGTCATTATGCAAACAAATGTAGAAAGAGATTGTTTGATTTAAGTAGGCAGAATGCTAATTTTTCTCAAGAAAATCAGTTTGAGTCTAATTATGAATCAATGTTCATAACTTGCAATGCTCAAAAAAGCACAGAAGATATTTGGTTTCTAAAGAGTGGTAGCAATCATATAACAAGAAATAGAAAAATGTTTGCAAATTAGACGAGTCTGTAAAGTCTAAGGTTTAATTTGGCAATGCCAACAAAGTTTTTGTAACAGGAAAGGGAACAATCAACGTTATGACTAAACATGGTGAAAAAAGCACATTCCTAATGTCTACTTTGTTCCTGGTTTAAAACCTAACCTCATAAGTATTGGGCAGCTTGTATAGAAGGGTTATAGGGTATATTTTGAGCATAATGCATGTGTAATTCTACACAAAAATCTAAACAATAAGCTAATTGCCAAGGTCAAAATGACTGGAAATAGGATGTTTCCGTTGAAAATCCAAAGTGCCATCTACAAAATATGCTCAAGTACTTGCTGTTAGAACATTTAATATTAAGTGTTCTAGTTATAAACTATAGTTTATAATTAAATAAATTAGAATATTATATATTTTAATTTATTTAATATAAACTCTATGTTTATAGGTTAATTGGTTTGTTATAAATCAATTATTTAATTAGGGTGCTTTGCGAGAAGTCACACCCGATCAATTTATTTATATTGACTTGTGGGGTCAAGTAAATTGTATTGTGTGGAATTCACGTGGTGAATTTACGTGTGGAGAGGAGTGAGGTGGAAAGGGGTTTTTCTTTGGTACATGTAATTGTTTCTCTATAGTGGAAAATCTGTTTTATTGTGGTTTTTCACCCTTCGAGGTTTTCCACGTTAATTCTCGTGTTTGTGTTATTTAAATTGTAATGTGGTATATTTAATTATTTCTTATAAGGTTATATTCTACGTTGCCAGGATACGGATACGAGTATCGGTTTGGATACGGATACGATACGCGGATACGTCAATTTTAAAAAACCCTTGGATACGATACGTCTTGGATACGTCCGTACATATATATTAAAAATAAAAATATATATATATATATATATATATATATATATATATATATATTTATGTACATCTACTCATTTTACTCATTTTTAGTCCATAAAAAACTGAAATAGTAATACAAAACTTGAATCAATGTTCAAAACATTCAATATACTTAAGACTTTGCATTTTTATTGATCATGTGGCTGCCATACATATGATATACGAATATCATGTTAACATGAATACGAACAAAACTTGAAATTTGAAAAATATACTAGGATCCATGTTCAAATTTTCAAAACAAACAATATACTTAAGATTTTACATTTCATTGTTCATGTGGCTGCCATACATATGATATAGGAATACAAACAAATCTAGAATATATCATCTAGATTTTCCTCAAAATCAAGTTCATGTGTGCCACTTGCGCTAGCTCCACTCTCATTAACTCCACTCTCCGCTCCTTGCGAACTCCCTTGAGCGTCATCTTCGCCATCAAATAATGAGGTGTATTATTTTATTCATTTAGTGTTTAGGGTTCGGTTTTAGGGAGTAGAAAAGTAAAATAAAAATAAAAAAATGAAATAGAACTTAAAAAACACGTATATATTGCTGGATACGTACCTGATACATACGGTGCGCGTATACGTCACGGATACGTGCATGTACATATCCGTGACATATCCTCGACATACCTTATGCATATCGAAGTATGTTCAATCGTGCGATCCATATCCGATCGTTTCCCAAGGATCCGGGGGGTTTGGAGTATCCGTGCAACGTAGGTTATATTTATTTAATTTATGACTCGGACCTCACACTCGCTTACACCGAGTATTTAGAATGATATTGGAGTTCAGTCTTGATGACCACCTCACATGTCCAAAATCTCTCTATAAAAGTACTCAACCCCAGGCCTTTAATCAATATATTCATATGCCCAAGTACTTTCTACAGCAAGTACTCTAGATCAAGATCCAATAAGACTTCCTTGTGCCATAGATCTCACCATAGCAAGTACTCATGATCCAACTCCCACAAGGCATACATGTGGCCAAGGTCTCGCTGAAGCAAGTACTCTAAATCAATCTTTAAATCAGTTTTCAAAATCTTTATCAAGAGCCGCTACGGTGACATCTTTAAGTAGTCCAACCTATGTCAAAAGTGCCAAGCGGACCCACCAATAGTTGCTAAAAACATCTCTTGCGATTCCATCATTAGCCACGAAGACTTTGGCAAACCTAGCTGCCTGGCAATCGCGAAGTGATAGGTCTAATGGGGCCATCCACATTCAAAAGCGTCGTGGAAAGCCTTAATAGGTTGCTTTAGTAAAAGCTCCATAAGGCAATGTCTTATTAAAATTCAATTTTACAAAGGGTCACTATGATGACACCTTCTCATGAAGTCAACGGCCCATTCAAGGATGTTTTACTCACTCAAGTAGTCGCTTTAATGGCGACATCTCAAATTTTCTCGACGACACCCTGAAGGGCATTGAAATTTTCAAATTTTTCACACTCATCTAGAGCAAATTCCCAAATAATTGTTAAAGCAATATCTTTAAATGCTTTTACGGTTTCCTTGAAAGACCAATCTTGGTTATGGCACTTAAGATTTGGTCATTTATGTTTTGGAGGCTTAAATTTATTGCACAAGAAATAATATAGTAAATGGATTGTTGTTAATAGAGCAGCCAAGCAATGTGTGTGAGAGCTATATTTATGCGAAGAGACATAGAAAATCTTTTCCTATAAGAAAGTCCTATAGAGCCAAAGTTCCTCGTGATATTGTCCACTCAGATTTATGCAGAGCAATACAAACACCTTATTCGAACTCATCATTAGAAAGTCTGGCATTCAGCAATTATTTCAGCTATATTTATGCTCATGTTATTTTGCAGATTTCCTCCACTTTGCTTCTTATTGGAACTCATCATTAGTTCAAGTAGATCAGTACCATAGTTCCCTGACTTTTCAATGCCAACAGTCCTCTCCCTTCCTTCAATGACTCATCTTACACATTTCCTGATTTCTCTATCCACCCACCATCGTTGCCTATTCTTTTTGCAAGAATAAACCTGTTATAAAAAAGTTATTCCTAGAATATATCAATCCTCGAAGACAATATATAGGACAATTAAAATTAGATAATTATTCTCCTTGGAGGTTCAAATTTAGTAAGTCAGGGGATATCCACTTATGAGAATTGACTAGCTACAAACCACCGACGATGACAATTATACTTTGTAATGACCCTTTCAAGGGTTTAGACCAAAAGAAAAGGAATTTAGCCAAACACCAAAATTATTCAGATCTGATTTTTATTGCAGCAGACTGAAAATACAAAATCAGCGAACTGTACCCTTCACAAAAATATGCCAAACACCATGAAATACTTCAAATTAACTTGCCACAATTTTTAATATATATTTTATACATCCATAAGAGCCAAAAATCAATGAAAATACTGAAGAAACACACTGCTGGAAATTAATTAATGTCCAGCCAACTGTAGCCACAAGAAAATATAGATCTTGGGTCTAGAAACCCCCAAAAATCATGAAACTTGAGATTCCAGCCTTAGAAATTATGACAAATCAGATTATCAACTGAAAATGTATATATAAATTCACCAAACCACCTAAACCCTACTCAAGGTAGGTCGCTCCACTAGAAAGAAGCCAATAACAATATGAAAATGATAGATCTCTCCTTAAATCTGCCTTATACATCAATTCCAAGCCAAGATGAAGGGTTTTTGTCCTTCACTCAACCTCTAGAAGGGTTTTCGTCCTTCTAGGAAAACACACATGAGGGTTTTTGTCCCCAAGTGTAAGAACAAGGAGCCACTAGCTCACAATGCCCAAGTAAGATAAAATGCACCAAGTCTAGAGCTGAAATGATGCCTTAGTTCTCCTTTTATAACCTTCCATTGGCGCCAAAGTACTAAAAGATAAGGCCGACCCCTTAAAGAGGTTTTTTTCCTTCATTAGCTTCCATTAATTCATTAAAACCCAACCGACCTGACATAAGAGACAAAACACTAAAAGAAAATATTAAAAATTAGTAAAAACATATCATACGGAAGCTCAAGTTCTCCTCCATCTTCTTCACTTCTTTTCCATGGAGAAGGAATGACAAGAAGACCAAATAATGGCTCTCAAGTGGGAAAAAGGGACATTACAATCCTCCCTTCCCAAAATTGTTTGGTCTTAAAGCAATTGCAAACCTAATGTATTTTCTTGCCTTGTACTCTTCATTCCCCTCACTTTGAAGTTCTATATCCTCTAATGAAATAGGAGATGGCATCCATGATAAAGCATCCATGACCACAATAGGCTTTCCCTTCACTTCAATAGTGTTGTCCCCAAAACAACTGTAATCATGCATCTCTCTTTCAAAAATCAGAAGGTACAAGTCTGAAAATAACACAACATAACCTGATTCTATTCCTCCTTTCAACTGAAATCTTCCTTCCTCATTATTCCATGTGGGAATGCACTTACAAAATGGAAATACACTGTTGTACATGACTGAAAATATTGTGACCAGCAGCATAAAATTGATGCAAATATGACAAACCCATGTGAGCTTTAGTAATATGATAGATGTAGAAGTATTAGGTACCCATACAAGTACTACAAACTCACTATCTTCAGCTGAAACCCCATATGCTCTCCCATGTGATTGGGTGAGGCATGTTCTAGCAAACTCAGCTGCTCCAAATCCTCAAACCATTTTTGATTCCTATGAAGAGCTGGTTTCCACGAGTAAGGCATCAAGTCACAATGGTTGTGTTCCTCTTGACATATCTAATGGAAAAATCCAAAAGCTTGTATATTGCACGATCCTCAACAAGATATGGCCTAAATTTGACCAAGGCATGCATAATGGCCATCATCTTCTTATCATAATTGTGAAGATTCAGCTCATGTTTCTTGAGTTCTTTGTTTTCCAATGCAACAAGACGTTGATTTTGCATTAGAACAACCCCTATTCCTTCACTAGATGCATCGAATTCCACCATAAATGGAAAAGAAGAATCAGGTACAACAAGCACTTGACATGAGTACATTACTCTTCTCAGTTGATCAAATGTTTCTTGAGGTTGTGCTCCTCTCTGCCAATCAGATGTTGGTTGTTGCTCCTCTCGTTGTCGTCAAATCAGTTGTAGTTGTTCCACTCGCTACCTCGTTGTAAGCTCATCGTTGCATCTTCTATGGGCTTCGTGGTTGCCAATTGGGTTCCTAATGGTGGTCCCCTTCATTGTAACCTAGGTTGTGGATCCTCTCAAAAAAATCCTCAATTGTCACTCACATGTTAAGGATGTCGGTCCTTTCACTCATGTTACCCTAATTCCAAAAAAACCATGCATCTCTCTTTTAAAAATCAAAATTTCTTTGCAAGTCTAAAAATAACACAACATATTATGAATCTAGGTGTAAACTGAAATCTTCCTTCCTCATTATTCCATGCAAGAATGCACTTAAAAAATGGAAATACGATTCCTTGACTGAAAACATTGTGACCAATAGCATTCCAAATTGATGCAAATATGAAAAAAAATGTGATTTTTAGTAATATGATAGATGTAGAAGTATTAGGTACCCATACAAGTACTACAAACTCACTATCTTCAACTGAAACCCTATATGCTCTCCCATGTGATTGGGTGAGAAACAAAACTCATCTGCTCCAAATCCTTGACTCCTTGTGAAGATCCTTCTTGATTCTTATGAAGAGCTGGTTTCCAAGATAAGGCATCAGCTGCTACAATTTTTTCCTCTTGACATATCTGATGTCAAAAACCAAAAGCTTGTATATTGCTGACCCATCAACAAGATATGGCCTAAATTTGACCAAGACATGCATAATGGCCATCATCTTCTTATCATAATTGTGAAGATTCAACTCATGTTTCTTGAGTTCTTTGTTTTCCAATGCAACAAGACGCTGATTTTGCATTAGAACAGCCCCTATTCCTTCACTGTATGCATCAATTTCACCATAAATGGAAAAGAAGAATCAGGTACAAAAACACTTGACATGAGTACATTACCTTCTTGAGTTGATCAAATGTTTCTTGAGCTAGAAGTGACCAGCGGAGTACCTCCTTCTTAGTTAAATCAGTTAGAGGGGCAACAAGATGTGAAAAACCCTTCTTAGACCCAAGGAACCTTCTGAGTTGTGAAATGGAGATGGGAGGAGGCCAACCAAGTATGGCATGTATCCTTTGTTGCTCCACATGTACCCCTCGAGACTCTATGATATACCCTTGGTCCAAAATTTTGCTCCAACCAAATCCACATTTGAATTTCTTTGCAAGTAAGGACTGTTGTCCTAAAGCACTCATCATTATGTTAAGGTGTTGTAGATGCTTCACCCATGTTTTGCTATATCTCAAGACATCATCAAAAGAAACAAGCACAAATTCCTTTAAGTACTTACCAAATATGAGGTCCACATATGATTGTAGGTGGTAGAAACTGAAAATTGCTCTAGAGGAACTGAGAATATGCAATCAGCTGTTATATCCATTCTAAAATATGTGAGAAGTGTACCATCTTTCTTTGCACATGTATGGATGTGATCGCTCCAATGACTATGTTTCATTTTCCCTTCATTCTTTATCCTCCTCATGATGTTGTTTGCAACATTCCTCTTTGTATTCTTAGCTAAAATCAGTCCCCTCTCTACTGCTGGTAATGAAATAAAATCAGATTTTCCTTGCTTAACATGACTACCATTTCCATTGCTGATTTCAAAAATTCTGACTTCTTCATTTTGTGAGTGGAACTTCAATCCTTTCTTGTGGATTTTGAGGGTTAATTCCCCAAAGTTTGGAGCTCTTGAACCCCAAAACCATAGGTTCCTCAGCTGAACTTAAAACAAGGAAGTCAATACAAAACTCATACCTTTTCATGGGGATAGCGAGTTGTGGTATCTTCCTTGTGTAAAGAGGATATGCTCCATAAGTTATGGTGACCGTGAAGCCTTTGAAACCAGCCTTGTTTGGCCCCATCCTTCTTGCCAATTCTTCTCCAATAAACTGATGCATATTGCCATTTTCTATAAGCATGGTGTCCCTTTGGTCATGAAGAAGACTCCTCACCCGGAATGGGTGATGTGTGCCACATTTTATAGTAAGAATGCTGCCCATCCATTCCATTCTTTCTAGCTTTCCCATTATTATGGGATCATGGGTTAACCACATATGAGACTGAAAATTAGAATCACCATTATTTCCTTCCATACTGATTTTGAAATCAGGTATTCCTTCTTTTGAAGGACTCATCATAGCACTTATATGCCACTTGTGAAAACACCATAGAAATTGAGCCCAAGTGTCTATATGTTCTTTGCAAAAACAACACTTCTTACCTCCTTACCCCATGAAGTATGATGTGCACAAAGGTGTTCAATCAACGGTGACAAAAGAGGATACAACATACATGAAACATGAGTACTCCTAACCATCCGTCCATGGTAGAAAATCTGAAATGATACATAGGCAAAAACTGAAATACCTTCATACCATGGGCTGCCCATAACATTCAGAAATTCTGAGTTTAAATCAACATTCCTTCTTGACATGATTTCCTTGCCGGATGGGATAATTTCTTCCTTGCATTCATTCCCAAGCTGTTGGTGCTTGTCTTGGGTAACTCTTGGCTTCTTGCTTGGGCTGTGATATCCATCAAACAAACTCCCTTTGTCTGCTGTTATAAATGGACCAGCGAGCTGACTGTTATCATTTCCACTTGGGAAATGGGTTCCATCCATCCCTATTGCTACCTCTTCTTGTTCACAACCCCCTCTTTCACCTCTGAATTCATCATATGCAAAAATATCATCATTATTAGTCAAACAATGATCAATACTTACCTCATAATGTTGACCATCCGGAGCAATAATGGAAGTAGGGGCTGAATCATTCTTCATGGCTCCCTTTCCTCCATGGTGCAAATCTGGAATACTGTGCTCCTCCTTCCTTGGCTCATGTTCCACAATTTCATTAAACCCTTGTGTCACCAAGGTGTTGTTAGGAAACCCATCCAAGTGATCAAGTGTGGCAAGAGGATTGGAGGTTTTTAACCCTCCCAAGGGCTGCCCCTTCTCAATGACCAGCTGCTGCAATTTATCATCCAATTTCTTGTCCTTAGGGCAATAAGCATGCCCATCATCTCCCAACGAACTTGGGGTTTTGGTCCCTTCTTCAGCAAAAACTCCATAGCCATTCCCGCTTTACCAACAAGATGGGGCTCTTTCCCAAAAGGGTAGGGATATTTTCCCATGATCCTTGTGCATGGCTTGAGGCTTGGACCAGTTTCAATGCCCACTCTTTCTATTTCCAAATTTATGAATTCTAAAAAGTTAGGGCATCACGGATCCTCAAAGCGAGTTACCACATTGTTGACTTTTGAAACACTAGAATACTTTCTTGCACATTCATCAATCTGTCCATTGAAACCCTTAGGCCTTTGAGAAGTTCTTCCTACCTTATAATGACCCTTTGCAAGGTTTAGACCAAAGATAAAAGGTATTTAGCCAAACACCAAAATTATTAAGATCTATTTTTACTACAGCAGACTGAAAATGCAAAATCAATTAATTGTACCCTTCACAAAAATATGTCAAACACCATGAAATACTTAAATTAAACACAAAATTTTTATAAATATTTTATACATTCATGAAAGCCAAAAATCAATAAAAATACTAAAGAAACACATTGCTGGAAATTAATTTATGTCCAACCAACTACACCATCAAAAAAATTAGATCTTGGGTCTACAATTTTTAAAATCATGAATCCATAAGATTCCGGCAAAAAATTATGAAAATCAAATTATCAACTGAAATTGTATATATAAATTAATTTATGTCAAAGCAACTACAGCCATAAGAAAAATATAGATCTTGGGTCTAGAAATCCCCAAAAATTATGAAACTTGAGATTCTGGCCTTAGAAATTATGACAAATCAAATTATCAACCAAAATTGTATATATGAATTCACGAAACCACCTAAACCGTACTCAAGGTAGGTCGTTCCACTAGAAAGAAGCCAATAACAATCTAAAAATGATAGTTTTCTCCTTAAATCTGCCTTATACATCAATTCCAAGTCAAGATGAAGGGTTTTCGTCCTTCACTCAACCTCTAGAAGGGTTTTCGTCCTTTTAGGCAAACACATGTGAGGATTTTTCGTCCCCAAGTGTAAGAACAAGGAGCCACTAGCTCACAATGCCCAAGTAAGGTAAAACGGCACAAGTCTAGAGCTGAAATGATGCCTTAGTTCTCCTTTTATAACCTTCCATTGGCGCTAAAATACTAAAAGATAAGGTTGGCCCCTTAAAGAGGTTATTTTCCTTCATTAGCTTGCATTTATTCATTAAAACCTAGCCAACTCCGACATAAAAGTGTAATGTCCCCTTTTCCGGAACATTAATTAAATAAAATTTTGAAGACCTTTAATCCGCCTTTCCCATGGATTAAAGGATAAAAATTGGGAAAATGTCATAACTCCTTTATTTTTAAATTAAATATTAATTCTCCACTTATATTTTTATTTGAAATGATAAAAAGGGGAAATTAATGTTCTATTTGGAGTTTGACTTTCAGAAAAGAAGACCATGTTTAAAAAGTAACTCTCCTACATAAGGATTTGCACCAAAAAGAGGAGGGAAACTTGGAGATTTCAAAAGTGAAGATATAAAAGAAGATGAGGGCAACCTCTTGAAGACATGTTGTTGATTATATTCAATTTATCTTCATGCTTGAAGAGGGATGTATGCCCATGAGTTCTCATAACAAAGGTGTTTGATCAACACCACCATATTTTGGAGAGTGTGAAGCCTTCTTGTGTCATTGTGGAAGTGTTATTGCTGGTTATGCCCATTTCTAACCCTAGTGCATGGTAGTTGAGTGTTTTTATGCATGATAAATCCTCCTAAAGCTTGGCGAATTGATCTAGAGGTTGGCGCATTCATTTAGAGGAAAATCTGCATGTTTCTTGCTTATTTTAGAAGTGATCTTTGAAGGGTTTGAGTTATTTTTCTATTGTTGTTCACTTTGTTGTGTTTTTCCTAGCTATGGTGACTTGATTTGGAGGTTATTTTGGCATGTTTTGATGGTAAATGAGCCAAATCTGAAATCTGATTCATGTTAGCATTTATTTTTAAGCAAGGGGAGTTTATTTGGTGTGTTTGGAAGCTAGAAAAGGGCTGGAATAATTTAAATCATTTTTCCTTAACCCTAGCGCCTAGATCTGGAATTTTGGGCCTGTTTTGGAAGGGTTTTCATGATCAAAAAAATCTGATTGTTAGTGCATTGGAAAGATCTAAAAATCTAGTTTATAATGCACTTTGTTTCAAGTGAAAAGAAATATTGATTAAGTTATGGATTTTTGAAGTTTCAGTTGTCTGCAAGCTCTTTTAATTTAATATTTGTTGTCATAAAAATCAGAAATAGAAAAGATTTGAATTCCAATTGATTCTCCCATCTCACCCATCACCTTGGCTACTTCCAACCCCATCTTGGGTTGTAATTAGCTGACATTGGGTTATTTGAGGTTGAATCGAAAGGATTTAATCCTTCTTAATTTGATTTGTGTTGAAGTTTGTTGCAAAGTCCCATTTGTTCAAAAGGGGACATCACAAAGAGACAAAACACTAGAAGAAAAATTTAAAAATTAGTAAAAATATATCATATGGAAGCTCGAGTTCTCCTCCATCTTCTTTAGTTCTTTGCCATGGAGAGGGAATGGCAAGAAGACCAAATAATAACTCTCAAGTGGGAAAAAGGGACATTACATATCTTGTGACACTGGACATCGGTGTCTCCAGTTTTACCCCGAAATCTGAGACTACCCATTTGAAAAACATTCGTTCTTTTTAAAATAACGGGTATTTTCGTGTTTTTATTGCCAGAAGATGTCTGTATTATGTTAGGATATTCATAGTGAATCATATGAGCCAATTTTGCTAAATACCTAGTTGTCCAAACTCATTTTATCCCTCGGCCAAGTTTTGTTTGCAGGAAATTTTTATATAATTATTTATTGAATAAATAATGCCCGTTTACTTTTTGAATCTGTTGAAGTTTTGCATGTCATTATTCACTCATCTCATTAGGGTTTTCACCAGGAATGAATCCTGAGCATTGTCTGCAACTTCTGACAACGTTTTTCGTTTTATTTATTTCTTTTGCATTTTTCTCCGGTTTTCTCCTCAGTTCTCTGTGAAATTCCCCTAGGCCAATTCCTTCACCGGTATAATGATTTGCTTAATTGCCTTTCGAACATCTAGAGAACATCTCGGCCACTCTCATACGAAAGGAATCGGCCTCGAAACCAACTTCACGGGTAAAAAGATGAAGTCATGCACAAAAGCCTCTCTAGGCAAGTTGCACTTTTTGGGAATGGATGGATTTAGGTGCTGAGTGGAATTTTTGGTAGCGAGAGGCGGTGAGAATTTAGCACCTACCTTGCAGGGTACTTTTTCCTATGGAGGCAAAGTCACTTAAGTTGCGATGGGAAAATTAGAGGCGGCGGTAGGCGGGAATTTCTTACTTGCCTTACGGGTTAAAAGTTCTCATTATGAAATAAAAAAATCACTTAAAGCACCAGTGGGAATTTTCTACCTGCCTGGCAGGCTAACTTTTCCCACCAAATAGATTTATTCACCCATGTCAAGTCGCATTTTTCAAAGGAAGATATTTTTAATGCAAGTCGCACTTTTTGGAAAGTCACTTAAGCTGCAGTGGGAAAATTAGAGGTCACAGGCAGGTGGGAATTTATTACCTGCCTTGCAGGGTAAAAATTTCCATTGTGGAAGTCAAACAACTTAAGTGAAAGAGGGGATTATTAGAGCTGCCTTGCAGGGTGAAAATTTCCATCAGAAGTTAGCTTCTTATTTTTAGAAATCACCCATGCTAAAAAGTGCGACCCATTTGGTGATTAAACAATGATTTTAATGGCATTTATTAATAGTTTTTCTTCCTAATTTTGGCGCGATGGATGAATAGAAGGTCAATGCATGATGTTAAGTCAAAGAGAACTGAAAGAAACATGCTTTAAATAAATAAAATAAATTTATTTAATGGCAGCCATGAGCATGCAAATTTAGGCGCCCAAGTTGGATGAATAAACATGTTTGTTTATTAATTAATTGCCAGAAATAGGAGGGGCAATTATTAAAAATAGAATGTTGAGAGTTATATAAGCATGGGCCACCATAGTGATGAAGTAATTAATTTTTTAGCAAAGGATTGAAGCCCGAACAATTTTGGCGCCCAAGGAAGGAGGAATTTTGCATAAAAAGTGTTTTTCATTGTCGGAAAGCTTCAAAGTTTGGCGCCTAGGGTTGGAGGAGCTTGTTTTAAGCCTTAATAATTATCTGCATATTGGTACAGGTGCCTAGGTGAAGTTGAAAATATTTATGCTTGCTTTGCATGCAAGCAAAGCCTCAAATTTTAGGGCAGCGGGTTTTATATGCGATTTTTATGATAAAAATCAAGTGTTCATGCTCTAGATTTTGTCTTTGTCTAAATTAATTGCAGATATTCATTACAGGTGCTTATATAAGTGAAAGGGAGCTTGAATTAATGTCAGATACATTGAATATATCCTTGAATCAAGAAATTATCGATATCTGCACAATTGTAAAGAATTCCGGCAGGATTAAAAGAAAAAGAGTTGCCCAGATAAAGATTGCTCCGACCATGATGAAGCGGGATGAAAGAGAAGGATCAGTTGAATCATGCATAGCTTCCAGATTTGTTGAAGTCAATGATACAAACAGAGGCCCTGAAACCTATCACCAATTTAATTGACAGATCAAGATCTCATAATTGCAAAAGCTTCCGGCAAAAATTCATCCTCTTGTTTCTGACGCAGCCCATGTAGAAGTCAGTGCATGGAGAATTCCTTCCAGGATCTTGTGCATGTGCTCCCAACCTTCCAGTTGAAGCCTTCATTGAATTTACCTGTATTTGCATTCACCGGAGTGCTTTCCATAATTTTTAATTGTTCATATGCAATTAAAAATAAAAATGATGAGTTATTTACGGAAAACATTGCAGATGCATATCTTTGGAGAAGAACTGCAAAAAAGCTTCAAGGATAAGAGGAAGACAAGTCGGAAAAGCAATACCTGCAAAGCAAATCACAACTAATGCTTGCTTCCCGAGATCCATTGGGTGAGAATCAAAGGCAAAAGAGTCAACTGTATGCAGAATATGGAAAAAGAACAAGACTGGAAGTGTTGCAGCTTTCTTCTAATTTATTTTCCTCTTTCTTCTTCTTTTCTCCAACAAAGTGATTGAGCGATCAATTAAATTATAAAACTTAAGTGATTGGTTTAAAAGTCATTACTTGAAGAGGTCATTTACTTGGAGATAGGTGGCAGACATGCAAAATAGAAGGTTCTATTTTCAGTTATAAATCATGCATGTCATGCAAAGAGGAATTCCAGGAGGGAGATTGCCAGTTATTTCCTTTACAACTTCCACATGTGTCAGTTCACTAAAGGCTTCCTATTTTAATTTCCCCTCTACATGCTATAAGTAGAGGAAGAACCTACGGTTAAAAGGACAAAATTTGTAAGCAGCATTCTTGTGTTCTAGACTTTGTGTCTTTAAAACCCCGATAGCTTTTTGAAGCGAGAGGAATAAAGGAGCATATTTCCGAAGAACTTTGTGTCAATGGTGCACTTTGTTTCTAACTTTTTGTCTTAGATCTATTCATAAATTGTGTTATTCTAGATCTAAATCTGAAAGTTGCCTTTGCTTATAATTATGTATGTTAATATCTATCTATTTTATCTATGTGCATGCAATCAACTCTGTAATCTATTGATTGGGTTGCACATCTTCCCTCTTTCCTTCCTATTTTCTATTATTTTCCCCTTCTTCAGATATTTCCTTTCTTTTACAACTGCTTACTTGTTGCAAAACTATACAGCTATGGTTCATGAGCTGCATGGTTAAAGTAATACCCACAAATAGATACTAGCATATTTAACTAACAAATCTTACATGGGAGCCTCACCGGTAAATGAGGGAGATTTATCTCATGACTACCTAGGTTTTCAACTATGCATAGAATCTAGCCAACACTACCATATCCTCAAAAGTGTAGAAAAACGTAATCTAATTTGACATTTGCAATTGAATGTTTGTGGCTAGATTTTAGAGGACATAACATTTCGTTGAGTTGTTTTGTGACTTTCAAAATTTAGGGCCCTAATAACCTTGGATTATTTACTCAACAATTTCCATAGTTAATAAATTGTCTAAAACCCAAATCGTCGTTTATGAGGATTCAAATCCAAACATGTTCCTCATACAAAAGTTTTAGATTTTGATGCCACGTTGTGATAAACCGAAGTGCGATATGATAAAAGTTATGCTCGCAATATGTTACTCTAGTGTAAACTCTGCCATGATGAAATTATATGCTCTGATTCCGCTCGGGTAATATCTTATCTAGACATGTTCAAGTTGTCAATGCCTTCACTAAAGTAGGAAGTATGGATTAGATAGGATCAATATTCTCTTGAAATAAATCCCAATCAAATTTTGCCTTGCCCCAAAAATATATTACACCTTGCACACTAGAATGGTTCTCTTGTATAATGGATAATAAGGCGAAATTGAGTAATCTCTTCAAATTAATACCAAAATATAGAAGAGAGGAATCGGGTAAAAGGGGTCATGCATAGTTTTTGAGCGGGGATATGACCAAGGAGGCCAAAGTTGTTGGGTAATTCAATTCAAAACACTCATTACACCCAACATTTTAGAACTTATCTCAAAGACCACGAGGCAACACTTCTACTACGGGTATATCATACATAAATAAATAAATATGAAATTGCATTGTACGGTTTTATGAATGAATCCTTGATACTCGCATCAATCCTCCTATGGGGGTCTTTCTCCTATAATCGGTGCAAAGATATGGTCATCAATATTCAATCCATGCATCTAAAGATCTCTTATTTGACTTCACACATCATTATAAGCACAAGACATTGAACAATAGCGATTAAATCATTTTGCCAACAAAAGGCAAAAAAATAGGAGCTTCGAATTTGATAAAACCAAAGTAAGATTAAACAAATGCTTTTTGGCCAATTCTAAGCCATATTAATACATTTTGGGCTCGGCGAGGTATATATCACATTAGGGATATCGTGATTGAAACAAATACTTGTATACTTCCTTGCTTAGGTGTCCTCGTATGAAATCTAACACCATTCCACTTGCTAGTTAATGTGCACATAGGATATTTTGTAAGAAAGTAGAAGAACAATTTCTTAATATTAAATTAAGAAAATAAATAAAGTGCACATGGTCTTAGTTCATTAAATATTTTATTTTAATTATGTTTTAATGAGAGTTCATTAAATAGCCGGTCATTGGATATTGCACCCCTTTAATTCTATAAAAGGAGGTCGCATTTCCTTTAATGGGCATGTTGATGAATTATTCGAATTTACTCCATGCTTGGAGAAAATGGGATGTATGCCCTATGATTGTTGATTGCTCTCTCCTCCATTGTTGAAGTTCACATTTGCAATTCTAATTGAAGCTGGTTTGGAATCTATTTGTGCAAATTCAAGTGTGATCTATGCTCTTTGCATTTTCCTTGTGCCAATCGTGGGTGATCATTGCTAATTCATAAGCTGGCTGTAGTAGAACTTGTTTTGATGAGGTATTTTATTAAATGATCCACTTGAACCCTAGCAAATACATGCTATTTACTTTGGCGACTAGTTTTGAAGGTAAATTTGTGTGTAAAGGTCATATATTTGCAGCGAATTCATCTTAGATAAATATTCTCCTTTGTTGGCTGATATATTCCATGCCTGGCGAGTTGTAGATTGCATGATATTATGGTGTTTTGTAGCTCTCTTGTTGCAGCGATCTGTGTGAGGGAGTTTAGATGTAATTTTAAGTGCTCCTTAACAACAAATTCCATGCTTGATTGAATGGTAATCAGTGTTTATTGCAGCGATCTGTATTTGGGTGGATCTCATGAATTTTATTGCAGCGATTTTGTGTATGAAGCTTGGTTATGATCACCAATAAACTACTTTGCCTAGAGGTTTTGGAGGGTCTTAATCACTAATTGTTGCACATTGAGTCCCTTTCTATGACAGCGAATCTTTATGCATGCTTGTTTGATGCCACACTAACTGTTTGAAGTCGAAATGTTGAATTTTTGTTGAAGTTATGATATTCTGAAGATTGCTGCTAATTCGCCATCATAAATATATTTTTTAAAAGATATTCCAAGTGATCTTTAAGTGGATTTCTGAGTATATTTGTCACTGCTGGAAGTTATCTATTTGTACTCAAATTATTTGACTTAGTTGAGGCCATTAAACCCTTCCTTGGGTTTATTGAGTCATTAATGCCATTAAATCCTGCGGTTCTAAGGGGTTTTGAGCAAATATATCCTTGTAATCAGGCCTGATTAGATCCATATCTTGGTTGAGTTCAAGGCACCTTGCCTGATCCAATCGTAAGTTGGAGCTATTTCAAGGTTGGATACTCCATTTAATCAATGGAAAGGTCTTCTAAGTTTTCATACATTTTATTTCATTACAAAAGATGGTGTATTGAGCAACTTATGAATTTTCTAAGTTTTGGGATTTCCTAGAATTTCCAATTTAATGTCCTAAAATTATTTATCCCAAAAGGGACATTACAGTGGTATCAGAGCATGTTCTTCTGCACCTGTGAGGTTTGATATTGCCTATGAATCATGGATTATCTAGTGCAGGTGACATGAGAGCAAAGTTTCGGAAACTAGGAGAGAACTTAAGCACCCACCTCAGTCGAAGGATGGGTTGCTCAACATTTTGGAGGAAGCTGCAAATTGTTTGTCCATGGTAAAGAAATCGGATTATCAAGCAATGTCCTTTGTAATGAATTCTTTGATGCTCCATTTGGCTAGCCCTAGGGTTTGGAACATTCAAGATCCGGATGTGAGAATTATGGTCATTGAAATTATGAGGTTACACGGAAATCTCCAAAACCACCATACAGGCGATGACAACATCATGAAGGAAATATTTCAGTTCATGGTGGAAAGTTTTAAGGGTCTTGGTGACATCACAAGTGCTCCTTTTGCTAAGAGGGTCACTATTTTGAAATTATGGCAAACATTAGATCTTGGGTACTAATGGTAGATCTGGAGTGTTATGAACTCATTTTCCAAATGTTTGATAATTTCTTTACTACTATTCATAAGGATCATGCAGAAATTGTTGTTTCCTCAATGCAAACAATCATGTCTTCAATTTTGAATGAGGATGATATTTTGATGCCACTTCTAACGATTTTATTTTCCTATATGAGAAAGGAGGAGCAAGAAATGTCACCATGTATTGCTCATACACTAGCCCAAGAAGTATGATAGATTTGTGTAAAGAGAAGTTGAGACCCTATTTGACTAATGAAGAGCTTGCTTCGAGTGAACCATCAAATGTAGATCCACAAGATATCATGCAAGGTAAAGATTTCTTATTAGTAAAAGATGTTCACTTATTTTCAATGATTGCATATGTGATAGTGAAGTTTCGCAAGTTGATGGATTATGGTTCCTCATCTTGAAGGAAGAAGTAAAATCAGATCCACAAGAGGGTAAAGAGAGTTTAGTGGTTGAAGCCATGAATGTTTTCCGAAAGAGTCATGTTGGCATGATCGGTTTGACATGAAGGAATATCGAACTTCCTGTTCACCAAACTCAAAATTTTGATTTTTATGAAGAGGTTGATTTATGGTTGCATACCTTTCAGGTATTCCTCATGAGAAACATTAAGACATTTAAAATGAGGATTATGGGCTGCAAAATGGATCATGAAGACTCCTTGGGTCAAGGTCACTCATATGGGCACTCTAAGGTATGGGAACCAAGTGATTTTCCACCTTCTACAAAGATTATCAGTTCTGATTTTGTGATTTTTACATCTGATTTAATGAATACTGAAATTTTCAAATTGTCTATGACAAGCATAAGTGTTGAAAAAGCATGACTTGGCCTTAAGGGATCCGGAAGAAAGAAAGAAAGGCTTTTCTCTAAGTCCTAATGATGATTTGCAGATTGAGAGATTTATTATGGCAGCCACCAAGGGTAAGCACTTTGATTTGTTGTATCATCATACTTTACCTTTATCTTACTTTATTCATCATGAGTATTATGCTAACAATAAAGACAAGGTGAAGGGTGTTTTCAAGGCAGCCCCGGATCATTGGCAAGGAAGCCAACACCCCATAATTTTCAGTCCAAGAGAAAGTAAGAACAGCAAAGGGATGACTCCAAGATATGTTGCATGGAAGAAAGGTGGAAGGCTACACAATGTGCATGATGAGGCAGCCATAAAGATTGAAAATTTTCAGTTTTCCAAGTTTGTTCTAATCAATTATGATGCATGTTCAGTTGTTGCCTTTCCTTGGGATTATGGGAAACACAATTTCAGTCAAGAATTGGGCAAAGCATGGGGATCATGGACAGCAAAGGGTTCACAGCCCGGAAGATTCTTTTCCATGTTCCAAGCTTTTACATGTAGGCAAGAAAATGATCTTCTACAACAAGGTAATATTTTTGATCAGTTCTTTTTGAAAAACACAAGTATGTTACCTTGTCCATTCTATGCTAGATTCAAGAGATGTTGGGAGATGCAAGTTGACGGAAGGCAAAGGAAGATTCCCACAAATGGTAAGGGTGAAAACTTGATGAAGCACAATGGAAGTTATGATTCTATGTTGACTAATCTTGCTGCCTTCCACTCCTTTCCAGCTGTATATATGACTGATTTTCAGTTTTACATCATGAGAGTAGATGTGGGAACTTGGAAGGATAACCGGAAACATGAGTTGTCAATTTTGTTGTTTGCTATGCCTTCGATTTTCAGTTGGTTATCTCTTTGGTTTGCTGCCCAACATGCTAAGATTAATGTTTGGGGAATAGATGTTCAAATTGCTATCATGATTGAGCACATTCCAGTCTTTATGTTGCTAATTTTGGAGCATAACAGTTGCTGCCATAAAATTTTATTTGTTGTTAACCATTCTCAGCTCTTTGGTTCCTCCTACAGTTCATTATTTCACCATTCACAAGAAGAGTTCATGGCACATGGCTGTTGTATGTTGCATGACTGATTTGGGGATGGCAGCCCCTACATCTTGGAAGGAAATGTACAACAGTGAATGGGGCAGCATAGTGACATTTGGGGCAGCCCATACATGAAGGAGACTTGTGAGCCATTCACACCATGGAGACATATTGGAAAAGTGTTTTTCAACACTTGTTTTTTTAATGAGTTTGTTTCATGTGCAGGTATGAAGACACACGAAGATAAGATGTTGACTTTCAATCTCCACGAAAGTATCTTTGAGTGGGCAACATTGGAGCTTAGCAAAGCCCATCCTATTTTTGGCTCCACATTCCTATGATGAAAATACTACCATCACTTAGCACTATTATGGAGTTGATCACACTCATGCTTGGATGTCACGAATGAAGCTCACATGTGCTACAAGTTCTTCCCAAAGCTCACTTGACTGCACCAGCAAGACTTTGGAGGCACCACTTTATCTCTTCTCTTGGGTGCATGATATATGGATCTATGAGCTTGCTTATTGCTTGAGGGCAAAGCAATCTCCGAGTGGAGAGAGGACTATAATGTCCCTTTTTCGGGGCATTACTAAGGTGTCTCTTAGTAGTTAATGTGCACATAGGATAGCAATTTCTTAATATTAAATTAAGAAAATAAATAAAGTGCACATAGTCTTAGTTCATTAAATATTTTATTTTAATTATGTTTTAATGAGAGTTTATGTTTTCCCTCCAAAAGGGATAGGTCGGTCATTGGATATTGCACCCCTTAATTCTATAAAAGGAGGTCACATTTCCTTTAGTGGGTTATGTTGATGGATTATTCGAATTTACTCCATGCTTGGAGAAAATGGATGTATGCCCTATGATTGTTGATTGCTCTCTCCTCCATTATTGTAGTTCACATGTGCAATTCTAATTGAAGCTGGTTTGGAAATCTATTTGTGCAAATTCAAGTGTGATCTATGCTCCTTGCCCTAGCGAATTCCTTGTGCCAATTGTGGGTGAGAACCAATTTTCAAAACCTGGATGGTTTAAACGTCGATGGAAACGTCCGTATTAATATATTATTAATACATGTTATTTACTTTGTAGACCATAAGAAATAATTGATAAAGACTGGTTTGCAACTTCTAAAGAGTAAAACATTTGTGTGTAAAGGTCATATATTTAGCAGCGAATTCACCTTAGATAAACAACCTCGTTTGTTAGATTTTATGAAATGATATAACTCCATACATGTTATTTACTTTGGCGTTGGTCGAGAGTGTGTAAAGATCATATATGATATTATGGTATTTTGTAGCTTCTTGTTATTATGATCTATGTGAGGGAGTTTTGTATCTATAATGAAACTTGGTTGTATCCCATGTTGCACAATTAGGTGTTGTTGGCTTCAACCCATTTAGTGAAGTAATTAGTTCCAATGATTACATATATAGCCCTAGACCTTATGTATGGTGGGTGTATTGGCCCAATAAAATATATCTCCCATTGTTCAAACGGTTGTGTGACTACAACCAGGTTGAGTGGCATTTCATCCTTGTAATAACCCTTTCGGGGTTATTATTATATTTTTAATAATTTTTGAAATAAACTTGGTAAAGAAATCAAAATTACGAACAAAGAAGGAGCGGCCAGGCTGGCGGGAAATGCGCGGATGGCCTGCGCCACCGGCATTTCCGCAGCCTGCCTGCACTCCACTGCCGCTCCCGCGTAGGAAAAAACATTTTTTTTTTTTTAATTTTTTTATGTTTTTAAAGGCACACAACAATAAAAAATTATAAATTCTTCTAATCTAAAACCTAAAAGCTACCTCTAAACAATAAAACAAAAGAACAACACACAAACAAAACATAAAGCAAACAAACTCACATTGTGGCTCTCCAAAATTGCATTGTGCTTGTCTAGGGTTTGAGGAGCTATTGCTAAGCTTGTAGGAGTGTGAGGAGCTATTGCTAAGCTTGTAGGAGTGTGGGGAGCTGCAAAGGAGGATTTGTGAAGGATTTGATTTGTGGTTTACTAAGTGAAGGTAAGTTTTTTTTTAATTTCTAGCCTTGTTCCTCTATTTTTTTTTTTATTATTTAATCTTTCACACATTACATTTTTTTGCTTATGTTCATTTTTATTTTGCTCTTTCCATTTAATTTTTTTAATTTTCATTGTTCAATCACAATGCAATTGCATGCCATTGTTTTCTTTGCTTAATTTTTTTTTAAACCTTGTAGGTATTTCTACAATGGCAACAAGTTCTGCTTCTTCTAGGCAATCTTTGGCCAAAGACTTTGACCCAAATTCACCGTTATGGAGGCACGTAACAATAGTTCAACAACTTGCAGGTGGTGGTTGTTTTGAATGGAAATGCAATGAGTGTGATGGACTATTCAAAGGCTCTTACAGTAGGGTGAAAAGCCACTTGTGTGCCATAACGGGTAATGGTATAAGAGTATGTAGGGGGAGGAATAATGTTGGGGTGCCAAAAGCAAATGTTTTGGCATATATCAAAGAGCAGGAGGATGCAGAGGCTAAAGTGGCTATGAGAGTGGGTCATCCATTGGCCAAAAGAGGAGGTTCATCTCGTTCAGCAAGGCCTCCAGTTGCTCCATCACCTAGTGGATCCCCAATTGTGGCCATGCCACATCCATTTGTGGCTCCTATCTCCACAGATGAGGATGTTTCCCTTGCACGAAAGAAAAGTAAGACAAAAGGGCCATTGGAAAAGGCCTTTAAGAATGAGAACAGGGAGATTGCAGATGAATGCATTGCAAGGTGTGTATATGCTAATGGTCTTTCTTTTAATGTTGTGAGATCACCTTATTGGCATGAGATGGTGAAAGCCATCAATGAGGCACCAAAAGGGTATAAACCACCAGGATATGAGAAGATCCGCACCACCCTTTTGGATAGACAAAAAAATATGTGGAAACCTCCTTGCAACCAATTAGGGACTCATGGACCAAAACTGGTGTGTCCATTGTTTCTGATGGATGGAAAGATGCAAGAAACCGCCCTTTAATCAATGTGATTGCAGTATGCCCTAAGGGGGCAATGTTTTTGAAAGCGGTTGATTGTGAGGGGCAAGTGAAGGATGCCCAATTCATAGCCAACATTCTCTTTGAGTCCATTGAGGCAGTGGGGCCTGAAAATGTTGTCCAAGTGATAACGGACAACGCCAAAAATTGCAAAGCTGCGGGGATGCTAGTTGAGGCACGGTATGGGCATATTTTTTGGACACCTTGTCTTGTGCATTCATTGAATTTAATGCTAAAGAAAATGGCAAACAAAATAGAGTGGATCCAACAAGTGTATGCGGAAGCTGAAGAAATCCAAATGTTTGTCACCAACCACCACATGTCACAGGGCATTTTTAGATCATTCTCGCAGTTGGAGCTACTGAAGGTAAGGACAAGCTTTATTTCTTTCTTTCTTTTTAATTTAAAATTTAATATAAGTTTTTTAGTATTCTTTTAGCTTTCAATTTTATAATTTAAATTTTATTTTTAATTTTTGTTCCTCGTTCTTATTAGGTTGCTGAGACTCGGTTTGCATCACACACAATCGTCTTGAGACGACTAGTGAAGGTGCGAGAGGCACTCATGAGGATGGTAACATCCAATCTTTGGTCTGTATGGAGGCAATCAAACACTCAAGGGGCTCAAAAAGTGAAGAACTTGATCTTAGAGGACTCTTGGTGGGATAGAGTGGGTTATCTGTTGAGTTTTACGGAGCCCATTATGAGCATGATCCGGTTTACTGACACGGATCAACCATGTCTAGGAGAGATATATGACGGCATCGACTCAATGATTGAGAAGATAAAAGCCGTCATAAATGCAAAAGAACAAGATCCCGAGGAAATATTTTTCAAACAAGTGAAGTCAATCCTCATTGAGCGGTGGAACAAAATGACCACCCCATTACATCTACTAGCTTTTGCATTGACTCCTAGATTTTATAGCACAAAGATCCTTTCCTTGCCAGGAGGGTAGCACCATACAGGGATGCGGAAGTCAGTGAGGGATATATGGCGGCATTGGCTAGGCTCTTCCCTGATCCTGAGGCCCAAGACCAGGTTATGGTAGAGTTTGGCAATTTCATAGCAAAACGGGTCATAGCCTTCTCGCTCTTCGAGCAAATACAAGATGGATGCACATATGTGGTGGTACCTCCATGGTACTTCATCGGCTTACTTGCAACCTCTTGCAATCAAGGTCTTGGCACAGGTAAGTTTTTAATTTTTTTATTCTCTTTTCTTTTAGTTTTTTAAAATTTAAGTTTGAGTGTTTAAATCTGAAGTTGAACTTTGCATTGACTTTGAAGTTTGGGTTGCCTTAATAGGTTGCAAGTTCATCTTCCTCTGAGCGCAACTGGAGTACGTATAATTTCATCCACTCACAGAAGCGCAACAGATTGGGGGCTAAAAGGGCTGAAGATTTGGTATACATACATTCCAACTTGCGCCTTTTATCCCACAAGCAGCCAGAGTACAAGGAAGGGTCAACAAAACATTGGGACATTGATCCAGAGATAGTTGACTTGGATGCTTCCATTTCCCACCATGGAGCATATGATGATGAGACGAGTTCTGTGGCACCACGAGACCTACATGCACAAGGGGGTGCAACTGGCAGTGGCCCTAGTGCGAGTGGTTCGAGCCCATGTGGTTCTAATGAACCACATAATGATGATGATGTAGCTGGTTTTGATCCTCTTGATGAAGAGGAATATGATGAATATTGACAATGAAAGATAGTTTGAGCTTTGAATATTGATCTATGATTGAATTTAATATATCATGAGATTCATGACATTCACATTGTGTTTGATTTAAGTATTTTAAATTTTAATTTAACTTTTAAGCTTTTAAGTTTCTAAGTTTTATCGGTATCCTAGCTTGTTTGTTGTGGTTATTCACTTATTTAGCTTATAACTTGTCTTTTATCTTGTCTTTCATATGCATAATATGTGGTTAATAATTAAATTCCTATTTAGAAGGCTGAAATTTATATATTTTTTAATTTTTATATAGTTTTTGTACTGCCGTATCCTACGCCGTATCCGGGTCAAAAAAATTTGCCGTTGTCCCGGTTGGCAAGAAATGAGAGTTTCTTCTCAAATTCAAGTTACAAATGATAAGTCATCCTCCCAAATGAATCCTACACCCCCTATTTATAACAATTTCATGCTTGGCGCAAAGACCAAAAGTCACGACTTTTCATATTACTATGACTTTTCTTCTTCCTTATGGCTTTTCATGCTAATTTCTTCACTTAGGCCAACCCATACTTATAATTATATTTATTTTATAAAATATTATACAATAGTTAAATATTAAATCGCAGCCTTCTTTTTTTTATTTTCCTCTTCTAGGCCATGAATTAGGACTGTCCGAGAATGCCCATTGTCTTTAGTCTTTAGAGAAAAGGGGACATTACAGTCCTCCCTCCCCAAGATTGCTTTCACTCAAGCAATCGCAAACACCTGGGTCCCATGTGATCCTTGTTGTCTTCTTCTTGTGTATCCCTACAAGGAGAAAATTCCTTCGAAAAAACATGAGTATTTAATAACACTCCTTGAAATCCTATCATTATCTTTTTGCCTGTGGAGTCTTCACAATCTTCAAGCATTTGATGGCTCCCTTGTTCGAGTTTGTAATCAAGCATTTTCTTTTTGTGGATCCGTAAAGTAATGGTGGTCCTCTCCAACCCAATCAGGCAAACCATAATAACATTCATATGTCGTAAATCCATCAATCAAATAATGAAGATCTCAACTTCTTTTATCATATTGTGCTCGCATATGTTACCTTGAAGCATAACATCTCTCTCCTCTCGAACTTTTCCAAATACAGCTGACAATGCATCATAATTGATTAGCAAACCCAATTCATACCTTATCCTTTCTTGATCCCAACTCCTCCATAGTGTTGTAGGGACTGGAAATGATCTTCTTTCATATGCCGAGGATGCTATAAACTGAAAATTATTATGCCTTTTGACTGAACCTTCTTGTGAGCTAATCCACATGTGGCTATGCAGGTTGGTGAATGAGAATGGCTTCCAAGGGACTAAGGCTTCATCCTTAATAGTAGTAATCTGAAAATAACTCATATGCACCGCTGAAAATAAAATGTTTTGGAAAGTATTCATGCCATGTCTCTTAACTCTTCCCATACCTTTTCTTGAAGTCCATAAGTTTGTGGTCATGCATACATCCTCCTCTGAAAGCACATTAACCAAACACCACAACTGCTGCTCAAAATCTGAAAATAAATTACTTACCATGCAAGGGATGGTCCATGTGTTCCATCCTTCCTTTAAAATTCCCATAGGGATGAAAGTTGGCACATATGGAGCATCGTGTGCAAAATGGCACCCCAAATTATTCCCTTTTCTTGGGCTGCTCCCAACATCTACAAACTCAGAAATTCTGAGTTTTGTAACAGCATTATTTTCTTCATTCAAAGCCTCATTTCCTTCTATGCCAGGTGAGTGATGACTTTGGGTGATCATGAAATTCATGCTTCCTTCATGTTCTTTAAACGATTCATGGTGAAGGTGTGAAAGATCCCCAATAGATCTTTTTGCCCAAAATGAATTATTCTCACTTTATAACATATTAAATATTTAATGTTTTCCCTATGCAAACATTTAATATTTTCCATATTAAATGTTTTTCAAGACAACATTTCCCTCCTAGAGCAAGTCGCATTTCTCTAGGGGAATACATAAATTAATTATGTTTTTTTTTCCTAGGCTTCATTACTCCCCTTTGGCCCAAGTCGCCATTATCCTTTCTAGGAGGAATAAAATATAATAAATCCCTTTACAATGACTTTTGCCCCTTAAGGCAAATCGTATTTTCCATAGGGATTACAATTTATTTTTATTAAGTTAAATAAATTAATATAAGTGCTTTAATAATTTTATTTTATTTTTTTATAGCACTCTATAATAATTTATTATAACTTAAGTCACCCTTATATTTTTCCTTTGGCTCGGGTTGACAAAATAGGAAAAAGGTCTTCGATTGGAAAGGGGACATTACAAGGTGAATGTTGTTCCTCAAATCTGATTTGTCCCTTATTTCTTCAACATGTATACATTTGTTACCAATGTCCTTCTCATTGTGCAAGATGCTTTGATTCCATTCTTTCTTTCCAAAAGCATATATATCAGCTAATTTATAGGAAATATGGAATAAGAAAATTGCTACCTTTCCCAATAAGCCATTGGTCTTGCCATGAAGATAACAACTCATCTTTTCATCCCTATTCCATATGCATATCTCCTCTTTTCCTTTGATCTTCCTGGAATTATTTGTGCTTTCCTTTGCTCCCACATATATAATACTGATTTTGAAATGAGACCTCTTACCAGAATTTATGGCAGCATCAATGTAGAAACAATCATCCATACCTTTGTTTTTGCAAGAGACATTTCCTATTCTTGAAGCATGTTGGTCACAAGGCAGCAGTAGATGAGAAAGTGATGAGGCATAATTCCCCTTCTCCTTGCTTGATGATTGCTTACATTCTTGTGCTTTAGTGGGGCTGTGATTAGTTGGTGCCTTTGGCTGCCCATTTTGTGTGTTCGGGTGCTCACGAATTTCAGACCTTGGCTGCCCTATATTGCCTCCTTTGGACAGCGGATGAATAGCTTCAACCATCAAGCTCTCTTCGTAATTTAGGAGCTCCAATTTTGCTCCCTTAGATTTTTTCTTCGTTGTTTTCCTTTCATCATTATGGATGCCACCATTGGATGTTAACAATTCATTAACAAATATCAAGGAACTCATACCTTGCATGGAGATCTTTGCTGTCCATGATAAAAGAGGGATTCTTCTTTGGCATTGTTCGGAAACCTTCACACCTTGAATGAATCCACAAAAAATCTGAAATAATGTGTGATACTGCTGTTCCAAACCAGCAGCATTAAAGCTTGTAATGACAAGCTCGAACACCATAAATTCACCCTTATGCCCGGATCAAATAAATAGTGCTCATTCCATATGTGCTCTTCCGCCTCAAGCTTGCATGATTGGTATGGTTCAGCCTTTTCATCATATTCTTTATGAGGAGTTTTCTTCTTTTTCCATATCCCCATAGGACTAACACAACTCCAAGGAAATCTTTCTGACATAACCATATCGAAAGGATGATCAACCAATCTAAGAGCAGAGTACATACCATGATTCCTCTTAGCTCTTTGTGATTGCATACTGGGAAGCAACATATCTGAGATGATCCTCGGACCTTGTTCACATACCTCTGGAGTGACTTGGAGACTCATTTCCAAGTTCACTTCTTCGTCTTCATTGTCCATTATGATTAACGGACCAGCGGGCTGTTCTTTATCATCCCCATCTTGAGTTTTATCCGCTCCCAATATTATAGCTTCTTGTTTACCATCCATGTTCTCCTCAATTTTATCAAATGCAACATTATCATGATTAATGTGACATTGATTAATACTTACTTTTGGAGAATTGACGGAGGTAGGGGCTGAGTCATTCTTCTTGGCTCGTTCTTCTTCTCTTTCCTCCGTTATTGCTTCTTGTTCATAACTTTTAAATTTATCATTTGCATAGAGATCTAAGCAATGATCAATGTTGATCATTCGAACAATGGTGGTGGGGCTGCTGTATTCTTTTCTTTAGCTCGTTCCTTGAATGGTCCTCCATCATTATCGCTGATGTTATTTGCCTTTTGTGGGAGGTCTTTATGGCCATTTATTTCCTCTTCAAGCACATGCTCACCTAGAATACTGAATTCCCATCTTATGAAATCTGGAAATGGCATGGCATTACGGATGTCTACTGGTAGAGTTTGGTACTTTTTGAAGAGTTCTTCCACTTCTGTGAAAGTCTCTTGTCCCGCCATGATGTCATCAACTGAATATCTTCCAGGCCTTAGAGGAAAATGCTCTGATACCACTGTAATAACCCTTTCGGGGTTATTATTATATTTTAATAATTTCTGGAATAAACTTCCAGCAGACTGAAAATTACGAACAGCGAAGAATTATCACCAAATCTTTATGCCAAATCAACTGAAAATGATCTCCAAATATTATTAAATCAATTTCCAACGATTTGAATTGATTTTTGACCCAAATCAACTTGATATGGGTAAAATATGCAAATCTGGAAATTAATGGTGGACTGTCAAATCACAGCACTTTAATTAAATTCGATTTGGCCTTAAATTGGTATGGAAATGTGTGCAAAATGAAGATTATGCTTTGTTAGACCCAAGCGACCAGATTTGGGTGAAATAACTCAACTTATTTACTTAAAACAATTAATTATAAGCACATAAGCAAGTGGCATTTACTGAAATATGCACCATGTAAATCAGATTTCATAAAATAATCCTCAACTTGATATTATTTAATAAAATACAAATTGTTTAAAGTCAAATGAGAGGTTTTCGTCCCTCAAAAGACCTCAAATGGGGTTTACGTCCCAGTTGGCAAGAAATGAGAGTTTCTTCTCAAATTCTGGAAATTACAAATGATAAGTCATCCTCCCAAATGAATCCTACACCCCCTATTTATAACAATTTCATGCTTGGCGCCAAAGACCTAAAGTCATGACTTTTCATATTCCTATGACTTTTCTTCTTCCTTATGGCTTTTCATGCTAATTTCTCCACCTAGGCCAACCCATACTTATAATTATATTTATTTTATAAAATGTTATACAATAGTTAAATATTAAATCGCAGCCTTCTTTTTTTTATTTTCCTCTTCTAGGCCATGAATTAGGACTGTCCGAGAATGCCCATTGTCTTTAGTCTTTAGAGAAAATTCATAAGGGTGCACAAGTTTGGGACATACAGTATTATATAAAATTCATAATACCCTCAGTAGATGCTGCCCCTGTTTGACTCCAATAGTGCTCCCGATGAAATCGGACAAGCTGCGCAGAAGTGCGAAGACAGCCCAGACCTCCTCATATAAGCGCATAATGGTTGTAAGAAGAGTTTCAGAAATACCTATATCTCTGAGCCTGCAGAAGAGTGCTTCCCATGGTACTGAATCAAAAGCTTTCCGCAAATCCACAAAACAACAGAAGACTTTGGAGGAGCGGTGACAAGCCTCCTCCATAATAGCCCAAAGAGTGAGGATGTGATCAATGGTCTGGTAAGTCGGTCGGAAACCTGCCTGGCCCCTAGCTCTGCAATGGTACTGATCAAGGAACTTGGAAAGCTGCATATGAATAACTGTGGCATAGAGCTTGGAGAACATGTGGCGAACCTTGATAGTCCTCGTAGATGTTCGGGTCGAAGTAGATCCCGAGTTGTGGATGGGGTGGATAATGTGGTGGGACCAAGACTCTGGAAAACCTATATCGACCACATGATTGAAGAGGTCCACAAGGTAACTGAGGAGCGTCTCCCGCCCCTGTTTGAAAAGTTCAGCTTGGAAACCTTCCTCATGCCCTACTTTGCTGCAATTCATAGCTACAATGGCATTCCTCACGTTGGTGTGCATGAAAATATGGTAATATGAGGGTGGGGAAACAACCCGGATTCGAGGCTGGCCACAAATCTCATAAAGAGTGGAGATGTGAGTAAACATGGAGTTGGGATCTAAGCCCAAGGGTAAAGGTGAATGATGAGGAAGAACGGTGCACCAGAAATGTTTGGGGGTGTGGATAAGGGACAAACGAAGCTCCCGACGTCTATGAGAGATAAAGGTGTGTTTCTTATGACGAAGGAGACAACAATAGGTTGACTTTAGGGAAGGGAAGGAGGGGAGGGCATGCATGAAGGAAAAACGGAGTTTCCAATGAAAACCTTTGCATTCCTCGTCATACCATTTGTTCATAGGGCAGGTACCACGATGCAGGGTGGAAGGGGTGACGTGGGGAAAGGAGCTCGTGGCCGCCTCACGGATAACACGGGAGAGGGTACTAAACATCTAGTTCGAGGTAAGAGAGGTAAAGTGGGGAATGGGGGAGAAGCTGAAGAAGATGAAAGGAGAAAGTGTCGGGATCCCCTTCGGCAAATTTCCAAATGGTATGTGAAGGACCAAGGGAGGGGGTGAGGTCATGGGGGTAACCTGAAGGGAAAAGGAGAGGGTCGCATGATCAACAAGAGGGATGGGGGAAACACATAAGTGGTGGATGTAGGGAATCAAGTCGGGAGTAGCCATGACATAATCAACCACACTGGCCCCACCACAATAAGGTCTGCAGGTAAAATATCGAGATTCGGGAAACGAGGAATGCCATTCGAATCGCGGGCATGAGATTCCCCCAACTAGAGGAGATGTCGACCATAAGATGTCAGGGGCCCCGTAGTGTCCTCTGAATCTCGCTGGAAGCCAACCAAATGCGATCCACCTCTCGAAGTGTAAAGCACATCATCGGTCCATGTCGTGCCTCAAACACGAAGATTTTTGGTATGTGCACTGAAGTCCCCCAAAATGATGATCTCTCCAAACCCAAAGTACTGGGAGATACCAGCATAAAGGTCAAAGAAGGGGACTCCGTCTGGGCCACTATGGATAGCAAATGAGGAAGCTGGAGGGAAACAGTTGGCTGCGATGAAGATGTCCCTGAGGTGGGAGGAAGTACATTTGTTCCAAATCCATAGAAAACGGGTAAACTCATCCTCAGCAACAACACAAACCTTGCTCCGAAGAGTGTCCCTAACCAAACAAGCCACCCCACCAGACCCTCTAACATCTCCAAAACTTTGAGTCTCTTGTTTGCAAATAGAAAGCCAGTAATAACCACCGATATTCGGAAGAGGGCGAACCAAGCTCGCATGTGTCTCCGTGACAAAGAAGGTCAGAGAATCCTAAAGCATCATGCAAGATGCCTAGAGAAGAATAGTAGGACCTGTTTCCATTACAACATGAGATGGAGATGCCCATCTTTCGAGCCCTCTCTCGCTGCACCCGTTATCCGGAATCGGATCCAAGAGCCCAACCAGGGGGAAGGAATCTGAACCACCGGCAGAGGTTACGAATCACTTGCCCATTTCCTTGTTTTTCTGGCTGCCATGATAATTTCCCGAGATTTTTTAAGTTCAACGACTTACTCTCTAGTAAGATCTTCATCGAGGAAGACCTTATTGGGTAGAGAAAATAGTTTTCGTTTGGCTCTAAGAGCCTTAATCCGGTCATCAGCTGATTTGAAGCGGAGAAAAAGAGTAGATTCCAATCTGAACCAAGCTCTATCCACTGCACCTCAGGAAGCCCTAAGTTTCCTGTGAGAAAATCCGAAGCGATGGCGAAGTGCTCAAGAGAAAGGAGTGGGCAGTCCTCTAACTTTAAGATTCAGCTCTCTAGCACGCCTAACTCTTTCTTCCACCAATTTGGCCTGAACCACTTCTTCTATTGTTGTTAAGGGATGATTTTTATCCTTATCCTTCGCCACTTTTCCAACACATCAACAATAAAAACTCACAAGAAACACCTCTCATTGTTGTGAAATCATTGTGTAACCTTGGACAAAGACTCCAAGTTTTTTATCAACAACGGAATCAATTCCATAATTCCTCTTACATTTTTTCATGGTAACTTACACACAATAGACTTTAAAATATGCCCCTGCATGAGAAACCACCAAGATACCATTTTGGAAGTCGAATCACTCTTATCTCATACGATTCCTGGCATTTCATTTTGTCACGTGATGTAACTGCCCCTGCATACTCCGGGAATTGTGGACTGCCCTTGTGCATATTGATGGTTGTCAGAACCACCATGGTAGTTACGAAATTGTCATGGCATTTGCAAAACCGTCGGGTGGTTGTCAACCGCCACTCTATGTTTAGGGGAAGGTTTGTAACCAAAAATCTCCTCAATCTTCCAAAGGCCATAACTTTTGCATACAAACGCGAAATTAGGTGTCATTTTTTCTAAAAGTGTATTTTTCATAGAGGAATCCAAATACGTCATCCAAACATAAAGGTTTTGTTGTGATTTTACAAAAATGTCTTTTATAAGTGTTTACAATACAAATTACATGAACTGGGCATATCTCAAATCCAATTTTAAATCTGGTTTGTAAGAGGTTTAAGCCCAATTATGACTGCAATTTTTACTTGGTTTACCAATATCCCATCTTTACAAACAACGTGTCCATGAAAAACTCCAAAGGGGTAGTTTAACAACATTTCTTTAAATTCAATGTAATGCGCAAATCTCTACAACATTCTAACATGAGACGTGCCTTAGAAATGTGCTCTTTGACAAAGAAAATACTGCCCAATCATCAAGGTATACTTCAAGAAAATCATGTATGAAGTATTCAAACTAAATGACCATGACTCGAGAAAAGAATGCGGGTGCATTCTTTAGTCCAAAGGGCATTCCCGATATGCAAAGCTTTCCCCACTCCGTTGCTGTTAGTCTTCGATTGATCTTGCATAATTGGAATTTCGTGGTAGCCACCGAATTCATCTGTGAATGAGTAAACTTCACGCCCGCTACCACCTCCAAGATTTCATCTATGCAAGGGGTTGGAAATAGGTCTTTTCCAAATGCATCATTAAGATCTCTGTAATAACCACAAATTCTTATCTCCCATGTTTTCTTTGGTTGAGTGACTACTAGACTCACCCAATTTGATTTTTATATGGGATAGATTAATCGTACTTCTACCATGTGGTCCATTAAGCCTTAAACTTTGCTTTCATATTAAGATTCAATCACGTAAGGATTCTTCTTGACAGGATTTGCACCTTTAGCTCAATGCACATCTCTCTGCTAGTGATGGGTATACTACTTTAATTTAGAAGAGAATACATCCTCATAATCTCACAATAATTGCTGGATTTCAAACATTTATTTTTTTGTCCAACAACCTCCAATAGTAGTTAACTTGATTGTTCTGATGGATTCTGATGGATCAATATCTTGTAAACTCTTTCTTACTAGTTCTTCATACATTCTCGCCCTGCCTTTATTCCTTGTATCTTCCACTATTCTTGAGCCTTATTTTTCTTCTATGTTTAGATTATGCAGGATGCTCTTCTTCTTCATTGTGCGATTCTTTATCGGAAAATGTCCAATGCGTTTTGGTTAAAACATTTCGAAAGTTACATGTCTTCCTTAAGAACTAGCTCATCCCCTTCTTTATTATCCCCTACGCTATAACATACATCCACTTTCTAATGCATATCCTTTTTAAATGTTTCACTCTGCCTTGAGGGTTGTAATCCCCTTGATTTATTTCTTCTAAATCTTGGAATTCAGCTCCTCCTAAATTTATAGTCCCACAAACATAGGAATATTTTAATCTTTTGTAGTGTCGTATAAGGATTGTTCTCTTGAAATGTAAAGATTTGAATAAAATCTTCATGCACCTATCTTCAGTGTGTGTTTCTCTTCTCCTCTCTTCTTTGGAAGTACCATGCTTTTGGTAATGGGGTGTTTATGGGGAGATGTGAACCCACCAAATTAGCTCAATTTAATGTAATTTCCAAGCATCAATACATCCTTGAATGTGAATTTTGAACATTGATTTAAGTAATACCTAGGTCAATATTTGGTTAATCTTGATGGTAAGACAAATTTTCCACGCAACATGCCTATTGTGTAACACTCGATTTTGTAAGTTATCTTGGTGAATATTTTCATACTATTATAGCTGCTGAAATGAAGGCAAACATGTTAAGATATGTTCGATCTTAAGAGAATGTGTTCTAACTTGGATTCTTGCATCTTTGTGATTTATTGCATAGGACGAGAAGTTATTGTACTTGTGTGTTTCTTGATGTGACGACAAATTGTCGTATACTTGCTAAACTCTCTTTGCTGATTGGCGACAACACCTTGAATCAATTTCATTGATCCAAAGTATCTTGTGGTCTTCTTGTGATTTACGTGTCGATTTACTCTTGAATCGAACCGGAGGTTGATATGAATGTGCGATCCCGATTGCGGTATGAACATCGACACGTAAATGCCAGCGACAAAAGGTTCGATCCTTGAGCGGGTGGCCTTGGCATGTGATCGAAGGGCGGGCGTCACCGCGGCATTATTATGAGAGTCGGTTGAGAGATTGGGTTAGAGGTTGATTAATGTTAGTGGTTAGTAGGAATTAAATCCTAAGCTAATCCTAAGTTATATCATGTATCCTAAACTACTATCCTAAATGGATTTTTAAATTACAAAAAAGGGAAATAAACCTAAGTCCTAATAACCTAAAACTAAACTATGACCTAGGTTGAATACTAATATACATCCTAAACTAATCCTAACCTAAAGGGGACGCGCTTTTGGAGGGAGAGGATAAGGATGAAGGGTATTGATGGCATTTAATGGGGTCCATCGTGGACAGCGCCATTTAGCGGGAGACGAGTAAGTGGCGGAGGTAACTGTTTTTGGAGATGGAGCCAAATTTGGTTTTTGCATGTGAAATTTGAAATTTAGAGTTCGCCACTCAAGTTGGCGGTGGCGTGGAAAGTTGGGAAAAGGCGAGCCTTTAATGCATTAAATTCTCTTGGTCCTCGCGACCAGCTCGCCTGGAAAGTGTATGAGGAATTTGATTTTTTCATTGTGTCGATTCGGACTTTGCAAAGTTGCTTTCTGCATTTGGTTTTTTTGAGTCAGTTCGGTCGAACCAATTCTTTGGATTATCAACTTTGTTCTTTGGGGAAAATTGAAGGTTGTTCTTGAGCACGAAGAGGAAAGGATTGTTGGGAGGTTCTTCTTTGTCATAGTGGAAGTAAAAATCTCAAAAGCGTGCTTGAGTTTTCTTGAGTTTTGGAAAAGAAATTTCAGGCATGTTAAGCCCTTCTCTTTAAAAACACTTGCTTTATTTAAGCGTCTCATTAAAACAACCCTGCTCTTGGGTTTTGGGTTTATTCGATTTTGCTGTCATTGTTTGGAATGAAATAGATAAAATTGTTTTCTTGCTGTTGTGATTGATCTGTCCTTGCATTTTTAATTTGAGTGGAAACACCTCCATGCTGTACTGGTTTGTTTGACAGTAATGGGAAACTCGTCATGTGTGTTATGGAACTGTGCATGTTGTATGAGTTTGTTATCATTATTGGATCAATCGTTCCGTTGCTAATACGAACTGGAATGATAGAAGCAGTAGTTGTTTGAAGTTGTTTCTTATTGAAATTTTTAAGGAAATAGATCCTTTTCCTTCTGCTGTTTTGGTTTTTGATGGAAATGGCATTTGGGTTTTCCGTGAGCATATGAACTCGATTCAAAGGAAGTAATAGTAATATTTTAATTGCTGTTCCTTTTTCTTGCATAAGAACTGAACGAATACGTTTTGGGGTATTCGTGAAAGTAGGAGAAGGCAGCTGTTCTTTCTTCTGAACTTATTAATGAATGGTGTTTCTCCTTGCTGTGAGGATAGGATGATTTTGTTGTGTTTTAATTGATGCTATTCGGTCTCCCTGTTTGGACTGTGGACACGTTTACAAACTTGGCTTTGTATTTTTTGTGCAATGAATGAATTATGTTGTCTTCTTGCTGTGATGGAAAGTCGATTTTATAGAGTTTTATGGATGCGGTTGATCTTCTAACTCAGACTGTCATCGTGGAAACGCACTTGACTTTGGATTGCTGTGCAAAGGAAGAAAAACATAAAAAATTGTTTTGCTGTTTGGGTCTGTCTTGACTGTACCAAGCTTTGCATTTAACACCCTATGCGGGTTTGCCTTGAATGAAGTATTGATAACTGATTATTGCATTCTAAAGTTCGCATATCATTATGAACTGAAAAAAAAAAAAAAAAAAAAGGATTTCGGGTAGAAATGGTTGTTTTCATTATTGAACAAATGTTCTACTATCGAGGTGGGTTTGAGTTCGGTGTGAAGTAAACACGACTAAGGAGTTCTTATCACTTTTGAAGAAAATGATCGTTTCTTTTACGGAATTGTTAAAGAAATGAGTTCTTCCTTACTGCTGTTTTAATTACTCAAGAAATAATAATTGAGTTTCTTGATCACTTGGATTGGCTTGGAAGTAGTGTGATATTTTGATTAATTTCCTAAGTCTTTGTGTTTTCCGTACTATCGGAAATTTTGAATGTTTCGTGTGGTCTTCTGATCTTTGCACAGTCATTTAAAAGAAATGAAACCGACCTGAACAATTCTTGTTGAGTTTGAAGAAAATGGTTGTTTTCTTATTGAAAGGTGAAAGGAATGAATTCTTCTCTTCTTGCTGTTGAATTCTGAAATAGCATTAGAGCCTTACTGTGCATTATGATTTAGTCTTGCTGTAGGTAACAGCAATGTGTAAATTGTATTTTGAACTGTATGCGATCATGGATATAGAAGGTCATGTGAATAATTGATTGCATGATTGTATAACTGTTTATTTGTTAAAAAAATACAGTGAAAGAAGTATGGAGTCTTCTAGTACAGTAAGTACATAGTATGCATCCTTATACTATTTGTTCTATGATAAATACGATGTTGTACTAACCTGTTTTTGGGTATTCATATGAGCCTGATTTAAATGAAGTATTGATAAGGACGATAAATTCTTCCTTGTTTTCATTTAAAGCTGATTATGAATGAAATTATTCTTGCTGCCGGAAAGTGAATTCCGAATGGATTTTGTAAGTTTCACTCTGAACTGTTATCTTGATTTGTGTCTCGTTTGGATTCCATTTTTAGGACAGTCATGTGGAAAGAAATAGGGATATGGATGAATGACTTGGAAAAATGATCTTTCTTCTTTCATTCGATTGGAAATCTATAATTCGTTAATAATGAATTTTGTAGTGCTTAGATAGAGAGCAACTATCTCGCATTGCTGTTAAGCTTTCTAAATCTTGCTTGATTGCGGAATCTAATTATGATGCATGAACCGAAAAGAAGGTAATGGGTTTACGTTTGATTAGTTTCAACCTTTGCATTTATTACTAATGAAAGGTGTGGAAAGGATAACGTTATGTTATATCAGCGTATGTTACTTGTATTCCTAACTTTACAAATATTGTAAATTGAGACTTATAATTGTTATGTGGAAAATGGGACAGCAGTCCTTCCGCTGATTGTGATGATATTTTGATGGTTACATTGTTAGGCTGATCTTTCTTTTGTGCATATTTCTTGATTGATGTCTTACATCGTTTCATAAAAGCGGGGTTCTTTTATTGAGACAGTTAGTTGAAAACCTCATTTTAATGATAAGTGCTTAATATGCTCGATTCATTATCTTGACCGTGCAAATCATTTTTCGGATGGAATTTGATTAGAATGAAGACAGGGCTGTTTTCCATGCTTCTTGATTGGTTGAAGATGAATTGTATTTGTTTACTTTTATTCCTCTTCGAGGATTTGTGAAAAGAAGAAGGTATATTCTTCTATCATGAGTTATAATGATGTTTTATGTAAACAATGTCCATTCAATGGATTGGCAATTGTATGGATTATGACATGAATTGATGAATACAAATGCAAGTGTGTTATCTTAATAATTATATCAGTTTGATATTGTTGACTAAATTGGAAATATAATGTTATTTCTTGATTTGGATTTATTTAATTATCCTTGGATGGATGATAAAAAGGAGCGATATCTAATCTTACCTAAATGCAACTTTTAAGTTGAAATATGCAATTAGTTCATACTTGGGTAAAGATGAAATTTTAATTGACATTAGAAGGATTAGGAAGAATATGATTCCCTAAGCGATAGGTATTCGAGGATTAGCTTGGAAGCTAAGGAATATCAATTAACTTTGAAGTAATCGAACTTCACTTTCGAACTCCATTAATGACCTCATATGTTAAATTCGAATAAAGAATATGGGATAAGCATACCCATAACTAATGGACCTTAACTATGTAATGTTAAGGAAAATAAATGAATACATTTCTTAGGAATTAGACCTCATTTAAATGACGTCTAATAAGCTAGGATTCTGAATTTAGTTACAGTTGGGAAAATCTTGGTTAAGTTTAATAGGTTAAACTTATTACGTCCGTCGGTAATGGGCTGCTTAATCCAATGATTAAGAAGGGAACCAAGTAGAGAAATGCAGCCCTTCGGCCTGAAAGAGAAGATGCATGTGCCTAAAGGACGGATTTAGTCTCTCTTGCTATATCTGTTTCTGTAACTAGGAACGAGGATAAAGGGATCAGCATGGTTCTTGAAAGTTGATTCTTAATTATTAAGATCATATCCAAATCACTTGAGCAGGATGTGTACTCTCGATGGGAGGATTCCGTAGGACATTGACATACGCCAGGTATAGCGAGGTGTCTTCATGAAGACGGGGTCTTCATGACGACACAATGTTGAGGTGACACATTGCTGATGCCCTCCCGAATTAAAACATCAAGAATACATAGGTTTGAATGTGAAGTTCTTGGCGAGGGATAGGAGTGTGATCGGGTATACGGAGTGACTCCAAGATACTAAAGATAACTAGACACACGAAGTCGTGGGAAACGACACCGTATGTCTGCGTATCTTTAGTTACAGGAGTGCCTTCCTATATTCGTTCATATTACTAGTTGGAAATTGGAAGTTTAAATCGACCTTAAGCGAGAGGACTAGTAGGAACCGGGGAAAGACCATTCTAGATAACTGGTGAAGTGAAGTGAAGGACGTATTCCATTGATGTGTATCACATCCACGAATATGATCATGCAAAGCATGTGAAAATCTTTGGCCAAAGTATCGCAATGATGCTGGTTGCATTGTCCTTATCACTTAATTTAAGATGCGGGATGTCGATGAATATCGATATGATACTCGGATAGGCTTCTTAAATGGATCACTTCGTAGGAAGCGGTTAAGAGAGCTAGTATATATAATATACTATGCATAAACGAACATGAAGGATCGGTTGCGAGTCATGAAATGAAGGATCGTTGAAACTCCGAGCCATGAAAATGGAAGATCGGCGAGTTCCTCGAGTCATTTACAGAGCATATAGAATCATTGTATAGGATTGAATGGCATTGAATGTGTGTTCCATATTGTAAATATGCGAACGCAGGGGAACATTAGTTTTAAAAAGAAATTGTGTGATCAAACTGTGTTGTTTGGGCGAAAACAATAGTTAAAACTTGAACGTGTGTTTGAATTTTATAATTCATAACAGAGACGTTATCAAAAAAAAAAAAAAATTCCCTTGTTACGGTATTTTAAAATGGGATGTTACATCTTGCTTCACTCATGAAATATTCTTCCTTCTATATACTACCCACCATGTAGTTGTTATTCCTTTCAGTGCGTAATCCAGTGTGCTTATCCTCATATCTTCTTGTGGCACATGTTCCTAAAATTTGACCAAAAACACATCCAAATAGGAAGTCCTAAAGGATTGTGGAGTCTTATTTTATCTACTTGATCCATTCTCATAGGTCTGATCTTGTTCTCTCTGCGCATCCAGTGATTCGCATTTGCATCTGAGTCTCCATGGATTGAGGGTGTTGCTTCCCATGGAATGTGACTTTCTCCATTTGTCTCTGTATAGTCTAATTCATTTTGCGCAAATGCATATAACTACCCTATCTCAAATTTGGTATGAGATCTAATATAATGCAAATATTCTTCAACAAATGGATTTTTAAAATGCACACTAATAGGAATCTCCCAATTTCTATAGTCTTGATACATTTTCCTTCATTGATTGTAGAGCTTCTAATCTTTCCTAATGTTCCACCTTAAACCAGCTTCTTGTATCATGCACATAGGGGACATGTGCTCTTTAGGGATGGTATATGGCTTATGCTCGAGTCTTATTCATCGGGATGACAATGATAGAATCCTCCAGGTGTGCTTGATCTAATTTTTATTGTATCATGGTCATGTTCTCATCACATGCCCATTTCTTTCTAATTAAGACAGGATAGTGTCTCATTGGTCTTCATGTCAATAACCTCAAAATATCCCTTCAAACTTAGGTTCCCAACTTGAATTTTGACATCTTCTAGCCGTCGAATCGGGTCCACTCTCCGATTGTCTACGAGGCTCAAAGTGACATGGTTGTAAGCTAAGGTGGGAGCTCCCATAGTTTTCCATGTAGACCTTGGCATCATGTTGGCATTGCTTCCAAAATCAAAGACAACATCCTTTATTTTATAGCCTCTGGTAAAGCACCTAAACTTTACAAAGCAAATAACAAAGCTAATGAAGGAAGGCTAACACCATTGCCACCTAATAGCTAAGGATTCTAAGTCTAGGAATGTAACATTAAGATAGAAGCTAAAAGGAATGCTTAACTAGTATGAAAACAATGCAAAATCTAACTAAACATGCCTACTAATATGCTTTAATTACCTAACATGGGCCTAAATAGACCTAAGAGGGAAATCAAATGGTTATGGTTGCTACTCCAAACAATGGTGAAATGACCTCTCCAAATGACTTGTTAAGTCACTTTAGATATTCATCTACTAACCTTGTTGAAGGTTTTAGGCAAGGATTGAACTTGGCTATGAATCATATGTATTATATGAGATGCAAATCAAAGCATGGTGTAAAATATTAAGGTAAGAGGTGCACTCTTTTTATAGTTTTCCTTTTGGGAGAAACTTGTATTTTGGTGCATGTGGGACTAAAAGCCCCAAATTATATTAGAATTGCTAATCATGATTAAGCTTTGTTAATCAAAATTAGTAAATTAAGCTTATGTGGGAGCTTTAGTCAACCGCTTAGGGTCAACTAGGAGGCTAGGATAAGCTTTTGAAGCTTGTTGAGACGTTGTGGAGGTGAATGGGGTGATTTTGAGTGGTTGGAAGAGGGGTTTAAGCCAATAGTAGGGTATATTGACCAAAACAAGGGCAAAATAGGTTTAATTAGCTCATAAACGCTAATTGCTTGTTTTGAAGAGGATTTTGGCTTATGATTAGTCATAAAGTGGCATCTTGACTACGAAAGAGGTTTGGTGATCAACGAAGTGCTTGTTAATTGACCAAAGTGATCATAAACATTAGTTAATTAGCGAAAATCACTAATTATAACGGAATTGGCAAGAATGAGAGTGATTTGTGTGCGTTTGGCAATAAGATTGCAAAATCAAAATTTAGGTGTCTACACCTAGAATTATGTTTAATTTAATGTCTACATCCCGGGGTTTCTTTGTTTCGATGTACTAGATAGGCTTCTTAGATTGCGTCACTCCACTAGTTGCGCTTTCCAAAATAATTTTCAACAAATTGGAGATGTTTTGCGAGATATCTTCATTGTGCAGTACATTTACTATTTTTAGAAGATCTTGTATGGTAACAACTACTCCCTCCTGCTTCAAAATTCACATCGTCTGGCCATATATGAGTGCTTTTGCTTCCCAGTTGTTTTGTCCAATAACATCTCTATTTTGAATTGAGTGCAATAATCCCTTAGCTTCCGAAAAGATCCCCAACAGATCTTCACCCAAATATGAATTTCTGCCACTTTACAAAATAACAAAATATACTTTTGGTAGCCATGGAAAATAAACTTGGATTAATTTAGGGCACGTTGACTAGGGTTTGGAAGAGAAAACCATGCAAATGACTTCCAAAAATATTCTTTTGATCACAAATGATTGCCACTCTTTTATAAACCCAAATACATAAAAATAAGATTTTATAGATGTCGAATCACACAGAAATCAGATCTGAAATCTGAATATAAACTACCTGAAAACCACTATGAAAACCCTCTAAAAATTATGAAATTGCCTTGCTTCACTTCACAAAAAATTATAGATGATTTGACAATAGAAATCAGATTTAAATACCTCATAAAACATGTCAAATCTGTCCCAAACTAGGTCGATCCAATAGAAGAAATATTGCTGCAATTTATTCACCAAAATACCTTCAAAAACACTGCTAGAAATGACTGAAAATCTGATTACATCAATGGGAATTTCTGAGTGAAAAACCCTCTCAAACTCTTGGGGTTTTCATCCACAAGAGGTAGAATTCACAAGGGGTTTCGTCCTTGGAATTTTCTGCAAAAGTTGAGAGCTCTATGCAAGAGAAAATATCATATAAAAATTTGGGTGTCTTCTACACAAGTCGACTTCTCCTTATAAAGGAGAAATGGCCCCAAATCGACCTCTAAAGCAGCCAATAACATTCTTTGCTTTTCCCTAAGCTAGTCGCATTTTTTTTTTTTAAATAGGCTTTTTTTAATTTCTTTTCTATTTTTATGCCTCATGTGCAAGTGGCACTTTTCCCTAGAAAATACAAATTTAATAAGTGCTTTATTTTTAAAGTGCTTTTCTAGGTTCTAATTTTATGTTAAGCCTATTAATTCATTATATGTGCTTTTATAATATTTTTCTACTTTTTTTTTTGCAATATAATAGAATTAATAAAACTTAAGTCACCCTTAACTCACCCTTTGGTCATTGGGTAGACAAAATGGGCCAAAGGTCTTCAATATGAACTATTCGAAAAGAGGGACATTACAGTCCTCCCTTCCCGAGATTGCCCCCAAGCAATCACAAGTAGCAAATCTGCATCCTCATCGATCCTGGATCCCAAATCAGCCTAAGCCTTTTGAATGGCTTCACATGCACTATACAAAACTGCTCAACTGCTGCAAAAAGAACTTATGCAACTTACTTGTGAAAAGTACCACGATCCTCCTCATGTATGCCCCAAATTTTCTGTACTCTTCATCATGTCCTTGTTGTCCCATGTTGCAATGAAGTGAAAAATCCTCATATATGTCTTCATTAGGTGATTCCTTGTCCACAACTATCATAGACATGGCTGTCATTTGATGGGGCAACGTGTATTTGAGTGCCTTCATGGTAACTTGTTTCCCTTCATGTTGGAAACTCAACTCCATAGCCTGCAAATCTTGGGTGACTCTTCCTAATGAATGAAGCCATTGCATACCAAGTACCACATTGTTATCCTTCAAATCAATAACATAGAAGTCATCATGAAGAGTGTACTCACCAAATAGAATGTTGATTTTGCTCACTTTCTTTTTGCAAGGAATAGTGAGACCACCTGCTGTAATTACATCAAAGCCATCAAAATGATCATAATGCAAGCCTCTTTTGTTCACCAATCCTTCATCCACGAAGTTGTGTGTGGATCCACTATCAAGAAGTGCCATTATCTTACACTCGAACATGGTACCTTCAAATATGAATGGATTATACCTTGGTGCTCCTGAAAGATAAGTGATTTTACCTCCATGTTCCATGTTTGGTGTTGGCTGCTCCTTTTCCTTTTCTGAATCAGTATCATCATCCCCATCTGAAATAACCTCTATGAGATGTATCTTGCCTTTACCAAGGCAATTATGTCTAGGCTCCCAATGATCCCTACAATGAAAGCAAAGCTTCTTCCTCCTCAACTCATTACGAGTCTCCTGATCCATCTTCGGTGTAGACTCCACCTTTGAAGAAGTGGGCTGCTCACTTCCCCTGTTGCTCTGTAACATTCCCATTTTAAGACTTTGAAAACAAGGGAATTTTTTTATATAATGTTCACTATTCTAAATTAAGCATTATTTAGAACAAACATTCCATGCCAATCGAATTCAAATAGATAACCATATGCAACTGTAATGACTCGGTGATTCACCGATCTATTCATTCAATAACTCGGTAAGCTACCGATCTATTTATGTTATCTTATACATTGAATATACTTCGTATACTTGGTCTTCCATCCCTACACCTGCAAGAGTGATCATTTAAAGAACATATATGAATATCATTACCAATATTCATCTGATATCACATTGTTTTAAACTTGGTGACATAGGACAATGCAACCAACAGCTTGCGATACTTTGGCCAAGATTTACAACATACTGTGTATGTCGCTATTCCTAGACGGCATACTCATCATATTGGAATACATCCTTCACCTCACTCCTCTATTATCATGATTGGTCTTTACTAACTACCATCAATCCACTTGTTCCAGGTTTAACCCTAGCCCTAGATAGAAACATAACCTATTATAGGAAGATGCTCACAATGGCTTAGGGTAAAAGGGCATACTCGGTTGACCTAAGTCAACCGGATGTGCCAACGTACCCTAAGCCATTGGAAGCTAATTCCATATCCTAAATATGCTCCTATCCCGTTTCTAGAGAAAAACTAAGTTCAAGTCTAGATGTGTGTAGATCTAGATGATCAATGCAGAAGGGTGTTGCCACATGTCAACTGCATCGTTGTATCCTCGAGAAGATCCTAATCTTCCCGAAGGTACAACCCTGCAGTTGGCGTGTGCCAACATCCTACAGAAATAGCCTCATCGAGATGTACATACCCCTAGGAGGTTATTAATATAATTAATTTGGATTATTAAAACAGATTACAACCTTGTTAAACCCTAATCCAACACTCCTTAAGTTCTTTTTCCATATCAGATTCAATTAATCATTAAAGAACTTCCTTAACTTAAGCTTGCTTTTTAAGTTCGTTTATCTGGCTTAACAAACAGTTAACCAAAAACAGGACAACAACATCATAAGTTCCATTATAATGTAACTTAACCAATCAAGGAGGTGTAGCAACCACATAGGTTTAACTAGGTAGACTTCATTGAATATGAAGTCTAATGATTAACAATCACATTACCTTTCCTTTTCATTTACATTCCTTTTTTTTTTTGAGAGGAAGAGTCTTCCTCTTCATGAATTAGTGTTAGGGTTTATCATACCCTCCTTATCTTTTACAATTTCTATAGTTTTACTGCATGTTCAACACACATTACATTACTATGTTAAATTGTTTAGATAAAGAACATCATATTCTGCAACTTAACAAGCTGCATCTTAATTAGGGAAATTGAACTAAATCCCTTTATCCAACTTATCAAAGGATAACCAATTAAGCATATAAATAATATGAAGAATATCAACAAGATAGAATTCCATCTCTTTCATAAAAGTACAAGATAATTTACACAACCAATACAAGTAAATTCCCAACTTTCAATTCATCTTTAAAACTTATACATTTACAAGACTTATGCATTTTAGGCATCTTCATAACAACAACCTTCATTCTAAAAAGAATACAACTTTTCTTTTTCAATACAACTCAAGAACGAATCGAATTCTTCACAAAGAATCAGACTTAAATCAGCCAATGCATCATATAAGTTTTGCCTTCTTTTATCACTTACGAAGTCCATCTGCAAAATTGCTAGACGGGTCGATTGATAGGCGAGCATGATAAGCACTAAGCCTTAAAACAAAGTGCATTCCACTAATTGTTCCATTAAAACAACTCTGCTTTAATGAAACAATTAATATATCATACATATCAGTATAAGTAATAACAATCAGAAAAGAAGTACATTAACCAATCTGAATTCACTTCTAAGAGAAGAACAAAATATAATCCACAACATCTAGCCTTACAAAATTAAAGTTTAATTGATCCTATCAATTACCTTTAAACAAACAATAGATCATAACATCTTATTGTTCCCAATTCTATCATAATAGAATACAACATTTAACTTTACTATAAGACAAAGGAAGGGTTAAAAACATAGTTCCCATTAGGATGATTCATCTAGCTCCTAAGCAAGGAAGAAGAATAACCATTCCAAACTATGCCCAACACAAAACATCTGAAAACAGAAACAGGTTCATAACATGAATTTAACTGTTTCGTTTAAAGGACAACTGCCTTTAAATTCAACATTTAAGATTTTCATCGAATAGAATCCCATATCAATATAAGAAGGAATATATTTAAACGATCGCACAACAAGATTATATGTTCTATTCATTAAACCCGAAACATCAAATCTCTTCCTACATCACTTCAACAAATGACATGAACAAGGAAGGCTAAACAATTATAATAAATCTCCATTTCACCAGAGAACTAGTAACAGAAGGGTTCAATCAAATGAACTTATCCCAATAGGTTAGAAAAGGAATCTTATCAGAATTTGATTCAATCCTTAAATCATTTCTCTACACTTAACAAAAAATTCCCTCTTCTAATCCAAACAATAAGCTCATACACTAGTTCCCAGAAGAGAGAACAAAACCAACTCATTGTAAAGAAAACGTACTACAAGTCTCCCTTACAATCCTTATCATTAAAAAGCATGAGTTCCAATTTCAGTTCAGAACAACATAAACAATAAAGTTCAAAAACAGCACACTGTCCCTAAGGATTCTCAATTTCCTTTTTCTTTTAAAAGACTCAAGTATTCACTTATTGATCCCAACAAGAATAGAAAACCCGAAACCTTAAACTAAACCAGTTCAGGAGTATCCTCGAACTCAAAACTGAAGTTCCTTTAAAATGCCTCCACAACATTGTACTTAAGAGTAAGTGGTTCATAATTCTTTTAGAACTATAAAACAAAATCAAACTGAACAGAGTTAAGTAATCCTTCCACTACAATTTCTAAGCACTGGTACAAAACTCGTCTTTAAAAGAAGTTCCAAATCCACTATCAAACGAAAGCGTTTCCAGTTAAATCTCCAAGAGATATTCAAACAGCTCAGTCATACTACTTCCCCAGATTTACCTTGAGTAAGCAGTTTGAATTAAAAGAGTTATAAGCTTTCAACTTGAATGCAATTTAAAACCAACTCACAAATACCGAACAGAACCAACACATCGTTCAAGCTATAAATTCCAAACACTAAGTACCAAATTACATGTACAGTGTCGAATCACAAAGTCTCAAACATGAGCACGATATACACAAATATCATAATACAAGACAGAATATAATACGAACAACCTTAACCAGTTTATAACATAAACAAGAAACCTATTTCCAACTCAAAATGAAACACAAGTTTCTCACAGAAGAGTTCAAAACCATTCAAGTAAATATTCACAGGTTCAGGGCAACAACAAGTTCCCATTCCAGTTTGTATTTTAAACAAAGAAAACTCATACCAGCTCAAAACGAAAACAAGCTTCTAACCAGAGTTCAGAACCATTCACGTAATAAAATACGAGTGTTGTGTACATTATGAACTTCCATTAACAGTCCAGAATAACACAAGAATAAACACGAGTACAGAGTTACATACGGACTTCAAACAACAGTCTAGGATTACCCAAGATTCCAAACACGGTTTGAGTAACAAGAACCTCCAACACAAATTCTTATCAAAACACTAACCCCGAATCAAGCTCAAACTAAACACGAACTCGAATACAGGCTCAAACGAAACACGAGCTCAAATACAAGCTCAAGCTCAAACAAAACACGAACCCGAATACAAGCTCAAACGAAACACGAGCTCAAATACAAGCTCAAGCTCAAACAAAACACGAGCTCCAATGTAAGATTAGACGGGACTCAAGGTTCCCAAAAACTCAGAACCAAATAAACAAGCAACGAAGGTCAGTTAAAAACACAACTCTTCGAATACCGGTTCAAGAAATGACAAGCAGAGCTACAGAAACAAGTTTCTCATGCATGTTTCGTTATTTAACCCATACAAAGAAAGTTTCCAAGACTTAACATTAATTTTCCATGGATTCATACCCAAATTTCCAGAGATTTATAAAACCCAACAAGCAAATAACCAGATAAAACATGCAAACCAAGAATCTCATAAGAGCAGAGTTGTTTTAATGAAAACATTTAGAAGAAAGCAAGAGATCTTAATGGTTAGAGCCTATCATGCCTAATAGCGCTTCTGCCAAATCGAAGGAGACTTCCAACCGAGCTTCCAACTCCTTTTCTCCTCCTGAAAGATCAACCAACCAACAACTTTTCTCCGAATGCCTCATATACCTTCCTATGATCGAAAATAGACCAGTCGATTAAAAATAGCAATGAAGTGAAAGTCAAACTTGCTGGTTCAAGAACCAGTTTGCTCCATGCAGAGCAAAATCTGAAAAGCATGCAAAAACCAACAACCTCCCACAAACCCGCCTTCCAAGTTTCCAAGACGGTTTGTGAACAAAACCCGAGGCCAATTAATTTCATTAATTCCAATTTTCCCGCTTATCTCTCCTTGCCACCGCCTCCCAAATCTGGCGAATGCCAATTCCCATTTAACATGCAATTCCATCTTTAGTGGAACTTCCACATAAGCCTCTGCCAAGTCAACTAGCCCCTGCCCCTCAGCCAAAACCGGCCCAAGGCGATGCCAATGCCTTTAAGAACCTTATCAACAAATTCAATGCCATTGGAACCATCGCCATAGAGGCATGCACCCCCTTTAGGTTCCCATTTAAATAGCTTAGGATGGATCCCTTAAAACTTAGGTTAGTTTAGGAATAATTACCTTAGGCCTTAACACATTACCTTAGGTAATTCCAACATTAGGTTAGATTAATTCACAACCTTTTAGTTTTAGGCAATAGGTTAGATCATCTCATAACCTTATAGCATTAGGTTTTAGGTTAATTTAGATAGCCTAGCAACCTTTCCATATTCCCTTAGCACAAGGCTAGGTTAGAATAAAAATTCAATTAAGTAACATAGCTAGGTAGTAAATATTCTTACCCAGCTTAGGATTCCGTAGGATAATCCTTTAGTTTTAGGATTCTGAATCCTTCCTATGTCATGAACAGGTTGTATTTCATTTACGTCAGCAATGTACTACCAAGATCGATCTCCAAGGACCCAAGCACAACATACAACTGAATGGAAACACGTTCACACAAGATTAAAGAACTTGTAATAACAAATTTCAGTCCGCTATGTCCCTCAAATTATGGAATGTCAATTTACCATTCATTCAACTGAGAAGGTTTAAAACATTCCTTGGATCACTGAAATTGATCCAAGGATGAGTCAGATAAAGAGATAAGTTTGTAACTCTTAAACCAAATTGCAACTCACCTACCGTAAGTGAAAAATGGATTCAAGGAAGCCATTCCATTCCAGATCCCCAATGATCTTAAGAACAGAAAATATTTATCCATATCAAGCATGATCTCCAACAATCAAAAGAACACATCTTTAGAAGAAAATCACATGTCAACACTTGAAATGCAAAAGAGGAATATAACAATTGTCGAGGGTGTTACATGCTCTATCTTTTCATTCTTTACATTCTTCTTTTGTGGCTGAAATGGAAGAGTAGTATCCAAGTCCATGGTTGTCTAAATAGCTTCATGCAAAGTCCTAGGCTTAAGAGCCTTGACAAAACCTCTCAATCTATCATGAAGCCCCTCAATAAACAACATCACTACTCGCTTCTCAGGCATCTCTAGTACCATCACTGCAATGCACTGGAATTCGTTGATGTATGCATCAATGTGTCCACTCTGTCGAAGTTGTGCCAAGTCTCGTAGTAAAGCTCTACATCCTTGCGATCAAATCTCGCAATCAACCTCTCACTAAACTCCCTGTAAGACCGTAGAAGATTATGATTTTGTGTGACTAGCCCATGATGCCACCAATCGTACGCTACTCCCTCAAGGTGCAACATGGCAAACTAGATAGCCTCCTGCTCCTGCATAGGCTTAAGAGTGAGGTATGTGTCGAGCTTGTGAATCCATGCTCTAGCACTAATCTTTCCACTACCATCAAATGTGGAAAGGGTCACCTTGTTGGTGGCCTACTGTAGCTCCCTGTTTTGATGTGCTCTAGGTCTCCGATCTTGTCTGGCCCTCAAATTGTCTCTCCTCTGAGCACAATACTGATGAAGGGGAAAGGCATCCCGCACTCTTGCTATGGTAAAGCTCTCCACTCATCATTGGCTGCCATCACATTATCCTGAAAATTGTATCCTCAAGTGGATCCTCAACCAATGGTGGCTCATCTCTAGGCAGAAAGCTAGGTTGCATAGGTCTATCCGCAGTCTTGGTAGATCTCCTCTCCTCTGTATGTGTATGTCTCCTCTCACGGCGAGGGGAATCCCTCACGCTACCAACCTCCGTAGGTGATCTGTTGTGTCTCCTGTGACTGTTGGCCACTGATATAGACCTATCCCTCCTGTCACGTCTGTCTCTTGGCCTATCCAAGGCCATCCTCTCCATCATTTGTTGCATGGTCTGTATCATCTGCTCTGAGTAGTAATCATAGTCTTGAAAAACTCACGATCTGGGTCTACCTGCTCATCTTGGGGAGGGCTACGTGATCCATCTCTTCTGTCTCCCATGGTTTCAGCACTACTCCTTGTATCCGGACATGCTTGACTCCTAGTGTAGTACCCGTGGGGCCCAACTTCTCTTAACCGTATTAATCAAGACCCTCCAGGTGGGAGGAACATTGCTCTGATACCACTGAAAGATCCCCAATAGATCTTTTTCCAAATATGAATTTCCGCCACTTTACAAAATAACCAAATATACTTTTGGCAGCTATGGCAAATAAACTTGGATTAATTTAGGGCAGGTTGACTAGGGTTTGGAAGAGAAAACCATGCAAATGACTTCCAAAAATATTATTTTGATCACAAATGATTGCCACTATTTTTATAAACCCAAATACATAAAAATCAGAATTTATAGATGTCAGAATCACACAGAAATCAGATCTGAAATCTGAATATAAACTGCCTGAAAACCACTGTGAAAACCCTCTAAAAATTATGAAATTTCTTTGCTTCACTTCACAAAAATATGTAGATGATTTGACAATAGAAATCAGATCTAAATACCTCATAAAACATGCCAAATTTGTCCCAAATTGGGTCAATCCAATAGAAGAAATACTGCTGCAATTTATTCACCAAAATACCTTCAAAAACACTACTGGAAATGACTGAAAATCAGATTACAATCAATGGGAATTTCTGAGTGAAAAACCTCTCAAACTCTTGGGGTTTTCGTCCACAAGAGGTAGAATTCACAAGGGGTTTCGTCCTTGGAATTTTTGCAAAAGCTGAGAGCTCAATGCAAGAGAAAATTTCATATAAAAATCTGGGTGTCTTCTACACAAGTCGACTTCTCCTTATATAGGAGAAATGGCCCCAAATTGACCTCTAAAGCAGCCAATAACATTCTTTGCTTTTCCCCTAAGCCGATCGTTTTTTTTTTTTTTTTTTAAAGAGGTTTTTTTTTTAATTTCTTTTCTATTTTTATACTTCATGTGCAAGTTGCACTTTTCCCTAGAAAATACAAATTTAATAAGTGCTTTATTTTTAGCGCTTTATTTTTAAAGCGCTTTTCTAGGTTCTATTTTATGTTAAGCCTATTAATTCATTATATGTGCTTTTATAATGTTCTTCTATTATTATTTTTTTGCACAATATAATAGAATTAATAAAACTTAAGTCACCCTTAACTCACCCTTTGGTCGTTGGGTAGACAAAATGGGCTAAAAGTCTTCAATATGAACTATTCCAAAAAGAGGGACATTACGACTTCTTCTAGCAATGTTTTTCTTTCCTAGAATCAAGATACGTGTCCTCATATGCGCGTCAAACTTGGTGTTCAATGGTAATCTCCATATGTTCCAAGTCCTAGTCCTCTCTTTGCGATTGGATGACAGCTTGAGACTACTAGTATCTCTAGGCACCACATTTATCTACTTAACATTACACAGCTTGTTTCTATTCTCTCCGCTTCTCCAATGTGGGGCAATCTTTTGTATTATGTTGTGTGTGCACCCTATAATATGCGCAAAATACTTCCCACTCTACATTTGAAGGAAAGTTCTGCACAATATGATTCGCTTCTCCACAAAAGTAACATATTACCCCTTATCTCTAAGGTCGGGCTTCATCCTCCTTTGTTGATAACCACCCTGGTATCCTTCTTGTTGTGCACCATACGATCTCAATGGGAAATTCCATCCTTGGTTCGACTCTAATATCCCCCATAGGGAACTTACAATGGAGCGTATGTTCTACATAGGCGAATGTTGCGGTGAAGGAGGTGCCCAACCCTTATTGTTGTGTGGAAAGGTGGAGCCTAACTCGATTGGGTTGTAGAGATTCTTGGGTTCACTACATACTTGATTAAGGTGACGGAGGAGCCCAAAGTGCACACTCGATCAAGAGAGACAACTATTTCTATTTTCAAGACAACTAGTTGTAATTTTGTGGCTAATAGTGTTTGAACTATGAACATATTCCCGATAACTTCCTCTTTCAAATCCATCAACACTTTGAAATCTTCGGCGTCATGTGTAGTTTTCCTAGAAAAAGTGCATACTACATTCGTGAATGTCGAACGTAATGTTGCGACAAATGGCATTTCTTTAAGCGAGTATCCACCATACCCCGCATACTTTGCAATATTCCCCTCTTCCCCTTGTTTGTGTTTTAGTGGAGTCATTTTTGTGATGTCCTTCATCCTTACACTCTCTGTGCAATCACGTTGACCTACTTTTGTGGTCATTTGTTGGACATTAATATAATTATCTTATCTCATCTTATCTACGCACCGTATACTAGCACAATTTCTTTCCTTCTTGTAATTCCTCCAATCTGCGCATTTCTATATCCAGATTTTTCTTTTATCTTCGACTAAATGAGCCACTATCTCCATAGCCTTTAATATTTTCCACTCGATAACACTTTCAATTACCTCTGCTTTCGTATTAAATTTTCTCTGGGAAATTACAAAACATATTATGCTATGCAATCCCTCTACAAACCAAGCCACTTTTCTAGGCTCATCAAAGTTAAACATGGTTTTGTTCGAACATTTGAGAATCGCATGTCATAATCCATAATGATTCTCCCAAATTTTGCTTTATTTATTTCAAATCTGAATAGTCTCTCGCACACTTTTTTTCTTATGAACTCTCGTGTAGGGGCATCACCCACCTCTTTGAGAGTCTTCCCACTAAGGTTCCTCAAGTATATAAATTTCAAGGTGCCCTCCCATGCAATGCTCCTATGAGCTCACATTTCTTAGTATTATCATTTGTTACTCAATTTGCTCCCCATCGTATGTCGCATGAGTTAGCAAGTAGTGTTTTGGATCAGCAAACCCGTAATAAGGCTGACTTGCGTAGATATTAGGAATATGAGCCATATTTCCTCAAGTTTTTGGTTGGATCCTTGGATGACTTTGTGCAAGTAATATTTGTTGGATTCATACTCAATTACACACAATCGATTGATTAGTACGCACACCAAGATTGCTTGTACTTTCCTTACTAGATTTGGGCTTTTACTCTTCTAATTTTGAAGAATAACCGCTAGATTCCACAAACTCTAGAAAACTTTATTTGTATTTTGGACTCACATAACTAGTATTACTGCACTCCCCACTCTTTTCTTTATTTCCATTGGAAGTGAGTATGCGCGTAGATACCCACTCAATGACAAATCTACTTCCTTTGAGATTTCTTCCACGCTTATTTCCTTGGCACTTATAGGTAGCACGCAGTCTTTCTTATGGATGATTGACTCAACTTCTTCACAATTCTTGAAGCATTCCAATTTTTCCCAATCGTTTAAACATTCCCAAGTAATCAATTCTTTGACTCGAGGGACGTATATTTTAGAAGAGGGGTACTATCATCTTTTACTCGCCTTTTTGGATTTGGTCTAATTTCTTCATTACAAGTTGTGTTTTCTCTGGATTCAACACTAACGCTTCCTCAACCTACTTTAGCTACATCTAATCCACTACTTTTGTTTTCTTCTTTTGCTTCCTCGGTTCCCTTTTCAATTTCGCAATCGGGGTTTATGCCTCGTTGCGCACCCTCTTAGTCACTTCGGTCTTCTCTTCGGTTTCTTCCAGGCTCCTTCCCTCCTTCCTTGGTCATCCCTATTCTACTCCTACTCGCATTTGGTTTCACCTTTCCCCAATAACACTTGAGCTTCCCATCTATTATTATAGCTATTTGGCTTCTCTCTGCAATTTTTTTATTTTCTCTTTTCTTCTCTCTCTCGATCCTTATCAAACCCTTCAAGAGTCACTTTAATTCCGACCCTTTCCCCTTCACCCCCTTCTTCTTCAGACTACATCCCTTTTGCATCTACCCGACTACTAAATATCGCATAGAATTGGCACCATGGCCTTTTCCACGGTAGCATTTTGACTAAGAAAGGAGTTTGACAAACTTTCCTCACAATCCAAAAACAAAACGTGATTCAACAAAATCAAATGAACAAAGAATTTGGACAAGTAATTTCAATTACATACCCACCATAGTGGTTTGCATCGATGGTCTACTCGGGTCCATGAAACGTCTAATTTGCACAATTTTTCAAACTTATCATCAATTCATTCATATTCTTCTTTGTCTTCGTACCTAAAACAATAATATTCTAGTCGAGATAACCATGCAAAATTACTGCTAAAATCGCATCAAAATATCTCATGAATGTCTCCATAGATATGCTCCACTGATTCTTTCAACAGAATCCCGTCCACAACCTCTTGACTTCCGCAAAACATTTTATCTTTCCCTCACAATCATCGCTCCACATCCTTTTATGCAGATAGCCATCTTAACATTTTTAGGCCCAAATTTTGTTAAAAGGTCCCTTTCACATCGGGACATATAACAATAAATTCATATTCTTCCAAATAAACAATGCCAAAAGAAATAACAAAACTTTAACACTATTGCGTAGTCTCTACATAATTGAAACCATAGTTGGAATACTCGCTCGTGAATACTCAACGAGACCCCCAAAAAGCGATATTCGGTCTTGTGTCGAGGATCGCGAAAGTGGAGTGTAAACACAAAAAAACTCTTAAAATAGCAAAAACAAACCTACGCATCTGTTGATATGTGAAGTCAACATTTGAATAAGCGGGTTGCGACCAAGTGGCGGTGGGACGATTAGTCAAGCACGGGAGAATACTCATTTGGAAAGCTATCGAATATTTATAATTACTCATATGTCTACAATGATCAAAGCTCACGATTCTTTCAAAAGATTAAGAAGTTGCTTGGTCCAAAAGTTGCAAAAATGGATTTTATGAAAATAAGAAAAATATTGCCATCGTCGTAGAGCTTGAGAAAATATGCACTTTTAGAGAAACGACACCTGAAAGCAGACCCGAATGAAAGTTATGGCCATGCAAGTTTTTCTTTGCTACATCTTCACCCTTTCCAAAAATGGCAAATTTTATTTTTTCCTTGTGTTTTCTTCACCAAAAATCCAAAAAAGGAAAGAAATGCCAAAAAAGGAAAGAAATGTTACTTTAGCTTTTTTAAGTTTTGGCGATTTACTCGTTTGCATGAAAGTTTGGCCATCGCTCCACATCCTTTCAAACAAATTGGAATACATATTGCTGAAAAAACTCAAACATAATTCAGAATGGAATTTATGGATTTAAGATCAAGATCAACAATGTGCTTACATGTTTTTATACAATATGAGAGAATTGAGTTACTAGTCCATTCTTCCTTTCCTCGACAATAGAAGCTCCTTGCATTCTCTATCTATGCTAAAAAGCATTACACATTCTATAGATTGTCTTATATGGACTAGGCATATACATTAGGATTGTACAATTATACAAAATATATCCAAGTCGGCTTTTAAACCCCTATACACTCTCAACACTTTCCTGGACTTATTGTTGATTGTAATCTTACATGAAAAATATCACAAACCAAGCATACACTTGTGGGGGACGCTTTTTATTCAAAGTTTGACAATATTGAAGCAAGTTGATGAAATAAGATCCACATGAATGTATTTCACAAGTACTCCCAAGACCTACAATGGGGATCGTATGTAGTTTTCAGGTTTGTTATGTAGATGCAACCAAATAATTGCGTTCATGATTTTTTTAATTCCATTTGCAGGCATGTGCATTGAATTTTACCTTTGGTGTAATATGCACTTCTAAAAAGATATGAGCTTTGTGTTGAGATCATTCTTATTGGCATTCATCACTTGAGGTTGGCAATATTGTGTTTTAATGAGAATAACAATGCTCTAGGAAAATGTAGTCAACGTGTATCAAAAATCACTTAGGAGCAAACAAGTTTGTATATCAATTTCATCATAAATACTCCAAAGCGAAATTTTCTATTCAAAAAAGCAGTTTCGTATGAACCATAAATTCTAGCAATGGCTATCTCTAAAGTCTATATATATAATTAGAAGTTGAACAATCATGTTTTCTAGAGCAAGATTGGATGTAGGGTTTTGACAAAGATGGTTCATCATTGCTAAAGATTGAGTTTGCAATCGACAATTTCTTTGACTTATGCTATTTTGAGCATTTTAGCAGTTGTAACTCGATACTAGAGAACTTCCACTCACCTATGTCATTCACAAGGTAATGAAAATGATCAAATCACATTGAAGGTAAATTGAAAGAAGTTAACTCATGAATTTTCAAAATTGCACATAAAAAAGATGCGATGGGTACCAGGAATAACATGCTGTATGTTGCAATTATATGATTGCAAGTCCTCTCCTAAATGTCATGGTTGAAATAGATCCAGCGTATTTGGAGTTCATTTGTTATGTGGAAGATCTTGTGAAAAGACTTCAATGAGATTGAGGGAAATGAGGATATTTCCTAGTAGGGAACATAGAACTCACATTGGTGATGACTTTTTAATATTAAGCCAACTCAAAGAACAGTAGTGGATGTACAGGTCAGGTTCATCCTATGATATTTGATTCAGTACGTTTGAGACACTATAAGTCAATTGAAGGCGAAGGAGACCGCCTAGAGAGTCTATTACATGGGTAATATGGGTAATGCTATACATCCAGAACAATTAAATCGGCAAATGGGTCACAGGATACAATAATTGCTGTATAAGGGTATGGTCCAACAGTATATCCCTTGTGGGAACCATATGAAATATCAACTTCATATAAGAATTTCTATGATGATATTTTGGCAAAATTATGTATGATGGAAAAATGCAATGAAAACACCCCCATGTTTCAGCATCCCAAAAAAAGTATCTAGGAAACTCCTGACAACAATTGCTTGCACAAACAAAAATTGTGGTTTGAATAAGGCTAAACCATGTTACCTGGAACCTGGAATATAAACACTGCGAAATCTTTCAAACATGAGGAGGATTTGTTGGGCCTGTAAATCGAAAATGTAATTCCCTTCTGCATAACTGCTTCCAAATGCTGTGCGTGAAATAATGTCTGATGTAAGAATAGAAAGCTCTTTAAAAACATCAAATTCATTGGCCCCCGAAGATATTAATTTGCTCCATTCTCTGAACATATTGGTGCCAGACTCTGCAATAGAGGGAATCATGCCCTGACATGGAAGATGTATTATAAACGTTAGGACAGGGTGTGATTTCATGGCAGAAGCAAATCATAAATAAATAGAGAACTACCTCATCTCTGTAAGATTCAACAAGCATAAAAGTGAAGGACTCAGACATTTTGTGTATAATTGAAAATCTTATCACACAGATTCTTGAGTTTAAGGGAAAAAGAAACTCGGAGTATGTCATAATGGGAGTGTAAATACCAAATAGTATGTGAGAAGTAATCCTTTGAGCAAAAGATTTATGATTTAGTATCATTCAATTTATGTAGAACTTATTATTATTCAAATTCTCATGATTGTGGAATTTTCAGATTTTACCTTCAAGACTTCCATGTGAAAAGCAGGGTTAAGGATTCTTCTACGTTGTGACCATTTCTCCCCTTCTAGCCCTCCAATGCCCTGGGGTCCCGCTTGATTATGATGAATTTTTTCAAAGTGCCCAAACTTGCTAGATAATATCTCCTTCGCAAGCTCAGGGTGAGGAACATAAAGCCTGGGTTTAGTTCCAAACCAATAAACATAATCATGACCTGCATCACACACATATATACATGTTTATGACTTGGGTAAAACCAAATTTAGATTATCTTCTTCTTATACACTACTCCAATGGTAGGCGAGCATCCAATTTATTCTATTCCATCCAGAGTAGCCATGTTTGTTAAAAAAAGAAATATAAGCAGGAATGCTTTTGAACTGAACTTTAATATACAGTTTCAGATATAGAGAACAAGAGTACCATATTTTTTCTCCCATTGATGATAAGCAGGAAGAACTCGAGGAGCTATGTTGTGACCTGACAATGGCAAAGGCTTAGAGCTCTCCTCATTGGCCATTCTGACAATATCAGGAGCATTTCCATACACCAACTTATAAGGAGGACCATGAATCCCTTGGGCTTCAAAATGCTTTTTGATTCGCAGTGGTTTCCACCATATATCAATTGCTAGTTGTAGCAGAAACATTCCTAAACCAGCTGAAACCGCAGTTGCAACCCAGAAAAGCCATTCCATGATGACAAAAATTCTTTCGCTGATCGTGTAAATGAATTGAAAGTCGATACTTGAAACCCACCACGCTTTAAACTTATTTCTCTTCCTTGATTCCATACATGTTCCACGTGAAGATAAGTTTGATATACAATCACAGCTGTAGCCTGTCGTCATGCCCAATTATTTTTCACGTGGGGACAAGCAAATGAGACCAAAAGGACGTATAAAATGATTATGTCAATGTACACGAAAACCGAAGCCGAGGGAAGGTAGATGAAAGCGTCCGGAACAATTAAATGTAAATTATAACACCAAACAAGGACATCTAGCCTAATTTGTCTACCATGGCGGAGCCTTTATATTTTCGAAATTAATAAAACAATACAAAATTAATTTTTCTTTCGTTTTATTCCCCATTGAATAATGATTTGACCAGTTTATATCTTATTCAGACACATTTTTTTGAAATTCCTGAATTAAAAATTTTAAAACCAGAGTGAATTTAATGATCTTAATTAATGCCTTCAACTGCTTCTTTTGCCTTCTAGATAAATCTAGTTCCTTGTGAAAATCAATTATTGTTTGGAGTAATATAGAAAAGAGAGTTAAATCTAGATGGAAACCCTCTTTGGAATTCCCCTGCCGGATAATAACCTATGGCACCAATAGTTAGGGTACCTAAATCTAAAAAATTTCACTATTTTTTTATTATTATTAGAACTTAATGTTACTATTATTAGTTCCTGCCTCCGGTAGGAATACTATACATTTCAATGGAGCAGATTAATTTTGCAAAAGTGGCCAATAAGATGCATTTATTTTTTTCAACTTTGGCATATTCTAAAGTTATGAGTAATTTCAAACATTTTTAAAATTAACATATTTATTTTTCTAGCCATTTGATTGGTGTTCAAGGGTGATGTGACAATTTTTGAGTCTTATTGCCAAAGCAATTTTGTAACATTTTAAAATAAAAAAATTTAAAGTGACAAGTGTCCTTATCTTTTATATCAGATTTTGACAGTATTTTTGAATTGAATTAATGAGCATTAAATTTCTAGAAATTTGTGAAACTTCTCCAAGAAGCTATCACTTTGAGGAGCGAGCATTTATGTGGGAATGAGCACACTGCTTGGCGCCGAGAGTTGTGAAATGCACGGAATTTGTGAAATATTTACGGAGCTAGTGAGACAAAACCGCGTCTTTCGGGGACAAAGGGGGTCTTTTGAGTATGAACACGTTTGAACAAAATGGGCTACGCATGAGGTTCTTTGCATTCCTATTCCTCGCTTTGAAAGGAGTCATCAAGGACCTCATGTGCATACAAAAATGAAAATGTTGTGCACTATTGTGACACGAGGTGCCAAGCTTGTGCTACTTCGCCGACTTCCATTAGATCACCATGGCTTGCACGATACTGCACTAAACATGAGGAATGTGAGATTCATTTCGGAGGAGGAAGACATCGATATTCAAGATCGCAAGTACAAATGGGGAGAGAAAGGTGAAGCGGAGATGTGCCACATTTATTGCGAGAAACAGGTCGAGGTCATATCCATTTGGTTCCGACTTGACAAAGATGTGCACCAAAGAATCTCTATGATGATGGTTCCGGGCATGAAAATCACAAATACGGGCGGACGTCGATGTTCAAGGATGGAATGACTCATGACACCTACTGAAATATGTTAGATTTGTTGATCCTTGCACACGGGAGGAGCGTCAAGAATTCAGCCAGTTGCAATTCATCGGTGCAATTTTGAGAAGCATATTAATGCAGATTTTGGGGGTTTCTTATTGCACAAAGCATTTATGGCATTCGCCTATTACAAGAACCTAAAAAATGGGGCTCTACGAGTTATGTGAGTGACAATGGCCATCACTTTGCCTGCAGTCATTCTAGTATCGTCCCTCATCATGTAATTTTTGTCATCGATAAATTGGGTTCTATGGGGACCTCAGATATAACCCCAACAATGGTCAGGTTTGCAAGGCATAATTCTAGGCTTGGCTGTGTATATGAGGCCATTCTGAGATTTATAATAACCCGTCAGATACCCGTTTCTGATGATTCTATATCTGTAATTCTATTCAATAAATCGCAACCGTAGTTTTGTAGAGATACAAGATATGGAAGATGGTGTTGTGGATCGTCTTCTTCCTCATCAATCTCACGGAGGAACAACCTTTTCATCTGGGTGGAAGTGCAGTAAGCTTAATGGTAAAAGCGGAGGAGACCCGAGAGTACACATGAAAGTACCAGTTGTGATCTTCTTGAGCGATGGCGGAAACAAGTGAGTGAAGAAACAGGGTAAAGCTTGTTGGAAGCATAGGGATATCTGATCCGTTTGTGCATATGGTCATGATTACTATCTCTCTTTTCCTCCCAACCAGGATGTTGTTTTGTTGGATTTTTCTGATGCCTTAATTTAAATACAACTATTTGACAAAATTCATGAAATATTCTCTGACTACGAGCTTGGAATTGTGCATTAATTTCTACTTTCTCTAGCATTATTTTGTATGAACCCAGCCTCCTTTTTTGAACTCAGTCTTGTATCCTTCAGTCTAGTGGATCAAGGTCGCTCCTTTCCTGAAACGTAAAGTTGGGAATTCATAATAGACGATCTACATTACACGTTCACTTTGTAACTTTCCATCTTATCAGTGTTTCATCTGTTGTCATTGTATTGTAAATTTTGGAAGAATATCTCTAAGGATTACAAAGAAATTTGTATTCATCTTTGAGATAACACTCGTGGATTCTATAGTTGTATTATCAGTTTTTTTCATTTAGATACAAAGGACTGCATATGCTTCTCCATAGTTTTTAAGATGATGTCATTGTTGAGTTACAAAACTTCAACAGTCTTATGTAAAATTCGAAGCTCCCGAGTTGACTGTGCCTGAAACATTTGGATAAGAACTTTATTTTCTGCCTCCATCTGATTCCACTAGTTTATTTGATAGTTGATTTCTCTAATTGAAGCAAGTTAGATGTATTGAATTCCTCATTCTATGTTTTATGTTCAATACCCAAACCAATTTTCTCAGAAGCACTCCAAAGATTTCCAACCTCATTCCACAAAATTACACTATCCAACTCATTTATCTCTCTATTTATGAATCTGGGTAGCTTCATTTAGTGATAATGTTTCGTACCCTTCCTTTCTTTTCCACCATTGGAGATTTTCATTTTATAATGCTCTGTTAGCTCTACTATTTTATCATAAGCTGAAAGTGACAAAAACTCGATCTATAATATACATATAGCTTTAATAAACACGACTAGTTTTTGTCAATTTTGGAATGGCATCACAGGCCTTTCCACATATGTAACAATATGTAGCGTTGTTTTATAGCTCTTTCCATATATCGACTATTTTCCGATCATGATTACAACATATGCACAAAATGCGTTTGTTGAAAACGACTTGGAAACTTTCACGCAAATGCAATTGACATGTGTAATGCTAGACTCCAAAACCTTTTCCACATTACTTGCCGCCTGTGTCGAACTGGGAGCTGTAGAGCACGACATAGCCATCCACCCAAGCATAATCGAAAGATTTTTGTCAAAGTTTTGTAGTAGACATGTATGCAAAGTGTGATAGGATACAGAGAGCGTGATTACTGTTTCGCAAAATGCCAACCCGTTAGGCATCAAATGTCCTTGCCCATGCAATAATTATAAAAAGCTCAACTATTTTATGATAGACTTTTTCCATACCGCTGACTCATACAATTGAAAGTGACTGAAACTCGATCTATAATTTGCATATAGCTTTAATAAACATTGCTAGTTTTTGTCAATTTCAAAATGACATCATATGCCTTTCCACATATGACACAATGCACTTGCGACAAACTTCTCTAATATACGTCTAGAAGTGCTATTTTGTTTTATCTTGTACATGCTTTTAATCTTTGGTCTTTGTTACTATAGTCAAACTACCGATTCCTACCCAAACATGTAACTTGGATGGCAGGAACTGGCCGCTTTGCGGCTCTTGTTTACATTAATTTTATTGATAGTATTATAAAGTAGTATAAATTTCATACATACACATAAAAAGGTATTATAATATTTTTGCAAGTAAAAATAAATATGTATATTTTTAAGCTTATACAATTTTTTTGGTATTTTTACTCTTTCTCTAATGTAGCTCTAGATAATTCTTAGAAAAGGTTCACTTATTTTTATAATGTCATTGGTGTAGCTAGTAGAGGCAAGTATAATTGAAAGAAAGAATGATTTAATTCTTTGTTCTTAATGTTTTGAGGGAAATGTATCTTTTTATGGAGGAATTTGTAGGCTTGGTCCAAATACCACTCTTCACAAAACCATGGGAGCCTCCTAAGAAGTTTTACTAATTTGCAAATAAATGGTGCTTTGTTAAGTTTTGAGTCTCATCACCTACTTGACATTGGTAAATAAGATGAGTAATAAGCCTTGTATAAAAATTATATTTGTTACTATTAATTATTACTTTTACTTATTTTGTATACCAATTTGTCTAAATTAGTGATTTATTATTATCCTTATACAACCTTTTAAATAAAATAAGGTACGTAGCTTTTATTTATTTATTTGATGGGAAATTTTACCAACTAAAATTGTAAGAAGGGCGTCTACTTCAGTTACTCCCTAAGACGCTCCTAACCTTTAATTCTGCTCTGACACCCTTCCTCGAAGATATCAGTGATGCCCGGATATAACAACGTGTATGGAACCTGTGATAGCCCATACTTGTTTCTCAGGTTTAATACATTCTTAATCCTCTCCGACACATTCTTCCCCACACTCACCAGAAAGGTAGAGAATCTCCCGGAAGCTTTTTCAATGTTACAGCAAATTAAATCATAGAACTTAAAATTTGATTCACATTCACTTTAATATTGACAGTAATATTATCCAACTCCAGGCCACTATAAAATCGGTGACTAAGATATTGTCTAGTACTGTGGGTAGTCCATTTTGTTTGGAAGGGTTTAATTTTGGGTTTTTATGTTTGACATATGCCATACCAGAACTTTGAAATGAGCATAGATTAATGTGTTTCCAAGAATCTTTGAGATGGACGACCAAGAAAGGAGTTTGCCAGCGGAAACTTCACTGTAATTCGCTCCACTCCTCTTATCAATCCATCAAGGGGTATTAACTCTTACGAATTGCAAAGCATTGTGTAATGTTCTCGTTTGAAAGCTTGGCAGGGCAATTTCCCATGTTTCCTCAATTTTGCGCGTACCCACTGTGATTCTAGATGATTAGTTCTATGCTCTTGACTAGCTTTTTCTTTTTATATTCAAATCTGTGGTTATTTGAGAGTTTATCTACACTAAAGCAGGACTTTGAAACAGCCATAAATCGATGTGTTTCTATAGAGGCTAATATCCACTGCTTACAGAAGAGATCGGTATCCTCACAAGACATTGACACTGTTTCACGAAATGTGGCAAATAGTTATTCAACCCATTCAGTTCAACTTTTTCGATGTCCTGCCAACCCTTAGCTAAGTTGGATCTCTGAAACAAGGAATACAGAACCTTCAAAAAATAATTGAAAGCGGGTATTTGGAAGATGTTTTATGTTCTCTTGGACCAGTTTGCTTTTTGACTACTTTTCAAACCAGTGTAGCCAACGATAAATTCTATACACAAAGGAATATGTATTTCACATGAATCAGGAATCAGTAGTAATGTTGATACATTCTTGGGATGAGGACAATATTCTTTTTCCAGTTTAGGAAACATTGTAAGAACTAGGCTATATAACATTCACAAATACTAAGAATGAGGACAATAATATTTGCCAATCTAGGAAATGCTTAAGGAACTAGGCTATATAACATTCTCAAAAAAATAGTATTAATTGCCACAATGAAATGTGGTCTCTTGGACTGCAATCATTGCAAGGTATGTACGAAATGACTTTGCTGAAAAGGCCTTGGAAGTTTTCATGCTAACTGTTTTCTTTGTTTCTTTTGTACTGCAAATCACATATGGTGAAACACACTTCTCAACTGCGGTAGGGACTGGTTGTATTGGGACTCTTGTTAAAATAGAGATGGTTTACATTGAAAAATTAGTGCCACGAATTAATATTATATTAATAATTATTTTTAAAATATGAATATTATTAGCAATTATACGTGGACAATGCGATGTGAATGCCGAAAGGGATGTGGTGCACGAATGGATAGTGGTGTGGGGAAGGAAAGGGAGAAGCGGAATTATGTGGGCAATGATGTAAGTGTTGTTGGTGGCACAAAGGAAGTTAAAGTGTAATCGTTGTAATAAGCCACTAATAAGCATTGTTTGTAGGGCGTTGGCTATGTGTGTAAGTTTTGAGAGGGGCAATAGTTTCTTACAATCGATTAAACCGAAGTGTGGAAATGAGAGAAGCACGAGAGGACGTAAAGCAAAGCAAAGCAATGATAGAAGAGGAAGGCATCTACAAAATATGGTTGTTTTGAAAGTTGCATCAAGCTTAGACGATAAATTTTTTTGTAAAATTATGAAAACGTAAACATGGACAATTTTTTTCGCGATATATATTTATTTGCATGCACGATGGAATGGGGTTTACAAAATGTAGTAGAAACAAACCATCATAATTTTTTTGCACAAATTGTAAGTACATATGATACAAATCCCTAAACACCGTAAAGTTTCATAGTTTGTAGAAAGGCAACAAGAAAGTGCAAGATTTTTTTTTATGTAGCATTTTTTTCACAAAGAAACAATGATTGAAAAATGTTTTCATTTATAAACAACTAAACAAGAGTTACACACCAAAATATAGTTGTTTACTATGAAAGAAAAGAAAAGCATCCACGCAAAAAACATAATAATGCAAGTAATTGCACTTATTTTGTGCATGGGGAAACATATGTGGTACTCGAAACTATATGGTGTTGACATGTTGTTGTGGGCCTTGAAATTGCAAGGCTTTTTTTTGTAGACAACTATTGTTTGCCCAAAACTTCAATAACAAGAAATATTTTACTACTTCTTTTGCTACTCAACAACACAACAGGATTTTGGAGTCATCTTTGTGTGTTTAATTATATTTCCAGTGAAGGCTCTCACACGCGGCAACAGTGTGAGCATAACAAGAGTGGATGCAAAGGGGGTTTCCAACACGCAAAGGGGAGAACTCCAACCCAATGATCTAGTATAATAACATGTTACAATATAAACATGTTTGCACGGCTATCTAGACATATGTGGACTTAAAATTAAAAATTAAACAATATTTCATGTCCATAAGCAAAACAAAATAGTTTAATTTAATTTAAAAAAATTATTTCCCTTTTAACATTTCCATTTTGATTGGACATACTAACTAGGCTAAATCTATTTCGCAAGTGCACAATTACAAACTTAGATATTAATAAGTAATACAAGGATTATCTTATTTAATGCAATGTTTGCTAGGTGTTACATCTTTCTTAATTGTCATGCCAAACGAGAACACCTACCTTTTTAATGGCTTTGTAATTTTTGTAGGATTACTCAAATTAGATTATTATGTGTTTCAATAAAATAATCATCGAACTAATACAAAAAAACTTATATTATTATATGGTTTAATAACATAAGCATTGAAAATAGAAAATAATTCAAAATTGAAGAAACGTTATATATTAGGAGTAATTTTTACATATTGTGAGGGTCACAACGAATCAAATATATGAAAATGAAGTGGGGATTAACTTGTAACACATAATTTACGTCATCGCATGAAGATCCAATATGCCCATTCATCCACCAAGCTCTATTTTTTGGTTAAATTTACAAATTGAAAAGTACTTGTAATAATACATTGCGTTTATGCATGATAATTCATGATATTTAGCATGAATAAATAAAAAATCGTATGTTTTGGTGTCATTCATTAAGCACTTTAAGGTGCAACATTCATATAGTAGTAGACACTTCTATTACTTACACCATTTGAATTTGTAGCATCGATATTACTTTTGCATTGATGATACATTCACATTTTCAAATCCAAATTGCACTTGTGTGATGGAGATGTTGATAGGGAAAGGGAGGTATGCAAACATGACATATTGATAAGGGGTGAATTTGGAAGCAAAAACCAAAGGGAGGAAGATATAAAGATAAAGAAAAGCATATATAATGAGGAATGACAATAAGTGAACCCTAAAAATAGAACTTGCAATGGGTAGTAAAAGATGGGAGAAGTAGACAATAATTACAATGGGTAAGAAATGTGAACAAGAGATTACAATTGATCTTTTAATTCTTGATTTAAACATAGGCATGGGATACCTTTTTCAGCAAAGTCTTTGAAAGAGGAAATGTGGAGCTATCTGAAAGGCAATAGGGAGAACAAATTATAAAGATGATGATAAAATTAAGACCCTGTCAATCTATGTTTTCAATGACGACTGTTTCTTTTTGTAATACTAAGGGTTTTGATGTGGTTTGTCAGATCCCAATCCATTTGAAGGAAAATCTCTTGCAATTTTCATGGGAAACATGTGAGGTGGGTACACGATATAGGTTATTGACATCCTATGTTCGAGCAATGTATTTATTGAGTTTGACATCTAGGAATGTTGGTGAGTTGGGCAGTTTTTTGCTAGATTTATGTACAATAGAATGAACTTGGTTATTTGTAGTATTTAGAGCTCAACGTCCACCCACAAATTACTAACACACATAACCTTTTTCCTTATTAGAGAAGAAGCTCGTCTTGTAATTGGCCATCATCAGGGTTGATTTTTGTACTCCATCTTATACACCTAACATTGCTACGTGTAAATAGTTCATTTATTGACCTTACATATCTTGATCAAAGATGTCAAACTTGGGTACAAATGTACCGAGGAATGAGAAAAAGATATATCTTCTAAAGATAAAAGTGCATCTATTCGAGACATGAATACATACAAATCCTAAAACATCGCCTCAACATTTATAATAGTACGGAAGATGTTTCAAAAGTAACCCAATATGGCTCAAAACCTTGTTGGCATAAAATTGTGTGGAAGGCTACATACATGGTAAAGTTTCGACAAAGTGTTAAACCATGATATGTTATGATATATATGGGTTTTTCTTTGAAGAGGGATTGTGTTGTAGCATTTTATAATATGAAAATAGGTTGTATCAATTGTGCCAAAAATAGTGGGACTAACATAGTGTCAAATAGAAACATGACCTCTAATAGTGAATCCCATCCAGTGAGGACCCTATAAATGCTAAAAAAGTTCAAGAAATGCACACTTTTCAACAAAATTAAGAAACCTCCACATACTGCTAATGGATGTTCCAAACGTCATATAACAAATTTACCACCATGGATGTCAAGCATAAGGTCCTAGTCTAACATCACTTAGTTACAAATGAGAATTGAATATCCTTACAAATAAAAGGTCATAATACATAAAAGAAAATGATATAAGATACTAACAATCCATGAAGCCATTTTATATCAAAGAAAAATATCATGGGATGGCAATTCAGTGTTAATATAGACTATTTGTTTTTAATACAAATGTGTGCATTTTCATGGGTGTTAGTTTTTTCATATTCTTTGGCGAACTTCTAGGTGGAGCACTAAATAATAGGTGAGAACTAAATGGTGATGTGTTCTTCTAGGTTATATATTGATCCAGGGTTTGAGAGACTTCCAACACATACAAGAAGAGCTTTCTCATTTGTCCTCCATTTAATGTTGATTTGAAGGCTCTCACAAACACATTAATTATATTAATGATTTGTGTGAACTTTGTACATATGATTGTTAAAGTCATATCAAGATGACCACCATGAGTAGTCATTAACATAATGATATTTTTTCTTTTTCTTTTTGGTAATAATCACAAGACAAGGGGACCCATTTTTTCATTTTCACGTTTTTAGTGAACAATTTTTTGATATTGCCCATCAAATTTTAGACACCAAATTTATTATTACAATAATGGTAAAAAAAAAGGTCACATATATATCAAGTGGGTTGTATAGTCCAACTGTGTGTATGATGGTATAAGGTGCTTTGCCTCAAATTCCACCAAGGTACAAATCCAAGAAAATGTCGTTATGGGGTGATGCTAAATTCGAGTATTAGGTGAAGTTAATGGGTAGGTTTATTATTTGTACACCAATATGACTATTGTCAACTTTAAAGAATAATTCTTTAAATAAGTTGAAAGATATGGTGTTATTCTGATGTTACATGGGACGTGTCTATCGAAAACCAAATGTGTAGGACGTTAAAGATAGGTTAGGGATTTTTGGGTATGTAAAAACGCCTCCGGGACATCTTTTTATTTAAATATAGAAAATAATTTTTAAAAATATTATTATTATTTTTTCTCTTTGAAAGCTGATTTTTAAATTGCACTCTTGTAGCATAAGATTGTTTTTGGAAGCCACTCATCTCTATTCGATCAAAAAATTTGTATGTATAAATCTAATTTAATGTCACTTTGAAAGCTCCAATAAAAATTGAACCACTAGGAAGTCCAAAAATAAAATTAATGTTACATGATGCTAAGGCTAAGTGTGGGGTGACCAACAACGTTATGTGTGACATGCATTTCTAACTTTTGTCGTACCTTCAAAGTGCTACATGCAATGGGGTTCTTTAGAAATCAAAGTAAATGATTTGCAATGTCCTCACCTTGCGTCAGAAGTGCATCCTTGATCATCTTTTGATACCATATTCAACCTTTCATCTTCTATATCCCCTTCTCTGCCATTTGAGTTCATTTAAAATATCAAGGAACGTAATCTGAAGGGGACATCGAAGATGAAAGGCTTCGAGAGTGTTATGGTGGTGGGGTCATTTGGCAACAACTATTCTTTATACAAAATGTACATGATGGCATACATTCAACATAGACCACTGCATTTCCTATCTTTTTTTTTGGTTTTTTGTCAATGCCTTAATTTTTTCCCGTTGTTCCGTTGAAAAACACATTTTGTTTTTGTGTTAAAAACACATTGTGTTTTTCTATCAAAACTCTATATGCAACTATGATTTGAACCAATGACTTGACTCTTATAACTCCTCTATTGCCCAACTTAGCTACCAATAGAGCACCATAAATATTTCCGACAACTTTTTTATTGAAAAACAAACAAAGTCACTTTTTAGACTGATTGTGACAACTCTAACATGTTGTCAACCCATATATGCATGTAAATAGATCGTTGGAAGGTGATTCTCTACCAGTCATTGGCATATCATTTCCAGCCCCAAACCCAAGAAATTGTCCATCATGGGTTCAAATGGTCGTCATGGTCACAACGTCACATTACTATAACCATTCTTAAGGAAGGTAATGGGTTATGGATTTTAAGGCCTAACTTCATACTTAGAAAATACCAAAGTAAGTGCTCGATACAACCGATATGGATCCCATGAGCAACTAGGGGACAAGTACAACTCTTTGAATTATAGGAAAATAATTTACACTATTAGTTGTGCATAGACATCCAAGAGATTTAGCCACGTAAAGAAGTTGGAGTGAATTTATAAACATTAGAAAAAACATCCACAAAGACACAAGATATAGAATCGTAACAACACCCGCTCACCGCTCTATTCTCCAAAAATGAGGCGGCCGGTTCTACAAGAGTGAAATTTAAAAATAAGCCTTCAAAGAGAATTATAATGCTTGGTGGTCCGTATACAAAATGAAATCTTTTGCCAAACAAAGAATGACTCCAATTCTTTAGAGCTTACACAATGACATAAAACTCCCTGTCGTAAACTGAATATCTTCTCCTTGCATCAATCATTTTCTCACTAAAATAAGCGATCTGTAAGTCTCCCCTCTTAACTCATCACAACTCCAATTGTGACTCCACTAAAGATCGAAATCAACTTGAAATAGTTTATTATAATTAGGCAAGGCTAATACTAGTTTCTCTGTGACTTCCTCTTTCATCTTCTGGAATGCATACTCTGCATTTATGGTTTACAGAAACTCCTTATCCTTCTACATCACCTCAATGATTTGTGCGCTCCACCCCTTTCTCCTTCAAACAATTGACAAAAAGACACTTGTTCACATGTTCTTGGTGGTAAGAAAAAGAGTCACACATGGGTTTCCCAAAATTGGACTTGTCCTACTCAACCCCTTCTTCATCACCCCTCTTCTTTCTAAGATGTTTAACTCTCTTAAGTTTAACTTTTTTGACGCATCCCCTTCGACATCTCCACTACATTATTCACATGTGATTGCTAGTGTTTAGGTAATTAAATAACTAATAAGTTCCTAACGACCAATTTTAAACAACTACAAAATTATTACAATATATATTTATAGTTAAATCGTAATAAAATTATTTACAAATAAAACTATAAACATTATTTATAATTAAAAACTAATAAATATGGTAAATTCTCAAATTGAGAGAAGACATTTCTCTCAACCACATTGATGTTGATAGACCATTGAGAGAAGTCATCGTGATAATGAGCTATGGATTAATCCTCCTGGATGTTGTTATTTTTTATGAATTTTTAGACCATGTGGTCAACTAGTATCGTAATAATTTCCTTATTGTTTATCCTCGAAGCCTACCTTTAGAACTAGATAAAGAACCATTGGGAATCCAATGGTATCCTCGTTTCAGGTATCTATAACCTCACCAAAGGGTTTTATCTATTTTCCTTTCATGAGCCCTCTCGGGTCTAACACCTCCTCCTTAAGGTGGCTTGTTGGTGTTTGGGGAATACCCTATTAGTGCTTTCTCCATGGACTCCCGATTTTAGCCCCACTAGACAAGGTTTCATTGAAAATTCCAATTTGGATTGAACTTCCTAGTCTTCTTGTTCATCTCTAGTCTTTCTGATTTGAGATTGTGAAACCCATTGATAGGGTGATTTGCCATGAACAAGAGCATTTCTTTTTCGCTAATCCGAACAAGCATATGTGTGTCGAAGTTGACCTCACAAAATATCTGTGGGACCACCTAGATAATTAGGTTGTGTCCTGTATATCTCCCAAAAAGTTGTATACTTCAACCTCCCCAACACATGTTTTCGTTGTCAATCCCTGGACCACCACATTTGCGATTGTCTGCTGCTCACTTGTTCCAAGCCAACGATGATACAACTTACGGTTTCAAGCCCAAAACCGGCCCTCCGACTGATGGTTGGACTATGGTGGGGAATAAGAAGGGCTCGGTGTGAAACCTACTATTGTGGTTTTGTTTACCCACTCTCCTTCCCCTCCTCCGTCCAAGGGTGAGTTGGGTTCGGAGCCACCATGCTCATCAGTTTCCATTCCTTCCAAACCCTCGCAGAGTCGAGTTCTTTCTTCAAGTTCAGAGAATACTAGGAATCTTGCTTTAACTTCTCTTCCTCTATGATGCTCGTAGTCCACCCCGAGAGGTGTCCCACAATGTGCGAGGGGATAATGGGGCCAAACACCGCTCCATTCAAGTTGAACCTTTTGATTTAGACCAGATCCCACTTGCTAATAATTTTTCCATTCTCGGCTCGAGACAATGGTATACCAAATGGGCATGGAGAGTTTGATATGTCTAATTTTTAATGAATTTCATCCTATTGAATGTTTGGGGTCTTATAGAGCCCTCTCGAAAATACTCGGTTCGTTTAGCTTGCCACCATATCAACAACCTTGATATAATTTGTTTGCAGAAAATTAAGATTTTTGGTTTTTAACTTCAGAATACTCCGACTTGTATTGCCCCAACTTTTTTGCATTTTCATACTCAACACATTGATGGCAAAGGTGGTGTGAGCATTTCAATAGCGCCGAAATTCTCGGCCTTAATCACCTCCTCGGGCTAAGATCTTTTGAATCGGGTTGTGTGGGTGGTTATGGCTATTAATGATCTTTCTTTTGGTATTCTCAATGTTTATGTTCCTAATGATGGATCGGAAAAAACAACTATATGGAAATGGTTAGGTGATAACTTACCTTTAGTGTATTGGCTGGTGTGTGGTGACTTTAATATGATAGAGCATCCATATGATAAATTCGGCACCCTTCCTATGTTCTCGGTGTGTTAGTGAGCGTGCGGCCTAGTATTTCTTTAAAAGTCATTGGGAATTTCGATCCTTTGCTCAATAGGCGACAGGAATTTAAAGCCCAAGTTTGGTATACTTATACTAATCTTCGAGAAGGATGTGATCAAGTTTTAAAAAGGCTTGATCGTGTATTTCTTTCACAACAGACCTTTTTTTATTTTGACACGCAAGGCTCCTCCCCTGTCAAGGTGCGGTCAAATGTGCTTTTGTCATACCATCACCCGATCTCATTTAAGGTTGTTTGGCATGGGGCTCCTTTTAAAGTCCCATCAAATCAATTCCTTCTTAATGTCTCCTTCTTTGAGTCATCAGGGGTGGCCCCACTTATTACTAAGGTTTGGAACATGGCGCCATCGTCATTCTTGCTAAATGGATCACATGGTGGGAGGCGACAATTCAACGCACCACATGTTTCCTTTGTCGTTTTGGGTGAAGTGGTGTCCCTAGATTTCATCCTGAAATTTCAACTACCCTATCCGAAAAAAATTCGTACTTTTAAAATAATGGGTTGTTTTGTGTTTTTATTGCCAGAAAGTTCTTGTGTTGCGTCAAGATATTCCCAAAGAGCCATATTAGCCATTTTCGCCAAATACCCAGATGCCCAAAATTGTTATATTCACATTGAGATTTCTGCTGAAATTTGTATTTAATTATTTTGAGCCCTGTTTGAGGCAATTTGCGCTCCGTTTTAACCCTGTTGTGATCGAACATATCATTATTCCTATATACCAGAAGGGTTTTAACTAAAAATAAGTTTTGGGCTTTATTTGTGACTTTTGGCAATTTTTCGTGTTTTTGTGTTTTCCCATTTCGTTTTCTATGAAATTTCTCTAAATCAATTCCTTTGTTGGGCTAGCCCGATTCTTGGCCTGGAGCAGCTGGAGAACACATACATTTATTGTACCAGAAGGAAGTCGCCATCGGAGGTCCGGTTCACTAGGAAAAGGCGAAGTCGTGCACTAAAAAGCCCCTGCAGGGTTGGGCGCATTTTTGGAAAACAAATTATTTAAGTGGATCATGGGAAAAATAGAAGCGGTAGGCAGAGTGGGATTTTATTGCACCTTGCAGGTACTTTTTCCCATGATAGAAAAGTCACTTAAGTTGCTGGGGAAAATTAGAGCGCGGGCGGGAGGGAAATTTGTATTTAATTATTTTGAGCCCTGTTTGAGGCAATTTGCACTCGTTTTAACCTGTTGTGATCGAACATATCATTATTCCTATATACCGGAAGGGTTTTAACTAAAAATAAGTTTTGGGCTTTATTTGTGACTTTTGGCAATTTTTCGTGTTTTTGTGTTTTCCCATTTCGTTTTCTATGAAATTTCTCTAAATCAATTCCTTTGTCGGGCTAGCCCGATTCTTGCTGGAGGCAGTGGAGAACACATACATTTATTGTACTGGAAGGAAGTCGCCATCGGAGGTCCTGGTTCACTTTGGAAAAGGCGAAGTCGTGCACTAAAAAGCCCCTGCGGGTTGGGCGCATTTTGGAAAACAAATTATTTAAGTGGATCATGGGAAAAATAGAAGCGAGGCAAGTGGGATTTTATTGCATGCCTTGCAGGGTACTTTTTCCCATGATAGAAAAGTCACTTAAGTTGCAGTGGGAAAATTAGAGGCAGCAGGCATGAGGGAAATTTGTATTTAATTATTTTGAGCCCCGTTTGAGGCAATTTGCACTCCGTTTTAACCCTGTTGTGATCGAACATATCATTATTCCTATATACCAGAAGGGTTTTAACTAAAAATAAGTTTTGGGCTTTATTTGTGACTTTTGGCAATTTTTCGTGTTTTTGTGTTTTCCCATTTCGTTTTCTGTGAAATTTCTCTAGATCAATTCCTTTGTTGGCTAGCTTGGATTCTTGCTTTGGAGCATTTGGAGAACACATACATTTATTGTACGCAAAGGAAGTCGCCATCGGAGGTCCGGTTCACTAGGAAAAGGCGAAGTCGTGCACTAAAAAACCCCTGCGGGGTTGGGCGCATTTTTGGAAAACAAATTATTTAAGTGGATCATGGGAAAAATAGAAGCAGTAGGCAAGTGGGATTTTATTGCCTGCCTTGCAGGGTACTTTTTCCCATGATAGAAAAGTCACTTAAGTTGCAGTGGGAAAATTAGAGGCGGCGGGGGAGGGATATTTGTCTACCTTGTAGGATAAAAATTCCCATGGTGAAATAAAAGAATAGTGACTTAAGTGAAATCACGGGATTTTATTGCACTGCCAAAATGCAGAGTAAATAATCCCATTGTTAAAGTCAAATCACTTAAGTGGATCATGGGATTTCCGGGGCTACCTTGCAGGGTAAAAATTCCCATTGCCATGTGTTTTTAAAAATAGAATTCTATTATGCTAAAAAGTGCGACCCACCTTGGGTGAATAATAATGCATTAAATAAATATTTGTTAATATTTATTCACCCAATTTTGGTGCCTAGGCTTGTGGAAAAGTCAACAAAGGGAAGTGGACAAAAAGAATTTAAAAATAGAATTCCAAAATTAAATAAATTTAATTTATTTAATGCAGCCCCTTTTGAGAAGGAAATAATACTTTTTAAAGTATTAAATGATTATATTAATTCCTATTTTCAGTGGCTAAGGTTAAAGCACACTGTGAAGCTTAAGTGGAGTGAAGAGTGGATGATTAAATTGATTAAATTTAATTTATTGGATGGTTGTCCTTAAACATGCAATTTTAGCACACCAGTTAAAGAGAAAAGCATGATTTTTAATTAATTAATTGCCAGGAATAGGAAGGGCAATTATTAATTATAGAATTATGAGGGTTATATAAGCATGGGCTGCCATAAGGATGAATTAATTAATTCACAGGTAAAGAAGTGCAGCCCAGAGGAAAAGTGCGCCCCATTTGAAGAGGATTTTTGCTCAAAAGAAGGTGAAATCAAGGCTAAAAGCTTCCAATTTTGGCGCATGCTTTGAAGAAGGTTGATTTGTGTCTGCATAATTGTTTGTAGAAGTGATACAGGTGCTCAAGTGATGTTGGTAAAATTCATGCTTGCTTTGCATGCAAATAAAACATTAATATTTGGGGCGTGAGCTTGAATTATGCAGATTTTTGTGATTAAAATTCACTTTGTGCATGCTCTGGTTGCCATCTTTATGCGAATTAATTGCGGAGTTAGATACGAGGTGCTTTTATAAAGAAAAGGAACTTATATCAATTCATTGAATATTTCCTCCGAATCGAAGGATTATCCAGATCTGCACTGATTTTGAAGAATTCCAGTCAAATAAGAAGAAAATGAATTGTTCGAGACAAAGCTATGGTGAAAAAGATGAAAAAGAAAGCCAACGGAGTCATGCATCACTTCTAAATTTGTAGATATTGGAGACACGAATCTAGGCTCGAAACCTCTTGTTGAATTGATAGACATATCCAGAGCGGAAAGACTTCACTCATGCGTGCGGGAAAAACTTCACTCATGTGTGTAGATTAAAAGCGGTGGGAATTATTCGAGCTGAACTTTTCCATCCACGGCCCGGTTGTCGAGTTTGTTATGCAGTGCAGATCCATATCCAGATGCGAGATCCATATCCATATGCGAGATGCGAGATGCGATAAAATCCATATGCAAATCTAGATCCGAGATCTCATAGTTGCAAAAGCTTCGCACAAAGGCTTCATCCTCTTGTTTGAATGCATTGCCCAGAAGAAGTCGGTGCGTGGAAAATTCCTTCCAAGATCTTGTGCAAATGCTCCCATCTTCCGATTTGAAGCCTTCATTGAATTTTCATTCATCCTAGTGCTTTCCAAAATTTTTAATTGCTCATATGCGATTAAAAATAAGGATGATGAGTTATCTACGACAAACATTGCATTGATGCATGTCTTGGAGAAGAATTGCAAAAGCTTCAGGATAAAAAAAAGACAAGGTGAAGGCAAAATCCAAATGGTTCCAATTCCACTTGTTGTTTCGAGATCCATCAATTCCACTTGTTTCGAGATCCAAGGCTCTTCCAAATCCAGTTGTTTCCAGTTGTTTTGAGATCCAGATTTGAATTAGTGCGTATGCATACATGAAAAAGGACAAGACTCGCAGCTTTCCTCTTCCTTCTTCTTTCCTCCAACAAAGTAATTGAGTGATCAATTAAATTATACAACTTAAAGTGATTGGTTTAAAATCCATTACTTGAAGAAGTCAACTACTTGGAGATAGGTGGCAAGCGTGCAAAATAAAAGGTTCTATTTTCATTCAGAATCATACATGTCATGCGAGGAATTCCAGAGGGAGATTGTCGGTTGTTTCTTTTCCACTTCCACATGTGTCGGTTCAACTAAAAGCTTCCGACTTGTAATTGCCCTCTACATTCTATAAGTAGAGGAAGAACCTTCGGGTTAATGATCGAATTTGTAAGCAAGACCTTGTGTTCCAGGACTTTGTCTTTGAAACCCTTGAGAGCCACTTGAAGCAAAGGAATATACAGGAGCAGATTTCCAAAGAACTTTGTGTCACGGTGTATTGTGTTTCTTGCTTTTTATCTTAGATCTTTTAATAGACTTTGTGTTATTTCAGATCTAGATCTAGAGCTACCTTTGCTTATAATTATGTGTTTATATCTATTGGTTTCTTCTATGTGCATGCAATCAACTCTGCTATCTATTGATTGAGATGCACATCTTCCTCATTTCTTCTCTATGTTTATATAATTCCCTTTCCCTTCTTCTATAAATATTTCCTTTCTTTAAACAGATTGCTTACTTGCTGCCGAATCTGCTCGATTATGGTTCATGAACCGAGTGGTTAAAGTAAAACCCTAATAGATAGTAACATATTTTAATTGACAAATCGACACGGGAGCCTCACCGGTAAATGAGGAGATTTATCTCATGACCGCTAGGTTTTATGCTATGCGAGAAAATCTAGCCAACAATGAAGAGTTGTTCGTGTTCGTAAACATTGCGACTCGGCTCTGTCTGAAAAGAATTAAGAAGGATCTCATTGTTTCTTGAGTCTAATCCTTTCGACATTCATCTCTAGATATAGGCTACGGAAATCCGGCACAAGCTCAAGCTTATTAAATCTCATGCAACCCATAGCACACATATTTGGTCGAGGTGTAATGGCTTAAGGTGGGAGATAAAGCCTCAAAGCACTTCCTCAAATCCCTTCGAGCCGAGCATGCTCGTCAACGATCAAATCTATCCATGATTCGTATCAACGGCTCATGGAGCTGCCATAGATCTCTAATGCCTTTGTTGAGTAGTATCGGTTAGTCTTTTAAGCTCAAGAGGCTACCCATGAGCGAGTTGCGCTCTGTAACAATGTATCAATGTGGTGCCGAACAAGCTTTCTCTTAAAGAGTGGGACCGTTGCAATGCTCCTCTTTCTTTAGATGAGCTCCATGCTTTGCTCTAGTGTGCTATCGATGACAAATCTCCGGGGCTTGATGGCTTCCCATGTGAATTTTACAAAGCAACCTAGTTCTTTGTTGGACATGATCTACTTTGTGTCTACAATGAGGCTCTCGATCTAATTCTCTAGGGAGTTTCATCAATCAAGGCAACATCAAATTCATTCATAAGGTTGGCGATCCGGAGTAGATAAGAAGTTGGCGGCCTATCTCCCTGTTAAATGTTTCTTATAAAATTCTTGCTAAGGCTTTGGCTCTTCATATTGTTGATCTGTTGCCTAAATTTTTTTGCCCTGAGAAAATTGGTTTTGTAAAAGGACGATACATTCTAGATAATCTTATTGTAGTATGGGAAGGGATGGAATGGGCTCGTGTTTCTCTGCACGTCCAATATTTCTAAAAATTGACTTTGAAAAGGCCTATGATTGTATCGAATGGCCATTTATTTTGGCTATGCTCAAAGCCCTTGGTTTTGGTGACTTCTTGGTCGGTGGTCCAGATTACGTTATCCAATGCGTCGGCTTGCCTAACCATCAATGGTCATCAATTTGTTGTGATCGACCTTTTCCGCTCTATCAAACGGGGTGCTTCTTTGAGCTAGCCTTGTTTGTTCTAGCCACGGATGCCTTAGGCTATCTTATTGCTCATCAAGTTGCTCAAGGTTGCATTAAGGTATTTTTCTTCCGACCACATGACCCAACTTATTAATGGCAATTTCGCCAATTATTCCTTTTTAACCATTGTTGAGTCCGAATGAGAATGTGGCTACGTTTTTATTGCCTTGATACCTTATGTCTTGTTTACGGATCCAACATTCAGATGGCTAAGACGTTGGGCTATCGACAAAGTTGCTTACTTATCCCAGATTGGTTGAAAGCTTACCCATGAAAATGGATTGGAAGAGGCGATCAATTCAAATTCTTAGGCATTCCTTTTGCTTTTGATAGTGATTCCACCACGCTATGACATTATGTTATTAACAGAGTGGAGCATAAGATTTCTCGGTGGTCTTCTAAACCCCTCTCTCTTGTTGGTGAATTTCAGGTGTGTACGAGGTTCTTGCTACCACCCATGTGTATCATTCTGCGTGTTGGTGCCTTTCTCGTGCTTCTTTTTCCAAACTTGCCAAGCTGTTGCGGGATTATCTTTGGTGCAAAATTTTTGTTTCATCGGGTGGCCAAGGATGTACGTTATCTCCCTCACCATCAAGGCAGTATGAGAATAATTGATGTCTACAGGAAAAGTGTGGCCTTATGTTCTAAATGGGTCATGCATTATATGTCGGGCGATCAATCCTGTAAAATTTTGTTTTGACCTTTGCATTGCTTATGGTGCCCCGTATGACAAAAAAATGTTGGAACAATATTGAGTTGCACACTTTAATGATCACTAGGGTTCCATCAAAATTATTGGCACCTTTGTTTCAAAAGCATCACGGAAAGCTTTTGAGTCAGTGAAACCTTTGTTACGTTGGATCGGCGATGGCTTTCACACTGGGCTCTCTTTTAATTCTCGGGATCTTTGGTCATCTCCTGTCATCATTGTTAATAGTCTTCCGCTTGTGGAAACTTCGGTTGTCAAATCCCTCCAAACTTTCTCGCAAAGGAATACATACCATTTAGGATTTGGTTACCCACAGAGACTGGATTCCTTGGCCCGAGCTCAAGGCTAAATTTAATCTTGCCAATTCGGATCTCCCGTCTATCTACAGAATTCAAGAATTAATGCCTGATGTTATGCTCCACAAGCTTGGGCTTTAACCCTCGGATGCTTGGTAGCATGATTGGCGGTGGAATCATGAAATTGTGTTACTCCGCTACAACGTCGACACCACTTATCTTCTTTTGAGCCTTGTCTTGCCAACCATCGCTAAACTCAATGCCCACTGGGGATTGTATTCTGTGCATTCCACCTGGCTTCGTTGACTCTCTCGTACTTGGAATTCCTTTCTTGATCCCAAAGTTAAGCATTTCCTTTGGTGCCTTATTTATCAAGGCCTTCATGTCGGCAAACATCTTAGTCGCATTGGCATCCCTAATCCTAAATGCCCTTTTTGTTCCAAACCTGAGTCCTTTAAACATTTATTTTGGTCTTGCCCCCGTGCTCAGACTATATGGACTTGGATACATTCTTTTTTCCAACCCTACCACCCGGAATTCTTTCACTAGCGTCTGGTATTATTCAAGATTTCAGCCCATGGCCTCATTATATTGATACTCTATGGCAATTGTTTAGAGCTTGTATTCTTTTTCATATTTGGAAAGCTCGAAATGCTTTGATATTCCAAAATGATCAATATGTTGCTTTCTTTTCCACTAATGACAAAGTGGTTATATTGTCTATTGTGCGCATCTGATTCAAGCTCAAGCTGAAAAGGTTGCCCTAGAGTTTGCTCATTTATAGGAGTTGTTCACACACTAGGGGAGTTGCGCCATGCGCACGATGAGTCGGGTCCCCTCGAATTCCTTGCCATCACCACCTCGACCATCTTTGCCTCGGCGACCACCGCCACTAGGACCGCATCGCAGAAGCCGCTCTTGCAGCCATCGCTCTGCCTCTCCTCGGGGTTGCTCTTGACTCCGTCCTCTTCTGACAGTGGAGCCCTCCTTCGATGGGAAAGGACATTGCTAGCTCTCCGTGGAGGGGTCTCCTCCCCGACATGCAAACTATTGCTAGCTCTCTCGCCCCTAGTTGAGAGATTATAGTTCTCTTGCAGATCTAGATGCATGACCATGATGATTGGCAGGTGGATCCTCCCTCGGCCGAGTTGTCCATGGCGGGTTCATTCCTCCCGGGATGACCACCCTCCTCCCGAAAGCAGTGGCATGTACCTAGTGCTTTATGTTTTGTTGTAATTCTTGTGCTCTCTGGTTGCCCTATAGACATTTTTTTGTTGCCTACGTGGCGTTTTGTGGGAGTGTGAGTTTTCCATTTGCCCCTACTAATGTAACTCTCTTTAGTAACATTAATATAAGGGAAGTTCCGATAGTAAGCGTTTCATCACCCCTATAAAATTGTAGATTTTTTTTTTTTTTTTTTTTTTAAAATTTATTTTTATTGTTATGGTAGTGGAATTTGTGCTTTGAAATTCTAATCTAGAGGAACATGGAAGACTCATGCCGATTGGTGGGTGTGGGGCTTGATCGCCAAAGGCGGGGCACCACCAAACGTGAAATAGTGGGGTTTGACCTTGGGTGGAGAGTTTTGAATGCTTTACTACCGGTTGGACTACCAACTCACCTAGGCCCCTTCACAAAATTGTAGATTTTGACAAACCCACGATGATACTTTCTCGAAATAAATTTAAAAAACAAAAAAATCCACTACGGCAAATTTTTAGAACCATACGGGTCACATGTTTGTGGAACATGACGTGATCTCTCGAGGAATGGAAACCAACGAAGAGATAAACATTTTTAGTAAAGAACAATTCGGTGTTTGGTTTCAATTTATTTATGTAGTCGGCCACAATAAAATCTTCTCTTGGTTATGATCATGGAATTGCTTTTACGGGTTGCGGTTTGTAGTTTTAGGCCGGTTTAGGAATACTGCTGCTTCTGACTTGCGAGATATATGGTGGAAACCACTCCAAATCAAAAGCACTTTGAAGCCCAAGGGATTCAAGGTCCTCCTTATAAGTTACTCTATGGAAATGCTCCGATATTGTCGAATGGCCAACGAAGAAAGGCAGTAAGCCATTGCCACTTTGTCGGGACACAACATAGTTCCTCGAGTTCTTCTGCTTTTCATCAATGGGGAAGACCTATGGTACTCTTATTCTCTATATCATAAACTTTAAAATTAAATTGAGTTCAAAAACATTCATTAAGCATCATGTTTTTAATTGAAGTCAATATCACCGTAGTTATCACTGGGCAATCATAAGTAGGAAACGACCTTCAAATTAGGAAAAATAGAATCCACTTTCCCATATTTTTTTCACTGGCATAATACTAAAATCTTAATTTACCCAATTTATTTAATTCTAAACGATTTTAACTTGAAAAATCTAGATGAATGAAGTTATACTCCAGGCTCCAAGGACCGGTTATCCTCGTATTTAAACAAGATGACTCGCCTACTTTAATGTGCCACATAGTGTATCGTAGTTGGGTCATTAACTCCTGTAGTATTTTACAAAATAAGTTATACACTCGATAAATTTATATATGAATGAAGTTTTATACACTTCGATATTTACTTAGGAAAGAAATCGACATGTTGTTTCCACAATTGTTTGTCGCTTGAACCTATTTCAAAATATTGTAACCCTGCTCATATTTCCATGTTTTACAAACATAGCTACTATGGCTGCAGTGGTATAACTTGGATATTGACCTAACATTGGAGTAGTAGTTAAGAAGGGGATAATCTAAATTTACCAAATTCATAAGTATGTATATATATATGTGTGTGATGCAGGTCATGATTATGTTTATTGGTTTGGGAATAAACCCAGGCTTTTTATTCCTCACCCTGAGCTTGCGAAGGAGATACTATCGAAAAGTTTGGGCACTACGAAAAAATCCAATTTAAGCAAGTGAGAAACGAGGGTCTTTCAGGGCTAAAAGGCGAGAAATGGGCGCGGCATAGAAGAATCCTTAACCCTGGTTTTCGCATGGAGGCCTTGAAGGTAGGATCTTAAAATTCAGCAATCCTGAGAATTCGAATAAAAGTAAATCCTACATGAATTGGATGATATTCAATCATAAATCTTACCCACAAAAAAATTACTTCTCACATACATTTGGTATTTTCAAACCCATTATGACATACTTTAAGGTTCCCTTTCTTTTATTCTTAAGAGTCTTTGTAATAAGATTTTCAATCATTCACTATATGTCTGAGTGCTTCGGTGTTATGCTTGTAGTCTTTTTCAGAGATGAGTTTCTTCTTCTTCCCATTAATTTGTATAGTACATCTGCCATGTCAGGGCATGATTCCTTCAATTGCAGAGTGTAGCACGAATATGCTCAGAGAATGGAGCAAATTAGTATCTTCAGGTGTCAATGAAATTGATGTTTATAAAGAGTTTTCTGTTCTTACATCAGACATCATTTCACGCACTGCATTTGGAAGCAGTTATGCAGAAGGGAATCACATTTTCCATTTACAGGCACAATATGTTCTCCTCGCATTTGAAAGCTTCTGCAGAGTTTATATTCCGGGTTCCAGGTAACATGTTTTAGTTATTCTGATCATTATTTTTGTATTAAGTAATTGAAGGTTTCCACCTGAAATTTAATCAGGTTATTGATTTTTGTGTGATTTGTAATTGTGTGTATTTAATTCATCGCAAAATTATTTCAAGCAATAATCACAAGGGGACCCACTTAGCATGCATGCACCCTAAGTCTGCGGTCCATGGAGAGGGCTACCTAATTTTTCACAGTGGATGCTGCTGAGAAAATTGAGGAGCCTTTTCCAAGTAGGTGGTTCCATCAATTCAAATTTATTTATCAGCCATCTTGTCAGGAAACGGGTATGGGCCGATTTTCAATAAAACTTTGGGTATGAAACGTTGCAGAAACATATATATATATATATATATAGTACTCATTTTCAAAATTTTAGTCCATGGACCATAAGAGATAAAGCACTCAAAATATTTTGTATTCATTGAAGTTCAAAAGATTCATCATTCAACATGGTTACAATTTCAATGTTTCATATATACATGATTATAATCTAGATTCTAGAATATATCATCACAATGCTAAATGTTAGTTTAATAAAAACTGAATTCAGAATTCAGGAAGAAAAAAAAATGAGTGTGATTTAGAATGGACCAAAGATGTCATTATATAGCTTTTAGGAAGTGTCTTTAGGAAGGTTGGGTGGGTAGATTAGGTTTAGAAGCAATAAATGCTATTTTTTTTTTTTAAAGTACGGAAACACTGCAGAAATGTCCTAGAAACGCCAGACACGTTCGGAATTGTCCCAGGCATTTCTGGAGCGTTTCCATGGCATTTCCGTCTTCGAAACATTTCTAGGTAGTACGGGGTGAGGGGCGTCTCCATGCATCATAGTTTATCAAGAGTACAAATGAGAAAAATTAGGTGACAATTTATAGGAATGAAATTGCAAAATTGTAAAAAAGGGAAGAAGTTTCTTGCAAATTTCTGTTAGACAACATACCAGGGTGCCATATGAGCAGAAAAATCACTAAATAATTGGGGTGACTTCGTGTCCCACGCCGCAAGCAACCTCTGAAAATCAGCGGGCAAAAATTTCAGGGCTCCTATTTTACAGGGTAAGATTCATTTGGTTCTACTAGTAGATTTTAAAAACAAGTCATGGGACTGGTCGCTATATACATGTGGGAGCAAAGCCCCTTCATGGGATTGCGCCTAAGCTTTTTTAACCCTCTAGCACTTTTCCCCATCGTAAAGCTTTTCAAGCATTCAATGCATTTTATTATTGTTTGAATAAATAATTGTCAAGCGGGATGAGATTTGACGTTCACCCTAGCTTGTCACAAGTACTCTAGTTGGAATACTCAACTTCAATCTCTTTTTCTCCTCCTTTGACTTCAACTATGCTTTCTTCAATTTGTTTATAGCCTCCAATGTCCAAATTGGCTTTAGTGTCCTCTTTCCTTGCCTTCTCTTTTGCAAGTTCCATGTAGTCCTCTCATGGCTGATAGCCTGATATCTTATCAGCCAATTGCTGGTCCAAATGGGTTTCCTCTTGTGTTGTTCTTTAGAATCTCAATATTTCCTCTTCCAATTACGTGAACATGTGCGTAGTTGTTCTTCCTATCCTTCGTATCATTTTTATAATGGAACGTCGTGTTAAATGTCATGCCCATAAATTAGGCACGATAAAACTAATTTAAAACAGGAAAATGTGAATTTTGTTGAAGCACATGAGCTCACAACACTACACAAGTGATGTCATAAGGGATGTCTAAACATTACATTTTGGTCTCAGTCGTGATACAAAAGATATCAAGTCAAACAGGTTCTCCATAATGAATAAAAATGGAAACATCTTAAATGACCTCCAATTATTGTTTATTTAGAAGACAATTTTAAGGGTTAGGTGAGATAACATAAAAACGAGATATAAGTGGTTACATGGTCTAAGAACCATGCATGCCCTCCAATCAAGCTCAAACAACCTAAATGACATTAGTGACCCTTAGTAGTTGAAAAACTTGGCAACCCAACTAGGTTCATGGGCCATCTAGACAAGATTGGACCAATTGGTCCAAAGGATCTCTAGGGTTGAGATGACAAAATGGACGCGAAACGACCCTAATGGCCTAAACTAGCTCAATGGACCAAATGCTTTAGGAAGGGCCAACGACCAACGTAGTCCCAACGCTAACAAGGTCTAGGTCAAATAATCCACCTAAGTGTTAAAATACATTCTCAACATAAGTCTAAGGGTTGCTAGGTCAAAAGGGTTCTATAAGTCACATACATTTTTTTTAATACAAGGTCACATGTTTACTTTTAATCTTAACAACACTTCCTAAAGTTATAAGGTCAACTCTTTTCATAGTTTAAGTCACTTTTAAATTAAAAGGGTCAAAACAAAGTTTCTAACAAGGGGGTCACTTAAGTGACTCACCTTTACAAAACCCATTTAATACAAATATGTTAAAGGTCATTTAAGTTTGAAAAGTGCGGTAGGCTCTCACAACCACTAGATCAAATCTAATCTCCATGGTTGGATGAAGAAATCCCTAAAGGTTTCCCTAATCCATAAGGACGGATCAAATGAGCATTCTTAAGGAAAGAGAACTCATTTGCAAGTGTTTTAAGTGGAGAGGAGGAAGAGGAAGAGGAAGAGTGTAGAATGTTGCAAGTTTTGTGAAAACTCGACATTGTAAAGTCTTTTTGTTCAATAATACATGCATGTTTTTGTTGTGTTTTTCCTTGTAGGTTTAAGAAGGGTTTCAAGAGAGCGACCTTACACCAAGCAAGGCCTTGAGGCCATTCTTATGCCCCAGTGACTTGAGGCCCTTCCTTAAGCAGTTTAGATTTCCAAGGTTGTTATAAGAAAATACAAAACAAGTTTTTGGTGTTTGGGCCGAGACCTCCCTCTCCATTTGGCCTTAGGCGGCCCCATTCCATGGTTTTGGGACATGGACTTAACCCACGTTCTTCTTTTTTCTTAATAAAGGAAAATGATAGTTTCATGGCTGCCCCATAAATGCTAGGCTAGGGCCAGGCCTTGACCTTCCCAACTAGCTCGACCAAAAATACAAGAGGTCATGGCCATACCCAAACAATATAATGCCGCGCCCGTGCCACGACCGTCCCAATAAGTGTTGATGCCTTGATCCATGGGTGTGCCACTTCCCCAAATCGGTTTCCCAAAGAGAAGATAGGGGCACCCCAACATTGACACAAGGCTACGACCCCTACCACAAGCATACCTCTATCTGTTGTGTGCTGGGCTCTACATCCCACCAACTACCAAGTCATTGTTGGCCCCAAGACCGACCTTCCCTATATGACAATGTTTCTAGATAGTTTTGGTTATCTAGTTTGTTGGCTAGATTTTTTGCATAGCTAAAAACCTAGGTAGTCATGAGATAAATCTCCCTCATTTAACAGTGAGGCTCCGTGTAAGATGTTTATCAATCTGGTAAGTATGAATCCTAATAACTATTTGCGGGGGTTTTACTTTAATTACAAAGCTCATGAACCATAACTTAGCAATTCTGCAGCAAGTAAGCAACTATTTATGAAGTATTTTCGAAAGGGGAAATAATGGAATTTGGGAAAGAAGAAAGGAAGATATGTAATTCAACCAATAGTTTACAGAGTTGGTTTCATACACATGGATTAAATAAACAAGTAGATCTCACAATATTCAGAAGTAAAGGAAAATAAAAGCTTCTAATCTAAATCTCAGATAACACAAAGTTTATCTAAAGATCCACACAGAAGTAAGAAGAAAATGCACCATGGACACAAAGTTCTCTGGAAATCTACCTTTATTCAATTCCTCAACTTTCACAAAAATGACATCAAGGGCTGCAGCACAAAGTCTAGAACTCAAGAATGTTGATTAACAAATTGTGATCCCTTAACCCGTAGGTTCTTCCTCTATTTATAGTGTATAGAGGGCAATTACAAATAGGAAGCTTTCAATGAATTGCCACATGTGGAAGCTATGAAAAGAGAGGCAAGCGGTGGCGATATTTTCCTTTAAACTTTCTCTTTGTAGAACATGCATCTAAAGACTAAATCAATTCCCTATGCATGTCTACCACATATTCCCAAGCAAATGACTTCTTCCAGGAACTTGAAATAACGGCTTTTATAGCCAATTACCTAAGTTTTATAATTTTAATTGATTGCTCAATTGCTTTGTCGGAGAAAATAATATAAAGAAGAAAAGAGAAAAGAAGTTATTCTAGCTTTCAACACTCTTGTTTTGTCCTTCTCCATACTTTGCATGCTGATCCAATATGCCTTGTACTTTTGCTTCATCTATTTCAGCAATGAATGATCTAAATGATATCTCTGCCTTGAATCTGAGATGCTTTTTTCTCCCATATGTTGTTGAATCCTTTCCTTTGATTCTCATCAAACTGGATCTGGAAGTAGTTGACTGAGATTTGCTTGTGGGTGCTACCTCTGACCTATCTTCCCTCTTGAAGCTTTTGCAGTTCTTCTCCAGTACGTGCACCATTGCAATGTTTGCCATAAACAATTCAGACAAAACTCATCACCTTTTATTTTTAATTTTATATGAGCAATTTTAAATTTTGGAAAACACTTCAGGTGAAGGAAAATACAAGTAGATTCAATGAAGGATTCAACTGGAAGATTGGGAGCACCTGCACAAGCTCCTAAAAGGAATTTTCCATGCAATGACTTCCACATGGGCTGCATTAGAAACAAAGATTTTTTCCTTTAAGCCTTTGCGATTATGAGAGTTGGATCTATTTCTTCCTTAGATTAATATATTCATGTATCGAATTGACTTCCGCTTTCTTCACCAATATGGGCATAAATGAAGTATTTCGCAAATAATTGAACAAATATGCAATCCATAGCATGAATATCTAATTTCTTCACCGAGATCTATTTAGAGATCTATTTAGTGATCCATGAATATCTAATAGGCTGATTAACAAATTTTGATCCTTTAACCCATAGGTTCTTCCTCTATTTATAGTGTATAGAGGGCAATTACAAATAGGAAACTTTCAATGAATTACACGCATGTGGAAGCTATGAAAAAGAGAAGCGGTGAATATTTTCCCTAAACTTTCTCTTTTTCTTCCTCGACTTTCAAACGGACATGCATCTAAAAACTAAATCGAAGTAAAGGAAAAGAAAAGCTTCTAATCTAAATCTTAGATAACATGAAAGTTTATATAAAGATCCACGAATACTGAAACAAATGCACCCATAGTGACACTAAAGTTCTTTGGAAATCTACCTTTATTCAATTCCTCATCTTTCACAAAAATGACATCAAAGGCTGCAACACAAAGTCCGGAACTCAAGAATGATGATTAACAAATTGTTATGATGACCCTTAACCCGTAGGCTCTTCCTCTATTTATAGTGCATAGAGGGCAATTACAAATAGGAAACTTTCAATGAATTTTCACATGTGAAACTATGAAAAGGGGAAGCAATTGATAGCATTCTCCCCTAGAATTTTTCTTTGCATGACATGCATGCCTTACAGCTGAAAATAGAACTTTCTATTATGCATGTTTTCCGCCTATTTCTAAGTAATTGACTTCTTCCAGTAACTTGAAGTAACGACTTTTTAAAGCCGATTACGTAAGGTTTACAATTTAATTGATTACTTAACTACTTTATCGGAGAAAATAAGAGAAAGAAAAAGAAGTTATTCTATTATGTAACACTCTTTGTTTTGTCCTTCCTCCATACTATTGCATGCTTATCAATATGCATTGACTTATTCTTCATCTATTTTAGCAATCAATGATCTTCTGAATGATATCTCTTGCCTTGAATCTAAGATGTTTTTTCTTCCATATGCTATTGAATCTTTGCCTTTGATTCTCACCAAACTGGATCCGGAAGCAACTGATTGTGATTTGCTTGTGGGTGTTGCCTCTGGCCTGTCTTCCCTCTTATCCTTGAAGTTTTTGCAGTTCTTCTGTAGAGGTGGATCGTGCACCTCTAATGTTTTCCGTAAACAATTCAAACAAAACTCATCACCTTTTATTTTTAATTGCATATGAGAAATTTTAAATTCTGGAAAACACTCGAGTGAAGGCAAATGCAAGTAAATTCAATGAAGGCTTCAACTGGAAGATTGGGAGCACATGCACAAGCTCCTAAAAGGAATTTTCCATGTAATGACTTCTACATGGGCTGCGTTAGAAACAAGAGGATGAATTTTTCAAGGAAGCCTTTGCAATTATGAGAGTTGGATCTATTTCTTCCTCGATTCTGAAGATATATTCAATGTATCAGACATTGACTTCTACTTTCTTCACCAATATGGGCATAAATGAAGTATTCCTGCAAATAATTCAGACACACATGAAGCTCATAGCATGAATATCTAATTTCTTCACCAAAACCTGATTATAAAACCTGCTGCCCTCAATTTTCAGACTTTGCTTGCATGCCAAGCAAGCCTAAAATATTATTTTGTTCCCCTGTGCACTCACATCAACATACAGATAGCCAGAATAATAAAAAGAAAATCTTTACAACCCTAGGCGCCAAAAGCTGGATACTTCCCGGCAATTAAAAGAAGTATCCAGGAAAAATACTTCTTTTTTTGGCTATAAGCCAAGCGAAAAATACAAGGGGCAGGTAGGTAAAATTTTACCCTGCCTGCTAGGGTCTAATTCTCCGCTTTTCACTTAAGTTGTCATGTTAAATATTAACTCCGCTTTTCACTTAAACTTCTAAAAAAATGCAACTTGCATGGGTGAATTTGACTTGCTTTAAGAGAAAAACATCGGGCGGGCGTAGTAAAATTTTACCCTGCCTGCTAGGGTCTAATTCTCCACTTTCCACTTAAGTCATTGTGCGAATATTTACCCAATAAGCATTTAAAAATGCGACTTGCATTAAGAAACCATCATTCCCAAAAAGTGTGACTTGTATTATGATTTCTGCCTTTAAAATTGCGTGAAAATTCATCACTTAAGGCAACGTGGAAATTGGACGCTTCCCATAGGCAAGCTTTAAAAATCACGACTAGCGTGAAGACTGCAAAATTTGCCATTTTTGGATTTTCGGTGAAGAAAACGCAAGAATAGAATAAAAATGTCATTTTTGGAAAGGGTCCAGGAATATGTAGCAGTGAAAACTTGCAAGTGCCATAACTTTCACTCCATGGCTCTGTTTTCTCTAAAGTGCATGTTTTCTCGAGCTCTACACATTAGTGGCAGTATTTTTCTTATTTTCATAAAATCCATTATTACACCTTTTTGGACCAAGCAACCTCTTGCAATCTCCTGAAGGAACCTAAGCTCTGGTTACCTTTAGACAAATTAATTAGCAATTAAAAACTGGAAAGCTTTTCAAAACCCTAGGCCCGAGAAAAGGTTTGGCAGGAAGAATGAATAGGCTACAGGGATTGCCAGATGAAAAACGAAGAAAAACCAAAACACAGAAGAAATAAAAACGAAAAACCCCGTCGGAAGTTGCAGACAATTGCTTTGAAAATAACTTGTCGATTAGCTGGTCAGTAAAACTCTTCCCTGGTGAACACTCCATTGAGAGGTGGAAGCAATACTGGCGTGAAAATCCTCAGTAGGGTTCAACTGCAACACAATTTATTTTTAAACAAAACTTTATTTATTTAATAAATAAATAAATAAAATTCTCTCAGACAAAACCTGGCGAAGGGATAGAGTGAGTTTTGGCATGTGGGTATTTGTCGAATTTGGCTTTTATGACTCTTTGGGGATACCTTAGAGCAATGCAAACAATGCAAAACAAAACAAACACAAAACGACCCGTTACTTTGAAAAGAATGAAATTTTTTAAAAGGGTAGTCCCGTTTTAGGGTGAAATCTTGGGTGCAACACATCCCAATCCACTAGCCACCCCAGTGATTGGCTTCCCTCAAAGGTCTAGTGGCTCAATCACCCTATTCATAACCCTTTTGGCCACGACCTTTTTGGGAAATGTTAGGCCCTTAAGGCACGACCTTTACCATAAGGTCGTCTAACCTTCTTAGGTCAGCCCTTAAGACCTATTTTTTGTATTTAAAAAAAAAAAACAAATTACACTATTGTTATATTCACAAAAAACTTATTAGAAAGGATATGAATAATTCAAAAATTAATTCTAAATAGGAAATAATAGTGATTGTAAAGGAATTTAAACTTTATAGCACTTGATGACTTTTGTAATGACATTTCACTACGTTTCATGATTTCCTTTGAGTCCAAAAATTGATTTCTCAATTTCTACTAAACTATAATTTCAACCTCTTCAAGCTAACATGATTTGTTTAGATATTTACTGCATTGTGCAAGTACTGAATTTTTTCAAGAACCATTCAATCTTAATGGAAAAAAAGCAACTGCGGGCCTTTGATAAGAAGGCAATGTGATGACGACAGGGACTCCCCATAGTCTACAGAGTTGTATAACAAACTACACAAATTTGCAAACTTGTATACGTATAAAAAAATGCCTTATAGCATCTCCAAAGATCTTCCCTCAATGGAGCTTCCAACACTCTCTCATGGAGTTATTAGAGACTCTTGGTGTTCTCCCGAGGACCTAATCTAATCTGGTTACACTATTGACTTGGCTCTAATGGCCTCAAAGACTTAGCCGCTTCGGCTGGTTCTTACATTCTCACATGCTTATTCCACGACCTCTTCTCGGTAAGTTGGTGAACTCCTCCCGTTTTATAGTGTGCGCTTTACTCTTTTCCTACTTCTCTCTCGCTTCGGCTCCTTTTGGATTTCCGCTTAAACTCAAGTTGAATTCGGGCTCTTAAATGCCCTCGACCATCTTATAACCATCTGGTTGTCTGGTTGCGCCACGTCGATTTGGTCATTGGGATCCTTTGGTCATGCATCACTTTCGGTGTCTTGATCGAGAAAATTTTGACACCTTTTTCGTTTTCTACCCTCTCGATTGCGCATTCAATGTTCATGCCAAAACTCTTTTAATCGTGCCTCGTAGTCTTCGAGCCACACCTTTGCATTCTTTCCACGCATTCGCTTTGAGATTTTAGGCCTCCTTGAAACTTTTGCGCACTCCATTGAGACTAAAGCCACTTTGCTTTGTATCTTCACTCCATTCCATGTGTCCTTCGCGCCCTTCTCTTCTTCACAAAACTCTTGTGCACTCAACCCTTTTGGGTGCCTTGCCAATTCTCTGTGCTCTGCCTACTTCTGTTCTGCGCTAAACCTCCGATGCTCCTCTCTTCTTTATTATGCATAGCTTTTGCACATTCTTTGTGTAATCATCTCCTCACGTTCTTACGCCTCTTCTTCCTTACACCACGCACCTTTATTCTTGTGCGCACCCATACTCACACAAAATTGAGCAAGATTGCCTTGGACCTAGGATGCTCTTGCATCAAACACCCGAGGTACTAAAAACTTGAGTTCCACCCCAAGCGGACTATGTGAGTGGTCGAACTACCCTTTGGACTATATGTGTAGATAGTCCCGCTTCTTCATCAAATAATTGCTCGTTTCCGGCCTTTGCACTTCTTTCGACGCGTCTTCTAGTCCTTAGTCACTCTTTAGTGAATCTTTCGTGCTATCCACGCGCACCTTTGTGAGCCTCTGCTCACCATTGACCGACCACCTCCTCCAAATGGATCTCCCTTTCGATCCTTCTCGAGAGTGCACTCGTCCTTGTTTATCCACCTCCACCTAAAACCTTTGGGGCTTTTCTTCTCTCCCCCCCACTCCATCTCTAGGATTCTTTTGCACTTTCCTTCTATGCACACTCCTCTCCTTGTATTCTTCTCTTTTCCTTATGTTCTCTTGTTGTTTCCTTTACTGCGACCTTCTACTTCTTTGCTCTCTGCTCCACAAACTTTTTCTCCTATGCACTTCGGCGCTTTTTCTATCCACGGCTTCCGATGTGCACCACTATCCTTCACTCCTCTTTGTGCTTCTTATCACAACTTCTTCCCTTTGTGCATATTTCCCTTGCACACTTGCTCCTCGTTGAGTTATTCCTTGTCAACTCTTCCTTGCACCTTGTCTTGCACTATTTTTCTTCATACATTTTTCCTCTCACATACTTGTGGGTTTTTTCCCACCTTTGACCACCCTTTTCTTGGTCCTCCTTTCCGCCATTCTCCTCCTCTGTCTGGGGCTCTTCATTCTTGCCCGTCTAGTTTCTTGCGCTTCCCATTGTGCACTCTCTACGCACTTCTTTTCTCCACGCCGAGATATCCCTTTGTGGTCTCCTCCTTTCTTGGTCTCTATTAGACCGCACTCCAATCTACCGGTGCATCATCAAGATGCCATCCATTTGTTTGCGAGTCTCTTCTCATTTCTGCTTCATGGCTTCTCTACCATCTCATTCTCCTTTTTGGTGCATCATCATTGACATGCGCTCTCCCCGGTGGTTGTGGGCCACATTTCCTCTTCCTCTTCCAGGTCATTGTTCTTGGCCTCTCTCCGTCCTCCTTATTCTCTTGCACGTAGGGCAACCTTCATGTCTTCTTGCGGTTATTTCACACTACTATCACACTTCCTTGGTTCTTGCGCTCCTCTTATTTTGCACAATCTTTCGCACGCATGTCCTCGAGATATTCGAGGATATCCTTACTAGGTGTGCTCTTTTCTACACTTACATTCACAATCTGTCATCTTGCTTTGTTTCCTCTGCGGTGGTGCCCTTACTTATCTCGTGTGTCTCCACCTACACGTTTCCTAACTCCTCTCATCTTGCTTTGTTTCCTCTGTAGTGGTGCCACCTTTCTCACATGTTCTCCTATGCACTCTTCCTTTTCCACGGGATTCTTTCCCCTTGTGCATTTTGTTGCATGGTCTATCCATTCTTCCTTTTGGACTTCTTCCTCGTATGATGTGTTGTGATCCTTGGCCCTTTAGTTGGGACTCCACACACTTCTCACCATTCTCTCTCGATGGCTTCCAGCTGTGATATCAAGTCACTCTCCTCGTCTTCCACAACCATCTTCTTCTCAACTTCTTTCTCTTTCTCCCCCTGTGCAATATTCTCATGCATCACCATGAGGCTAAAATGCACTTCAATTCTTCTCCTCTTGCGTAGTCCTTTTTGTGCACTTCGGGTGATTCTATCTTCTACTTTCACCCTTTTCTCAACTCTTGATTTGGCCTTCCCTGTGATATTTTGCGCATTGTCTTGTTGAACTCATGTGCTCGCTTGACCTTCATCTCTTCCGCTCACCACCGTATGGCTTTGGTGTTCTGCACCTTCATCTCTCAACGAGGATCGACAAAATGTTTTCCGTCCTTGCGCTCCTTCATTGTATTGGATCTACCATTGTAGACCCCATGGCATCCCGAGAAGGACATAAAATCCATTGGCGGGATGTCGCACAACACCTAATTGGTGAATCTTCGATCTTCATCTCCACCCTACATTGCTTGTGCACAATGCCTTCCCGACTTTCTACTAACCGAGTCACTCGATAAGATTTGGGGTTCCTTCTCCGCACCAACCCCAACTTCCGAACCATCTCCTCTGCCACTAGGTTATTGGTGCTTCCATTGTCACAACCACTACAAGGCAACACTTGTCCTTGGTCTTGCACCTTGTGCGGGATATCTATCACTTGCTCTCTCGCCACTCCACCTTTGTTGTCTTGATGGCTGACCTTCTCTAGGTGCTCTTCATTTTATCGCGCCCGACCTTTCTCTTCTTGTGCTTTCTTCACACACTCACTTCTCTTGTGGGGGCCATCTCCGCGCTCTAGGACATTTGCCCGCTCGATGCTCTCTTTCTTCACATACATAACAACATCCATCGAATTTAATAAGTTTACCAAGGAGAAGAGAGAGAATGGTGGTTCAACCATCTCCTCTTGTAATGAAGAAAAAACATTATGCCAATAAGTATCCAAAAAAATAGAGCAATAACAACTGGAAAGGTAAAGATCATTTTAATTTTGAGCAATTTGTTGGTAATGCAGAGATAGGAAACTATATTGATGACTTATGTCATAAAGTAGAAACTGATTACTCCATGTTTTCAGTCTTATTGTTAAGTGTTTCTCCTTCTGATGTTCAGTATGTGGAATATGGTGCATCTAGACATATGTCACATGATAGTTCAGTATTCCAAGAGATTTAGGTGGAGAAGATAGGGATTCAAGTTTCCTTTGCAGATAAAACTACATACTCGGTCAAGGGGGTGGGAACAATATCACTTTTACTTCCCTTATGTGATTTTACCAAGTTAAGTGATGTGTTGTATGTTCATGGTCTCACGAAAAATATCATTGTAGTTTCAGCCATAAGTGACAAGAATTGCAAAGTGGAGTTCAATGATCAGCAGTACATCATTCTGGACTACAATCTCCAACCAGCAAGGACATTGGTAAAAGGAGCGAGAGAAGGTGGGTTGTATAAGCTCATGGCATGTATTGTTACATACAATTCCCTTACCCTTTCAAAATTTCCATTGGAAGAGTTATGGCACAAAAGAATGGGCCATCTGGTTACTATGATGTTGTTTCTCTTGTAAAAAGGATGGTTTAATCATGTAAGGAATACCATATCTGAAATCTCAAGAATATGGAATTTGTAAAAGATGTTCCTCGGGTAAGCATGCCCAATTATCTTTTCCTTCTAGAAAAAATTGGTCTAAAGGCATCTTAGACCTAGTTCATTCAAATGTAAGTGGATACATGCCCACTCACCTTACGGGTAGTATTTATTTCCATACTTTCATTGATGACTACTCTGTAGAAGGACATGGATTTTCTTTTATATGGTTAAGGCTAAGGTATTCACTAAGTTTTTTGAGTTTGAGGTTTTAGTTGGGATTCAAATGGGAAGAGAATCAAAGTATTGAGATTTGAAAATGGAGGTAAACATATCTCAAAATAATTTAGCGCCTTTTGTAGATCTACAAGTATTAAGAGGGAGTGAACAATTCCTTATAATCCACAACAAAATGGGGTGGCTGAATGGAAGAATAGCTCCACCATAGGGACAACAAAATATGTGACCCATGATATGAAGCTTTGGATGCAATTGTGGATGAAGCTTGCAATACTATAGTTTATGTTCTCAATTTGTGTCCACATGGAGTCTTGAAAGAGAAGACTCCTCTTGAGGCATATTTATGCAAGAAGCCAGTGCTTCACATTTCTGTGCATTTGGTTATTGTAGACACCTATAATTACGCCTAAGCAATTTAAATACTTAAATTGCGCTAATTATCCCCTTTCTCACAAATTGACGACTTATCGTCAAAAGCGCTCATATTCCCTCTTATTGTCGTCAATTAATTACAATACGCTAATTGATTAAGTCGCCTATCCAACTAATAGCTTAATTAACGACCTTCCGTTAATTATCACTTCCTCTATCTAGATTAATTAATTATTATTAATTAATTAGTCTTCCCCTTCATTTAACTAGTAAATCAATATTTAATTGATTTAATCCCTTTTAATAGCCTAAATCGCACTAATATTCTTCTAATTGGCTTCTATAAGCTTACACCTACCTATTAATTAATCACCTTTGATTAATTAAAGCACCCCCCAACTCCCATGACTTGCTAAACATGTATTAAACCCTTCTAAAGTAAGGTTACCTTTAATAAAGCAACCTTATCCATTCCTAATCATGTTTTACCTTTATCCCACATTCATGAGGATGTGTTGAATCCTTTATCCTTTGGGCTATATAAAGAGCCCTCCACCTACCTTTTTACTTACACCTAAACTCCTTAGAGAGCAAATGCAAAGCATATAGCAAAGAGACTAAGAGCTTGCACCTTGCTTTCTTGAGAGTTCATCATCTGGAGGAGCTAAGTTTCCTATTCTAGCCTAAAAGTGCTTAGGTCATATGGGAGGTGTCAAAAGGGTCTTGTAGCCCAATTTTGATAAGCCCCCATTCCTAGGTTCTTGGAGATATCAAGGACAACCAAATATTGATTGCCATGGAGCTTATTTAGGTCCATTTACTTGTTTGTTGGTAATCTAGAGAAGTAGAGGTTTAAATACTTTAGCATTGTTTAAATCAAAGTTAAATGCATTATGCTAGGTATTAATCTTGTTTAGCTCTCATCTTTGATGGTGTTTAGATTTTTGTCATTAGCTTTGTTATAGAACTATTTAGGTGTTAGTTCTCATTCATCTAACTTAGCTAAAAAGCACAAAACCATGCACACAATTATCTTGCATACATTCAGATGCCTATTGAGCAAAGAACTAAGTTGGACCCATCTAGCATCAAAGGAATCTTTAGATTTTACCTTCCTCATAAGGGGGAAATTGTTCTTGCCAGAGATGTGATCTTCAATGAAGATGGCTGAGATGGCTGATCCAAAAAGGCTGCTGATCCCATAATATTTTGATGTACCTGAATCTAGCACACCTCCAGTTGATGTACCTGAATCTAACATACCTTCAGTTGATGAGAATGTTTCTGATAGTGCAGATCCTCTAGTTGAGGAGTCAACTCAGCCAAAAGTAGTTAAGAAGCCTAAATGGCTTATTTCTACTCTACAAGATGCTCAAAAGGTAGATGCAACTCAAAACTCTATGAGAGTTAGCCATCCTTCTTATAAATTTTCCAGTTATGTTGCTCTTTGTTTAGCATTCTTCAAAAGAACCTTCAAGTTTTGATGAAGCAACAAAAGAACTGGTTTGGCAAGATGCCATGCAAGAGGAGTATAAGAGTATCATGCAAAAGATGTTTGGAATGTAGCTCCCATACACCAAGGCAAGAAGATAATTGGCTTTACAAGAAAAAAAGAACAGCCAACAGTAGCATTGAGAAGTTCAAAGCACGGTTTGTTGCAAAGGGCATTTCACCAGTTCCGATATACTTCTGTTCAGGATGTTTTGTCATTAGCAGATTCATTTGGCTGGAGTCTGCATCAAATGGATGTTAAAATGCATTTCTCAATGGAGAAACTAAGGAAGAGACATCAAGCAATCACAAGGATTTAAAGTCTTCCGTAGGGAAAACCAGTGTTTGCAAACTCAAGAAGGCTCTCTATGCCCTTAAGCAAGCTCCTTGAGCTTGGTATGCTTGCATTAACAAGTACCAAATACCTTTCCCAATTGGGATTTTCTAAGACAGCCTCTGATCCTAACCAGTGTTGTATTGTTGATTGTACGCACTGTAGATAACCTCATCTTGGCAGGTAACTCTTCTAAACTAATCATTTGGGTTAAGAGGGAGTTAAGCAGGGAATTTGACCTGAAGGACCTGGGTCCTTGACATTTTCCTTTGAACAAGATTGTGCTGAGATACTTTTCTTTTGGACGTGATATGTATCTCCATGTTAATATCTCTGTGTTAATTGCATTTAGCAACTGGATAAAATTTACCTGCATTGCTTAAGCTTGAAATACACAGTCAGACCCAAAGCTGGATAGAAGTATAGGAATGAAGAATGCTCACACACACCAAGGATCACTTCTGCAAGCCATTACCACAATGAACTAAGCCATCATACACAACAAACAAAACTCAAGATTGTGTCTATGTATGTCTCTCTCATAGATTTCTCATGTGATGGATAATACAATAGTCACCTTGGAATAAATAGCCAAGCTGATTTTGTTACACAATTGCAAGTGGTTGGAGAAAAAACTAATCATACACTAAAAACAACTCTTATGTGCACAACAAAAAAAGCCACAAATATCTCACAACTAAGTAACAACTTGAGCTAATTCAAGATTAACCCAAATCTAGTGTGAACCTAGACAAAACCAAGCTAAATAGCTAAAGAAAATTTCTAGACTAGTGTGAACACACCAACACCCTCCCTTAAGCACAAAATTAAGTAGAGAGGAGAAAAGAAAAGAGACAAATCCTCTAATATGGGTTATGGCAACTAGCCCGATTAGACACCCATGTACAAATATATAGTGTAATACTAAGTGTTCCTATGGATGCCAATCCATATTATCGGAATACATGGATGCTGATTCACTGTAACTGCCAAGTCAAAATAAGAATTGGTGTTCTATACAAGGCTCACTTAGAAGAAACATTGATCTCAAAACAAATGGGAAAAATGAGTCACTGCAAGGTTTCTCAAAAAACCAATAAAACAACAAAAATGTATGGATAATTGAGATATGTTACAAGGTGTCCCAAGAAACAAAATGACTCAATACTTGAACACAATGTTGAAGAAGGTGCTTGGATGGAATGAAGGCCATCCCATAAGCATTGGGTGGATTGAAAGTCACTAAGGGACTCATTTTTGTACAAGTGGTCCGGATCCACTACTCAATCACTTAAGAAGAAAAATTGACATTGTATTCACCGAATAGCGCTGTTCAAGGAGAATGTCAAGCTATCAAATGAGGTGTAGAAATTGCAAAAGTGTTCTCCAAAATGAGTGTAATCAACTGCCAAAAGTAGATGTTTATGTCCCAAGGGGTTAGCAAGGAACTCAACACCCAAAGAAGCAGGATCTGCACACGCCCACCCATAATGCTGATTGGGTGGAGTGATTTATAAAAACCGTATGAGTGGACGAAGCCCACCATTCAAACATAGAAGAAGAAAATTTGACAATGTATTCACCAAAATATGTAATGTCCCTTATTGGGATTGAATCTAAAAATAAGGGTTTGACTTCAAACCCAAATGCAAGAATTCTGATTTTTGGAACAGTGATCAAACCCTAGCAACGAACTATAATCACACCTTTAGGGCATCAAAACCAACTAGAAATTATTTAACAATAAAAATGATAGAGAATGATTCCAAATATTTTAACCAATCATGTAGAAATTATTCCAGCCAATATACTTCATAAATTAAGGAGAAACAAGTGCTAACACACAATTGGAATTAATTAAATAACCAACAGAAGTACAACTCACAAAAATAGCTGAAAATGAGGTTTCCAAACCCCAATAAATACCAATGAAGTGATAGATCAACCTTATAAATTAGGAGAAATTTGAATATCAACTCAAAACACCAAGATGTGCCCTAGAAGGCACTTAAATCCTTCTCCACCCAAGTCACCACCCTAGGAGGGTGCCAAATTGATGTAGAAGGCCGTGATATCTCTTCTTCTTCAATGCCCTAGCTGCCAACCAGCAAGATAGTCTTCTTTGAAGCCCTTGGAACCACCAAATTGGAGAGTTTTCGTTCTCCAACCTTGAACAAGGAAGGGTTTCGTCTTCCTTGCTTGCCACACCAAAGGATTTTCGCCCTCTAGTGGAATGGAATAGAGCAATCAACCCCAAAACCAAGTAGAATAAAATTATAATAAGGAAGCATGCCCAAAATGAGCCTAAGCGACCCTTTTATATCCATAAGGTGGCACCAAAACCCCATGGAGGGAATTCCCCATGACCGACCTCAATAAGAAGCTTGCTTTATCTTTTAATTTGCCTTTTAAAAGCTCTCAACCCAGCCACCTGCTTCATAAAGGAAAATACTAAAGAAAAATGTAAATGTTAATAAAAGAAAGACTAAAACATCAACCAAAGACCTCCCTTGTTCACCTACTTCTTGTCCACAGGAAGTGGAATGGGCAAGAAGTCTTCAAATGAATTAATTCAAAAAAGGGGACATTACAATCCTCCCTTCCCGAAATTGCTTTCCCTCAAGCAATTGCAAGCTTTGGCTTTGATCTGAAACCTTTGTCTCCTTCATCTTCTCATTATGTATGGCAACATCCTCAAGAGAGATAGGAGGTGGCTTTCTTGATAAAGCATCCGCCACCACATTGTGTTTTCCTTTGACATATTCAATATCAAAATCATATGCTTGGAGTCTACTTACCCACTTTTGTTTCCATCATTCAATTCCCTTTGATGAAAGAAAGAACCTCAAACTATTATGGTCAGTTTTGACCACAAACCATCCACAAACCAAGTATTGCCAGAATTTGACCAATGCATGCATGATGGCCAACATTTCTTTGTCATAGATGGAGAAATTCTTCTCATGTTCCTTGAGTTTCCGGCTCTCATATGCAATGGGATGCTTATTTTGCATCAAAACAGCCCCTATACCTTCACCAAAGCATCACATTCAAGTACAAATGGAATAGAGAAATCTGGAACAAGTACCGGGAAAGAACACATCACCTTTTTCAGCTCATCAAAAGCTATTTGGGCTGTTTTTGACCAGCTGAAAGCTCCTTTCGTGTTAGATTAGTCAAAGGAATAACAAGTTGTGAAAACTCCTTTCACAAATCTTCTATAATAGCAACATAAACCCAAAAATCCTCTTAATTGTGATATGTTGGTTGGTGTTGGCCAATCCAAGATGGCCTGAATTTTTTGTTGATCTACATGAACCCCTTGTGCATTCACAACATGCCCCAAGTACAAAATTTCAGTCATCCCAAACTCACACTTGGATTTTTTGGCATAGAGGGACTGTGTTCTAAAATTTCCAGCACCTTATCCAAGTGTTGGAGATGCTCCTCCCATGTTTTTGATATACACCAAAATATCATCAAAGAAAACTAGCACAAATTTCTTAAATGCTTACCAAAAATATGATTCATGCATGATTGGAAAGTGGTCGGGGCATTGGTTAACCCAAATGGCATGACAAGGAACTCAAAGTGCCCAAAATGACACCTAAAGGTTGTCTTGTGCACATCTTCCTCCTTACCCATATTTGGTGGTACCCAGATCTCAAATCAATCTTGGAGAAGAAAACCACCCCATGTAGTTCATCAATCAGCTCATCAATCCTTGGAATTGGGTACCTATTCTTGATTGTCTTCTTGTTTAACAACCGATAGTCCACACACATCCTTAAGGTACCATCCTTCTTCTTCACAAGTACCATGAAAGAAGCAAATGGGCTGGAACTAGGCCTAATCAGAACCCCATTTCCAACAGCTCTTTGATGGTTCTTTCAATTTCTTCTTTGTAGATTCTTGGGTGGCGGTAGGGAGTAGTTATTACCGGTTTGGTACCTTCAACTCAATAACATGTTGAAATCCCCTATCCGGTGGCAGCCCATGAGGTAAATCATTGAAAACTTTGGCATGCCTATCAATTATAGGTTGAATATCTTCATGAAAAGATTGTTGAATTGAAATAGAAGAATTAGACCTTACCAAGCAATGAGCTGCCCATGCAACCTGCCCTCTTTTGAAGGTTCTTTCCATGCTTTTGGCTGTCACAACTTGAGGAGTTCCACTCTTCATACCTTGTAGCACAACCTCCTTGTCATCCACCTTGAATTTCAGCTCCATGCTTTGGTAGTTTTGGGTAAATTCACCCAATGAATGTAGCCATTGGACTCCTAACACCATATCGGTTTCACCAATACTAATGACATAGAAATCATCCTTTACCTTGTGCCTTCCCAAAGAGAGCATGAGTGAGGTATTCTTCTTGTGCATGGGAGTGTGAAGCCATCCGCTACCATAACATTAAACCCCTTGAAATTTTCAGCCTTCAATTTTAATCTTTTCACCAAGCTCTCATCAATGAAATTATGAGTAGCTCCACTATCAATCAAAACCATGACTCCTTTCCCTTGTAGGTCACCTTTCACCCGGAATGGATGATATCTAGGGGCACCAGACAAGGTAGCAAGAGTGTTGTCCAAACTTTCCGATCTTCTTCCGGTTCATGAACTTGCTTTGCCTCATCAACACAAAACTTCTTCTTCTTCACAATCTGAAAATACTTCAATATAATGCACATTACCCTTACCTAGGCAATGATGACCAAGAGACCATGGATCCTTGCAAGAGAAGCACAAATTCTTCCTCCTTAGCTCGTTCCTTGTCTCTCCTTCTTTGCTGGTTTTGGACAGCTCCTTGTGAACAATTGGTGCTCGTTGAAAGGGCTTCTTTGGCTGGTCCAAAGATGGGGTTCTAGGCTGTCCCAAGGGTCCTTTTGGCTGTCCTCCACTTGAAAATACCTTTGGCTGCCCGCTGATTGCTGCTGTTTTAGGAGCAGCACCTTCAAGATCCAATGATTTCTTAATTGCCTCTTGGAGAGACAATGGGTCAAAGGCTCTTACCAAACCCTTGAGTGGTTCGGTCAAACCCTCAATAAATAGAACAATGAGTCTCCTTTCCATCACATCCATAATCATTATGGAAAGCCTCTAAAACTCAGCCACATAGTCTTCTATCCATGCCTTGTTGTTTCAACTGTGCAAGTTCCCGAAAGTGAACTTCCGGGTCAACTCTATCAAATCTCCAATGAGTCTTCTACAAAACTCATCATATGAGTGGATAAGATTGTGCCCTTGTGTAACCAATCCATGAAACCACCACTCATGTGCAATCCCTTCTAGATGAAGGGTTGCAAATTTAATTGCATCATCCTCCATCATAGGCCTCAATGATAGATAAGTGTCCAACTTTTGAATCCATGCCCGGGCTGTCCCCTTATTGGAACCATCAAATGTAGAGAATGACATCTTACCCAAGGTATTTTGAACATCCTTTTGTGGCACATTTGGTCTAGGCTCCAGCCTTGACCTTCCTTTGCTCACACCAATGAATTCGGCAAGTGAAATAGCTTCCCGGATCTCTCTTGGAAGGGCCATATATTCTTCATAGCTTGCTGCAATACTTTGCCCAACTAAATGCCTTGTTCCCACCTCCGGAATGGTTTCTTCCCTTGAAGGAAAGTAGGCCTAGTGGCTGATCCATGAGCTGATCCTTGGGGCTGCCATGAAGTATTAGCTCCGGATGAGCTACCCTCACCATTATGAACCCTTGGTTCATGAAATTTTTGTAGGGTTAGTGCCAACAAGTCCATGGTGTCCACCAATCTCACTTTCCCTTCAATGAGCTTGTCGATTTTGGCTTCCTGTGCATCTTGGTGGGCCATGCTAACCTCTTCAACCGGCTGGTCTGATTTCTTCTTCTCTCTCCTTTGATAATAAATGTATCCTTTATCACCCTCTTGCATGAAACCCTCAGGCTGGGAAGACCGAAGCTTTGATACCACTTTGTAATGTCCCTTTCTAGGGCTGAATATGAAAATAAGGGTTTGGCTTCAAACCCAAATGCAAGAATTCTGATTTTTGGAACAGCAGTGATCAAACCCTAGCAACGAACTGAAATCACACCTTTAGGGCATCAAAACCAGCTAGAAATTAGTAAACAAACCCTCTAGGGCAGCAAACTATAACAACACTTAGGGCAACAATTCTCATGCAATATCAAGCTAAAAATGATAGAGAATGATTCCAAATATTTTAACCAATCATGTAGAAATTATTCCAGCCAATATACTTCATAAATTAAGGAGAAACAAGTGCTAACACACAATTGAAAATTAATTAAATAACCAACAGAAGTACAACTCACAATAAGGGCTGAAAATGATGTTTCCAAACCCCAACAAATACCAATGAAGTGAGAAATCAACCTTATAAATTAGGAGGAATATGAATATCAACACAAAACACAAGATGTGCCCTAGAAGGCACTTAAACCTTCTCCACCCAAGTCGCCACCCTAGGAGAGGGTGCCAAATTGATGTAAAAGGCCTTGATATCTTTTCTTCTTCAAGCCCTAGCTGCCAACCAACAAGATAGTCTTCTTTGAAGCCCTTGAACCACCAATTGGAGAGTTTTTGTTCTCCAACCTTGAACAAGGAAGGGTTTCATCTTCCTTGCTTGCCACACCAAAGGATTTTTGCCCTCTAGTGGAATGGAATAGAGCAATCAGCCCCAAAACCAAGTAGAATAAAATTATAATAGGAAGCATGCCCAAAATGAGCCTAAGTGACCCCTTTTATATCCATAAGGTGGCGCCAAAACCCCATGGAGGGAATTCCCCATGACTGACCTCAATAAGAAGCTTGCTTTATCTTTTAATTTTCCTTTGAGTTCCTCCAACCCAACCAACCTACTTCATAAGGGAAAATACTAAAGAAAAATGTAAATGTTAATAAAAGAAAGACTAAAACATCAACCAAAGACCTCCCTTGTTCACCTACTTCTTGTCCATGAGAAGTGGAATGGGAAAGAAGTCTTCAAATGAATTAATTTGAAAAAGGGGACAATACAAAATAGCTCTGCCAAAGGAGAATACTAAAGAAAATGTTGAAGATAAAAAATATCTCTCAAGAAATGAGACGGACCTGGTGTGATGGGAGAGTCAAGCAATTGAAATAGAGGAAAAGTGTTGATAAGAGAACGCTTATGATACCGCCACAACTGATCTGAAATCCATCCCACATGAATACAAATGGTAGAAGATGATGCCTGTAGAGGACTAAGTGAAGTGAACAAATGGAGTATGCAAGAAAACATCTGTAATAGTGTCAGGAGGAACATGCCTAACTAAATCAGTCTCAAGGTTCTCAAGCCTGACTGAAGGTGTAGAAGAACTCGTGTCACTCAATATCATCATGAAGAGTAGGGCAAACAAAAATTAGAGTTGAATTGGCATCAAGTAATCCTAAGGAAAATGAAACACCTGCTTAATAAACAATGTTGTGGTGAGTATTCCAGTGAACAGGATGGATAGGAGCGACAATGCCCCTGCGAATGTATACCAAGACATCCGCCAAGGTGACTCATGGAATGGAGTATGCGGAACCGAAAACAATTGTCTGTTTCTCAAAAGAACTAGGAAGATAAGCAGGTGGATCTGAAGTGGGATTATTAGAAGGTGCAACAACAATAATGGCAAATACATATAAAGCTTATATACTAACGAAATCAGGGTTTGTAGGTGCACAAGCAGTGAAAGTAGGTGAACTAGGAGCAGAGGAATGTATGTCCAACACATCAGGATGATGTTGCAGTGAAATTTTGTTCTAGAGGGAGTGAATAAGGGTGTGCTTGCTGAGAATGAGGGAGGGTAGAAAAGAATTATGCTTTTTAGTTTTTGCTCTCTTCTACATACTGAATTGAGGCCAATACAGAAGGCAAAAAAAGAGGCTGTAGAGAAGACACACTAAAAAGTAATAGTTTGTTTGTGAGGGGGTTTGACAGCTTTCCAGACTGGGCCTCACCTGCCGATCTTAGACATCGAGATTTGTAAGAATGAAGAAATGTGTCACCAAGTACAAAAGTTCCCAATCATGAACTAAAAGAATGGTTGGGGGTGCAGGTTTGGGCGGTAGCCCCCTGTGGAGTTGAGGTGCAATGCCCCTTGTAGGGTCTGGGGGCAGCTTGTGATTCAAAGCGGGGTTGAGGGCAGCACCCCTGATGCCAAACGCAATGTATAGTCTGCAGCCTATGAAATAGCCAAGAAAACACCCGTCGAAAAAAAGACTCGGGATCAAAAAGATTGTAATCAAGACGTGAAAGCATTCTACCATTTTTTCACTCTAAAGTGAGAGGTTTGGAATGAGATCCTTTTCAGAGACTTGTAGAATCACTGAAACCCCGATGTGTTTTATCTCTTTAGAGCCCAAGTAGTATTCATAGAGTCGGAAATGGTCCAAAGAGTCAAGGCTTACTTTGGCTTTCCATATGGTTGGGTAAGGAGGAAGTTTTAGCTATGATGAAGTTTCCCTGAATACAGAAACCCTACAATCCTCGCTTTTTGTTGGTAAGATGCCCGAGTCACCATTTGTTTGATGTCTTGTGCTTATAATGATGTGATGGAAGGGTGAAGTCACGTGAGAGGTATTTACTTGTATGGGTTGGATATTGATGGATATACAGTGCAAGCTATAGGAGGAAGTTCCACATGGGAGGATTAATTGCCCATGGTTTGGTGTGTAGTCAACAGAACCCTATAATTCTGGCTCACCTTTACAATCTTTAGGTATTAGAAGGTGATATCCCTGTAGAAGTGCTGCTTTGTGGTCATTGAGCTAAATGCTGGTTGTAATGAGTTTTTTCGATTGAGTTTGCCAACAATTTGTGGCTTCCTTGATCATATCCTTGCTCTGTAACTGCAAAGAAACCCTGTTTGCCTGGTTCCTCTCTTCTATATTTTACTTTTAATTCTGAGCGTTTACTCAGATTAGCCTCAATAGCCATTGTTGTAGAAGATAACCATTCTAGCTTGCACAGTGCAATATTAATCTTGGGGCAAGCCAGAATTTGATTGGGATTGAATTCTGTTGAATACTAGTCTTATATTAAATCCCTACTTGAGTGAAGGCATTGACAAGTTGAACACGTCTAGATAAGTTATTGCCAAAGTTGAATCAGAACATAGAATTTTGACATAGCAGAGTTGACACCACAATAGCATAGTGCCAGAGCATAAATTTTAGTTATTACCATATTGGAGTTCAGTTTAGCACAAAGTGGCATCAGAATCTGTAACTCCTACGTGAGGAGCATGTTTGGATTTGTATCCACACAAATGAAGGGTTTTGGGCCTGACAATTTTATTAACTACTGAGATCATTAATTTAATAATCCAAAGTTATTAGAGCTATAAGTTTTGAAATAGTCATAAAATGCCTTGACAAAGTGCAGCTGCGTCCTTAGGTTTTAGACACAAACATATAACTGCAAAACTCAAATTAGATTAATTTTTTTTCTGTACCTCCAAGGATATGGTGATGCCAGCATAATTGCTATTGTTGCCCGTCGGTGCTTCCTATTTTTCCATTTCTTCTTCATTCTCCTAAATGGCTCAACTACTTTTCCATAAAAGTTTTTGAGCATCCCATAACACAAAATGCTTTAAACTTTATCCATGTTTGCTTACTAGTTCCTTTTTAATCCCTCATTTGTAATGTTGTAAAGATGCAAGCAATGCAGAGATATTTCTTGATGAACCATAGAAACAAGTTTTATAATTGTGGGTATCCCTGACATACTAAACTTGAACTTCCAAGGAGAATATTTGTCTAATTTTAATTGTCCTATATAACATCTCTGAGGATTGATAAATTCTAGGAATAACTTCTTATAACAGGTTTCTTCCTACAAAAAGAATAGGCAACGAAGGAGGCTGGAAAAAGAAATCACAAGCTGTGCAAGACAAGTGATTGAAGCAAGAGAGAGACTATTGGCATTCAAAAGTCAGGGGACTACGGTACTGATCTACTTGGACTAATGATGAGCTTCAGCAAGAAAGAGGGTGGAGGAAAGCTGCAGAATAGCATGAGTATTACTATAGATGAAATAATCTCTGAATGCCAGACTTTCTATTTAGCTGGACAAGAAACTACAACAATCCTCTTGACATGGACCATGGTCTTGTTGGGAATGCATCAAGACTGGCAAGAGCGAGCACGCAGGAGGGTCTTTGAAGTGTGTGGGGAAAACGATTTTCCAAATGCAGACTGTGTAAATGGCCTAAAAATTGTAAGAATGCATACCATTAACCTTGCTCAGATTTCATTTTTTTCAATGATGGTCCAAAACGTGGTTTCTTTCCATAATATTCTGTTGAAGCTATTTGAAGTGTTGAGCAGAGGAAGCTATGCATAATAGTCTTGTCTTTCCCAGATATTGTTCTATTTATCAAAACTATAATACAAAACTTTGGTTAGCAGATAAAAATATGTTGTATCCTTTTTATGTCAGGTGGGGATGATTTTCAATGAAGCCTTGAGACTTTATCCACCTTTTGTTGCAGTTAACCGACAAACATATAAGCCAATGAAGCTGGGAAGCATCTCAATTCCTGCAGGTACTCAGCTTCAAATTTCAATCCTTCAAATGCACCATGACCCAACTTTGTGGGGAAACGACGTGCATGAGTTCAACCCAGAGAGATTCAACCAAGGAATTTCAAAAGCTGCTAAGCATCCAATGGCATTCATGCCATTTTCAGTAGGCCCACGGGTCTGCATTGGTCAAAACTTTGCTCTTCTTGAGGCCAAAGTGGTGTTGTCCATGATTCTGCAACGATTTTCCTTTGTGATTTCACCTCATTACATCCACGCACCTGTACATTCATTCTCACTTAGGCCCAAGCATGGAGCTCAAATCATCTTCCATGTGAATTAAATTAAGCAAAAAGGATCCTGCGTAAATATTTGGATGATCTAAGATCATGAACTGCTCCAATTTAAATCATGTTGTATATGATTGTGGTACTTTGGTAGAGATGCTTGATATGAAGCACGGTAAAGTGTCATGACATTGATATGTTACTACAATGCAAATTGGGATTATATGTAACTATGTGTTGATATTTATCAAATCTTACAAGATTCATGCTGAATGATTAGATCCTCAAAATATTAATCATATGGTTATGATTGTCACCATCCAAGGGCACTTGGTGGCCTGCTCACATTTGGCTCATATTCCCCATCAGATATAGAGGTTTGGAATTCACCTCAAAGGTCAATTTTTTTTTATTTTTTCAAAGGATGCACATTAACTTGCATTAATCAAAAATGAAAAGGTCTGAAGAATGCATGTACTTAAATGGAGATAATATGTTCAAACGCGGCTTATGACATATTGCTGCCACTTTCTTCCACTTGTTTGAAAAGATTGTTTGTTTCCAACTTGCGCACTTGTTTGAAAAGAGAACAATGCTCGATTCTTTGAATATTCCACAAATGCAGCTTTGAATTTGTATTTATAGTCCTTTTGTTGTTAATTCAACCCAAGATTAAGTGCTAGTTTTATTTACAATAGTCAGTCCTATTTCTAGGCTTTTAGGTACTGTTTTAGTATTTCACAATGATTGTTCTCCTCCCGTAATTTGGGAAAAAAATGATTGTGTTATGTACCATTGGAAATTCTCGATGATATGAGTTCAACTTCACTAGTTCTTTTTTTTCAAAGATTTTATTATTCTATTATTGAACCAAGAGACTTATTGGTTTTCTCGAAACATTACGGACAAACAATAGTGTGTAGCTTATAGCCTTATACAACAATGTTCGTGGGTTGCAAACATGGGACATCACTCACGATGTCGCAAGACATGCAAGACCATCATGGTTGTAGACAACAAACAAGTGTGCACACCGAACATAGGGTAAGGCCCTCATACAATAGCAAACAATAACAAACAATGTAATAAAAAAATATGGAAATAAATATCCCTATATAATAAATGTTGCACATAAAGCACCCGTTAGCATGTTAGAAAGTTAATGAGTATGTCAAAATCATGTATAAGCCAGTAATGTAAAGTTCTAAGTACAACATGAAACTATAGCACCTATGAGAGACTGATGTGGATGCCCACAACGACCAATGTAGGAAGGGTAAAAGGTGAGCATCCATGCTGCGTGTAAAAGACATGTATCTGCGATCAAAACTAGAGAAATATTTGAACGTGCATGTGTGGATAATATAGATAAAATGACATACAAGTAATCTAAGTACTATGTGTAAGAAAGCGACCATGAACAAACAAAAGTAAGCAACAATATAAGCAACCATAATATGCAAAATATTGTGGATGGATGGAATGGAATGCAAAATGGAATGATAGGAGTTACATTCCCCCTGAGTGAATGGAAGTGTATGTAATGAGGTTCATTTTTTTTCCCCTCAACAGTCAAGAATGAACCGTAAATGAGAGTGCATCATCGGGAAATGGTCGAGTAGTGTGTGTCATGTCTAGAGTGTTGAGATGAGCACGTACATGTAGAGATGATTATATGCACATGTAGAAGAAATGTGTGTGAACCTTATAGGCTGAAGTGTATATCATGAAAAAAGGAATGTATGAGTGATGATTTATCCCTAAAATCATATATCACATTAAGATGAATAAAGGGGAGTGATGATGTAGCCTAAACCGTATACCACTACACGATGAATAAAGTAAGTAATGATTTATCCTATAGCATATGTCACTATCCTAGAAATGTCACATGATGAAGTGTCGAATGATAATCTCATGATGAATGCAATGTCCATTTGATTTGTAAACCCTCAGAAGTCGAGTATGGACCGAGGAACTAAAGTGTTTCATTGGGTAGTGAGTGTAGTGTGTAGAAGACAATGCAATATGCATGATGATGATATACGACCATGGGATGAGTAGAATGTGTAATGTATGATGTATAATATGCAATGTGAGAGGTAATGTATGATGTAGAATAAGTGTAGTATGTATAATAGTGCAATGTATAGTGTAGAGTGTAATATGTGTAGTGTGCCTAAGAGCATATAGTATGCAGTAGGAGTAGGATGTAATGCTAGACTAGTAAGATATGAAAATGTCAATGTGGTAGAAAAAATGTAGAATGTATGTTGTATGACGTGTGATATGTGACAAGAATTAATGTGTAAGACCTATAGCGCAATGTGTGAGGTTCATGTGTAGCAAGCCCTCAACGGCTAAGTGTGAACCGAAGCACAAGAGTGTGTCATTGGGTAATGACTCTAGAATGTATGATGAATATGCCTAATGAGTGTATGAAAATGTAACCACGATAAATTTAGCTATGTTAAAACGAGGTGGGGGGAAGATGAATTATTATACCCCCAAGTGCACATGAATGAATGAACTATCTAATGATGATGAAGGAGGAAGGTCCTCCATCTGATGTAGGAGAGGAAAGTGTATGACCATGCTCTAATAGCGGTGGTATAGTGAATGGATGTTGTGGTGATGAATTAATTCTATGCACATGTGAGAGATGAATGCATAATGAAGGTCATGGCATGACAAAATGCGTCGGAGATGGAGATCTACGTGAGGCAGAATGCAAAGGTGAAGAAGATCCAAATGGGATAAATCGAGGTGGTGATCCATGCTGAGAGGTAGTAAGTGTCTAAGGAATGTGTCTATACCTATGTGTAGGACTAGTTAAACGATGCGGTTGCATATATAATGCTCGACTAGGTGAGTTAGGAGTAGATTGTGTTTTTAAGCAACATAGAATGTGGTGTGGTAGAAGAAGTAGGTGATGTACTAACTACTGTACGGGGAGATGATGACAATGGAGTAGATGGAAGGGCACCATCAATAACAATGACTTGATTATTGTGAATGAATTTGAGTTACAAATGATTCATAGAAATGATATATTGTGATTGATTTAATCCAATTGAAACTAAGAAACATGTCACATCCCTTAATCATGTTTCAAACGAGGAAAGGTACAAGCATAGTAAGAGGACCAACCATAACATGTAGTTGAATGACACCAAAGGGATTTTCGAAATGGTACTCGATTTGGGATGGAGGATACCCGATAGCTTTGAGAAGTGAAATAGAACATGCGCTAATGGGACATGATGGGTCAACCTTAGTGTTATTGATGGAGGTCGAACCAATAGATGCATTAATGTGTAAAAGATTAGATGTAAACTTTGTATGATAATCAACATGGGAGAAAGAAATGATTGGTGGTGAGGCTTCAATGTTAGCAACTAATAAATCCAAGGCTCCTGATCTAGGAGGCAATACCGCGTGGTACGCATAATTAGTAGAAGAGTTTTTGTCTTCTTGTCATGTTGTTGAGAGTCATTGTTAAAGAGATTAAGTTTACCATTGTCGTTGGTTAGAGGAGAGCTAGTAGCCTCTGGGAATTTTAGTTTGTTGTTATCAATTAGATCTTGGATGATTATTCAGAGTTTTAGGCATCTATTTATAGAATGCCCCACACATCGATGATAGTCATAGCAAAAATTCTCATTGTAGTTCTTACCTTTCGGTCATGATGGGTCTAACTCGAGTGGTGGGGGAAGAGTAATAAGATTGCTTTCGAGAAGTTGTTTCAAGATAAGATGTGGAGCTATTGGAAAATTGTTAAATGTGTGCCAAGATTGTTGTGTTTGAACTTCCTTAGTAGGAGCGATGGTGTTGACAATGACTTTAGCGTCAATTGGTTTAGTTGTAGATGGTTTGAATGGCGTCTTGCTAGGAAAATGAGTGGAAGACAAAGCCTATTCTTGATATTTAAGCTTGCCTATGGATAGGAGTTTGGTCTCACAAAGCTTAAGAGTATGGAAAAGTTGATCAAACGAAGGAGAGGTTTCAAAGAGATTAGTCCCTCTTGGAGAGGTGGTAAAACACTCTGAATGAACAAGTCATGAATCTCATAGTCGGAAAACACGTTTTTCATTTTAGCTAGATTGTTCTTATACCTCAAAACGTAGTTATCTAGATGTTCATTTGAGCCATGTTTAAGTTGTGTTAGCTAAGGGTAAGAGATTTTGGAGCCAATATTGATGGATAAATGAGTAATAAATGTGTCATCTAGGTGTGTGAATGAAGTTACTAAGTGAACATGTAAGTTGTAGAACCAACACATCACATAATCGTGGAGACTACGAGGAAAGAGTTTAGCTAAAAGTATATGATCATCAACGAAGTCAAGACAAGTGACATGAAATGCTCTAAGGTGTTCTTGTGGGTCACCATGCCCATTGAAAATGGGAAGCTTAGGGGTGACAAAACTAGGAGGAAGTGGATAAGTAGAGATGGCAAGTGCAAATGGAGTATGCAATAACAAGGTAGAATCTAAAGATGGTGATGCATGTAAAGTGGCCTGTTGCAACTTACGAATTTGAGCTTGAAGGTCATGATAAAGAGAAGTTAAGTCTTGATTTCCAACGAATGAAACCTATCGTACATGAGAAACTAAGGGTGGTATAAAGTGATTGGTAGGAGTAGGAATAGAAATGAGAATAGTAGAAATAGGAGGAAGATTAGAAGCATTCGGTTGAGTAGCAACAAAAGTGGGTATGGTTGTAGAAGCAGTGAGTTCTGCCAAGTTAGTAGCTTCCTCACGAGAAACAAGTAAAAGTAGATATAGATTTTGGGGATGTTCGGAAAGGTGATCATTGATGGCCTTTAAGACAAGATTTAGTAAATTCCTCATGAGAGTAAGCAATGGAAAAAGTAGAATAAACCTAGGATGATAAGATAAGAAGGAAGATCCTAGAAGTGTGAATGATCAATCGGGTTCACCAAAACGATTAACTAAAAATGGAAATGTGGGGATAATTAATCTAAGTTATGAACAATTATAATAAAGTAAGAAAATGCACTAAAGAAACTATGTAAATGATCTAAGCAACTATGAGAAGGAAATGCTAACCCTAATGTGCAAGAGAGAAGAGGAAAGAACTCAAGCTGAATAAAGATGTTCGCAGGATAGTGTTGCAGTGATGATAGGAAAATGTGAAAGTAGGAACGACTGTGTAGAAGTCTCAAATGGATGGAGCTTGAGGATCTAGCTGGATTGTAGCACTTGGAGAGGGATTGGGGCACCTATGGGCACTCTAGTCTATAAACTGGGTGCCCTTGTCTGTGTAAAAGCTCTAAAATTGATCTTCACAGGTTCGACAGATAGTCCAAAATCTTTGTTATTTGTCACATCAGATTCACCGAGCTACTTTAGATGTCACCAATAATCCACGATGAAGGAAAGACTGCAAGACCCCAAAACAAGTATCAAACCCTAAAAATAAAAATACATATGAATGGGTCAAACTGACCTCAGCTGCCACAATGGTGGACTTACTAATTGATCATTGCACTACATCTCAGACCCGATGTAGTTCTATGTGTGAGTGTGTGTGAACATGCCCTAAGTTGTTCTTGTTCCACTCACACTTTGTGAAGTAGCGAGACATAACTATGTGTAGAAAATGTAATAGAATGTGTGCATGGAATAGAATAGAATCCCTCCCCTATGAAGTGTGATGCAAATGTCCTAGCCTTGTGCCTTGATGATGGAGCTATATGGATGCAAGTGATCTCCAATGCAATATATGGATGCAACTCTAGATGAGTGACAGTAGTAAGTGATGCTAGGTCCTTCATTATGGTCTCATAACTTTATATTTATATGGCTCTCTTGATCTAATTTCGTAATTAACCCTGAAAAGGCCGACTACAAGAAAGATAAAGATGTCAAATGGTTAAAAGAGACCAAAAGTGGTGGTAAAGTGCAAAAATGACCGCTTTGCCCCTAGTGGAACAAGGGTGCCCATAGGTGCCCAAGACTAATCTAGGCGCCCCAATCGAGGCTAAAATAACGCGCGATGACAAAAGATGACTACGTGTGTGGGTGCGAGAGATCGGTAATGATGTAATAAAACAAAAAGGATGGCCAAAGGATGAGGGTTAATTAGTGTAAGAAATTTGGACTATATTTTGCTGCATGGAATAATGATATATCTTTCAATTCATTCCGGATGATTTACATAAGATGCAATTACAAATATATGGCACATAGTTTCATAAATTAGGAAACTATTCTACTAACAAATACTAATCACGTGAGTTGTTTATATAACCAAACAACTCAACACACATTTGTTATTAGTTGTTTTATATAACAACTAAATAACAAATTACTAATATAATAATAATTACCAAATGTAATTATTATCTACACAATGTAAATATTAATTCCTAACATTCCCCCTTAGTGTTTACATGGTAGAAAAATATACACACTCTCAAATGCGGTATGCTCACCCCATTGGCATGTTTACTCATGACTCATGACCTTGATCGTTTAAAGAAAGGCTCGCTCCTTCCATGGTTTTAAACAGGCTTACCACAAACCTTGAAGTAGCAGAACCTCATCAGCTGTCGACCTCGGGTGGTTTTCTGGATCCTCCCACAAACCCTTTCAATCCATGAACCACTTACTATCTCTTGTTCACCACTATGCTTATACATCAAAATTATGTAGGAAACACAACTAGTGCATATCTCAAAGTTTAAATAGAAGAAATACGAAAAATATTTCACATTACTTCCTATAAGAATCGTAATGTTCTTAATCGTAGTCTTTGTCATTGATCGCTGCCACTCGATCTCAAACGGCATAGAAAACTACCTTTTTAAGCTTTCCTTGACTAAGTCGTTTTGGGTGCATAATGGGAATGGAACATTGGTATGTATTCCCCCACATGTGAAATTCCACTCAAATAGATCTTAGAAGCAAAATGCATCGAAGAACATACTCAATGGATCTTGTTAGTTAGGTCTTCTTGCAAATGGTCACTAATGCTAGTGAACGTATTCTTCTAGTGACCATCTTCCAAGAAGTACGGCGATCGAAAGGACCAAGTCGGTCAGAGGATCACTAACTTAGTCATCTGCGCTCCAACACAAATCTCTTTCCAACATCTATCAAATACCACATAAAACAGAACATTGCAAATCAAGCACACCGAGAAAATGGAAACCACTTTTAAATCATATACTCACACCATACATATGCCACCACAAAGTTAGTTTGTGCGGCCCGTCGTTGGTGGTTCGAGAGGTCGCTAAATGACCTCCAACCTCCTATGCCTCCATCCTCCGGTTTGTGGCTTCTAACTCAGCCAAATGAAAATTTTAAGCTCATTTGTTTCCACATTGAAGTTATTATCCCCCTGATATGAAACATTTTAGTTTTAGGACGTCGGGTATACTTAATTCCCACAAAATAGCCAAAAATGATATTTTTCAAAGTGGATATTTTATCCCAAAATTAGAACCACTATAATGAGAATTAAAAAATAAACACTTTTACAAAAACGTTCAATTTTGAGTTAAAAAGTATTGAGGTTACAATTTCCCGTAAATTGGTCCAATTAAAATAAAATTGAATTTCCCTCAAAATTCAATTATTAAGCAAAAACTATAGAAATATATATATTTTTAAACTATAGTTTTGCTAAATAATTAAAAAAAATTGACCAATAAGAAAAAACCTGTGTTGCATTTCTTTTACCGGATGTGCATTTCCAGCCACAAAAACGTCTGTTTGACAGCAATTTCGTCATATCTACATGTTGAATCTGACCCTGATGTAAACTACAAAGTTGTGCGTCTTTTTCTCATCTTTTCAACCCAAAAAGAATCGCCTCAATCCGATGTTTTATGAGGAAGATATGTTCATTTTACTGAACACTACTTGCTGTATTTTTTTGGACGGATTTTTGAATATTCTCTTTGGCCTCTTAAATCTTCTTGGCTCTCATAGGAATAACCTGCTCTGGTACCAAATGTAAGAGCTGGACTATATTTACAGAATAAAATGCATGGAATAATGATATATCTTTCAATTCATTCCGGATGATTTACATAAGATGCAATTACAAATATATAGGCACATAGTTTCCTATAAATTAGGAAACTATTCTACTAACAAATACTAATCACGTGAGTTGTTTGTAACAACCAAACAACTCAACACACATTTGTTATTAGTTGTTTTATATAACAACTAAATAACAAATTACTAATATAATAATAATTACCAAATGTAATTATTATCTACACAATGTAAATACTAATTCCTAACAATTAGTACTTGCTTACATTCAAAAACCTTCTAAATAATACTATGAGACCGAGACTAAATAATGTCTAAAGTGCATAATTTTGTTTCTACGATTTGAGGTTTATATATCGTTCATGTCGATGGAGACAACTATAACATGGAAATAACACGAATGTATGTAAGAACAATATATATCATATTTTTTAAATACGAATTATATATGAACATAGTTGCAATTGTAACTTTTTTTAGTGTCATAGTTATGTACATGTAATGTTTAATCAAGCTATATATTTTTGCATTTATAGTGCATTTGTTAACCAATAAACCATATCTCACCAACTATAATTAATCAAATATATTAAAACACTACAATAGTGCATCAAAATTGTTTAAAAATCAAGGGAACTATTTCTCCATGTTATATAAATAAAGCATTATTAATGAGAAACTCTTTCCAAACTTTTTAAAGCTTTCCTTATTGAATTGGGACATATGGTGGTGCCCTTTGTAGAAAAGCATTGTAATGGTTTACACATCACACAACCCCTCAACGAGGAAAATGACATCATTATGAGGAAGGTGCATACCCTCGAATGATTTCTTGGGAATTTGAGTCCCACATCGATGAACCAGAATTTGAAGTAAGCCATGGGGAAATAATGAAGGTACCAAAGTCAAAAAGATATAACTCCTTGGTAAACGCTCAGCGGCTATCAAACGAACAAATATGTAATGCGCTAAAAAAGTTTCGGTTGAAGTAGAATCTAGGACCTTTAGGAGGAATGACATGGTGAAGTTCCTAGAGGCATAATTAGAGAAGAAGGAATAAGATATTAAGGAAAGAACAAAGTACTTAAAGTGGGAGGAACTAATAAGCTCTTAACTAAGGCGTGAGTTAAAATAAGAGAAGGCAAGGGTACATGAGGTTTACAAGAAATTGGAGATGGTCATAGATGTTATTGTCTTAAACCATCTAGATCTGACACCACTAGCGTAGAAGTATGGATCCACCCTAGAGTACCTAAAGGACTTGACCCACATCCTCACAATGGAAAGGTGACCACTGGCCTTGGAATCTACAGAGGAGGCATTGATGAGAAAATAGGAGGACAAGATGAAAGTTATGGAAATTGTTTCTCAGTACAAGAAATTCCTCACTGATGTGAAAGCCTCCGCCCAAGTCATTGAGGATGCCTATGACAACTACACCAATAGATAGCATGGGATGGTAAAATATGTGTGCATTTTTTATGTTTCATGTCTCATAGTTGGAATTCCAAGTGTTAAAATTCCACATAATGGAAAATTCACATTTGAAGCACCAATTGCACACATGTAAGTAATACAAGCGAGATTGAAATAGTCCATGTCAAATCTCTACTATATAGTTGAGCTCATATACCAGATATTTCTTGGGAGGAATAATCTCATCCGTGGAAAAGGTGTGGCCCATGAAGGTGTTTAATTTCCCTTGTCCAATCAAAATCCACAACAACCCACACCTTCCCCTTTTTTTGGTGATTGTTGAATAACGATGTCATCACAATTATTGATGGGGAGAACTTCACATGACGTCACCACCTCTGGATGCCACTTACACTCCACATCTTCATGTCTCTAAATGATACGGATAAAACTACAAACACATTTTCACTTCCGCAATATTTTTCTACCACTCCTTACATTCACATATATACCTATAAATTTTTTCTCGCAATGTCTTGAACAACACCCCTTGTCTCATTCAAAGGATTTCCTTATACGATGAGATGTTATTTTGCGTTTGATTTTCACATTGTTTCTACTTTCTATTTTCGCTACCCTCAAAATTTTCCACCCTCTAACCCCTTCATCTTCACCCCTCTTCCTCTCCCAATGTTTCTCTCCTTCCAATATGAATCCTTCAAAAGATCCCCTTCAACATTTCCATCATACATTTAACGTATAATTGCTAGTCTAATATCAATCATATTACATGTTTGATTTCTTGTACATTTGACTAATAGCATGCATACTACTAAATAACATGTTCTATAAAATTATTAAAGTATCTCATTGTTTTAGTGTACCTTTCACGTATGTAAGACAAGGATCTGTACTAACCATCATCCATGTCTCAATAGTAATAAACGTTTTTAAGTACCAAGTTTGATGCCAAAATGATATGTATGAGGAAGTCTACAAGGGAATTTATGTTCATTGAGATAGTTTTTATTCATTTAAGCCTTTAACTTGTACATGAAGAAACTCTTTTGTTGAACTACCTTTTGAAGAGTTTTGGGCCAAAATTATTGAAGTCACCCAAAGTCTTAGGTTATTTTTGGAGCTTCTACACCATGTTATAATTACAGATTACAAAATTTAAACAATATATTGGGAAATAAAAAACAATTATGTAACTAATTTATATGATGAAGATTTCAAAGTAAATTTATGCCTCTCTTTATTGCGACTTAAAAATTATTTTATTTTTATTTTTAATCACAATTAACCCACCCTTACCTAATAATTGATAAGGGAAAATGGGAAATTTTATATAGAGATATTGTAGATAATATTTTTGATCTTTTTGTGTTCATATGTTTTTATAATAATATATAAAATATTTTTTTAATAAGTTTTTAGAATTTTTAATATAGAAATTATTGTAAAAAATGTATCAAAATTAAAGTTTATGTAATGCATATTTTTGTAAATAAAACTAAAATTATTTAAAAGTTTTAGTTTATTAGTTTTTTTACCATCTTCTAGAGAACCTTTCCCTTATACTTATTAATTTGTTTTGAAAATTAATATCACCAATAATTCCATAGCTAAGTATCCGATTTAGAAGTACAAGGTAGTGAGATGGGGTAGATGTTTAATTTGTGTATAAGACTAGTTATTTGTTATGAATTTGCATTATTCTAATGTGCTCGTGTGTTTGTTGATTACTTGTCTAGCTTAGACATTTATTGGGATTGCTCCTTTTTTTTAATAGTCCTTTGACATGTTCCCTATGTTCTTTCCTTGATTTTTCCCTTTCACCTTATATTCTCTCTCGGGTATCTTGTTTTATGTCTATTAATCCTATTTCTAAATATATGGGGATTTCCTCAAAACCATAGAATTGCGGTTCTAGTTCTTCATAATAGTATTATGATAACTCTAGTCCCATTTTATGTGCACGAGACCTTTTGACCTTTACATGGGTCCCCACGACCATTCTTAGTTAGTTTTACCCATATATTGTGTAATGGCATGACATGCATGCCAATAAGATCTTAATTGAATTCAAGAATTATATTTACATAAATTATTAGTGCATATAGGAAAATGAATGAAGTATGGAAATGTATCTTTTTGAGTGATAGAGAATCATCCCATACCAAATGCATTCACACGAATTTAGAGCAGTATTCAAGCAATCTAGGAAATCTAAAGACCTTAGGTATCATTGATTAAATCCTTGAATTACAATGTATTTCTTATTGACTTGTGTTACACTTGATGTGTTGGATTCACTGAAATGTTCCCATCAAGCGGTGTGATAATAATGGAGGGATAAAAGGGCCCCTTAAAAATAATCCCATTTTTATTACATTTATACAAGGTGTTGATGCCATATTAGTGTACTCCAAGGAATGAGAGAAGTTTCATATTAGTGTACTCCAAGGAATGAGAGAAGTTTCCTAGAGATCCAATCATGATTGTGGAAAAGAGAGAAAGGTTTTGGATCCCCAAAGTAGGTGAATAAAGTCATGCAATTAGTTTGGCTCCAAATTATAGTTTCTATAACCATATTGCTACGATGTTGGCTAAGGAGTAAACTAATTTTTTTAAGGTTGCCTTGTTGTTTAGACTACACTACAATGTCTATTTCTAATTATTGTCTCTATAATAGTAACAAATAAATATTTTTCTAAAACATTTATCTTGTTAATTATTTATACTTCAAGAGTAATCTTCTATTCAATTAGGTCAAATTTTATTGTGTTGAATCAATATTGGCCCTAAATTGTAATGCATGTGGTTAGATGTATTACACTATAAAAATTTGTTGAACCAATTAGTCTACACTCAACCTTAGAGTTTCACCTTTTGGTGAACCCCCATTATTGTGCATGTTTGTAGTATTATGGGGTTAGATATTCCTCTTTGGTGATAAATATAATTATTCTAAGGCTTGTCTTATTTCATGTTGGATTCTTTTATGTTAGATTCATTTAGTTTTAATTATTCTCTTCTTCTTCCTAGGATTTTTCGTAAAGCCATATGTATTGTATCCCTAATAGTTCAATTTATAAATTATTATAAATATAGTAAAGTTATGTTTACTTTAGCTATTCACATGGCTAGGAATATTCCTAGAAGTGAATTCATTATGGGGTGCTTTTAAATGTTTGTGTTTCTATGGGATATTCCTGTAAATATGCTTGATCGACTCTAGTTGGTAGTAGACCAAACATGTGGGGTTAAGACCCATATGCTTAAGTTGATCCCTTGCAGGAGCCCCATTTTTTGAAGACCCTTAGCCTATCATTCCCCATGGGCTTTAGGGATGTTGCAAGGAAAAATTATATTAAATAATTAGATAATATTGCCTGGAGAGTGATTTTAATCATTTGACATTATAAAGCAATATTTATTTAATTATTTAATATTTATGGAGCAAGTAATGTATTTAATTATTTAATTAAATTCCCAAAATGTAAATTAAAAAGGGGAATTAATTAAATAATATTTAGGTGGATTTTAAATATTAAAATCACCCTTTGAAAAGGGGATGCCACACCTAGGGAAAATAAATTGCTTTTATTTAATAATTTCCCTCTCCTAGGGATTTCAAATTTTGTGCCTCCTCACTTATAAAAGGAGTGCTAAGATCATTGTTAGACTCATGTTATGATGAGATTTATTTGATACTCCATGCTTGGAGTTGGGATGCATGCTCATTAATGCTCTCTCTCTCTCTCTCTCTCACACACACACACGTGGGAAGTTACTGAGTTGGTTTTGATCAATTGAAGTATTCTCTCTTGTTCCATTTGTTGAGTTCTCTTGTGTTGAAGTATGTTCTTTGCATGATTCATACTTGCTAACATTGGCGACTTGCTTTGGGATGTGGCACATTTTTTTGATGAGGATATTTGAATGATTAGTGGTGATTTTTGATGTCTTTATGGTTGGAATTTAATGTTGTAATTATTCCAACTATGGCGACTTGATATGGGTCTTATTTTGGCATGTTTTAAGGGTAAATCATCTATATTCAAGATCTGATCTGTGTTGGCTTATTTTTGCTAAGTTTGGGCAGCTATTTTGAGTGTATTGAAGGGTTATTAAGTGTCGGAAATCATTTATGCAATTTATTCTAACCCTAACGACTGGTTTGGGGATTTTGGGGGCTGTTTTGGAGGGGTTTCAGTTATCATAAAATTCAGATCTTTAGTTCTTTGGAAAGATCTTAATTTATAGAATTATCTGCATTTTATTTGAAGGGAAAATATGGAATATTGAAGGAGTTATGAATTTTAGAAGATTTCAGTTGTTTGGCAACTATTTGGTTGCTAACAATTAAATATTAATTTCAGATCTGCAGTTTGGGATCAATTTAATATTGAATGTGATTGTAGCAATTAGGAGAAATAAGGAGAAGGTGATTCTATAATTTTTGGAGTAGATTTGGTGCCCTAAATATGTTGTGCGAACTAACTTTTAGGGAAAAATTAGGGTTTCATGTTGGCTGTGTAAAATCTGATTTTTGTATATTATTCTTCATATTTTGTGGTCTAATATCCAAAATTTCAGCTCATTTGGACTTCTCTAGCCAAAGATATGAATTTTTGAAAATTTCAGCAGTTGGGGTTTGAAAATTAATTATTTTCCAGCAATGTGTGATCAAATTTATATTATTTCCTAACTTGTCCTAGACATGGACATTATAGTGGTATCAGAGCATGTTCTTCTGCACCTATGTGGTTTGACATTGCCTATGAATTATGGATTTATCTACTGTAGGTAACATGAAGGCAAGATTTCAGAAACTTGGTAGAGCACTAAAGCACCTACCTTCATCAAATAATGAGTTGCTCAAAATTATGGAAGAAGCAACAAGTTGTTGGGCAACAATACAACATGATGATTATGGATCCTTACTTCTTACGCGAGGATTCCTTGGTGATGCAGTTGGCTAAGCATAAGTTGTTGGATCACAAAGATGGGGAAGTCAAAATTATGGTCATCTTCTGCATTAGTGAGGTCATGAGGATTGCAACCCCTAAATTGCCGTATAGTGATGCCATCATGGAGGACATATTTGAGGTCATGGTGGGAAGTTTCCAAGGCCTTTGGGACCTTGCAAGCCCTTGCTTTGGTAAGAGGGTTAGTATTTTAAACACTATGGCAAAGGTAAGATCTTGTGTGATAATGATGGACCTAGAATGTAATGATCTTGTTTCTCACATGTTTGAAGTGTTCCTTGATGTTGTACATGATGATCACACTCAAGAGGTATTGGTTCCCATGCAAACCATTATGTCTTTGGTGTTAAATGAATATGAGAATCCCCCACCACAGTTGCTATCACTTCTTGAGGAAGGATTGAGTCAAGAGGCATCACGTGTTGCTCATACACTTGCCAAAGGTGTTCTAGAGCAATGTTCAAGCAAAGTAAAGACTATGATTCTCCAAGGTATGAGCTCTTTTGTTTTTGATGGTACATTTTTAACATCTAATGATTGCATGGGTTTGAATGGGTGCAAGAAATCAGATTTGGATGATGAGCATGAAGAGGGCATTAGTGTCAAGCATGTGCATGATGGAAAAGAAATGATGGCTAAAGAACTTATGGGAGACAAATCAGATTTGACGGATATCATTCACCTTCATCATGAGCCATGAAGGACAAGAAGGGAGCATGAGTCCCATAGTTGCTCCAAGTCATTTCCCACATAACATGAGCATTGGTAAAGGAGAAAAAGGGGTTTAGATGAAGAAAATGATGAGGGAAAGAGCATTGTCCTAAACTCAAAAATTCTGAGTTTTGTAGATGTTGGGGGCAGCCCAAGGTATGATTATTCATGTTTATTTCCTCCTTATATGTTGAGCTTTGATGAATATGGGTATGAGCATGTTAGATGGATGGATAAGAGGTATTTTGGTCATACTATTGTTGATGTTTTTGCTCCTAACACTTGGGTGCATAAGTGTCAACATGGCAAAAGGAAAGGGATGCCTAAGATTCTTTCCACAAATAAAAATCATGATAGTTGATGAGTGCATTGTTTGGCTCATTGATATCATTTCTTCAAGCCGAAAATACTCTTTTTGATATGACTTATTAATACATGGGGATGTTTTGTGTAGTTATATCTTAGTAGGTTTGATGCATTTTCCTTGCTATAGTTTATGAAAACCGATTATCACATGAACCTCCTACTAACTGTCTTTGTGAGATCAAATGTGATGATGTGTGCAGGAAATGATGGATGTTGCTAGTAGTTATGGAGCCCGAGTTCGAGCAAGCGGCAAGAGACTGTTTCCACCAAGTTGACCTATTAGTTTGGGCTTGTTCCTAACTGCCCATAGAAATTTATGTGTTTTAATTAGTATTTGGTGGACAGTGTTTAATGCCACCTGATATGGCGAGTCTTGTAACTAACAGTATCTATATGAAGACTTCATCTTCAGAACTTGGTAGTACTACTTTTTGATATACTGAAAGAGATTATCTGCATCCATTTCTTGATATTTTTCATTGTCTATGTTATGAAACTTATTCTGAGTTAATGAAAGCCACGACGTTTTGAGAATCAAAGGTTGTTAATCCCTCTATCCCAGGAAGAGCAAGGGCCCACTCGACCAAGGAGATAAGAGGTTATTTTGAGTTCATTTATGCATACAGTTCTTTGATTGGATTTACTGCAATTGTTGTTTGAGAATCTTACATGCATGCTTTGATTAACTATATCTGTTTTCTTCATTACTGCTTTCATTTAGAATAGATGCTTCTGTTATGTAAATATGGTTAACAAGTAATCTCGCTTTCTGCTAAGTTTCATTTATACATTTGTAATTTCATTTGTTAAGAGTAGTGTGTGCGTATTTCATTTTCCAGTAGAAGATTAGTTGTTAGTTTCCTTTCATCGCAAATAGTTGAATTCTATAGAACTGTATTTAAATTCCGTAGATTTGAATTGCATTTCCATAGAATAGTCACTAAACTAAGCAACCCCCAATAGACCCAACAGATAACTGGTTCCCCTAGACTCCATTGCATACTACCTAGGACACAACCCTGGTTTAGAATGACACTGACAGAAATTATGTCAGTTAAATGATTGGAAGAATACAACGACCCATCATTTTTGCGCCATTATTTTGGGAAATAACCATAAGCACCATCGTTTTTATTCCATATGCTATGGGTGTTAATGGAGTTCATATAGGAAACCAGTAGTTGTCTTGGACCTCGTTTTAAAACAACCAACCTTGATGCATAGGTCGCGAGATAACCAAGGGAGATTTATAGCACATAATATTCAGCAAATCTCTCTAGACACTTCACAAGGAAGAAACACTGAGAGTGATATAGATTCCAACCCAACGCCTAGAACCTCTTCTGAGCATTTTGTATCCTCTTCACACCACTCAGCAATGGGGGACCTTGGGAATGTTGAAGACCAACCTTTAGGGTGAACCTTTACATATCCCATTGTCCTCGATGTGGATGAGGATGCACCCATGAAAAACATCTCACCATCCATCCTCCCCATCTTTCGAGGAATGACCAAAGAAGACCCTGATCAGTTTTTGTTTGAATTTAAAATCCTGTGCTAGACATATGATTACCGAACTGACAATCAAAAACTCAAATTGTTTCCCTTCCACTCTCAAAGATTCTCGCTATGAGATGGTTTATGGGGTTACCATCTAACTCCATTAATTCTTGGGAAGCCATGGAAATAACCTTCCTGGATAAGTACCAAGACTATTGTAGGGGAAGGGATAGGAAGGAAGAGTTCTTCCAAATACGGCAAAAGGAAGATGAGAATCTAGAGGATTATCTTGGATAGATTCCTCTTTCTCCACAAACGCAGTGGGTACGAGTTACATGTAGACATCACTAAGACAATCTTCCTTAAAGGACTGGATGAGGAAACCAAGGATTCCCTCCATCTCATGGGAGGAGGAGACGTGCATAAACTCACCATGGACCAAATCACTGAGCTATGTAGAAGATACTCTAGAACACGTGGAGGAATACGAAGGAAACAAACATCCAAGTCTTTGGGTACCTCTGAACTTCTGGAAGAAATGGAAAACATGAAAACAGACATTCTGCTGCAATTAACATCCACCATAGATGGACTCAAGGAAAAATCCACCCCGCCAAAGAACCGTTGGACATGTATTTCCCTAAGTGTCGGAAGAGACACCCCTTGAGAGAATGTCCTTTGGATGTCACAGACATGTGCTTAATCTGTGAAGTTACTGACCATGACACTAAGCATTGCACATTTTTACCACAGTTAAAGGGAGGTTTGAATGCCATCTCTCAAACAAGTGTTGAATTAAACTTTGTCCAAAGACCAAACAATCAGGGTGGGTTCCCATCTAGACCGACTCAGAATCCCTGGAGGATGTCATGGCCAAATCAAGCCTCTCAGTCTTCTTGGGGACAACCTGAGTGGGAAAACTCAAACTGGATGACTTATCCATATCCACCACCCTGAAAAATCCCTACACTCAGCCAGGTTGGGCACCACCACCCACAACCAATCCTTGGCACAACCAATAGTGGGGTCCTCAACCAAATTTTAGCCAAAATCAGTCCTGGGCACCACCGCAAAATGGTAATCAACAACACAGGTTCCAACAACCACAACAAGCTTTAATGCCTCCACCTCAAGCCTACCAACATCAAGGACAAGCAACACAAACACAACTTCCGGCTCAACCAATATCCAATCCTAAAAATCAACAGACAACTTCAATTGATGACACAGACCCAGGTAACACCATGCAGGTTAATACTATTGGTAATTTACAACTGCGATCTGGCAAAATATTGAACCCTCCTGTTGTTATCACAGAACTTCCTGTTGATGCCGATAAAGAAGAAAACCTTGAGGGTAATATTGGTTCTTCACCAATACCAGATACACCGATGATCAAATACCCAAATAGAATACAACCCCTTTTCCTGAGCGATTACAGGACACTCAAACTGCAGATGAAACAAAACTAGTTCAGGAATTGAAAAAGTACATATTGAGGTCCCACTTCTGCGAGCAATAAGGGACATCCCTGAACTAAACCAAACCATTAGAAACGAGTGTATAAAAACACTAGGAAGGAAAAAGAAATACCCAAAGACTGCATAGAGTTGAAAGGGAATTTGGCTGATTTAGTTGTTGGCACCCTTATCTCACCAAAATATGGGGATCCTGGGAGTCCTGTCATTACTATTTGTATAAACAACCAGTCAATATCTAATGTTTTGGTAGATCTTGGTGCTGCTATTAATGTCATCACAACATAAATGTTTAATCTATTATCCTTAACAGGACTTCAACCGACCAACACTATTCTGCAGTTAGCAGATCAATCCATTGTTGTACCTGATGGTGTGGTTGAAGATATAATGGTCACTTGTTGAATCATGGGAGTACCTAGTTGATTTCATGGTTTTGCAGCCTAAAGCTTGAAGTTGGGATATCCAGTCATCTTGGGAAGACCCTGGTTGGCTACGGTTGCTGCATACATTGATTGTAGGTCAGGAAACATGACAATTCTAAATGGGCAGAAATCCAAACACATTTCATTATACCCTCCTACCCAACCTTATACGAACAATTGTGACTAGGTATGGGTGGATTCTTTGGATGCTAACTCTTTGAGTTCTTCTTTTCTAGCCACTATTGCAGTACACAATCATATGGCGGAAGTTGTGGAGTCATATACACTGACTGATTCTAAGGACTCTGCGACTACGAAATCAACACTATTGCTATGGAATCTGAACTCCAGCATTAGACATATCTTCTACTATTTCTCTAGTAGACATTACCTCTGCTTTGAGTCTGGTAGGAAACTCTATGCTTATAATTCTAAATATTTAGTTCCTGATTTCTATTGTCCTTTAACTAAGATTTTGTCTTTTGACAACATACCCATCCTGCACATGCTTCAGCCCCATGTTTTCCCATTGAATTCTTTTATCACTAGTATAGAGCTTGCTCTTGTGAATGATACCAAGCAGGTGCTTGTCAGTATGGGAAGAGAGTTGACCATAGGTAACGATTTGGAGGTCAATCAAGAAGCTAGGGTGCTTGAGGTTCTGAAGAAACATTCCCATGCTTTTGCTTGGGATTACACTGATATGAAAGGAATTCATCCTAGCATCTGTACACATCATATTTACACTGATGACGTCAAACCTATAAGGCAGCCGCAACGAAGAATCAATCCAACATTGAGAGACATAGTCAAAAGTGAGATCGAAAAACTCCTAAAGGTAGGTTTCATCTATCCTATATCTGATAGTCAGTGGGTCTCCCCATTAGTTATTATTCCCAAGAAGAATGGTAAGTGGCGAATATGTGTTGATTACAGGGAACTTAACAAAGCCACCAAGAAGGATTATTTTCCCCTGCCTTTCATTGACCAAGTCCTGACAATTTGGCTGGTAAGAAATATTTTTCTTTCTTGGATGGGTTTAGTGGGTATAATCAAATTAGTATTGCCCCTGCTGATCAAGATAAGACTAATTTTACATGCCCTTGGGGTACATTTGCTTACCGAGTCTTACCTTTTGGGCTTTGTAATGCCCCTGCTACATTTCAGTGGGTAGTCTTGGCCATTTTTGCAGATCTTGCTAATGACTATGTTGAGGTTTACATGGATGATTTCACTGTCCATGGATCCACTTTTGAAGAATCTTTGAACAACCTTGAGAAAGTACTCAATCGATGTGAACAACACCAACTATCTCTGAGTCATGAAAAATGTCTAATGATGGTTAATCAAGGAATTTTCTTAGGTCACCATGTTTCAGCCCAAGGTATATAGGTGGACCCCAAAAAGATATCAGTCATCACCCAATTACCTACACCAACTAATCAGACTGACATTAAAATTTCCTTGGTCATGCAGGTTATTACCGCTGATTCATAAAAGATTTTAGCAAAATTGCCGCACCTATGTTCTCACTGCTAACCAAAGATTGTGTTTTTGAATGGTCTCCTCAGTGTCAACAGCATTTGATTCTATCAAAGAAAATTTGATGATGGCCCTTGTCTTACGTGGCCCTGACTGGGGACAACCTTTCCATATCCACACTGATGCTTCTAATACAGCCATGGGCACTGTCCTTGGACAAAAAGACTCAGAAGATCATATGTATGCAATTTATTTTATCAGCAAAAATCTGACTCCTACGGAAAGGAATTACACTACTACGGAAAAATAATTCTTGGTTGTTGTCTATGCTTTGAATAAATTTCGTCATTACATCACTGGATATAAAAATTTTGTTTACACTGACCACTCTGCCATTCGATATTTGATGAACAAACCAGTGGTTGGCGGAAGGCTTATTCACTGGTTACTCTTGTTGCAAGAATTCAATCTCACCATTATAGATAAGCCTTGGGAAATTTAATGTTGTTGTTGATTTTCTTTCTAGATTAAATGTTTCAGGTGATGACGAAGCAGTCCAGACCAATTTCCCGATGAACACTTGTTTGCTATCTCGACTAAGACTCCTTGGTTCACTGATCTTGTGAATTATTTAACAACAGGGAAGTTTCCTGCCTATTTTACTCATAAGGAAAGAAGGTGATTGGTTAAAAATAGTGCAACATATAAATGGTGTAACGGATTCTTATTTAAATGTTGTCCTGACATGGTTCTTCGTAGGTGTGTTCGAGAGGATGAGGTACACGACATACTGCGAGCTTGTCATGATGAGCCAGGAGGTGGACATTATTCAGTGAAACGAACAATTCACAAGATCCTTGGAGTAGGGTACTATTGGCCTTCCCTCCATAGGATCAAAAAAGTATGTGTGGCAGTGTGATGCATGCCAACGAATGGGAAAACCTACACTTTCAACGGAAATGCCTCTTAATCCTCAACTAGTTTTAGGACCATTTGAGAAATGGGGGATTGACTTTGTTGGACCATTTGATCCTCCATCTTTTGGGAAGGAGTATCTCTTGGTATGCACGACTACGTCACCAAATGGGCTGAAGTTCAAGCATTGGCATCTGCCAACGAGGATGTTGTTGCTGATTTTTTGTACAATCGGATATTGCTTTGTGATTTGGAGCACCAAGGGCCATTATATCTGATCAAGGTCCTCAATTTGTTTCAAATATGATTGAAGCTTTCTTGGAAATCTACAGAATTAGGCACCGGAAATCATCACCATATCACCCCCAATCCAATGGGCAAGTGGAGGTAACCAATCGAGAACTTGAGAATATTCTAACTAAGGTGGTCAATGCCGATAGAAATAATTGGGTACCAAAGCTTCCTGAGGCCGTCTGGGCCTACAACATGACCTGGAAAACAACTACTAGTTTTTCTCCCTATGAGCTGGTCTTTGGGAAGAAACCATTGTTACCTATTGAGTTTGAATTGCACACCTGGTGAACAACATTGGAAGTTGGGATCGATTTGGATGAAGCACAATGCGAACGAGTGCTATAGCTGAATGAATTAGATGAAATGCGGATGGAGGCACAACAATAGATAGAAATTCTACAACATCAGTGAAAAACTTGGCATGATGCTCACATCAAAAAAAGGACATTTCATGAGGGACAGTGGGTTTTACTCTTTGATTCCCACTATCAGCAGTTTAAAGGCAAGTTACGTACACGTTGGTTGGGTCCCTATCAGGTAAATCAAGTGTTTGATAATGGCTCTGTTGGTTGATACCTATTGATGGAGACAAACGAACTCTTCTGGTGAATGGACATAGGCTCGGATTTATCACCAACCACTGGATAAGAAGACTTTCACCGATGACATTCTGTTACGCATGACATGCATGCTTGAGGAGGCTCTTTGCCTCTCGAGCATGGAGTAATCAATATCTTGCAAATTCAATAAAGGAAGATGATCCTTCATTCGATCTTCTTCCCTTAGTTAGTAGTTTTTCTTGTTGTTTTTTCAATAAATGCAGGAATTTTCATTATTTCTACAGCCGCTAATCACGCTTCATCTCGAATTGCAGGCGTAGGAATCTATGGATATCGGCCGACTAAACGTGGCATGGGTAAGTGCATTCTAACTTGCTAACGATATTTCCATGCAAAACATTTCCCCATGTACACATTTGTCATCATTACACCATCATGAAATGATTGCTATATTTATTTCGATCTCTTTCCAAATCCAGTTCTATGGATGACGGCATAAAAGGAGTAATGGCTCATAATCACCGCATGCCTTGAATGTGTTGCATTCTTCAAAGCCAGGATGGGTGGCGCTCGCTCCTCAATAGTGGGATATGCGCCGCCGCAAAAATCTTAAACTCACACGGGTGGCCGGTCTCATTCACTATTTTTCCGCCGCCACCTTCACTCGATTTTGCGCCACCCAAGGAATATGGTGCAATTTGAAATTTAATGCTTCTACAACTACTTCTTACCATTGTTGTATGCACATCAAGCACGATTGGTTTTATCAGTCACTAAATAGGAGTGGGAGATACACTCTATTCTGGTTTTTTCTGCTACCTGGTATTACTCACCTTCGGCTTCAGCATGGGACCACGAAAGACATCAGAACCTGATTCACCGACGCCTTACTCCGGAATGCCGCGCTTTCACAGGTATTTCATGATTTTGGATGGCTGGATTTCATTCGCCAATTTGAAGGTTTCGATGAAGGCATTGTGGAAGAATTCTTGAACAATTTTGAGTCCACTTGTTCACAAGTTGGTGGAAGATGGGTTGAGATTACCAGTCAGGTCATTTCTGACCTATCCGGCCTGACTTTGGTTTGAAGGTTATGACAAATGCTCCTCTACAAATCCTATTGCTTGCTTTTCACGATGAAGGGGAAGCATTCCCTGAAGTCATCCTGACTCCATTGGGTATCCAGAAGGGTGTTAAGCGGACAAGTCTACCTAGAATCTAGAGCGAAATAGTGAAGTGGGTCAACCGGTATTTCATATGCGATGGTCAGGCCTCTGTTCTAGGTGGTGATGCACTTAAAATGCTAATTCACCTTAAGAAGGGACGTGTCAACCAGGCCCTTCGGGTAAATCTTCCTAAATACCTCACGCAGACTCCATTATTAAAGTTTTCCAGAAGTACCAGTCCGGTGGAGGCAAGTCTGTAATTAAACACCTAGGGGTTGATTCATTTGTTATGCTCACATCAGGTCTTCTTTAGACCAAAGCGAGGCTCAAGAGACATGCATTGGTGGCGAAGGGTCCAGACCAAAGCAATTGAAATCTGGTCTCTCTTCTAGCACCCTGGTCTACCCTTGCACCGGCCCTTGCCCTTCACACAACCAAGCAGAGGCAGTTGATGTTCCCGAGCATGCAGACACATTTGGTACTCCCGAGGGTCCATCCCCTTCCACTTCCGACTCAAAAGGAAAGTGCACCATGGCTCTGTCTTCTTCCATGCACCTATGGTCTTGACGGCTCAGTTCATTTTTACAGTCTAGTGGTTCCCGATCAGAGACTTTTCCTGATGATACCGCCCCATTCGGGAAGAACAACATGAGGAGGATCACCTGGCCGTTCCGGCACCTACTATTCCTACATCTACGGAAATTCACCCTGTGGTTCCCGAAGTGCTTGGCACCCAAGTTAGCATCTTCTCACAACTATTTGGAGGAAATCACGCTACTGAAATCTCAATTACAAGGTATGGAAGAAACAAACCTTTTACTACAAACTGAATTTACACAACAAACAATAGAGAAGGTTCGGGAAATCACTGCCCTACAACTTGAAGTAAGTAGTTTGAAGCATCAGTGTGATAAGAGTCTTAACATCTTGGATAGATTCCATCAGTTATCCCTTCAGGAAAGAGAATTGAGGAAGGAAAATCAAAAATTAAAAAGGAAATGGAATCTATACAAGAGGAAAAGCAAAAAGTGACATCTATTTTAGACTTTATCTGTCCTTTGGCCCTCAAGCTTCTATCCTGTAGGAAACCCTCTCCAGTCTATAGCATGTTCGTTCAAGAACAATTTTATTCCTAGCAGTTGTTCCAATTGTGTTGTCAAGCTCCTCATGAAATTCCCAATGGCACTAGTTTCTTATCAGTTTACAAGTGCAGTACTCCTGAGATCCAAAATTTTCTTTGTGAATTCTACCTTCATAACATGATAGTTACAAATGTGCCTGATTTCTTAATCAATTTATTTGTGGGTGTGTTGGCTAGATTTTACTGCATATAGCATCAAACCTAGGCAATGAGATAAATCTCCCTCATTTAACCGGTGAGGCTCTCGTGTCGATTTTTCAATAAAAATGTGTTATTATCTAAATAGGGGTTTTACTTTAACCACTTAGTTCATGAACCATAACTAATCCGGTTACTCATCACAGCAAGTAAGCCCTACGGAAGAAAAGAAGTATTTTATAGAAGAAGGAAGTAAAGGAAATACGAGAGAAGAAATGGGGAAGATGTGCATCCCAATTAGTAGATAGCAGATCTAATTGCATGCACATGGAAGAAACTTAATAGATATAAACACAAAATTCTAAAACAAAGGTAGTTCTAGATCCGATATAAAATAACACAAAGTTTATTAAGAGATCTAAGATTAAAAGTAAGAAACACAGTACACCGTGACACAAAGTTCTCTTGAAACCTGCTCCTTTGTATTCCTTTGCTCCCAAAAAGTGGCTCTTAGGGGTTCAACACAAAGTCTAGAACACAAGATTATTACAAATTCGATAATTAACTCAAGGTTCTTCCTCTACTTATAGAATGTAGAGGGGCAATTACAAGTCGAAACTTTTAGTTGAACCACGCACATGTGGAAGTCGAAAAGAAACAATCTGGCAATCTTCCTCCTGAATTCCTCTTTGCATGACATGTATGATTTGCGTAATCAAAATAGAACCTTCTATTTTACACGTCGTCACCTATCTCCAAGTAGTTGACTTCTTCAAGTAATGGCTTTTAAACCAATCACTTAAGTTTTATAATTTAATTGATCGCTTAATTACTTTGTCGAAGGAAAGAAGAAGGAAGAGGAAAGCTGCAGCTTGTCATTTTTCATGTCTGCATGTAGCTGATTCTTTTGCCTTTGATTCTCACCAAATCTGGACATGGCAAGCTAGATTTGGAAGCAAGTCACGGATATTCTCAACAAGTTGATCTAAAACATCCGGATTTTGCCTTCACCTTGTCTTCTCTTTTATCCTTGAAGCTTTTGCTTTCTTCTTGATATGACATTAATCAATGCAATGTTTTTGTAGATAACTCATCATCCTTATTTTTAATTGCATATGAGCAATTAAAAATTCCTTGTCACTAGGATGAATGAAAATTCAATGAAGGCTTCAACTTGGAAGATGGAAGCATTTACAAGATCTTGGAAGAAATTTTCCACGACTTCTTCACGGCTGCATTTGAAACAAGAGGATGAAGCCTTTGTCGGGAAGCTTTTTGCAAACTATGAGATCTGGATCTCGGATCTCGCATATGGATTTGCATTTGCATTGCATCTCGGATATGGATCTGCACTGCATAACAAACTCGACAATCGGGCTATGGATGGAAAAGCTGCAGCTCGAATAATTCCACTTTTTTTTAATCTCGCACGCATGAGTGAAGTTTTTCTACACGCATGAGTGAAGTCTTTCCTACTCGGATCTATCTATCAATTCAAAGAAGAGGTTCCGAGCTTAGATTCGTGTCTCCAATATCTGCAAATTTAGAAATGATGCATGACTCATTTGCTTTCTTTTTCATCTTTCTTCGTCATAGCTTTGTCTATCTTTGTCCGAATAATTATTTTTCTTCTTATTTGACTCAAATTCTTCAAAATCAGTGCGATCTTCGACAATTCTTCGTATTCTTGAGGACATATGCAATGTATTGACATTGATTAAAGCTCTTTTTTTATAAAAGCTTTTCAAAGCACCGAGCTATAATGAATTCCTAAGCACTGTAACACCCATGCAAATAATTATGCGAGTTAATAAAGATCAACCTCCTTGTTAAGCATGTGCCAAATTTGGAAGCTTTTAGCCTTGTTTCCACCTTTCTGAGTAAAATCCTTCTTCAAATGGGGCGCACTTTTCCTCTTGGCTGCAATTCTTTACCTGTGAATTAAATAATTCGTCTATATGGCAGCCCATGCTTATATAACCCTCACAATTCTATAATTAATAATTGTCCTTCCTATTCCTGGCAATTAATTAATTAAAAATCATGCTTCTCTCTTTAAAAATAACATGTTTAAGGACAACCATCCAATAAATTAAATTAATCCAATTTAATCCTTCACACTTCACTTCACTTAAGCTTCACAGTGTGCTTTGACCATAGCCACTGAAAATAGAATTTAATTTAATCAATTAATACTTTAAAAGTATTATTTCCTTTTCAAAAGGGGCTGCATTAAATAAATTAAATTTATTTAATTTTGGAATTCTATTTTTAAATTCTTTTTGTTCACTTCCCTTTGTTGACTTTTCCACAAGCCTGGGTGCCAAAATTGGGTGAATAAATATTAACAAATATTTATTTAATGCATTATTATTCACCCAAGGTGGGTCGCACTTTTTTGCATAATAGAATTCTATTTTTAAGAATTTATGACAATGGGATTCTTTACCCTACAAGGCAGCCCCGGAAATCCCATGATCCACTTAAGTGATTTGACTTTGACAATGAGATTATTTACCCCGCATGTGACAGGCAATAAAATCCCATGATTTCACTTAAGTCACTTTTCTTTTATTTCACCATGGGAATTTTTACCCTGCAAGGCATGTGCATAATAAATTTCCACCGCCTCGCTGCCTCTAATTTTCCCACTAAACTTAAATGAATTTTATATCATCAAAAAAGTACCTGCTAGGAGTGCACAAAATTCTCACCTTGCCTCGCTACTTTCATTTTTCCCATTATCCAAATCCTTTGTTTTCCAAAATGCGCCTAACCCCATAGGGGTTTTTTGTGCACTTCGCTTTTTCCTAGTGATCCAAACCTCCGATGGTGACTTCCTCCGGGCATAATGTGCGTATATGTTTTTCACCATTCCCGGTGCCAAGAATCGGACTTACTTGGCAAATTTGCTTCCAGAGAAATTTCACGACGAAACGGACAACACAAAAACATGAAAAATTGCCAAAAGTCATAAATAAAGCCCAAAACTTATTCTTTTAAAATCCTTTTGCATATATAGGAATAATGATATGTTCGATCATAACAGAGTTAAAACGAGCACAAATAAATTGCCTCATACGGGGCTCAAAATAATTAAATACAAATTTCTCGAGATAAATCCCGACAACAAATATAACAATTTTGGGCATCCGGGTATTTAGCGAAAAAGGCTAATATGGCTCTGTGGGAATATCCTTGATGTAATACAAGAACTTTTAGGCAATAAAAACACAAAACGACCCATTATTTTAAAAGTATGATTTTTTTTTTTGAATAGGGTAGTCATAGATTTCAAGATGAAATCTAGGCACACCGTAAGTGATTTCCAAATCAAGGCCTTTTAGTCTGCATTACGCAATCAGATCATCTGGGGTCAGCAAATAGACATTTTCAATCACACCGCTCAGTCCATTGGGTTCCACATCCGTCCAACTCATCACACTGATGTAGCTCTAAGAAAAAACTTTCACTCACTTTACTATTAGGCAGGAGTCGGGTAAACACTTCCCAGATTTTACTTCAATGTGTCATGGATTTTGAAAATTATAGTCGAGAACTTTGGGACAGCTTGGTAGGCATGTGATAGGAGGTGGGATACTCTGAGTCCGCCTTGAAACGCAGGGAGGTTCTCTCTCCCCAAAACTTGAGCTAGAGCATGCGCAGGGGTGATGCCCTCATCACCATTATAAGACAGACCACAGAGCAAACCAGCCAATAGTACAATGATGAATGGGCAGGCCTCCAAGTACGTCCACCACTCCTTTTGAGCCCTCTCACTACCTTATAATAATGCGGCCTAGTCAAATGATAGTTTCACAGCATGGGTAGAGATTACCTCCAACACTCAGGGCTGTAAGAACACCACAAAACAATATGCTTGATCAATTTGAAGAATATGACATGGCTGAGCAACTTGGTAGGGGCAGGATGAAGATAAGTTGCATAGGGACATGCAACAGGTAAAGTCAGGGGGAAAATGATGAGTGCATTGTTTGGCTCATTGATATCATTTCTTCAAGCTGAAAATACTCTTTTGATATGACTTATTAATACATGGGGATGTTTTGTGTAGTTATATCTTAGTAGGTTTGATGCATTTTCCTTGCTATAGTTTATGAAAACCGATTATCACATGAACCTCCTACTAACTGTCTTTGTGAGATCAAACGTGATGATGTGTGTAGGAAATGATGGATGTTGTTGGTAGTTATGGAGCCCGAGTTCGAGCAAGTGGCAGGAGACTGTTTCCACCAAGTTGACCTATTAGTTTGGGCTTGTTCCTAACTACCCGTAGAAATTTATGTGTTTTAATTAGTATTTGGTGGACAATGTTTAATGCCACCTGATATGGCGAGTCTTGTAACTAATATCTATATGAAGACTTCGTCTTCAGAACTTGGTAGTACTACTTTTGATATACTGAAAGAGATTATCTGCATCCAGTTTTTGATATTTTTCTATTTTATGTTATGAAACTTATTCTGAGTTAATGAAAGCCATGACATTTTGAGAATCAAAGGTTGTTAATCCCTCTATCCCGAGGAAGAGCAAGGGCCCACTCGACCAAGGAGATAAGAGGTTATTTTGAGTTCATTTATGCATACAGTTCTTTGATTGGATTTACTGCAATTGTTGTTTGAGAATCTTACATGCGTGCTTTGATTAACTATATCTGTTTTCTTCATTACTGCTTTCATTTAGAATAGATGCTTCATTATGCAAATCTGGTTAACAAGTAATCTCACTTTCTGCTAAGTTTCATTTATACAGTTGTAATTTCATTTGTTAAGAGTAGTGTGTGCGTATTTCATTTTCCAATAGAAGATTAGTTGTTAGTTTCCTTTCATCGCAAATAGTTGAATTCTGTAGAACTATATTTAAATTCCATAGATTTGAATTGCATTTCCGTAGAATAGTCACTAAACTAAGCAACCCCAAAGACCCAATAATGATAATTTAATTCCCCTAGACTCCATTGCATACTTTGCTGAGACACAAAAGTGGTTTAGAATGACACCGACATAGATTATGTCAGTTAAATGATTGGAAGAATACAACGACCCATCAATAGTAAGCTTGTTGGCATGTGTATAATTACAGACATTAGAGGGCAAAAAAATGACTTCATTTGCTCAAAGATGAAGCCTAAGGAGGCCTCACACCAAGTACAAGCAAGGATGCATGATTCCGAGGTAGAAGGAGATGTTTGGGTTGAAAATCCCAAGGAATATGAGGGTACTACATGGCACAAAGGTATGATGGGCAGCCCCAAGCATTTTGTTTCAGTTATGTTGCTTCCTTACATAAGGAAAATCCATGAGCTCAATGAATGGTATGATTTTCCTTGCATTTCTGATTTTTCTTTTCCATATGTGAATGATGAGGTGGAGATAAGGTGGTGTAATCATGCACATACTATCATATGGTATAAAGATGTAAGTAACCAATTGTTTGCATTGACTAGTGCTTATGAGATGATTAAGATGGATATTCTATTCATCCTATATCATGATAAAATTCAGTTTTTTATTGTTGAGATCACAAGGGGAAGGTATGAGCATCATCTATTCATGTTTGAATTGGCAACCAAGAGGAATATGTGTATGCTTAATGTTCACACTGTTGTAATGTACATTTTTGGTTTGTTTGAGGACATGTTAGCATGCTTACAAAAGGATTTAGTCACATGGTACGCTGATTTTCAGTTTGGAGCATCATTGGTACATGTTACAGGTTCTTCTTTTGACCATTTAGCACTTCTTTTACATTGGGAGCAGCGAAGAGGAAGGTATGGTGTTGAGTTGTCATGTTATGTTCTGAGAAAAAAGGGTAAGCATGTTGTATTTTCAGCCATGATAGTGAGAAGTACCACATTTGTCATGAGATTCACTTTGGATCAGCTCTATATCATGCATATGATTGAGTTTCAACATTTGTTTTCTTGGGAACAATGTATTGAGGGTTGTGAAGATGAAGAATGGATCACATGGACCACATTTTGCATGGTAAGAGTTTCATTTCCAGCCAAGCATATGGATAGTCTTCAGTTTGTTATTGTTGGGAATGGAATTTCAGTTGCATGGGGGCCTATCTCATTCACTAGATTGTTGCTCATTCATGTGGGGAAAAGAATTCTGAAATATGATAGTTGTTGTCCTCTCATTTTTATGGAAGATATCTTTATGACCAGCTCTACTATCACTTCCATCATTCAGATTTTTCACATGCAGTTGATGATATGGGTGTTGGTACTTGATTTTGACTCATGGGTGACTATTTGGGGGTGGAAACCAGCCACTCCAATTCTGATTTTTGGAGATTACAACAACACTTGGGGCCACATAACAGAGTTTGGGGGCAGCCCATACATGGAGGAGTCTTACATGCCATGGAGACACATTGGAAAAGTGTTCTTCAACACTTATTTTTCTAATTTGTTTGCTTCATGCGCAGGTTTGAAGAAGAAATTACAACAGACTACACTCCTAACTTTTAGGAGAATGAAGCGGTCCAAGATATTGCAAATGCTACTTCACTTGAGTGGCATGGGAGCACGGTTTTGGAGTACCACACTTTTGGACACGGACACATGAGCTTGTTATTGCTTGAGGGCAAGCAATCTTGGGAAGGGAGGACTGTAATGTCCCCATTTTTGAAGACCCTTAGCCTATCATTCCCATGGGCTTTAGGGATATCATATTTATATTAAATCATAAGATAATATTGCAAGAGTGATTTTAATCATTTGACATTATAAAGCAATATTTATTTAATTATTTAATAATTATGGAGCAAGTAATGTATTTAATTATTTAATTAAATTCCCAAAATGAAATTAGAAAGCGGAATTAATTAAATAATATTTAGGTGGATTTTAAATATTAAAATCACCCTTTGAAAAGGGATGCCACACCTAGGAAAATTAACTCGCTTTTATTTAATAATTTCCCTCTCCTAGGGATTTCGAGTTTTGTGTCTCACCTTATAAAAAGAGTGTCAGGGATCATTGTTAGACTCATGTTATGATGAGATTTATTTGATACTTTCCACGTTTAGAGTTGGGATGTAATAATCTAGCGGTGATTAAGCGAGTTGATGGGAACTGACTACAGGGCGAGCAGAGAGTAACCCCGGTTGGGTTTGTAATGGTAGAGCAAAGTAGAAGAAGGCCAATTCCATTCACACCACCATGGAATGGCATAAGCGATGCCAATTTTGTGAATAAATTCATCAGGTATGCAAACAATGATTTTCATGATTGTTTCAACATCATGATGTTGAAGGTTAAGTTTAATAGCAAGGGCACCCCATGAAATCCAAGATCTAGAGTGTTTGTAAAATAAATCACTCACCACTTTGATACTTTTTTCTAAAAATCCTAATGGATTTAGCCCATGGAGCCAAAGCAAAGAGGGGCATCATGGAAAGTAAAAATAAATGACCACCAGAGAGAGTAAGAGTTAATAGATAGACCGATTTGAATCCATCCCCCTTCCAAATTAGGTGTGATTTAAGAAACTCCTAGGATTTCCAAATACTTTGAGCAATGAAAGTACCCCCAATTTTAACGAAACATGGCAGAGAAGAAGGGATTGGAAGTTGAGACCTTTCCAAGCTTGTCTACCCAAAGGAGAACCTTGACAAATGCAATGTCAAAGTAAAATATTCTAGGCTTCATTACCTTCCAGGCTACACATTAACCATTTGACAGATAGAGCTTGACCTTGAAGTTTAATGCCAAGCAACACAAAGCCACCAACATCTTTGAGTTTGCAACAAATTTATCAGGAAACCCTGTGAAACCCTTGTGACCTTCAGAATTAGCCCAAAGAAAATCCCTTAGAAGTTTCTCAAGCTTGGCATAGGCAACTTTGGAAGGATCCCAACAAGAAGAATAATAGATATGGGCAATCACTAACACCTTGGAACAAATCTTAAATTTGTCTGCCAGAGAAAGTGGTTTGGTAATCCAATAAGATATTTTGCGCTCCACCTGTTGAACAACATAGCTCCAAAGTTGCGCAGAAGTAGCCTAGAAGGCAAAGAGAATGCCAAGGAATTTGAATTACGTGCCTAGATGGATCCAACTTCATTACAGACCTTTCAACTAGGGAGGAATAGGGGATTGGGACTACCGATAACATTGGGTTTTATTCCATTAAGTAGAAGAACTAGAAGCCAAGCAGAAAGTGTCAAGATAGGTCAAAGAAGTTTCAATAAATTGTTCCTCCTTAAGGAGAGTGATAAAAGATTCATCTGCAAAGTGGCCATTGATGAGTTGTTGATTAATGGTTGATAACAAAATCCCCTTAATCAAAGCTTGAGAAGCACTCTGGGCTAACAGGTAGCTAAAAACTTCAGCTGCCAACACGTAAAGAGAGGGGGATAAAGGACACCCTTGACGAAATGTATCTGAACAAACCAAAATGGGAAGATTCAGCTCCATTGATGGTAATGCAAGCTCCAACATTGTTAAAAACATCTGCACAGTATGGACAAATCTCAGCCCAAATCCAAGAGCTTGAAGCATAACCAGAATGAAAGACCAGTCAATCGGTCATAGGATTTGGCATAATCAATTTTAATAAATAAGGCCTTCTGATTTGAGAGATGGGCCCATTCCATTCCTTCCCAAACAACAATGATGTTGTCTAGAATGTATATGTGTTTAATGAACCCAATATGCTCGCTCCGAACAACAAGAGGAAGGAGATTGGTAATCATGTTAGATAAAGCCTTAACAATGATTTTATAAGACATATTGAGCAGTGTGATAGGTCTCCGGTTTGAAATTTTCTCAGATTCTCCAGACTTGGGGATAAACTCGATGTTACCTTGGTTTATTAGCTCACCCATAGAGTTGGAAGCTAAGGATTTGAGGTAGACATTATGCATATTTATTCCCACAAGTATCCTAAATGGTTTGATAGAATAAAGAGGGGAAGCCATCAATACCTGGAGCTTTGTCAGGGGCCATTTGAAAGGTTGCCTCCTTAAGATCAACGAGAGACATAGGTCTATCACACGTAACTCATTTAGAATGAGTGAATTTGTAGGCACAACTTGCAGACATTTAGGAAGAGCCTCTTCCCTAGCAAGGGTGACAGGTTGGGAGGAAAAAACTCCATGATAATGATGGACACACGCTTGGATGATGTCTCGGTAAAGAAGTGTGCCAAACATTTTCCGGGTCCGGTAAAGAAGTGTGCCAAACATTTCCTTGGAAAATATCTTTGATATGCATGGCATAATCCTTAGCTCGAGCATAGCAAAAAACTCTTTGGAAGCTCTGTCTCCAATTTTGAGCCAATGCAGATGAGCACGAAGTAAAGCACCCCTAGCTTTGTAAGCTTCCTCAACTTTAAGTTTGTGTCTCCAATGGGAAGCCTAGAGCTATAAATTTTGATTTAAAGGAGAGGCATTAAGCTCTTGTGAGATTTGTTGAAACTCGCGATATGAAGCCTCGTGCACAACATGTTGAAAGAGAGAAACTTGTTTGCCATATATGTGGAGGAAGGTGCGTGTCCCTTTTATGATGTCATTCCACCAAGAAATCCAGCCCTCCCGACTAGCAAGATGAGGCACTAAGTCCCAAATGCGTTGAATGTGTGCCACAGTCCGAGCATGCTTTAGGTGCGTAGTATTAAGATAAGACTGAGAATTGACTTTGCATTTTTAATAGAAGAAATCCAAGCAATATCAAAGAAAATGGCAGAATGATCATAAATAAGAGCAATGTCAACAACATCAATAGGGTTGCTTAAGAGCATGCTTCGCACATGGTCCAGCTAGACAATTTGATCTTGTATCGAAAGATGGATTAAGATAAGAGAAAGAGCTATCTTTAAAAGGGATATGAGGATCAAACAATGAATTTGCATTTTTAATAACACATATGATAATCCAAATTGACTTTGCATTTTTAATATCAAATCCAAAATGGCAAAGAAAATGATGATCATAAATAAGAGCAATGTCAACAACATCAATAGGGTTGCTAAGATTAGGAGAAAGATAGAAGAAGTCTTGACTTGGCATCAGGACACGGTCCAAATGCTAGACAATTTGATCTTGCTCCTATCGAAAGATGGACTAGGTGAACCAGAAGAGGAAGAGCTATCTTTAAAAGGGATATGAGGATCAAACAATCTGAGCTTGTGCCTCAAATAGAATCAGACCTCTCTCTCTCTCTCTCTCTCCTACACACCAACACATATGTAAGTGACTGACCTTGTCTCTTATGGGTAGTCAACCATATTAAAGTCACCACATAAAATCCACAAAGCATTAGGTAAGGAGTCCGCAAACCATCGCCAAAATAGAGCTCACTCAATAACATCATTGGATGCATAAATATTGGAAAGCCCGAGGATGTGTCTTTCAAAATAAAAAAGAGTCTAAACCACTCGATGGGTGGGGTCAGAGCCCCAAGAAATCAATGTTGCGTAAGGTCAGGGGTAATCAATGTCACATCCCCTCCACATCCAGGGTCATGATTGGACGTGTGGTAAACAACATGGGGCAAGATAGTGCAAGCAAAAGACTGGAGTAAAAATCTTGCAAGTTTAACTTCTTGTAGAAAAGAACACACATATGATGAAAATGGAGACAATTGTCCCTAACTAGGTACCTTTGGGTGGGATCAGTAAGGTCACGTATGTTCCAAGAGTACACAATCATTGACATAATCGAGGTACATAGATCCCTCATCATCAAGATTGGAGAGGGTAGAAAATTGGTTGTGAGATGAAGTGACTTGGGCAACATCTACCATTGATCATGGTTTACGTTTTTCTTTCACGAATTCACCATCTTCTGTGGAGGTAGGGCTATGAGAATGACTAAGGCGAGCTTTTCCAGAAAAAGACAAATGGTTATCTTCCATGAATGGTACTTTTGGTAACTTGAGGGGCAAAGAAACCAAGGAAGGGGGAGATTTCAGGTATCAATTGCCGAGGCGGATAACAGAGAGTGAGATGGGGTCAGAGCACCCGTGGGCACTTGAGGCATAACTTGTTTGACTAGAGCGATAAAAGAATTGACACCATTAACGCTTAATTGGCTGATAAAGGAAGTTGAGGGTTTTGTAGGGCCACGATCGACACCCTTTTTGCTAGTTACCATGGTCTAGCCATCCCTAGAAGAAGGGGCTTTGAACTCTTCTTGTGATAAAGGGCGAGATTCGGCCATGAGAAGACATTCATGAATCATGTGGTCAGACACTTGGCAGTGGAATCAAGTATTAGGCAAGTTGATGTAAAGCACTCATTGAGAAAAATGGGTTTCCCAACTTGTATTTCAATGGTGTCTTTTAGGTCTTTGGATAATTACACTTCAACGCAAACATGCTTTTGAGGGTGGGCATTGACAAAATTGGGTTGTTCTAAACAAATAAGTTGACCCAAGGGTTTGATAAAATGTTCAACAAATCCCCACAAGGGGAGAGGGAGCCCAAGAAATTCCACACAAACTGGGATTTAAAGCTTGGCTTGCTCTGAAACTTGGAAGTCCCTAGTCCAATGAGAGAACACCACCAGTGTGTTTCGAATAAACCACGTGCCATGGTTGGCAATGGCTTTGCAATGCTCAATGTTATTGAAACAGAACAAGAAAAAACCCTTGGTGAGGTTTTGCACTCCCTCGAGCTTGACACCATGATGTTGCCAGCGGTTGTGAACCCATTGTTTCAACATGCTTTCAATGGGGACTTAGACAATAAAGTACCCAACAAGGGTAAACGATTCGATCTAATTACAAGCTTGATCAAATTCTGGTAAATTTAGCACAACATCAGGGAAAGGAGTCTCGAAGTTAGAATGATTACCTCGTTGAAGACCTTCGTGACAAATTTCCTCGCTTTCTTGGGAGCCAAGTGTTCCATCAACCAAACTGCATCAATAAATGGAGGTGACGAGAGGGAAGCCATAAATATAGGTGTAACTATGCGAGTAAATCAAAAACCCTGCCAAAATCTCAAGAAAATGGCGGTATAACAACAAGCCAATACGGGCAACAACAAGCATGTACCTAAACACAAGCAGAGAGTCATTGTATCAAACCCTAGCTATCTATCATTCTAAATTGTAGGCCATTTTTTTTTCTTTTAAAGATATTTTCAAACAAAGGCAATAATATTTTTGTTTAGAAAAGAATATCATAAAATGCTAATAGTGATTAATTCTCCATTATATAATAATTCTCTATCTTCAAAACAACTTACACCCTTTAATTACCAGTGTAATATGATCGAACACAATTAAATATGATAATTATTATACTTAAAAAATAAGAAAATCAGAGTAAAACAATTATTAATGTAAAACGATTAACATCTATTAAATAAAATTAAACAAGTTAAATTTTAGGGACGATAGAAACCACTTCGTGGCACTAGTTTTTAATGTAAGCCATCTTTATTTTAATAAATATAAAATAAATTTCCAGTTGTAAAAATCTCTTGCAATCCAACGTAGAGTCCAGTATCTTTTAAAATGTAAACTATCTATATTTTAATAACTTATAAAATGGATTTCCATTTTAAATATGTCTTTAGACTCTTGATCTGCTCCGCCATGATAGCCAAATTTTAGGCTAGATGTCCTCTCATGTTATAATTTCACATTTAATACGACATAACCGATTGCTACTGCACAGGCAAGAGTCAGACTATTCAGGCATGGACCGGACGCTTTTATCTTCCCCTGCAAAACCCATTTACTTCCAAGTTCCTAATCATTTTATACGGTGCTTGGGAAACCCATTTGTCCTTTTTGGTCTCATTTGCTTGTCCCCACGTGAAAAATAATTGGGCATGACAACTACTTCTAAGTTCCGTGATTGTATATCAAACTTGTTTACACGTGGAACATGTATGTAACAAGAGCCGCGAAGCTCTGACGAAATGGGATTCATGCTAAAAGATGTAATTGTATTTTAGCAATTGCTTAAGTGATATGTTGATTGTAAAAATTCAAGAAAATTAAATTTAATAGATTTTATGCCTATTTAAGAAATGATTTAAATGTTATTTAAAAATTTCAAGTCCAACATTATAGTATAATTGGAGTCTTTTTATCACTAGTCAAAACAAAATTAGCAAAACATGTAATGGAATTATTAATGAACATGAAATGTACAAAATCTAATATCAAAATCTCAAATTTAATCTTTTTAAATAGATTTCATATTTATGTATTTAAGATATCTACACTAACTCTTAAGTTATAAGTTATAATTTAAAAAAATTAAGAAGCAAAACTTTTAAAAAGTTTAAGAGGGAATTTTTTTTATTTACTTTGACAAATAAAAAACAAATGAATTAAGTTTAAATTATTTTGTTGTAAAATAATTAATATAAATTAGGTTATTAACATTGATTCTCAACGTTAGAATTTTATATTACTTAGAAATATTTGTTTATAAAAGTTAAACTTTTAATTGTTTTTTATAATAATAAAAAATTGAATTTATGATGAAAATTTAAATGTTGTGTATTTTTGTATTGTTTAAAAAAGGACAAAAAAAAATACCATGACAAAAAAGATTTGACATTTAATAAATAAGAACAATGTAAATAAATGCTATTACTATTTCAATGGGACACATGGAATTAAATGAATTGACAAATTGACAAGGGTTAATAAATGCGAGGCCACTTGGCCATTTACAATTTTTTGGCTTAAAAAAATAGAAAAACTGTAGCTCAATAAGGGAGAAAAATTGTCAAATCTCCCTTTCTCACCAATCAAAATTCTAAGAAATTAATTTATGTGAAATTATATTTATGTAAATATGTCAATTCAAAGTTTATACATTAGAAAATTTGACATAGGCAAAAAAATTATCATTTGTGATTGGTCCATTGACAAAAATTATTGCATTGAAGTGAAAACTATAGTATTCCTGCCATAGGCAGGAACTAATAATCATCTCTCACTAAATGGGAATCAAGGAAGAGAAATAAATTTAAAGTGTGGTGGGTTTCAACTTTCAATTCGTGTATGCAAAATCAGCAAAAGGAAATCTTGTCATCATGGAATGGCTTTTCTGGGTTTCAACTGTGGTTTCCTCTTCATATTTGAAAGATTTCAGCTGGTTTAGGAATTCTACTGCTACAACTAGCAATTGATATATGGTGGAAACCACTGCAAATCAAAAAGCATTTTGAAGCCCAAGGGATTCATGGTCCTCCTTATGAGTTACTCTATGGAAATGCTCCTGATATTGTCAGAATGGCCAACCAGGAGAGCTCTAAGCCTTTGCCACTCTCAGGTCACAACATAGTTCCTCGAGTTCTTCCTGCTTTTCATCAATGGGTGAAAAAATATGGTACTTTCGTTCTCTTTCTTTGAAACGTTAAATTAAAGTCCAGTTCAAAAGCATTCCTGCTCATATTTCTTTTTTAACAAACATGGCCACTGTGGATGGAATAGTATAACTTGGATATTGACCTACCATTGGAGTAGTATACAAGAAGAAGCTAATCTAAATTTACCCAATTCAGAAGTATGTATATTTATGTGCGATGCAGGCCATGATTATGTTTTTTGGTTTGGGACCAAACCCAGGCTTTTTGTTCCTCACCCTGAGCTTGTGAAGGAGATATTATCTAGCAAGTTTGGGCACTTTGAAAAAATTCCATATAAGCAAGCGGGACCCAAGGGCCTTGAAGGGCTAGAAGGGGAGAAATGGGCACAGCATAGAAGAATTCTTAACCCCGCTTTTCACATGGAAGTCTTGAAGGTAAAATCTTAAAATCCCGCAATCGTGAGAATTTGATAGAAATAAGTTGTACATAAATTGAATGATATTGAATCATAAATCTTATGCTCAAAAGATTATTTCTCACATACTATTTGGTATTTATACACCCATTATGACATACTTTTAAGTTTCTTTTTCCCTTAAGCTCAAGAATCTGTGTAATAAGATTTTCAATTATACACAAAATGTCTGAGTGCTTCACTTTTATGCTTGTTGAGTCTTACAGAGATGAGGTAGTTTTGTATTTATTTATGAGATGCTTCTGCCATGAAATCACACCCTGTCCTGACGTTTATAGTGCATCTTCCATGTCAGGGCATGATTCCCTCAATTGCAGAGTCTGGTGCCAATATGTTCAGAGAATGGAGCAAATTAATATCTTCAGGTGCCAATGAATTTGATGTTTTGAAAGAGTTTTCTGTTCTTACATCAGACATTATTTCACGCACAGCATTTGGAAGCAGTTATGCAGAAGGGAATCACATTTTTGATTTACAGGCCCAACAACTCCTCCTCATATTTGAAAGATTTCGCAATGTTCATATTCCGGGTTCTAGGTATCATGTTTTAGCCTTATTCTGACCACAAGTTTTGTTTGTGCAAGTAATTGTTGTCAGGTGTTTCCTACATACTTTTTGGGGGATGCTGAAACACGGGGGCATTTTCAATGCATTTTTCCATCATACATCATTTTGCAAGAAAATTACACAAATCACTATATAAAGTTAATCATTGATATTTCATATGGTTCTCACAAGGGATATTATTATTATTTAACTCCACAAATCCGCTCATTCTCTCTCATTTCAATACTTGCCAATTTATAATTTGTTCACAAGTTTTCTAGAAGTAGTTACAATGCAGTTACAGCTAATTAACTTTACTCCTCTGGGCTGTGATATCAACTTAATGACTGCCACATTGGAATCTGTAGCCTGACTCTCCAGTACTCACCCGTAGATGAGATCTCCAAATTATAGAATTCCAAAAACACATTAGCTGCATCAAAACCACCCCCCAAAACACGAACCCTGAAATGACAATGCCACACGATTTAATTGCTTCCCTGGAAACAATTCTAGAATGAAGCTCACTGCAATATTTATTAGGATCTCTTTAGCAACCAACAGTAGCATATGCTGGTTACAAGACTATTGTAAAAGACTTTGGTGAGCGTTGCAGTCAGCCACCCTAGAAAAATAACAGAAATCGCCATAGACCCAAATCCTGAATGCAATATTGTAACGTTGGACAATACCCTTATACGACAATTGTTGTCACCTGTGACCCATTTGCTTACTTAATTGCTCTGAACGTACAACACTACCCACGCAATAGACTTTCTAGGAAATCTCCTTTTCCTTCAATTTACTTATAGTGTCTCAAAAGTTCTGAATTAAATATCATAGGATGTACTTGAACTGTACATCCAACCACTGTACTTTAAGTTGGCTTAATATTAAAGTCATCAACAATGTGAGTTCTATTTTCCCTACATGTTCCATACTAAGGAAAATATCCTTAATCTCATTGAAATCTATTAATAGGATCTTCCACAAAAAACATGAACTCCAAATACACAATCTATTTCAATTGACATTTAGGAGAGGACTTACATTCATATAATTGAAACATACAATGTGTTATATCTGGTGTTCATAGCATCTTTCTTATGTGTAATTTTGAAAATTCATGAGTTGTGGGCTCTGCATGTTAGAGAACGTTTTAGGGTTTCGTACCTTTGTGGCATTGGTGTCATACTGCTGTATACAATAGATCTCGAAACGATTTTATGGTTTTATTGCGTTGAGTAAGTCTATCAATCCACACCTTTGGTGGTGTTTGTAAAAACTTCCTATATTAATGGCCGTATCCTCAACACATGCATCATTTGATGCTGATTTCGCTGGCAGACCTCTGGACAACCATGGCACCGAATAGGGCAAAGAAGTTTGTATTGAAGGTCTTCCATGATGTATTGGTTCAAACCCAAAAACCCCTTTACCTGATGTTGTGCTTGATTTGCTTGAATTTGACAAATCTTGCAACTAATTTGAATCTTTTACTCTTGTTGGTTATTTTGTTGGACGTGTCCCCTTGAAAGTCTACTTAAATAGCAGATTCACAACCATTGGCAACGCCATGGTGTAAAGCTTGAGGGGGTGCAAAACATGAGCAACGATTTTTTTTCGCTTGGCTAATGCCAACCATTATAAGGCTATTGTCAACCATGGTCCCTAGTTTATTTGCAATACCCTTTGTTTTTTCTCATTGGACCATGGATTTCTAGGTCTCCAAACAAGCTAAGCTCAAAACCTAGTTTGAATTGAGTTTCTGGGTCTCCCTCTCCCCTTTTGGGGCTTTGTGGAGCAACTTATCAAACCCTTGGGGTGATTCGTATGCCATGAATAACCCAAATTCTACATAGCTCGTCCACAAAAGTGAGGTTGCATTGAAATTGATCTAATTGAGCACCCAAAGGAAACTTTTGACATCCAAATTGGTGGCACCCAATTCTCGCAGTGTGTGTTTTACATCAATCTTCCGGATACTTGTTTCCGCTGCCAAGTTTCGGACCATATGATCCAAGAATTCCCTTTAATGGCTATTTCATGACTGGTTCCATAGGAAAAAGGTGTGTCAGAGAGCAAGACAACCATCTCCGTTGGTGATGGTTAGATTGTTGTTACCAATAGGAAGAACGTTTTGGTTTCCCGCAGTACCTCTAAGCCATAAATTGTTGTGTATTGACCCACGAGTGGTCCCAGAGCTAGCTCCTTTGCTACTAATGGTAAAAAAGGTGCGCTCTCCTCCGCCAAAGTGCCACCACACTCTCCTGCACTCTGCAGACAACAACCTCCATTATGCCTTCACAAACTACAATTTTCACTGCACAATCAGCACAACCCCATTTTGGGGCAATATACACAGATGTAGAGGATAATGTGAGGATGCTTGAATGCAAAATTGTGCTTTACCAATCACCTAGCCTCTCTCCTTCAGAAAATGGGGAATATGTTCAAGAAAAATCTAACAGGCGACTTTATGCACAGTAACCAGAGAAAAATTTCCTTCGCCAACAAATTTGTAGCCCTCAAAGGTCTTAAGGAGGGAAATAACATGCATCTTGATGTTTCCCCGTGATAGTTTAGTCTTGGAAAGGGACGACTGTCAGAACTTTAGTAATATGAAAGTGTTGTGTTTGCAAGAGGTTAAAATTTTTGGCTTGCTTCTTTAGTCTTTGTCGCCTGCACTATTTGGCTAGGTGCACTTTGTTAGGTGTCTAATCATGAGCATGGCCGTGGAGGAGTCACCACACTACTAGCGCAAGAGCTTTCACAAAATATTGTTTCTTGATGGTTTGACCTTGCCCATCAGGTGGTGTGGACCCTTTTAGATTTTGATGGACGACTCCTTGGATTGGCCAACTTATATGCTTCCAATGACGCCGTTGAAAGAGCTTTACTCTAGAGATGGTTGGAAAATTTGCTTCCCAATGCTCACTAGATACTCCTTGGTGATTTCAACATTGGGGAATCCAACGAAGAAAAAGAGGGCCACCTTCCTATGCATTTGTGTGCTGAGAAGCGAGAGGCATGGTTCTACAAGTGTAATAAACATGGTCTTTATAATACTAATCACCACCGAAGAAGAAAGATCTGTTTCATCATGGTTTACCTGGTCAAAATTTAGACAAGGTCAAGATAGAGTGGTTAATAGGTTGGATCATGCTTTGCTTGCAGAGAAAGATTAGTTCTCCTTCTCTTGTTCCACCATACACCCTGTATCTATAATTGATGAAGTCATTCTTTCGGACCATCAATGAATTCACTTTTGTATCAACTGGAGCACTCCTCAAACCAGATCAACCAAGACCTAATTTTATCTCAATATTGCACATCTCAAGCATGAGAGAACTATGTGACACATCAAACGGATTTGGTACGTAGTTTCTAGACCCTTAGGGGACACAAGATTGATTGATTGGTGGGCCGATGCCATCACTCGAACTACCACCTTTCTTAGGCTATATGGTAAGCAAGTAACTATCTTCAGAAAATATGCTCATGAAGCATCATACCATGAATTCCATAGGATTTCACAGGAGCCTGACAACTCTCCTTTTAATGTTCCTCTACAATCTCAAGCCGCTCAATGGAGACACAAACTCGAAATTGAGAGATCTTATAAAGCTAGGGGAGTTCAAATGAGAGCTAAAATGCATTGGTTGAGAGTGGATGATAGAGTTACCAAAGAATTATTTTCTCTTCTCTACTCTAGACAAGCTGTAAACAAAATTAAAGCCATTAAAGATGCCAATTCTAGATTTACCAAGCTCCTGGACATTCTTCAATCCTTTATGCACCACTACCTTAGAGTGTTTGCTACCCAACCCTCTTCCCCATACATGAAGCAACTCTCCTGCAATGCCTTCAATTTGACCCCTACAAACTTTTTGAAGCACAAAGAGTTCCCTATGATAGACCTCTTAGTTTGGATGATCTCAAAAAAACAGTCATGCAGATGGCCGCCTACAAAGTCCTTGTCATTGATGGTTTCCCTTGTGAATTTTATCAGATTCTCTAGGATACTATTAGGCCAGATCTTCACAAAGCATATTTTGAATTTCTTTTGTCTAACACTTTGGGAGCCCTCATCAATCAAGGTAATATCAGGTTCATTCCAAGGCTAGAGATCTTGAGCTTATTACTAATCGGAGGCCTATCATTTTTTGAATGTCTCAATTAAAATTAGTGTTAAAACCCTTGCCCTTAGATTATGACGTCTTCCTCTCATTGTCAAAAGTGAACAAATAGGCTTTATTCAACTCAGGTATATTCTGGACAATGTTATTGTTGTTTAAGAAAGTATGGAATGGTCCAAAGTATTTGATAAAAAAAGGCTTGTTTCTGAAGATTGATTATGAAAAAGCTTATGATAAGTGTAATGTCCCCTTTTTGAATTTAAAGAAGAACAAAGACCATTAGCCTATTTTATTGTTTCCCATAGGCTAATGGGTGAAGGAAAGGGGAACATGGTAAGATTAAAACTAAGTGAACCAAAAACTAACTTTATGTCGGCCACTTATGTTTAAATTTTAAAATAAGAATACTTTTCTAATTTAAGTGGTCTGACATTTAATTAGAAATTAAAAGAAAGGGGAGGATACAAAAGAAGATGGAGGGATTCATTTGTGGACATCTATCATCTTGATTTTATGGAGTCGAGCACTTGTACTTCTACTTTCAGCTATTGAGGACGGAAACCCTCTTAGCATCCATCACTTGAGGACGAAAACCCTCATTGTGATCAGAATTTGGGGATGAAAGACCTCATATTCTGCTGGTGGCTTCACACAGAGTCACACTTGGGAATATCAAAGATAGGGCATCATCACACGGGAGCCACTCACATCTGAGCGAAACAAGATTGAATCAAGGCTAGGGCATCATCTTGGAAGGTTGGTGCAGCAGCTGGAGGGCAGCATAAGGTGCAATGTCGTGTTTTGGGAGGGCAGTGACCTGCATTAGGGAATATCTACAAGATGACGTAACCCTTTTGGAGGGTTGACGTCACCCTTGGAGGTGACTCTGAGGAGCTGCGGCATTGGGAGCTTGAAAGGGCATCATCTCTCCACCAGTTTGTTATTTGTTGTTGAATTTGCAATTATATGTACCGCTGTAATTATTTAATTTACAACCTGGAAAATAAATAAATAAAAAATCAGATCTGAAGTTGTGTGGTGCCTATACTTGTTATAAATTAATTTTATAAGTTTCCAAAAGGGTTTTTCAGAATTTGGTGAATTTCTATAGGGGTTATGGTTCATTTTCAGATTGCTTTGTCGATTTTGAATAGGGGTTTCAGCTGAATTCCAAAATTGTGCTAATCTTAAAAAGGGACATTACACTAGGATTGAGTAGCCTTTCATCATTGCAATGCTTCAAGATTTTGGATTTGGCCCCTGGTTTATCCATAATGTCAATATGCTATTTAAAACACACAAAAGCTTGTATTAGCATCAATGGAGTGCAATCACACAGGCTTTGGGTTATATAGGTCAATTAGGCAAGGCTGCCCCTTGGCTCCTCTCTATATGTGCTTACTGCGAAAGGATTCAACTACCTCCTTCCCAATTTCTCTTCTAGAGACTTGGTGAAATGCGTCTCTCTTCCTCATTCTAATTAACAACTCATCAATGCGCATTTTGCAAATTATTCTTTTCTCATCCTTTTGGAAGAAGATTCAAGTCAAGAATGTCATGGAATGCCTCGACACTTTTTCCCTTGCTTTTGGTTCTTCTATTTAGTGGAGAAAGACTCAATGCTACAAATAGTCTCTCCCCTTCAAACCTCCTTAGTTGGAAGCATAGCAATCGAAATGGATTCAACTTGGTATGCAATTTTAACTTTTTTGCATCCATTTTTCTTTTCAGGATTCTCCATCTAAGCTTTGTTCATATTTTGTCTTGAGGGTAGAGAAAAAGATTGCTTATTAGATCACTAAGCCTTTTTGTTTAATAGGTAAGTTCCAAGAGTGTTCCAAAGTGTTGTCTGCCACTCATGTCTACTATTCCTTTTGTTGGGCTCCTTCCAAGGCTACCTATGTAAAATTGGAGATGTTATTGACAAATTTTCTTTAGGAAAATTTAGAAGGCCATAAAGATTTACATAGGGTATCTAGGGATATTTGTTGTAGACATAAGGAAGCAGGGGGGCTAGGGCTCTTTGACATAAATCTTCAAGGTCACGCCCAAAGTGTCAAATGGATCATCAAAAGTTTAGAAGAGGCTAAGGCTTTGAGAATTTTGTTGAGGCATTGCATCACTCAAGGAACTTTTGGGCAAAAATGCGTGGGGTGGGCTTGATTTGTAGGGTCTTCCTCTTACTACTATGCTAGTTAAATTGGTGGTAATTTTTTGATTATAAGTATATGGAAAGTCCTGGGAATTACTCGAACCCAACCTGATATGGGTTGGAGAGCATGATTCTTCACCCTTCCAAGAAAACCAAGGAACACTCCAACTAGAAAAATTACTACAAGATAATGAAAGATAGGTTAGTAACAAATAAAAGAAAGCATTAGGGATAATCTTTGAGCATTTATGACATGTTTATGGTGGAATATTAACCATGTACATGGGTTTAATCCTCATTAATCTCTCATAGTTTAATGCTAGTGTTTTTGTGTTCACGAGTGATGACGAACATAAGCGGTCTAACTATAGGTGTAGAAAATGGTTTAGATACGAAATTTCCCTAACAAATCACACCCAAGTTTGTAATTAGGCAATAATTAGATTTAATCAATAGTACAAACCTAATTTCAAAAAAAGTTGTATATCTAGAATATAGGAAAGCATAAGAAACCTGAAATTAAATTAAATGTTGGAAAAGACTAGAGAATTAAGGATTGTAGGATCGTACCCAATTTCACACAAATCTTAAGACAGTTTTTTTGATGAAACTCTTAAGGAACAAATGTCCAAAACTCAGCACAGTGATGCCCAGAAAAATTAGACTGTCAAACCCTTGTGGCCATTTTTGTTAGAAGATGACCAATTTCGCATGAGGTGAAAATGGCTGCTTCCTGGCAAAAATAGCTATGTATGCACAAATCTAGATCTAACTTGACGACTGCATTCTATGTGTACTAATGTGTGAAATCTTGTCTCAGTTTTCCTGAATCACTCATAAAACTCCTATATATTAGTCTCCTTTGTAGTAAACGTAGTCCATTCTCAAGTCCTTGCAAAACCATAGAAACAAGGGATGTTAAGAGAAGCCTGTGTTATCCCTCCATTATTATCAGGGCCCTTGTGATTCAACAAAATTGCAAGCAAGAATCATGCAAGTCAGCAATCAGTCCCGTGTCCCAACCCTTATCTTTTTATGCATGCAACAACTAATATCTGATAAAATGAATTCGTAAATGCTTAATCTAGGCTTTTGGTATGGGGATGCTTCAAAAATAGAATAGTTTCTTCTCTTCGATATCAATCTAGTGCAAAGGAAATAACTCAATGTGCCTTGTCTCTCACATGTCTTCAAATGTTCTAGTGCACCTACGTACTTATAGTCTTCTTGAATTCAAATTAGGACCCTATTGGCACACAATCCATCACACATTGGGTGGGAAGGACCACCAAAAGAGGTGCGAAAATTGATAAAATAGTGTCAAAGGAAAAAAGGGCCTAAAAGGGAAAGAGAGCCATTGTTGTGGGAAGGCGACCATTTTTGCATGGGCAAAAATGGTCAATGACCCATGAAAGTGGTCAAGGCTCCAAAAAATGCCAAATGCAGAGTAGAAAGTAAAGAGAAAGGGGCAAAACCAAGATCGTATGAGACATAACATGACATAAACATAGATAAATGAGCTCGACAAGTCAAGAAAGCAATAAGAGGAGTCGACGACACGAAACGGAATGACGAAACAAGGAAATATGTCATAATACGAGCCTAACTTGAACCAATAATCCCACCAAATTTCCTGATGAACATCCTGTAAAAACTTACTAACCCATGGAAACTTCTTTCCTCAAACATGCTTTTGGGTGTTGGCCTCTCTAAAATAGTTCCTGCCTTCTTTGGATCCATCCTCATTCCATCATGGGAAACCACAAAACCCAAGTAAACCAGTTCCTCCTTCATAAAACTGCATTTCTTTAAGGCAACCAACAACTTTTCTTCCTTCAACCTCTGTAACACTTGCCTTATATATATCAAGTATTATTCTTTGCGCTACTAAAAATCAAAATGTCATCCAAATACACAAAGACAAACTTATCAAGGTATGATTTCAACACTTCATTGATGAGTCTCAAAAATGTGCTCAGTGCATTTGTCAATCTGAATGACAAAACAAGCCACTCATATAAGCCATCCTTTGTCTTGAACATAGTCTTCCACTCATCATTTTATTTATTTCTGATCTGATAATAGCCACTGTTCAAATCAGTCTTCATGAATTACTTAGCTCTACTCAAACAATCCATCATATCATCCATTCCTAGCAATGAATTTCATTGTAATCTTATTGATGAATGTTAAATCTATTCACATCCACTATTCTCCATCCTTTTTTGGAGCTAATAGTGTTGGAACTATGCATGGGCTCAAACTTTCTTTGATTAATAAGCCCTCCTCCAATAGCTCTTGGACGTTTGTCTTCACTTCCTCGTTCTCCATAGGTGTAAACCTAAATGCTGCCTTGTTTAGTAAACTAAATCTGGGAATCAAATCCCTAAGATGGCTAATGCTCTTCAAGGGTGGCAACCCTTCTGGAAGATAATTGGAAATGATCTCCTCATGCTCACCGAACAAATCCTTTAATTCTTTTGGAATTCATCTGCCTTATGTGTTGTCCGAATTTGCATATGTTTGGGAACGGAAGCTAAACGTGCTCTCTCCTTCACCTCTTTATGTTTTCCTAAAACCAACAAAATATTTGGACTGTTGTCCACATCTTCTCCTTTTCCCTTCAATGGGCTCAAAGTATACTTCATTCCATCCTTCACAAGACTGTATGTATTCTCTCTACCATCATGTAGAGCCTTCCCACCAAATTGCCAAGGCCTTTCCAAGAACACATCACATATATTCATAGGCATAATATCACACAATTTCATCCTTATACGAACCAACCTGAAAATTAGCCCACCAATGTTCATTTACTAAGATTCGAGGTCCCTTTTGCAACCAAGACACCTTATATGGGTTTCGGTGTGTGATCCTCTTCAACCCACATTTCTCTACCATCTCATTTAACACAAGATTAAGAATGCTACCACTCTTGATAGTACATTGGCAGCACTTACCTCCAAATTTGCATATGGTTTTGAAAAGACTTTTTCACAATGGTTCATTCTCCTCTTTGGCTGGTTTCAGCAGCACTCTCTTCATCGTGAGAGATTCTCTATTTTCCGTTTGTTCTATATCATTGGGTGAAGCATCACTCTTCTCATTCACTTGTGCAATGTAATTCATAGCTTCATTTCTTCTACCACTGTTTTGTTGCACTTGTGGGCACTCAAATGCGTTGTGCCCACACCTATAACATGTGCTCATGAATCTTCTACCTCTTCCTCTACCAAAGTAGCCTCTTCCTCTTGATGGATATCAGCTTCCTCTTGGGTATGACTAAAATTGATGTTGCGAAGTAGTTTCTTCTCCTTCATGAATATGTTGTCCTCTCTCAGTGATTGCTTGACCTCTTCCTCTTCATGTGTGTTTTTGTCTACTAGACAACTTGTAATCTGCCCTCAAAGCACATTGATTTGCTTCTTCTACTCAATGCAATCTTATCATTATAAACTCATCTTGTATAGAAATATGACGGCCATTCACCTACCTTGATATCTTATCTTCGTCATCTACACCATGACTAACCCAAATTGTGAGCTTGTAGAACTTCGTGTAATCCTTTACATTCATCTCTTTTTGCCTCAATTTTTGCAATTTCTTGAACAAATTTAGTTGATAATCGTAGGGTAAAAACTTACCTTCCAACTTTGCAACCATTATATTCCAAGATTGATTTTGTTCTTGTTTCTTCTAAATCTTTCCATTTGCACATGATCCCACCACAAGGATGCATGTCCCTTCAACTTTGTGCAAGCAAGCTTCACCCTTTTAAGATCCTCCATATGCTCATATTCAAAATAATTTTCCAACTATGTGATCTAATGAATGAGTTCCTCTAGACATAAACTTCCTAGTAATTAGGGATGTCCAATCTTGAATTTCCTCCCATCTTGGCCATCGCCATCGAGAATCTATCTTCTGGTTCATCTACCAGCTCTTCAAGATGAACCTTAGGTGCTCATTCTTCTTCATCTTCACTTATTTTTGCTGCAACTCATCTCCGTCGAGCAGTTTCCATAGCATCCAATTTTTGTTGGATTCTTCTCATCATCTCTACCAAGCAATTCTTGGTATGCTTCCTCCTCTTTCGAGGTTAACTCCCCTGTGTGCAATTTTTCTCCTCCTCGCAACTCTTTGCAATTGTGCAATAAGTCACACTTGCAACATACCCCCAAGAGCCTCACAAACTCAACCGAACAAAGCACTACCTTGCTCTAATAACAAATGATGTAGTCATGGTTAGGGAGTCAAGTGAACAACCTTAGACTGTTTAGCCAGGAATCTCAACACTCAAATGGACATACATACACAGACTCATGCAACGTTGACACACCACAACTTTTACCTTTATTCACATTCAATGGGGAATTACAAAACATACAGTCAACTCTACTCTTAGCTTTATCTCGAAGTACAACTATGCAGAGATGCAATGTCTGTCCCTAAACGGACAAGATTAATCCCACAACTCTATGTGCAAACTTGAGCGCTCCTAGGAAGTCTCACCTTGTGAGCTGACTGTAATTGTATTTGAAGACAAAAAACTAACACCATTGTCTAGCCAACCTCTAGTTAGTCAAGCCAACCAACTCCTTTTGAAAGGAACTCGTTCCTTTATCAAGATGCCCACCGTTATTATGGAATTCTAAGCACTTCAGCTTCCATATGTGAAACATGTCAGCTCTGCTTTGTGACTTCAACTTCATGTTGGTTATATAAATATTAGATTTTCACGGGCATTAATATTTGACCTTATGCAGACACATGTCACCATTCTAGTGTTTTACAGAGGTAATGTGACACATATGTAGATAGGTGATACACTTTGCAGAAGTTGGCTATCAACCTACTCCTTCCTGTCCATTCAACCTCGATGTAAATTTCTTTGTCGTGTGGGATGTGTCAACCCCGAAGGTGCGCTTAGGTACTCATCATATAGTTGTGCCAGACTTGTCAAACTTCATGGAGAAGGCATGCACTGAAATTCACACCGCTTTGCAAACACAAAGCTTTACAAACAATGACTTGCACAAGAGTTTGCAGAGATTCCCAAAGAACAGCTTGCACCCGAGTTTGCAAAGCTTCATAGACAACAACGTTCACAAAAGTTCATAGGAACTTTGCAGACATATGAAGTTGCGCTTGACCTTGTGGAACTTCGTAGGTTCATGAAGTTGTGTGGGACCTCGCAGTCAAAGAGAATTATGCGAAATGTCACAGATGCTTTAGACAAATGATGTTATGCGTATGTTTGCAGACTTTTGCAAACAACAAGGCAACAATAAGTGAACTCCTACATGACTGTGCACATGAACTTAAGGAATTTGAATCCTCCAACATGTCAAGGCCTATGTTTTTAGTTGATGCAAGATAGCTTGTAGAACCAAATGCTCCTGCATCAAAAAAAATTACAAGAAACTCTGACTTGCTTTCCCACGTCCAAACCAAAAGTCCTAACCACTGCTTCAAAGCTCCAAGAAACAAAATCAAAATTTGTGTGCCAAGGGCCAATGGAACAATAGAAGAAAAATTCTAGAAACAAAATCCCATGAGAAATGGCTGGCTCTTCATTCGGGCTCTAAACTTTTGGATTTCCATTTGGCTTCCGTTTTGCAGGAGGCCTAGGGTTATGCAATCAATTACAGTCACTTCATGGCATCATATTCATTCCTCAATCTGTTGTTGCTTCCCCGCTAACTAATCCACTCTCCCTCTCAATTACTCTTCCAGAAGTTTTTGAAACAAAACTGTAATTAGCTCAACATTTAAGATTCTTTTATGATTTTATAAATATGGAATAAAATTTAAATCAAGGAGATCCATCAAATAGAGTAAAAATAAGTAGCCCAAGGAGATACATCAAATAGAGTAAAACAAAGAAACCCAAGGAGATCAAAGGTGGAAAATAAGATATAAAAGTGATATACAACTCCTTATGGTTTTGTGACCACATTTTGACAAAATGACCCCGACTTCCAAAACCATTCGAGTATTACGAAAGGATCACAAAGTTCATAATGAATTCATAAGTATAAAAAGCATAAACACTACATGAATCTACTCTGTGTATATGGCTATATCCCACGTCCAAGTTGGATACTCTTCCTTCCACCAATTTGGTCGACCAGGTGACAATCTGCAGAAATTATCAGAAACATTATTAAATTGACATTTGTTCATCAAATTTGCCAAAATTAAAGCAAACAATTTTTTATTATTTTTTTCGCTAAAGACACCAAGGGTTAAGGATCCTGGGCCCACAAAAATTAGAACTGAATATATCAAATCACAAATAGATAAAAAATCTTATTGTGGCCTCAAGATTAAAAAATCTTATTGTGGCCTCAAGATATGAAAAAATCCTATTCTCATGCCAGATATCTTCTCCTTCACACCATGGATCCAATCCATCTCATCATTGGTGAAGAGTCAAGGTGATGGTTCATCTCGGTGGATGACGAGCTCTTAACCTCTCTTGTAGAATACCTCACTCGTTCATCTTCCTCAAAACCCGTAACCAGTCTTCGATAAGATCTCCATACTTATTCACAGCTTCAGGTATGCTTTGAACAGAAATAGGCCTTTCCAACTATCCTCCAATAGTGAAGATGAATGCAGTGCTTGATCTCTGATAAGGAACCAAATCTGTGCTTGATCTCTGATGTTAAACGAATTCTTTACTGTGCATTATATTATTTTCTTTCCTTGAATATTTGATGAGATCCTTTCAAAATAAAAATGGTACGACTGCTAAATAATCATCCTTCATGAGACATATAATGACAGTCCTTTACAACATGATTCAGATTTCAGCTTGTCATGTGCATTAATAATGAAGAACACAAAATTATTCATGTATGCCTGATTGGTGCACTCACAATATCTCTCCTCACTTCCTTCACTAGGTCCCAACCTTCTATATTTATGCAACCAGACCAACTCCTCCCTGACATGTTTATTTTGAGAATTCACTCTCAGAATGTATTCTTTTTGTGTGACATCTGTGCTTTCCAAATACAGAGATTTGACAAACCACATTACACCATACAGTGGAATTGTGTGTTGGGTTTCATTAAATCTTGCATAGATACACATGAATGTGAAAATATTGATTAACTACCATCACTAAGTAACATAATCAGAGAGTTTCTTATCTTTCATCACAGGAGCAAACTGCAAACCCTTCAAATTCCTAGCAGTGCAGAAAAATTGCAAGATAATCAGAGCATGATTTAGAACAGAGAATTGTGTATATTACTAAAACCAAAAACTTTAACCATTTTAAAGTATATCCAAGCATCAAATATAGATTAGCTTATAGTCAAGAGTTCATCACAGCTTTCAAAAAAAGGTTGCCACCTCCTATGTATGATCAGCCATGCTTTTCCAAATTTGATACGAGTCTTCAAAACTTTTCACTTTCCTTGCTTACAAACTGATACTAAGAACCTGTGTTTCCAAGATACTGGTACAGGTTCAGTACGCAGATACGTTGATTTTAAAAAATCCTTGGGTATGATATGTCTTATTCTTGGGTACATCCGTACACACACACACGCATATATTGAGTATACTCATTTTTTACTCATGTTGTCCAAGTCATCAAGCGGGGATATTAAGATATAACTTCACTTGTGGATTCTGCTCTTATATAACAGGACAAAGCATGAATTTAAGAACACTTGAATCATGATCTTTTTTGGTCATACACAGAGTTTAGTGAAAGGTTGATTGTGCGATTTGATCATAAGGATGTGGAGATTTATAACAGGGACTTAGCACAACTTCGACAGAGTGGGCACGTTGATACATACATCAATGAATTTCAACGTATAGCAGTGATGGTACTAGAGATTCTTGAGAGACGTGTGGTGATGTTGTTTATTGAAGGACTTCATGACAGACTAAGGGATTGGTCAAGGATCTTAGGACTAAGACATTACACGATGCCATTTAGATGACATTAGATGTGGAGACACTTCCCAATTCTTACCAATCTAGTAGGAAGCCTTCTACGAGCACCAAACCTTTCCAGCACTCTACTATTCAGCAGAAGAGTATCCCCCCTCTTAAATGACTTACATAACAGGACAAAAAAGAGACAAAGAAATATCATGTAACACATAATGTGTAATTAAAATAGCGGACATATGATTAAAAAGAGGATGAGAATGTATTTAAGCACTTCGTTAGTAGCTTAAAAGAACATGAAGCCGAAATGTTTCTCTGAATGGATCACAGTTTCAAATTTACAAACTCTGCTCTGTCAACTTCTGAGGAGTCAAATGCTTTCATATCTCTGTCAAATTTTGGACTTAAATTTGCACATCAGATATTCAGAAAATCCAGAGATAGAGGTTGAGATTTCTAGAGCATCGACGAATCCTATGTGAAGAACTCTAAAACTGAGGCTGGACATGCTTGTTTATCCCTTTGAATGGGCTTATCGCTTTCACTAATTTCCGTGTCTTCCCCACATCTGAGTGCGTCCATTTCTGTGAATGACATTGCTGGAGTTAGATCAACATTTGTTGTAGCATTAGCTGCTTTATTGATCTCTAGTTTAGAATCACTTCGAGATCTGAGAACTTGTATTAGATTATCAGCATTTGTATCCAATGCAATGTCTGGGTCTGGAGATCCGGAGTGACAATGAGAATTGCTATTTGGCATGGCATCTTGGTTGTTTGACCAGGAATTCCAAACTTGCACAGGCATCTCTTTGCTTTGCTGCTATTCCATGCTGTAACTTGAAAACTTCAAAATAATGTGACATCCTCAACGTTTGGGCCAGTTAGGTTTCTTTTTTTTGTTCATTGACCAAGTCAAAATAAATAATTTTTTTTTTTTGAGTCCCCCATTGCCTAACCCTGCGAATACATCTGGGTACGTCCCGGAAGGCCACAAACGTACCTGGACGTGCCGGGACGGATACGCATCAGGTATGTATCCAGGGGGATACGTGAGGGGGGGGGGGGAGGATGAACCCATGCTTCCCAGCTAAGAACCATCAACACCAAGGACCACCTTATGTTCCAACATTTGGTCTATGATAAACGGTATCAACAGAGCCTGTTTCCTTCTCCTCAGAGTCCGAGACCTCAAATATCAGGGGAGAAGGAAGAGAGATAGACAGTGGTGCAGCTATTGTGTTCATGCAATATTGGAGGTACTGAGTCCTCTGAATATTCTCCTTCAGTCTATGCCTAGTTTTCCAGTGGTTGATCTTAAAGTTTGCATCCACCACAATTATATTTATGTTGACCTGGTAGGAAGTACCTGCTACTCTAATCCTAGCAAAAGAAGACATCTCGTGGACAGCATCATACATGTTCATTCTTCCATATGTTGTCCCAGTATCCTTCATAATTTTTTGGACTAGCTGCTAAGTAGTCATAGTGTCTTCTGATCCTTCATCTCACTTCCTCATTCTTAAGTTGTTCATTCTTGAGCGACATGTCTTGGTGAGTTTTGATAAGACACCTTCTATCCTAGCCACACTTACTCATCCAAAAGAGGTTTTTCCTTGAAAATTATAGTGTTTCATTCCATACATACATTCCTTTTTTGGATTGCCGGAGAGAATTTCCATAGTCTCTTGAGTGGGGGCTCTGAATAAAAAGAGTCCATTGCTCAGTTAGGAACCTAACTGAACTTGGGAATACCTAGCCTAGATCCAATCTCTCCATGAATACATTCCAATTTTTCTGAGGATAAAAGCGATGAAAGAATATATGGTCATTGGTTTGCTCACATTCTCCATACTAAAGGCAGATTGAAGACCATAGAAACCACATCTGGTTAATTTGTCGAAGGCCAAGGCTTTTCCTTGGGAGGCCATCCATAAGGTGTTTGCTTTTGGGAGCCCTTCAACTGCATGGAAAGTCTTCCACATTTTGTGTTGAAAATATGATATCTCTGTTGGCAGCCTTAACCAAAACTGATCTTGATGGCTCCCCCTCCCATACTAGTTTGTCGTCCTTAATTTTACTTGGTGGAGGTTCTCAGAAAGCATAGTTGTAATTCGGGCTGATTTAAAGTGTCATCTTCTCCGCTTGTGGCCAAAAAGTGTATATTTTCTCGGTTCTAAAATCCATTTTTGCACCTTTTGGACCAAGCAACTTCTTGCAATCTTTTGAAAGAATCATTATGATGATGATGATTATGGTAGACGGATGCAAGAAAGTAGGCGTGTTAAAAGGCTTCCCTTTCTTTCTAAGTCCTCCCCTAGCCATCAAGGTTGCTTCCAGCATCTCATTCTATCATTTTCTTATATATAATTTCTCATCATAAAGATCCATTTATAAATGGCATAATCCTTCAGCTCCTTGAAAGTCTCATCTTGGTCTAATGAGTTGCTTTCGAGCCAAGAATCTTCCCAGAACCATAGCTACAGGCTGTTGGAAATCACACATCACAATTTTGGAGTTATTAAAATTTTGTATTTTTTATATTATTCCAATTGGTAGAGGGTTTCTTGGGTGAAGAGGCAAAGTAATCTCTGGGTGTCCAAATATTTACCCTGGGATTCTGCTCCATACCCTAGTTTTTCTGTGTATTTCTCCATGCCAAACTGGCCCCCAAAGCTTGATTCATGCCCATACAAATTTTAAAGCCTAGCCCTCATGCTTTTACGATGGCATACTTTCTTGATTCTTCAAGGCTATTAGATTACTTTTTTTTTTTCTGCTCCATTCCAGAGGAAGTTTCCTTGGATTTTATGAATACTTTTTGCCACCGAGGCAGGGTACAAAGAGACTTCATATAGGTAGGCATTGCTGCAAAGGATTTTTTAATCAGTTGTGCCGTGCCTGCTAGTGAGAGCCACTTACCTTTTCAGGATGATAGTTTGTTATGGATCCTGTCCGCTACAGGTTTCCAAATCACCTGGTGACTTACCAAGCCCAAGATATCATGAATGCCTATGCCTTTCCTTCAGAACATTTGTAAGGACCTTTTGTTTTAAATTCTGCTTATTTATCTTTTGTCCAACTGCTTCCTCATACTTCTTTAATATTATTTTTATCTCCGAAGCTTCTGATTAGGAAGGGGCTCCCATTAAGACTCTATCATCTACAAATTGTAAGTAGGATATTGATTAAACCCCAGAAGTTACTTGAATATCTTTGATCTTATTTTGGAGGCTGAACAGTTTATTAGTCTTCGAAGTGCTTTTGTCAATATTGTGAAGAGAAAGCGTGAGATAGGGTCACCTAGTCGGAATCCTCTAGAGGCTAGAAAATACTGTGCAGGAAGATCATTGATCAAAATGGAGGAGGTTGGGGTTGCTATGCAACTGAAGATTAGTTTTTCCAATCCTCTAAAAACCAAGAGTTTTCTAGAACTTTCATCAGGAAGTTCCACTTCACTCTTTCGTAAGCCTTATTCATTTATAGTTTGATAATCATGCCATCTCTTTTCCTATGATTATTGAGTGAATAGTATTGTGGGCAGTGAATATAGCATCTAGGATCTGCCTTCCTGCCACAAACCCACTATATCCTCTTCTGAAATAATCTCTTGTAGGCATACCTTCAACCTTAGGGCCAGAACTTTGTTGACTATTTTATAAATTGTATTGCTAAGTAGCTGATATGCCTCGGATACAGATACAAATAATCCAATAAGATATGGATTTTTTTTAAAACCCTGGATATGGCTTTGGATACCATAGTACAAAAAATATATACAAATTTTTTTATATAAATTCTAGTCTGATAAATAGAAATTAACCGCATAGTATGCATATAAAGAACAAAATAACCACAAAAAACTACTGATAATTCATATAATGCCAACCGAATGCCAAATGACAAGTCACAAATGTCATGATAGCAATTAAATTTAATTATTACGCCAAAATTATTACTCAATATTCAGCATATTCATCCTCTTCATTGAGAACATCAACATCAACATCATAATGTGTTTCATTAGAACCACATAGACTTCGACCTCTGCTGCTACCACTTCCATGTGGGCCTTGTGATGTCAAAGAGGTATCAAACGTAAATGAGCAAAGAGAGGTAAATTTGCAATGAAAGGTAGGTGTTGCTTTTGTGTTTTATGTTGTTATATGTTGGTTTTTTAAATTTTCAGGGTTTTCGTTGTGTTTTTTTTAATATTGTTTTGGTCACTTTATGTTCTGATGTTGAAAACATGTTTAAAAATATATCAAAAGGACGTTTTTGACCCCAGATATGCCCCAAATATGTCCTAGATGGTTTGGATATGTTCCGGATATGTGCTAAATGGTCCAGATGTATCTGCAGACATATCCGGCCATATCCAGACCTTCCACGACTCATCCGGTCATATCCAGACTGTCCATGACATATCCTGGACGTATCTGCAGGTACCGTATCCATGTTGGATATGAATCATACCCGCATCTGACCTTGCAGGCTTGCATATCTGCTTTTAGTCGTAATGTATGGCGGGACAGGTGTATAAGCATCAAAGAACTCTGCAAATTCTTTCTTGTGGATAAAAGCCAAAAAGGTAGAATTCTATTCTTTCAATACAACCTTTTTCTTCCTACATTCTTCCACCTGCTTCCTATACCTCCTTCCCCACTATATGCCACAATCTTTGAAAGAAACCAACAAATGTCGAGAAATTGAATGGGATCAAGATCTAATGACGTGTGAAGTTGGGATTTATATAGAGGATTCATAGTTCAAGTGCAGCAAATCAAAACGCTACCAAGCCAATAAGTCTTCCTCCAACAACTTATCCAAAGCAAAATGAAATAATTTATTTGAATGAAGAGTTTAGGGTATGATTTTCCTGTGATTTGTTCTATTATCAGGGACTCGGTAGCTATTTTATTCATAGCCTTTACTATTCACTTAATAAGATTTTCATTCCATTCATGATCACTTTAAATCTTCAATCTCTCCATCTCAAGGGTTTGTGCCGCATAATTCATAACTGTTATTAAATCATTTTGCTGCAGATTTTGTTGAATTGCCTAAAATTTGGTCATTACTGATTTGATGGTAAACCAGGGAAACCATTCTCCAAGAGTCCTCTCAAAACCTTGTCATTCTACCATCCATGATAATCTTAATCAGTTCTGATTTTGACTCATTCAATTTCCGAACAATTCCCAGATAAATCTGCCTAATCTTGGACCTTGCCAATTGAGGCATGAAAGGATTAATTTGTTCTGAGATATTTTCAGTTACTTTTCTCATCCACGTGGCATTTGGTTGTGATATGTCTCTTCAAATTAATTTGCATACAGCAACTTTCCAACATGAATAAAATTTAAGCACATCGGTTGAACTTGACGTACACGCTCATCTCCAAAGTTCAACAGGAGCCAGCTAAAATTCTCATCCACTTGACATTTGCATATGATATGTCTCTCCATAGTAATTTGCATACAGAAAATTATCACCGTGGATGAAATTTAAGTGCATTTTCTGAACTTGAAATACACACTCAGTCCCTAAATTGGACAGGAGTTGGGATCAAAAAGATTGCAATCAAGATTTGACTATGTTTGGGATGAGATTCTTTTTGAGGGACTTGTACAATTTATGTCTTCTATTTTCTGGTTTGTTATCCATGTCCTTGTTTTATCTTTAAAACTTGCAGTATATTTTGAAGCCATTGTGTCACCTAAGACTCCGGGACAGCGGGACGTCGGGACGGGGTTTCCAGGACGGCAGGGGGGGACGGCAAGGGGATGGCTGATAAAAAAATATATAATTTATTAATTTTACAAATATAACATGAATAATTCAATAAACTAAGACTTAAAATTGAAAGTTTGAAGATTGAAACCATTAATGATTAATCCCATTATTCATCACATAACAGTGGGTAGTGTCTCTGCCATAACAGTCTCGATCCCAACCTCCTTGGCAATGGCATTTGCTGTACCCCAGTTGTCTCCAGTGACCAGAATACTCTTTATGTTCATTGACTTCAAAATGGACACTACATCTTGCGTCTGGCTTAACTAGGTCCGATATTTCAACTATGCCAACCAACACTCCATCAAAAGATACCAAAATTCCTGTTCGAGCCATCTCTTCAGCCTCCTTCAAAATTTCATAAGCATCTTCAGAAATAGTGATTTCAGAATCTAACATCAGCTTTGTGTTTCCTACAAGAATAGTCTTGTTCTGCACTAAAGCTCTGACACCATGACCGGTTATTGAAAAAAATCTTGTACTTCGAGCAGCCAGCTTAAGTCTGAACTTGCTGGTCTAAATTTGTTAGCATACTCAACCACAGCCTTGGCCAAAGGATGCTCACTGTTTGCCTAGAACACAATGCAATATTCAGTTACCTAATCAGAAATATAATCCCTTTTCAAATCTGAAAACGAAAAAACCAGCTGGATGCAAATCAAAGGTAATGATTGATATGATATCCTGTTGCAATAGTCAATTACTTCCATCTTTCCCCTGCCAAATCAGAACCTACCCTTAAAGAAGTAATCACAACAATGACTCAAATTCATACAGGATTCTCATCAATCAACACATTCATTTGCATGAAACCGGACACGAAACAGACGAGCAGTAACAAATTCATACAGGCTTCTCACTAAGGGCTGGGTCGTTGGCGACGTCGTGATGTCTTGGGATGTCACAACGTCCCCAACGATTCCTTGCAACTGGGACGTGCGTTCCATGTTTTTGGGGGACGTCCCCTTTTTTTCTGGAAAAGTGGGACGTCGGGGAAACATCCCGTCCCCGTCCCCAAGTCCCCGGGACGTCCCGAACATCTGGGACATAAGGTTTAGTGGAGGACGCGTCCCCACGTAACACTGGTTGCATGTGGTTGATATTAATTATTGTATGCAAACATATAGTGAGCCATAAAGAGAAATACCCCAAGGTGATGTATTAAGCTGGAATGCACTGTAGACATGGAAAGAATTGTAGAAGTCCATGTTGGTCACACGGATACCTAGTTGGTGCTCATTATGGTCACAAGGACACCTAACTGAAGTATTATGTACCCATTTGTTTGCATCACTGATATCCCTAATGTGATATCTCTTCAGAGCCCAGAAAGTATTCATAGTCAGAATTGACCCAAAGAGCAGATTCTTACTTGGGTTTTATCATATTCAGAAACCCTAAATTTTTGCTTCTTGTTGGTAAGATGATTGAGTCACTATTGTTTGATGTCATAGATCAAGTTTTTTTCTACACCACTGAGGATATGGTGGAGCCAGCATACTTGTCATCATCGATGGTTTGTAGCTTGTCAATTCTCATAAATGGCTCACCTCCTTTTCCTAAAAACTTTTCGGGTGTCGTATACACAAAGTGACAATCATTTCACTTGTTTACTAGCTCCATTCTAGTCCCTCATTTGTAATGCTGTAAAGATGCAAGCAATACAGAGATATTCCTTGATGAACGATAGAAACATATTTTATAATTGTTGACATCCTTAACGTACTATATTTGAACCTCCAAGGAGAATATTTATCTAATTTTAACGCTCCTATATATTGTCTGCAAGGATTGATAAGTTCTAGGAATAAATTTTTATAACAGGTTTATTCCTACAAAAAGAATAGGCAACGATGGGGGTGGATAAAGAAATCAAGAGATGTGTCAGAAAAGTGATTGAAGGAAGGGAGAGGTCTGTTGGCGTTGAAAAGTCAGGGGACTATGGTACTGATCTACTTGGACTAATGATGAGTTCCAACAAGAAGCAGGGTGGAGGAAAGCTGCAGAATAACATGAGCATGAATATTGATGAAATAATTGCTGAATGCCAGACTTTCTATAAAGCTGGTCAGGAAACTACAACCATCCTCTTGACATGGACAATAGTCTTGCTGGGAATGCATCAAGACTGGCAAGAGCGAGCACATGCGGAGGTCTTAGAAGTGTGTGGGAAAAATGATCTTCCCAATGCAGACAACGTAAATGGCCTAAAGATTGTAAGAATACATTTTATTAACCTTACTCAGATTTCATATTTTTTTCAATGGTAGTCTAAACACTGTTTTGTTTCCATAACATTCTGTTGAAACTTTTTGAAATGTTCACCAGAGGAAGATGTGCAAAATAGTCCGTGTTTTCCAGATATTGTTGTATTCATCAAGATTCAAAACTATGTTACAAAATCTTTGGTTAGTAGATAAAAATCTGTTGTATCCTTTTTATTGCAGGTGGGGATGATTTTAAATGAGTCCTTGAGACTCTATCCACCTGTAGTTGCAATTAACCGACAAACTTATATGCCAATGAAGCTGGGAAGACTCTCACTTCCTGCAGGTACTCAGCTTCATATTCCAATCCTTGCTATGCACCATGACCCATCTTTGTGGGGAAGTGACGTGCATGAGTTCAATCCAGAGCGGTTCAGCCAAGGAATTTCAAAAGCTGCTAAGCATCCAATGGCATTCATGGCATTTGCATTAGGCCCAAGGATCTGCATTGGTCAGAACTTTGCAATATTAGAGGCCAAAGTAGTATTGGCGATGATTCTGCAACGGTTTTCCTTTCTGATTTCGCCTCATTACATCCATGCACCTGTACATTCAGTATCGCTTAAGCCCCAGCATGGAGCTCAGGTCATCTTCCACATGAATTAAATTAAACAACTAAGGATCCCAAATTTGATGATCTGAGATCATGAACTGCTACAACTTAGATTACGTGGTATATGATTGTGGTATGTTGGTAGAGGTGTTTGATACGAAGTATGGTAAATTGTCAATCTTTTAGTGTGATGACATGATTATGTTAGTACAATGTAAAATTGGGATTATTTCCAATTATGAGTTGATATTGATCAAATCATACAACTAGAATTATGCTGAATGATTAGATCCTCAAAATATTAATCACAGGGTTATGATCATCACCACCGAAGGGCCTATGGTGGCCTTGTCACAACTTCGCTCATCGTCGCCATCAAATCTTGATTGAAACTTATCCAAAATTACACTGAAAAATTCTGGAATTTACCTCGAAGCTCAAATTTTAAATTAGTTTTTTTCGAATTATGCAATATTAACTTGTGTCACACCAAAAGCGACAATTAGCTTCACCTAGATGAAACATGGGATGCAGCATGTATGAAGAATGCATGTACTCAAATAGATATAATATGTTCAAAGACTTGTGATTTATGGCTGCCACATTTATACTTGTTTGAAAAGAGTATTATTATTATTTAGATGAAATAGAGCTTTATTATTTGAAAAAATATTACACACTATTCACAAAAAAAGGTCGGTGGTATAGGAGCTTGCCACATATAGTAAACATAGAGCGTAGAGAGCAAAAACAAACAAACAAACAAAAACATGCCAACTGGCAACAATTTGGGTTGGTCAAAACATCAATCCCAAAAAAGAATCTTTGTTTTTTAGAAGAGTGGGTAACACTCGTCTTCTTCCATTTTCTTTCCCTTGATCTGCAAAAGAGGACAATCACCAAAGCTTGCAACCCAGCAACATTATTGGGCTTTTAATAGGAGCCTCAGCTAATCTAACTTGGCCAACTTGAGGTGCTGCCACAAACTTTGGGGGTTCTAGTGATTGCAAAAACTTATTATTTTGAAAGCCATCCTCTTATGAATCTAAAACTGCAAAAGAGTTGGAGCTTTAGATCAACCTCTGGAGTGGTGGCCTTCATTTTTTCTTGAAATTTGTTCGCCCCTTTAAATACAAGCTTAGGGTTTTACTTGTTTTTCGACGAACCACCTGAAATTCCTTCTTATCTCTCTTTTTCAGTAATAACATCATTTTCTTTGTTAGAGGGCAAGGGATAATTCTGAGCTAAATGTCCATGCTTGTGACACCACAGACACAGAAAAGGGAGCATTTCATAGTTCAATGGTGGTTCAAACAATTCTCCTTCAGGGGATTTCAACTGTACCCTCTAGGAAATGGCTTGCTCACATTCATTTGAACACAAATTTTGGCATAAACAATATATTTTTGACTAAGAGTTTCAAAAGAAATGCATATCATCTCCCCGAGCGAGTTACCAATTCTTGACAAAATAGTTTCTGCCTATATATGGGCAGAAAGGTTAAAAAGTCTTCCCCAAATTGGTGCAACTGTTGAATCCTCTTGAGAGAAGTCTAAATTGAGGCTCACGAAGTCATAAATAATCTTGATCTTCGGAAGAAACAAGGTCCATGTTCAATAAATTAGCTCAGTTCTCTTCGGTAGAAAAGAACAACAATGAAAAACCCTCGTGAGCAAAGGAAAATATCAATTTGCTCTATCAACTTTCATTCCTCTGTTACCCATGCTCTCAACTCTTTTTCACGAGGCCCTCAACTGACAAATTGGCAAATCAAACCTCAATTTTTATGGTAGCCATTTCCTTTTTCAATCTCATTGTGCTCAAATATGATAATAAGCTCTTCGTCCACTACTTCAATGCACCTAAACTTCATCCAAAAAGATTTGTTCCTCACATTATTGGCATGGGCCCTGAGCTCTGCCAAGATCCTAGTTCACTCAGATTGATTATAAGAGAAAAAACGCAAAATTGGAAGTTGGAACATAAGAGACCATCATGACAGGTAGTCGGTCGTAGGGGCAGATGGTCATATGCGGTTGTGGCCACCACACAAACCTAAGCCAAAGCCCTAATCACTTCCATCGTCCTGTTCTGACGTTCACCCGCTGTCACTCTCTCGTTATCTCAAAAGAGTTTTAACTTGCCCATTGGTTGAAGGTAGAACGATTCCCAATTGTTAGACTATTCGAAAAATTTAGCCTCAACTTTGTATATATAGTACTTTGGTTGTTAATTCAACACAAGATTGACGCTAATCTAACAAACAAGTAGTGTATTATATATCAATAGAAAATTTCCCATGGAATGACTTCTATTTCATTACTCTACATGAATTTTGTCTTCTCTTCGTTTAAAAAAAATGTTATTATTTTATTATTGAAATGTGAGTCTTATCAATTTTCATAAAACATCCTCTATGTACAATTGTGTGAAGCTTATATTATCATTGTTCTCGGGAGCTAAAAATTGTCCCAAGGGAAATGCACAAAATTACAGCCAAGGTATTGCTGGCCATTCACAGTTATTTGGGAGAATGTTAAGTTGTGGCTTGTTCTTGATGTCAAAATGCATTTAATGTTAAAATAAATAATTCTCATTTCTATCGAAGTGAATAAAATTTGGCCCTATGCTAGTGATAAGAATTCCCTTAGCTATTGTTAGCCCATTTTCATACATTTGGTATAAACACCCCTACGAGAGTTAATTATTTCACCCAAGGGTTATTAGAAACCATGCCTACTTATTGTTCTTTGGGCCTTCATGTTTCCCTTGGTTTTCGAATGATGGTATTCCTCTTGAATGTAAGCGGGATACAAAAAGATATAATAAAAGCAAAGATATGATTTAACATTGGATATGACTCTCATATACACACACAAAAGGGTACCACCAAGAGGATGGAACCCCTCTATGATGTTGTCTCAAGTGTCAAAATCTCCATTAACATAATCATGTCTTCATTAATTTCTTAAAAGATCTTCAATATGTATTCAAAATATAACTTCATTCCTAACCTATCCCTTCCCACAAAAGGTGGCCAAACTCTTAATCTCATGGAGGAGTAGATTATTGTGGAAGTAGCATCCATTGCTACAATCGCTAAGCTCTGAAATCCATGTATTACATGGTTTGAAACTATAGGTTGAGCTAATGGTGTCATAGAAGGACATAATTGTGAAATCTTATCCATTGTGGCTTTCATATTTTATGTTGCCATCACATGAAATATATTTATTGTAGAACCTCTTAAATTGACACGTGGTGAAGCACAAGTTGATGATAAAAAAACATTGTTGGTGGATCATACCTAGGAAGTAATGAAGTAGAGAGATTGTGAGGGTTTGTCCCCTAATAATGGACCCAATCGATTCATGAGCACAATATGAATTTCTTGCCAGTAACCCCCTTGGAGAGGGCCTATATAGATTCTTTGTCTTTTTCAATCTAATATGCTCTTTAGACTCTTGGGCAGGCATTCATGCGATTCATTATAATGATTTTGCACATCTTACCATGCATTTGGCTAGGGAGCACCCTTTTCGTTTCCTTTTGTTTTAGGTAATGGTCATTTCATGTTTGTGTAGCTAAGCATGCATGTGTTTAGGTCCCCTTTGGGTCAAATGAACTACAATATAACATTACAAGAAAGAAATTACAAAAGAGGGCAATTATAAAACAATTCAACTTCTCCAATGAACAACAGTTCTCCTTGTAGATAAGACTAAATGCACAAAATACTAGTATGAGTGTTATCATAACACAGTCCTTGTAATTTTTACCTAGCGTGGTGTGACATGACACAAAGTATCCATTCATGTAGATACGGTAAGGGAATCCAATTAAGAACAACCTTAGACCACACAATATTTTGAAAAAATACTTCTTTCGACTCGCAACCTTATGCACAAAGGAAATTGAGATAAACAACACTTTATTTGATTTCAAAGAGGAAATAAGCTTGCACAAAATTCAAATTGATGCAAATAGATAAAATCTTACACTACAAATTTTGATGTGATGAGATCAATCTACAAAAATTCATAATCTAGAAGCTACTCAAATCTAATGAAATTCTAGAAGTACCTCCGTCCGTAAGTGTAAAGATGAGTTCTTATAGAAGCAAACACCCCCTACTTACATTATTATCTCTCATCTAAATTCTACCCTAATGAAATTTATTGAAACCTCATACAATATTAGATGTGTCACAATCCCCTAGCAAGATAAGGTAAATTTCCTTAACGCACCATGGACCTAACACAACTTAAAGAAACTTGAGTTGGCTCAACAAAAATAATATTGTGTTAAGTGAATCTTTATCGGCCCCTTCAAGTTACATTCCCTATACAGATGAACACATTTGAAAACAAATATTTGTGCTCCTTAAGGTCAAGTGTGCACGTTACTCTCCTGTGTATAAATACCACACACAATGCTTCCAAGTAAATCCTTGTGCAGATACTCAAAATACCTATAAGGGATTCATGGTTTTAATGGTAAATGCATGCCATCAAGATGAAATTCTAATGATAATGAGAACCTCCATATGTGAATTATGTGATATTGTGTATGAAGATAATGTGACAAAGTTTTCAACTATCTAACGTATCTTGGTCTTACGCCAAGAGCTCGAGTCTTGTGTTAAACATATAAGGCATTACGTCTTCTTTCAAAGATGCATGTATAATGCAAAGATACCCAAGGAACTTTGAACCTCAATTTCTTGGATGTTATCTTTCAATACTAAAACTCAATTGTTGTTTTGTATTACTGAATGAAAGTTTGCACCAACTTATAATAAATACTTGTATTACCATAAATATATATTGTTGTTATGCCTGGAATTTGGTCTTAAGGTACTTGGCAACAATCATTTGGCTTTTATCTCAGCATCGACCCATTGATACATTTATTGACTTAATCCAAAGGCATCTTACTCAATTCCCGTATTCTGAGTTCACTAGGTCACCACTTGTTCATCAATTGAGCACCTCATGAAACCATGTACCTATAACTAACACATCTACATACTCCTAATTGTTCTCCTTATGTCTCTTATTAGGTTCTAATGTAACCCCAAATAGAATGTGTAATGAAATTAATTAGATAGATTAGAAGAATAACAACAATAACACACCAAATGATAGAAATAAGATCATAATATTTAAGTATAAATGACTTATCCACTTCAAGGAGAAACATATAAACCTTGCAATAAGACTTAATGTGTAATATGATGATCAAGTACTCACTTCTACATCATATATATACCCTACTAATGCAATGCAAACAATCTAGGCCAACACTATTATCAATATAAAGCATTAGAAATGAATATATGACAAGGAAAAAGATTATGTTAGCCACTGTCAACCATACATATCACAATGCATGTTATGGGTTGAGGTGTAACATGCTCCTCCCCTTAAAACCAATGTTGTCCTCAACATTTCTTAGCTTTGGATGCCTCTGCAGAAAATATTCACCCTCCTATGTTGCATCCTTGCTTGGAAGATTCTTCCATTAGATCAAAGACTCCTAAATCATTCTTATTCATAGCTTCTTAGTTCATTTTGAAGGATCTCCTCGGGTTCCAAACTGAATTTTACTTCTTCATCTATCTTTGTAACTCTATTTGTGTGGATACTTCTTGTTGAATGACCTTCTTTAAGCAAGAGACATGAAATATTGGGTATATCTAGGAAAACTAGGGTAACTCTAGCTTGTATGCTACACTGTCTATTCTTTCCAAGACATGACATGGAACATAATACTTAGGAACCAACTTGTTATCCTTATTTTGTTGTTTCATGGAAATTTTCTTATAAGGTTGAGGGCACACAAAGTCTCAATCACCCACTTCAAAACTTCTTTCACTCCAGTGTTGATCTGCTTATTGCTTCATGTGATTATAAGCCACGACCAAGTTCTCCTTGAGACTAGCTAATACCTCTTATTAGCATTGAATGTGATCTTCCACAACTAAAATTTTTGGTTGCATCCTCAAATAAGAGGTGATGGATGGTGGAGGGTGTCCATATAATGCCAAAATTGGAGACATTTCGATGAGGTATGGAAGGAAGTGTTTTACCACTATTATGCTAGTGGAAGGCACTGAACCCATCTTTCTTGTTTATCTGAAGCAAAGCAATGGAGATATCCTTTAAGGATTTTTTCCACCACCTATGTTTTCCCATTTGATTGAGGATGATATGATGAACTATGTGCCAAGTGAGTACCGAGACATAAAAATATTTTTCTCAAAAAACTACTAGTAAAGATAGGATCATGACTTTTATTATGATTTTGGAAGTTCCATGTAACTTTTGAAATTTATTGATAAAAGAAGATGATACTGTGCTTGCTGCAAATGGATGTGATAGAGGCAAAAATATGTGAATATTTTGTGAGCCTATCCACTGCCACCATGATGATATTTTCTCCTTCTCGCATGGGCAACCATGTAATGAAATCCATATAAACCTCCTCCCACTTTTGGCTTGGAATAAATAGGGGTTGTAGAAGACCTAGTGTCTTAATAGTCTCACCTTTGTTTTTAAGACATACCATACATTCTGTCACAAATTTATGGAGTTCCCCTTTGATTCCTTCCTAAAAGAAATATTTTTTGATCCTTTGATGCATTCTCTCTACATTGCTTGTAAAATAATATCACAAACTGATCCTAAGTGGATATTGTTCTTGGTTTTAACCCTTTATACAAGTCTAATTATTTCCCCTTAAAAGATGATGCAAGCATCCTAAGGGCTTCATAAAACTCAACAATGTTATGAATCCCCCAAAGATCTATATCATCTCAAATGTGTTCCTTCGGAGTTTTAGAGTCATCCCTAATAAGCACATGCAAAAAATTAAAGGCTATAATTCAAATATTGTTATTTTATACTTCCTTAGACATCCTTGTTGGTTGAGCTCTGCTAGGGTTTTTTTGCATGATTTCGCTCGCTTTATCACATGTATCTTTTCCCTGTTAGTGTTTGTCTTTTCATAGCGATTTGGGCTTTAACTCCACCTGTTTAGGGTGGTGCTTGCCTTTATAATGGCCTCTAACCCTCTAGTTGCAACAACAGTTGCAAACGGCGGTGAAGATGGCACCCAAGCGCGCGCGGATATTTTTGCCCAAGGTCTATGATGAGGTAATGAATTTGAAACTCCCCCGGATGTTACTATTGATCTTATGTTTGTGGATCATGTTGTCCATTTTTATAGTAACAATTGTTTGATAGCTTATTTTTGTGGTCGCATTTCGTCTGAGTATTTTTACAAAACTGGATTAGGAACCATTGGGAGACTATTGGCATCCAAGTTACCGGTATCCAAAATCTCACCAAAGGGTTCTATCTTTTTACCTTTCGTGAACCTTCGCAAGTCCATCTTTTGCTTGAGTGCTCCACCTGTTGGTACATTTGTAACACGTTGTTTTCCTTGTCCAAATGGACAACCGATTTTAACCCATCCATTAAGGTTTCTCTTCGAATCCTTGTATGGGTGGAGTTACTTGGGTTGCCTTTACAACTTTGGCCATTTCTAAATGAAATTGTTAGTCCCCTCGACTATGTCATCTGTCATGAGCCTGAACATTTTTTCTATGCACGTCCGCACAAGCGGGTTTGTGTGGAGGCTGATTTAGCCTTTGATCTACGGGACCATGTCGACATTCAAGTCGGGTCCATGTGTATCTCGCAGAAAATTGTCTATTTCAACCTTCCTAACACTTGTTTTCACTTTCAATCACCTGACCACCGCATTCGCGATTGTCCGCTTCTCCAGTGTGCTAAGCCTACTAATACTCAGCCTGATGCCAAGACGAAGGAGGTTGCATTTGAGGAATGGACCACTGTGAACAATAAAAAGGGAGTGGGGTCTAAATCCGCTTCTGTGACTACCCCTCCCCCTTCTCACTAATATTCGGTTATGTTAACTTTTCCTCCTGCTCCATCGTGTCCCACCCACCATCCCCTCCCTTGCAAAGCCAACTAACTTCTATTTCACAACAAAGAAGAAGTTGGACGGTTGCTTCCACATCCATTCTGATGGAGCAACCTAGTTCAAACTAGCCTTTTATTCTTTCCAACATTTTTGGTATTTTAAGCTCGGAAGATGATTTGCAGGAGGGGCAGGGGAGCTGGTTATGTCTGAACTCCCATGAATTGTCTCTCATGGAATGTTAGAGGTCTCATAGAATCCTCCAGAAAATATTTTGTGAAGCATGCTTGTCATTTAATTGGTAATTTAGATATTATTTGTTTGCAAGAGGTTAAAGTTACTGGTTTTCTTCTTCGACTTCCTTAATGTGCATAGCTCCGAATTATACACATTTTTACTCTTCTCATTTGGAAGGAAAAGGTGGTGTTTCTATTTCTGTGTCCCCTAGATTTTCTGGCATGATCTCTTCCACGGGTCATGATCCTGACAATTGGGTCATGTGGGTTATTTTGGATATTAATGGCTTTTCTTTTGGTGTGCTCAATCTTTATGCTTCTAATGATGGCCCAAAAAGGTCGGCATTATGGCATTGGTTGGGAGATAATTTTCCTTTTTCCTATTGGTTGATTTGTGGTGATTTTAATATGGTTGAACATCCTGAGGACAAAATGGGGGCCCTTCCTATGTGTTGGTGTATTGGTGAGTGTGAAGCATGGTTTTATTTCAAAACCGCTTTGGAACCTTAACGACCCCCTTTTAAAAAGGTGGCGAGACTTTACTTCTCAAAATTGGTTTACTTGGTCCAATTTTCAAGAAGGACCATCGCGTGTGCTCAAAAGGCTTGATCGTGTCATGCTATCTCAGAAATAGGTATTTGAGATGGTAGCTAACGACCACTCTCCAGTCATTACCTGGACATTCTTTTGTCAAATCATACCCCTATTTCCTTCAGAGTTACGTGGGGTGGGGTCCAACTCAAGGTTCCAAATAATCAATTCTATATGAATGTTTCTTTGTTGAGTCATCTGGGGTGTTGTCTCTTATTGCCAAGGTTTGGACTATGGCGCCACGTCCACCTTATGCTGGGTGTCTTGGTGGAATGAGGCTATTTAGGGGAATGCTAAATTTCTTCGCCATTTTGGTAAGCGGGTTGCCCAAGTTCGTAAGAGGGCCAACTCCACTCTTCACCAGGAATTTCAAAGGACTATCCTGCTTCTGGAATCTCAACCTTTTGATGTGGCAACTCAAGTTCGGGCTGCTCAACTTAGACATCAATTGAAGATCATTGAACATCATAAGGCCAAGGGTGCTCAGGTTCATTCTCGACTTCACTGGCTTAAAACTGGTGATCGGGCATCCAAAGGTTTTTAAATCCTGGGATCTAGATATGCCAAGGAGAAAATCAAGGCAATTCAACTTGTTCATGCTTGAGTCATGACCATCCATGATATTACCGCAACATTTGTGGATCATTATACTTTGGTCTTCCTAGCCCAACAGCCTTCGTCCGAGAGTCAAGCAACGCTGCAACAATGTATTGAAATTGTCCTTAGCAAGCTTACTTAACATAAGAGGAAAACCTGTGAAGCCTCTCTCACCTTGGAAGAGATTCATGGTTCTCTTTTTGTCTTTCCGATGATAAATATCCTGGGTTAGATGGTTTCTCATGTGAAATCTACAAAGTTGCTTGGCATATTGTTGGTAATGATCTTCTACGGATGTATCAAGAAGCCTTGCAGAACCAGTCCCTTGGAGATAATATTAATAAAGGAAATATTAAGTCTATCCCTAAAGTGAATCCTAAGTTTATTACTAGTTGGAGGCCCATTACTCTTCTCAATTTTTCCTATAAGAGTTTAGGTCAAGCTCTCGCCTTATGCATTGCTTCAATTCTTCCCAGGATCATGCGACTAGAGAAAACTGAATTTTTTAAAGGCCGTTATATTCTAGATAACCTTATTGTTGTTTGGGAAGGTATGGAATGTGCTCGGACTTCTCTCCAGAGGGTGATTTTTTTGAAGATTGATTTTGAGAAGGCATATAAATGAATTGAATGGCCATTCATTCTTGTTATGCTTCGTGCCTTGGGTTTTGGCACTTTTTTCCTCAATGTTGTTCAAACTTTATTTGTTGACACCTCCTCTTGTCTAACTATTAATGGTAATCGCTCTCCTTATATGGGGTTGTTCGAATCTATAAGACACGGTTCTCCCCTTGCTCTGGATCTCTTTTTCTTGGCTGCTAATGCTCTTGGGTATCTCATTGCGGACAAAAATGAGCGTGGGTGAATTCGTGGTATATTTCTCCTCGATCACAAGATTCATCTCATCAATGGACACTTTGCGGATGACTCCTTTCTCACTCTAGCCGAATCCGAACAGAACATTCAAGAAACCTTCTCTTGCTTAGATATTTTTTTGCAAAGCATCGGGTTCTAATGTTCAGCTTTGCTAAGTCTTTGGGGTTCTCGCCAAAGCTCTTGGCCTATGCCTGTGTGGTTGGCGACTTAACCCTAGAAATGGATACGATGAGGAGAAAGATTTTGGTTTCTTGGTATCCCCTTTTCCTTTGACAGTGATTTTGCTACTCTATGGTAGTTCTTCATTGATCGATTGAAAAAAAGGTGCAAAAATGGGTCTCTTGTCCCTTGCCCTTGGCTAGAAAATTCCAGGTTTGCAATAAGATTTTGGCTGCTACTCATGTTTACTATGTGGCCTATTGGTGCCCTTCTTAGAATTCCTTTGAAAATTTGGCTAAGTTATTAAGGGACTATTTGTGGTCGAGTTACAGAAAGGGAGGTTTCCACCAAGTGGCATGGGAGATTTGCATGCTCCCACAGGGCCAGGGTGGTATGTGTATTATTGATGTGCACCGACAGAGCATCTCTCTTTGTGCCAAGAGGGTAATTCGTAGCATTCATGATAATAAAGCTTGGCAAATTTTATTACGACACTTTGTATCTCTTCTAGCTCTCCTTATGGTAAGAATTGTTGGAAGAATATTGGTTTTCATACTTTATTAATCACTAGAGTGCCAGTTAAAATACCTGGTACCTTTGTGGTGAAGATCATCTAGAAATCTTTTGAGGCAGTGAAGCACCTAATGCGGTGGGTTAGAGATGGCTTCCGATCTGGCCTATCCTTCAATGACCATAACATCTGGTGGTCACATGTTTTATCATCAGACAACTTGCCCCTTGCGGAGTTTCCTAATGTCAAGACGCTGAGACTTGCTAGGAAAGGCATCTCCATAATAAGAGATCTGGTCTCCAGAAGAGATTGGATCCCTTGGCCAAAACTTAAACAACAATTTCAGCTTTCCAACACAGATTTGCCCTCAATTTTAAAAATTTAGTCTCTGATGCCAAATGTGATGCTGCACAATCTTGGGCTACAACCACCTACTACTTGGTGTAAATATTGGAGATGGAATTTGGATATACCTTTGCTCAATTATAACTCGGGGGTCATCTATTCCCTTCTTTCCCCTGTTTTGCCTTCCATTGACAAGCTTAATACCGATGGAATTTGCACTCTTCCCCTACCACTTGGCTTAACCACCTCCATCATGCTTGGAATCCTTTGTTCAACCCTAAGTTGAATTTCTTTCTTTGGTGTCTTATTTACCAAGGCCTCCCTTTGGGGAGCGGTTAAGCCATATTGGTGTCCCTAACCCCAAATGCTTCTGTTGTGGTCGTCCAGAGTCTTTTAAACATGTTTTTTGGTTCTGTCCCCATGCTCAAAGTGTTTGGCGTTGGATCCACTCCCTTTTCTAGCCTTATCATCTTAAGTTTTTTTATTGAAAGATGGTCTTCTTTGGAGATTATACTAAGTGGCCTTCTTACATTACTTCAATTTGGATTTTTTTCCATTCGGTTGTTCTCTTTCAGCTTTGAAGGATAGGAATAATGTTTTTTTAGCAATGTGAGATCACTTTGGAGATTTATGTCAATGAAAAAGTGGCCATTATTTCTTCTAGGTGTATGCAAATTCAGGCTCAAGCTCAAAATGTGGCTTTGGAATTTTCTCACTTACAACAACTGATCGACCATTGGAGCAGTGCACCTTGCACCATTGGAGCAGTGCACCTCTAGCTCTGCCTCCTAGACGTTGCATCCGCTCTCGAAGCCACTCTCGGAGTTCTCTCCCTTTCCCTTCGCGGGCTTGCCATGACCCCTCCTCTTCTGGGCCCGGTTAGAGTCATCTCCGCGAGAAAAAGTTGCCACCACTCCTCAAATGGGGTTTTCCGCCTGGGGAGCGCCCGCATTTGGTGGGTCGCCTCCTCCTGGTTGGGGATTATGGTTCCGCTCAATATTCAGATGCCGGATCAGGACAGATGGATGGTTGACCTCCCTGCTAACAAGCCTAAAACACTCGACTTTCTTCCGTCGAGATATGATCCGCCACCACCTCCAAGTGTTGATGATGCGTGACATTGCTTTAATGTAGCATTTTTTTGGTCAGTTTTGTTTCGCCCTCGTGGTCATTCTCTGTTGCCCTTATGGTTGCTTTTGTAGCATTCCTGGCCTTTGTTGTGTTATCCTATGGGCTTTGATGGACTTTGGGTTGTGTTCACTGCCGACCACCCCTTACTATGTAACACTATGTATTATTTGTTAATATAATATAAATGCGGTTCCAATATTAATACTGTTATTTTGTTGCAAATGCAAGGGGATTCCAAATTCTCTAACGATAAAAGGGAGTGCTATAGGAAGTGCCATAACATCTATCTTTTCTTCAGCAATGCAAGGTCATGAAAAAGGTAAGGTTTATAAGACTCAAGAATGGGGTCTTTAAAGAAGTGGAGTCCTCAAGTGATGAAATGGAGCTTCAGAAAGCATACTTAGAGCGATGAATCTCACTAAAGTATCAACTACACATGTGCATCATGATCAAACATTGAAATCAAATCCTATAAGCATTAGGCATGTAAAAACTATTGATTCTTGGATTTGTGTCACATACATTGCACCCGTGTTCTAAACAAAATATAGGATATCTATATAGTGCGGGACTATGACATCGTAGATAACCTCTAGAGACAAGCAATTTTTTTAGTAATCTAATACATAAAAAACCTAAGCTAACACCTCCACTATTATAAACTAATTTCAAGAAAGGGAGAGTGATGAATGGTGGTAGATTAGGGTTACATGTATTCACTTATCTTATAAACATAACAATAAGTTAATATGCAATAAAAATATTTGGTGAACAAGATTGATTAATAATCATGAGAAGGTGATCTTCATCTATTTAGAAAGATAGAAAAAAGTTTCTATAACCATAGATAGATGATCTTATCCAATCTTACCCTTACACGCAAGAGGCTTGGGAGTATATATTAAATATTCTTATAGACGTATGAGATTAGTTGAACAACCAAGGATCAACGCATAATGCCTACCTTAAGAAATATAGTACTTATAAAAAAATTGGTCTCCTATACTAACGCAGATGCGGTTAGGGTTCTCAAAGAAGAGCCACCTTAGACCTTGCATGATTCGAAACACACAAAAAACATACAATTAAGCATGCAAAACACGTAACTTAAATTCAACAACAAAATAACACACAAAAAGATTTTTCACATACTCATTGAGGAAAAGCACACACACACAAACCAATCACCCAAAATTGAGTCACTCAATCATTCTTTACTTAAGTTGTGTCATATTACTACAAAGATATTTTACTTCAAGCCTTAAGCTCACATCCACACTCTACTCTTATTCACAAAGTTTATTATTAATTGAGTTCTAAAAATTGACTCTCTAAAGCAATTGGGATTTATTTATATAGCTAACCAATGCCATAAACTTAACTCCTAAAACTATCATGACGTATGGTCTAAAGGACCCATTACATAATCAGTAGGCCTTTGTGAGCATTCAAAACTTCAATTGATAATCTTTTATTGCTTTACGACTTCAATTCATAAATATATTCTTTCATGGCTCCAAACATTTGATCACAACTTCAATTCAAACTTTTTAATATTGCATGCGGCTTTATTTAAGCTTGCACAACTCCTCTTAGTCTTATGTGGATCCCTATAGAATTGTAGGGATTCTTTAGTACTTCATGGCATATGTCAACACACAAATGCTTGTAAGCCTGACTCCCACAAGTTGCTCAAGGAATCTACAAAATTATGTGTATTGGGCAATAGAGTTAACATTTTGGAATAAAGCTGCACTATACTAACACTACACAATGGAAATGACATTGTGCACTCCACATTATGCATCACAATAATTCTAAGCTCACCAACAACCTACTTACTTCATAATGTATCGCATTAACAATTGAAAATAGAATGAAAACATTGACTCAAAGTGTTCAAGTTTGTTTTTGGTTGATCTAGGATTAGATGTGAATCCATATGCTTATGCAACATACACATCTCGGTAATTTTGAAATCTTGAGCTCTAGCTCAAGAAATTTCAATGTCGTGTTTCACAACATCCACATTATTTAGCCAAGTTTCATCTTCAACGTTACTTCCTTTCCACTTGACCAAATACTCCTTATACACCTTCCTACGCGTTTTCTTGATCCTAGTGTCAATTATTATTTTTGCTTCCTCCCGCACTCTTTCTAGTATCTACTCTCTCCATCCACCTTGTCATCTTCTAAATTTCAAATTTCAATGCATTCATGTATTGTGTGGTATGTATACAATCCACCACATTAAGTATGTTTTAGATATCATTGTCTTTAGGAAATTCAATCTCATGAGCATTCTACACAAACTTCTTCAATATCTTACATGGTTCAATCTTCTTGTAATTGAGCTCATTAAATTCTCCTTTGGGAAACCTTTCCTTCCAAATATGAGATAAGACCGTATCTCCCACCTAATATTCCACTTCTCTTCGTTTCTCTTCTATATGCTACTTAGGCTGCACATTTATCTTTTCCAAGTAATTATGCACTTTTTGGTGCACTTCCTCCATATATCTTGCAAAATATTTTTCTTGAGCACTACTTCCTTATTTTCATGGTAACTCTCTTAGCTCCATCACTCCTCATGGGTTACTCTAATTATAATTTGAAATTGGGTATTTCTTGTGGTCTAATTAATAGAGTTATATGGAAACACTACTTGCACAAATCTTCAAGTCCCGTGTTCTTGGATTGTCTCCTAAAAACACCTTAGCAAGTCTTCAAGACTTGTGTTTTCCACCTTTGTTTGTCCACAATTCTACGGGTGATATTCCAAACTAAATTACAAATTTTTATTCATCTTATTCCATAGATTTTGCCAAAAATTCCCGAGAAACTTGGTATCTCTATTAGACACAATATTGTGTGGCAAACCATGTAGTCTCACAATCTCCTTGAAGAAAATATTTTTCATTTTAGTCACATCATTAGTCCTCCCGCAAGCAACAAAAATGTGTCATATCGAGAATACATCCACTATTGCATAGATGGAATCAAATCCCCTCATCATCTGGAAAACCCAAAACAAAATCCATGTTGATGTCCTCCCACGTCTTCTCCATTGGGAAAAATGATAATACATTATAATATCACACCTTAGCCAACTCAAGTACTCTTCATTCTTGTATAAAATTGCACACATTTACATACATATGCGGCCAAAAGTAAATCTTTTATATTTACACTAAAGTTTTATCCAAACGGAAATTCCTTGTAATCCACCATTGTGCTTCTCTCTCACCAAATTCTCCCGCATTGATCATATGGGAATACATACTGCTTTATCCTAAAAAAAAATGATTTCCCACACAAATAAATCTAACAATGGAGATTTTTCAACACTTGGGTGTTGCACATAGCCTCCATAATTCAACAAATTTTTCTTCTTGCGCATAAAACTCCTTCATGTATTCAAAACCCACTAATTCAATTCTCATATATGTCAACAACATACAATGCCTACTCAACACATCAAATCTATTAGAATTTCCACTTCTATGCTTTAATACAAACATATACGCATTTAGGTACTTGACCCATTTCATATGCCTCTAGTTCAAATTTCTCTAATTGTTAATAAACCATAATGTTTGATGGTCAATATATAACACAAATTACTTTCATAAAAAGTAGTGCCTCCACTTCTTAAGTGATTGCATAGAAATATTGATCATATACACTATATTTTCTCTTTGCATCATTAAAATTCTCATAGAAAAATGATATTATCCTTCCTTCCCGATTTAACATTGCACCAATGACTAAACCACTAGCACCAAAATTAAAATAGAACACCTTTGCAAAATTTGGCAATTCCAACACTAGATGCTTTGTCACCTTCCTCTTCGATCGTAAAAACTATCTTATGCACATTGGTTCCAAAAAAACTCTTCTTATTCCTCGCAAGGCCTCTTTGATAGGTGCACACACTCCACTCAGTCCCTTATGAACTTGTAGTAAAATATCACCAACCCATGAAAATTCTTGATTCAAAATCATTGTGCAGAAATGGCCAATTGAAAATTATGTGAACCTTCTTTGGATCCATCTTCAAACCCTCACTAGAAATAAAAAATCCCAGATACACCAACTCTTCTTGCATAAAATTTCATTTCTTCAAGTAATCATCAACTTCTCCTCATGTAACCTTTGGAACACTTGTCTTACATGCAATACATTATCTTCTTGCCTCATGCTGAAAATGAAGATATATCATCAAGGTACACGATCACATTTTTCCCCAAAAATGGTTTTAGGACTTTAATCATTAACCTCATAAAAGTACTTAGTGTGTTTCTCAATCTGAATGGCATAAATAACCACTCATATAATCCTTCATATGTCTTGAATGTAATCTCTAACTCATCCCCTTATCTAATGTGAATTTGATGGTATCCTCTCTTCAAATCAATCTTATTGAAGCACTTTGCACCACTAAGACAATCCATGATGTCATCCATTCATGGAAATAGGGATATGTACTTGGTGGTGATCTTGTTTACAACTCTCAAATATATACACATTCATCATTCATCACCCTTCTTTGGTGCAAACACCCCGATATTATGCATGGTTTCAAAATCTCTTTAATCAAGCCTCTACTCAACAATTATTCAACTTGTCTCTCGTATCTTTACATTCTCTTATAGTGTTATCCCATAAGCCGCCTTGTTTGGAAAACTCAAACTTGGAACTATGCGTTGATTAATGTCTCTCATAGGAAGTAACCCTCAAGTAACTCATTATAAACAACTTCCAAAACACTCCCAACATCTCCTTTACTTCCCACGACATTGATTAATCCTTCTTTATCACTGCCACTAGACACTTACTTTGTATGGGATTAAGGTGTTCAATCCTATTCAACCCCAACTTGTCCATAATTTATTGCCTGACAACCAAATTATTCATGCTTCCACTATCCATAATCAATTTTTATACTTTTCCTCTTGGATTGTATGTTGTTCTAAGAAAACTCTTCTTGTACTTAACACCAACTTCTTCTTTTGTCGATTTCAACAACACGTGCTTAAATATCAAAAATTCACCCATATTTGGGTATTCTCCATAGCCTGTTAGATCATCTCCTTCACCTTACACAATGTGCACACTCGTAGTACCCCTCTTCCCATTACCCTAAGTGCATAGGAACTCAAAGGCTCTATGCCATATTTCTCCACACTTCTAGCATGCGTCGGTGAATCCACAACCTCTTCCTCAACTAAATGATTCTCATCCCACGAAAACATTTCATACTCATGGACCTATTCCCTCCCTTCACAATATCTACCACCCTCATGTCTACAAATTTGTGTGGCTATGCCCTTTCCAAAAGCTGCAATCTATAGCGTGTGTGAAAAATTGTCTTCTCCCTTCGGTACACACTAGGAGGATTCCTCTACTAACCACACTTGGATCATCCCAAAATCATCCGAAATCATAATGCATGATCCATTCATATACATAGATATCTTCTCCATGTCACACTTGAATAATGAGTTAGTAAAACTCTTTACCGCATTCCTTCACACCGATCTCTCTTTGACGCAAAATCTATAACTTTTTACAAAACGAGGTGATAGTTCATAGGTGAGAATTTTACATTCAAATTCTCAACCAACCTATCCCATGTATTAATATTTTGTTTTCCTCTTTACACTCATCTGGTCTAGATATATTCCCACCAAAGAAATGCATGACCTTTCAGCTTCATACAACTGGATTTTAAATTCTTTGGTATATTCCATGTCTTCATACTCAAAATAATTTTTAAGATGCACACTCCAATATGAGATTTACTGGTTCCAAAGCACCATAATAACTTGGGGTATCCAATTTAGACTTACTCCCCATTTTATCAATTACACGTAACAACATGTCTTTTAGACCATCTTCCTCTTCCTCTTCTTCTTCATTCACATTTTCAATTCATAACATGCACTCCTTTTTGTGTGGTTATACCTTCATCATCATTGTGATCTTATACAATAACACCTTGGCATTTTATGGCTTCCATGACCTTCAAATGGGCTTGTATAGTCTGCATTAACTCGGTCAAATCCTCATTTTTTTCTCCTTTATTTTGATGATCTCAAAAAACATTCCTTATGTGTGTCATTTTGTTTCCTCAAATGAATGTGACCTCCACACTCCTTCAAACCTACCCATCAATCAATCATTGGAATATGTTTCAGCAATAATTTTATGCTCACCTTCACGCATAAGTGGAAAACTACCAATGCTTGTTGTGTAACCCTCACACATTCTTCCCAAAAGCCACAGTTGGAGAGATGTCTGCTGCAATGATTTTCTACCCATACTAACAAGTGTGAAACCTACCAATATTTGTCTTGCCACCACTTGCAAGGAACAAAACTTTTCTCGATCTGATAATGTCATTGACACGGTTAGGGTTCTCAATAAATATTCACCTTAGACCATGCAACCTTTAAAATCGGTTGCAAAAAACATACAATTAAGCATGCAATAACACAAAACATAAATTCAATAGCAGAAGAACATAGAGCAAAAATTTTTATTCATATACTCAATGAAGAATAACACATACATAGAATGATTTCCAACAATTCAATCATTCAAAAATTCTTTACTCGTTTCATGCCAAATCACCACAATGACATGTTTCGAGAGCCTTAATCTCACATGCACTCATTACAATTATTTGTAAAGTTTACTATGACTTGATTTCTAAAAATTATCTTTCTAAGGAAATTGGGATTTATTTATATAGCCAACAGATGCCCCAAGATTAACTCCTAAAAAAATATGAAGTATGATTCAAATGACCCATTACAAAATCAATCAACCTTTACAAGTTTTTGCATTTGCAACTGATCATATTTTAATCCTCCGCGGCTTGTAATCATCAATGCAATCTTTCACGGATCCAAAAAATGCCCCGCGACTTCAATTCAAGTTTTACAGTATTGCATGAATTTCCTTAATCTTGAACGACTCCTCTTAGTGTTTTTTAATCCTAATATACTTGCACAACTTTGTTAGTGTTTGATAACATTCTCTAACCCATTTATGCTTGTAAAACTAAATTCCACAACTTGTGTGTCATATGCAAAGATTCCACAAATTTTTATGGATTGTGCAATAGACTTGATAGTGTGCAATAGAACTGAGCACTACACAATGGCAATAGGATTGCACACTCCACTAAATGTATCACAATACTTTGCAACCTTTGACCATTGTACTTCATTCACAAAATGACCCATCAATAACACAAAAATGTAAAATAAAATGCAAAGGTTGACTCAAACATGTTTTTGGATCTAGGATTGCTTATAAACCTCTATGCTCTTGCCTCATAAAATCTAATAATCAATGAGTAAATTAAAAATATGATTCTTTTAATGAAATCCTATTCCCTTTATAATTTAGCTATACAAAGGCAAGGGTGGACTCAAATAATTTGAATTCAAATATGAGTACATAAATAAATGATTTGGGAAATTTTATGCCCTCTTTTGGCTAACAACTTATTTAATAAGTATGGTTGTTATAGAATGTTAGTTATGGTCATAAATTGCATCATTATATTCTATTTAAATATTTAATGTTGTTTGAGATTTTGGATAATATATGCTTAATTTTCTTTGTATTCACACTTTTCTACGTAGAATGGCTAGTCTCGAAGCTACTACTTTGGGGTCTAAAACCACTTTCTCTTATGAACAAATTTTCAATGAGCCCATCAACCCTTCAATTCCTGTCGAACCTTATTCTCCACACTAGGAACTTCCAAAATTTTCCAAGTTCAACAACAAGGAGGATCCACAACAACATCTTCGTGCCTTTAGAAACACTTGTTACCTTATTATTCATGACCAAGATCTTATACAATGTACTTTCCCTATGTCGTTGGCTGCCCCACTTTGTACTTGTATCACATAGTTCCCAAACATTCTCTATTCTCCTTCACCCAACTCGCGTAACTATTTTTAAATCAATTTTTTATTAACATTGTGTGTAAAATCACCATTACAGACCTCTACGCCATTAATCAATTTGACGATGAATCTATCACAGATTTCGTCACTAGGTGGTGTGGCATAATCAATCAATTATCCTTCTCTCTTCCATAGATTGAGCTAATCGTACTCTTTTTGCGGTCATGTGCGAAGCATATTTCATCAACCCTTCAGATCTAATCCTTCCAAACTTTCGAGGAGGTAATAACCATGGCCTGTAAACTTGAACATCGCGCCCTTAAGCAAGGCCATGTTAAACTCCGATTTGACAAACCAAAACCCAAATTCACCAATCCATCTAATCACAATGACAAATCTAAAAATGCGACCAACGCCATCATAGTCTAATCTTCTTCCATATCCACATCCCACACAGAGCCTCCACAAAGATCTCCTAGATCAACTCCCAACTATACCCCTCTCGGGAATCTTATAGTTCTATTTTCGACAAGCTAATGGTTGTGCATCTCATCTAACTTCCCCCTATCTGACCCATTGATGACTCACGACCTAAACCAACATGGTACCATGAGGATCACTATTGTAAGTGCCACCAAGTCCATGGACATGACATTGAAAAGTGTTGCACCTTCAAAGATCTTGTACACCAACTCATAGATCGTGGTGACCTTCAATTGGATAAACCTAATGCACCTCCTAATCAGCCCCTAGATGTCTTCAAACAACCATTCCCAAAACATCTCACCACATAATCAAACTACTCCTACATTTCAGGCACCTAATGCCCATATGATCAACACTTTAAGCCAAGAATAAACATCATCACCTACACCCACCATTCCTTCATCTACCACACCCATGTTTATTGCTACCTATTCTCCTCCATCTATAATGTTGTTTACATCCACACCTACTTCAACATCCATCATAGTTACATCTACTACTCCATCCGCAATTTATTATATCACATCTACTTCCTCAATTTGTATTTACACCTACTACACTAATTACATCTAGTTCCTTATCCACATCTACCCCAATATCTATCACAACATCCTCCTCACATAACCCTACATCTATATACCCTTCCATATTCATACCTATAACCACACCTATAGCTATAACCACTCCCATATCAACATCCAAACCCACCAAACAAACCTATCCCCCTCATATAATCACAAACAATCCCCTCATCTCATCTCTTCCTTCAACAACTCCCACATCAACACCTCTAAAATCCACATAATTCACAACTTCTTCCGATGTTACCGAGCCTCTTATCCAAACATCCCCTCTACCTTCAACCCCCATAGATACAACAAAATCTACATCCAAATAATCCAATACCACCTCTAAGGATCATTCCCTTGTAGAGATAATTGTAATTCTGCCAAAGGGTAAACCTTCACAGAAAAAATCTAAAAACCTTGGCGTTCTCACTCAGAAATCTATAACCCACCCACATAAAAAGTTGGAGTTACCTCCTCCTAAACCCCATCATCCTAAGCGATCTAATGTCTCATCATCAATCCTATGAGCACCTCCATCTATTTTGGGGTCGGGACCTTCGTCTAAATCCCCTATCAATAATCAATCAACATTAAGACCACCTATTCTTCCCCCTAAATATAAATCAGAATCACAATCATCCATCTCCTCTTCTTCTACAACCAAATCAGAATCAAAGGCACCCATAAGGCCTCATAAAAGTAAAACACCTCTCTTACCTTCATCTACCACTCTTAAATCCAATTCATCTACAACCCACACAGCCTCTTCTTTAAAAACTCCTATTGGTTCTTATGCAAAAATTTCAACGTCTTGTCATAAGCATATGCCATCACTCTTCCTCCTATCAAGTCCTTTGAATCACGCTGGAACAAAACCCACATGGTTTGACCCTAATGTCATGTGTGCTTATCATTGTACACATGGAAATGATACTAAACATTGTAGGGCTCTTCAAACCCTCATCCACCATCTTATAGAAGAGGACGATCTTCTCATCGAAGAAGATCATCCTCTTCCATCTACTAGTTCACCCACATCCAATCGCAATACTTCAATCAAATCTTCATCCCCCAAGACTTATAAATCCCCTTCTTCATCTAAAACCTCCATCACAATACCCCTCCAAGCACTACTTCTTCCAAATAAGATCCCCTCTATTTATTGATGTCATTCATATCACTACATGCTCTCTCCCTCATAATTCCCAACCACCTACTCAACCTAAATCCAAAGTTGTCTTCACCACTCCATCTAGCGATCCCACTCCATCTTCTACTTCAAAAGCTAAGGTATCCATCTTAGCTTCCCCGTGTACCCAACAACCTACTGCCATCGAAAAAAGTATTTGAAGCAGCTCCATCAGGCCCTGTTAAGATGTCACTCTATGAGATCATCCAAAGCTCCCCCAATCATAAACAATCTCTCATCGAAGCTCTACAACATATCCCTATCACCAGTGATGAGACTCAACCTTTTACATACCTTTTTGGATCGCACACAACTTTTTCCGCCATCTCTTTTGATGACTCTAAAATTCCTGATATCACACCCAAAGATCATGATCTCCCTCTTTTTATCATTGTTTGCATCAATGATACATTTATCTGACATTCAATGATAAACAATGGATCCAACATTAACATCATATCATCACATACCTTTGATCAAATCAATATTCCCAATTATTTTTTCGCTCAATCACCCGTTGTCCTTCGTGCCTTTAATGATGTTTGTTTCCCCTTCTTTGGGAACAATTATCCTTCCCATTCGTGTTGGTGAAAGAATCCTCCATGAGATCTTTTACATCGTAGAGGGGAAATTTCGTATAATATCTTACTTGGGTGACCATGGATCCATGCCATGCATTGTTTCCCTTGTACTCTCCATCGTTGCATCAAATATGAGCATGAGGGAAAAATCCTAACACTCCCCACATACATTCCTCCCTTCAAGGCATGTCACATGAATTATTGACCAAATGACGTGCTTGTCCTAAATAGGATTCATCTTAAGCATCCACTAGCTCATATGTCCCTGCATCTAAGATACATAATGATGATTCTATTGATAATGTGATGCAACATATTTCACTGGGGAGTATCGAATCCTCACTCTTAATTCCCTTCCCACACCTAATTGACTTGGTAGACTGATAAAGCACCTATGTATCAACCAAATGTTGGGAAATCATTTCTTTTGGTCCACCCCATATGCAAACAAATTTCATCTATGGTGGCATCGATCAACCCTTCCTCTCACATCGATGCTCAACCTCACACAAAGCCATACACCAATGGTTTTGATTTCCTCTATAAAAAATCCTTTTCCTACACCTACCTCTTTCATTGCATGCATGGAAAGGATTTGTTATGGGGTGTTATGAACAAGGTATGCACAATTTCATCATCGACCAATCTTATAAATCACCATGAGAATTTTGGACTAGGTTTCAAATAACAACCTACCGAATCTCTCACTCTTTCTTCATCCCCATATCCCATGAACATCGTTCCTTCATCTAATTCTCCTCCATCAATGATCCCATGGATATGTATGATATTGTGTCCATTTCTTCTAGATTTTTTTAATCTCCATGATCACTTTAGGACTGGTCACTTATCAATGTGAAGGTGAAACTAGTCCCTTCCTCTTCAATTTTTTAACATGGTAGAGGAATATTCCCCTACCATTGACATTCTTCAATGCACCGATGATGATTCCATTCTTTCCTATATGGGGGGAGGATTCTTATCTTCATAATTCCTTACCTCTTGACACATCCACTCTTCTCAATGAATCCACCATCGACATCAATATAGAGATTCCACAAAAGCCTTGCATCCTCAAGGTCGGTCAATCCCTTGATCCTCAAGAACTTGAGTATTTCACCACCTTCCTTTTAAGTACAATCAAGCCTTTACATGGTCCTACACTGACATGTCGGGCCTTAATCCTTCTATCATCATCCATAACATCATTATTATCCCCAATGCTAAACTAGTTAAGTAGAAGCTTCACCACATGCATCCTCACGTTTCCCTCCTTGTTAAATTGGAATTACAATGCCTCCTCTCAGCTAACTTCATCATACCTATCAACTATCCAAATGGGTTTCCAACATCATACCCATTTCCAAAGCCTATGGAAATCTTCGTATATGTACTAAATTTCAGTAGTTAAATCTTTTTTCCCTAAGGATGACTTTCCCCTTCCTAACATTGATTAGTTTTTCGACCTCACGTCTAGCCATGAGATGCTTTCTCTAATGGATGGTTTCTCTAGTTATAATCAGATCCTCATCACACAAGAAGACTAGCATAAGACTTATTTCATCACTCCTTAGGGTGCCTTCTATTATCGATTCATGCCCTTTAGGTTTAAAAATGTAGGGGCCACCTATTAGCGTGTCATGACCTACATCTTCCATGACCTTATCCATAAAATGTAGAGGACTATGTCGATGACCTTTTAGGTAAATCAAATGTCATCGAGACCATTTATCCATTCTTGAAATCCTCTTCATGCATCTAATCTTTTCCTTTGTTCTTAATCTTAATCTGCCAAATGTGTGTTTAGAGTTTTAACTAGAAATATCCTTGGCTTCATCATTTCTATTAGGGGTTTTGAGGTTGACCCCACAAAATCAAGGCCATCCTTGAAATGCCTCCTCCTTCTAATCTAAAACAACTTCACAGTCTTCATGTCCACCTCCAATCAATGTGTTGTTTCATCTCACAACTCTCTGATCATTGTCAACCTTTTCATCATCTTCTTCACAAAGACATTGACTTCAATTGGGATGAAATTTCCAAAAGGCCTTTGATGATCTCAAGAAGTATCTTCTATCCCCACCTATGCTCACACCTCCACGTGAGGGGGAGCCTTTCTATCTTTACATCTATTCCTCTATTCATCACTCTAGGTGCCATGTTAGCACATCGTGATGACCAAGGAAAGGATCAAGCCATTCTATTATATCATTCGCACTCTTCATGATTATGAGACTCATTACACTAAAGCTAAAAATTTATGTTGTGATGCTCTCTTCTTCACCACCTCCAAAATTCATCACTATCTTCTTAATCAAAAACCTATGTCATCACTAGTTTTCATCCTCTCAAAACCATGCATTATAAGCCTTATCATAACGACCGCATCACTCGATGGCTCATGCTCATGACCGAGTTTGACCTATATTTTGTCTCTCACAAATAAATCAAGGGTCAAGACATCACGATCAGCTCATTGAATCCCCTCTTCCTAATAATCATCCTCCTCATGAACAATTTCTAGATGATTCTATCCACACCATCGATCATGAGTTTTCTCCCCTCTAGATGACACTTTTCTTTGATGGATCTAAGTGTCGGCAAGGGGGAGGCATTGGTATTATTATCATTCCTCCTTGGGATACTCCTATCCCCATCGCTTATAAGCTTAACTTTAAATGTACTAATAATATGGCTTGAGTATGAAGCCTTCATCTTGGGTCTCAAACCACTATCATGCTTGGCGTCCAAATCCTTGACATCTACGGTGACTTCTCAACTTATCATTAATCAAGTCAAGGGAACATATCAATGTAAAAATAAAGTCCTTCAAAAATATAAGGACATCGTCGACTTTCTCCTTGAGGCCTTTGACTTCTATACCATCCAATCTATCCCTTGTTCATCAATCATTTTGTAGACACTATGGCATCCTCGCATCTCTCATCCCATGTGGGAAACCAAAGAATCTAAACTCTTCGTTGTTGTTCATCACCTTGATCAGCCATCTCATGTCCATGAGCTTCCTCATGTTAATCATGTTGAAAACTAACCAATTTGATATCTGTACTCTCAAATCTTTGACTATCTTTCTCAATCCAAAATTCCCTCCAACCTATCCAAAAATGGTAGGATGTCATTTCTTCAACATGTTAACCACTATGTTATCCTTGGTGGCATCCTCTACAAACGTGGGTTTGATGGCATTCTTCTTTGGTGCCTTAAATCTCATGAATCTATCTGTGTTATCCGTGAAGTCCACGATAACATCTATGGTGGAAGTTTTAGTGGTTTGGCTATTACCATATGCGTTCTTCACATGGGCTATTATTGGCCCACTCTCAACCAAGATTGTTGTGAATATGTTAAAAAGTGCATTAAATGCCAACAGCATTCTAATCTCATATGTATCCCTAGCCAAGCCTTATAGCCAACTCAAGATCTTTGGCTTTTCTCACAATGGGGCTCAACCTCATTGGCCTCATCAATCCATGTTCTTCCCAACATCATCATTCTATCATCACCACAATGAATATTTCACCAAATGGGTGGAAATCCATTTCACTCACTTCCACTAAAGCTAACAAAATTGTTGACTTTGTCTATCAACATATCATCTGCCATTTCAGCGTTCCTCATAAAATCATTATGGATAATGGAAATTCCTTTAAAATAAAGACCTCAAGAATATTTTTGACTCTTTCAATATCAATCTTAACTTCTCATCTCATTATTATCCTCAAGCTAATGGCCAGGCCGAAGCCACTAACAAGACCATTCATAACATTCTTGTCAAAATTGTTGATAAGGTTGGTCAAAATTGGCATCTTCACATCCCCTTTGCTCTTTGGGCTTATTAGACCAACATCCACACCTCTATAAGTGCTACTCCTTTCTCTCTTGTATATGGCTCTGAATTCATTCTTCCTCTCGAAGTCTAAATCCCATCCTTATGTGTCTCTCTTCAAAACTTTCTCTCGATGACTATCATCAAAGAAAGTCTAGCCCAACTTAAATTACTTAGATGAACATCTCTTAATCACTCTTCAACATCATCATGTCTATCAAGAGCACATAAAACGTGCCTATAAAAAACATCTAAAAGAACACAATTTAATATTGGTGACTTATCCTTAAAATAAAATCAGAACATCACTACTCTAGAAAGGAGCCAATGTGGAAAGTTTTCTCCCAACTGGATTGGACCTTATATTATCACACATAAGTATGGGATGGAGCCTATCGTTTCTCCTCTCTTGATGGTAAACCAGAAATGGAACCTCTCAACGCCTTGCACTTATGGCCTTTCTATTGTTAACATACTTACCAACGTGCTCTTAGTCATATCAAAGATCTTACTTCCATCACTAACCCTTCCATCCTCCATTGTAATGATTTGGAATTATGTGGTCTACCATCACTTTCCTATCTATGACCTTGAATATGGGCACCACGGCTCTACCCATAACATATTCCTTATGGAAAATTCCTCCTTCTAAATGGGAACCCCATAATCATTACCTATGTCTCTGTCTTATCTACATATTAGAACCATGATAAGGGTCCATAGGTGTCACTTGTACATCTTATCTCCTCCCCTCCCCAAGTGGTCTACTTGGCTATCCCCAACTCTATCATAAAAAAAAATAATTACGATGCTCATATCAAAAGCTATCATACCCAAAAAAGCATGTTCCTCAAGGACAATTATTCATATAAAGCAAATTTTCAAAAGGTATAAACTGCACCCTCGAAGGACAACTATCATATATCTTCCATCTAAAAAAGCAAAAATCCAAAAATCCAAAAGTAAAAATCTAAATCTAGACCACTCCCTTGAAGGATGGCTACTATCTTATATCATGGTTGTAATAGGCTTCTCACATTGATAAACCTTTCAAATCTCAAAAGCAAAAGCAAAAATTCAAAAGCAAGCATCTTAAGAAATCTTCCCACATCGATCAACTTTCTCATCTATAAAACTTCCCGTATTGATCATTTTGCACCATATTGCTCAGAGTTGGGGCATAAACCTAGGACTACCACCTAAGGAGAACCTATTTCCCCCCTATATGAGCTACATCTAAACCCCCATAGTCATGTCGATAATAGGTCTATAAGCACACTTCCCATCTTCTCCTTTATGATCTTAAATATGACTAACTATCGTTAGTTATGTGTTAACACATGCTATTAGTTGTAAGTGCATTCTTGTGTTTCATTCTCTTTCATGATTTACCTCAAATCCAGTCTAAAAGCATCTATCCTATGTGCGCTCCTTCCTATGATGGAGTTTCCTTCTTATATTTCATTCGTCCTCATAAGGTCGTGTTTTATCTATCACATCCGATCTAATCCAATCACACCATCTTATCTCATCTCATCCATATATCTTATCTTCTTATCTCTTTGTCTCATCTCATACAATCTATCTTATCCGATATTTTTATCTCATCTCACCCAATCTATTATCTCATCTTATCCAATCATTTGTCTTATCTCATCAATATTTTATCTTATCTCATCCAATCAATTATCTCATCAATCTCTCATCCAATATATGTATCAATCATCATATCTTATCTCATCTTATCTTTTCATCTCATCTCATCTTATCTTTTATCTCATCTCATCTAATCTCTTCATCCAATCCTTTTATCTCTTCCACTTTAGGCTTGTGTGTCACCCATAACACACTGATATTTTCCTTACGTGGCTCATCTTGCTATCCTTGCCTATCATCTTATCTAGCAGTGCATTCTTGATCACATCTCAAGCCCACACTTTGTGGCCATCTTTGTGTTCCCTTTCAAGACACCATATCTCATCATTAATCCCACTTTGTGGCCATATTTTTGTTCCCTCTCGGGCACCATACCTCATCTTAAGCCCACCGTTGTGGCCATCTTTCCATTTCATGTCCCACCAGGATGCATATTTGTTTGATTCCTCATGTATGCAGTATATCACATCCATTTTTTCCCTAGAAATATGTCAAAGCCATTGTCTTGATCATCTGAGTGGATTCGTTTTGGAATTTTTCTATTTTGTGGTGGTTTTTCCTGACTCATAGGTTCGTAGGACATTAATGTCGCCTCCATCGTTGGTCGTGCTATGATCTTTACCAAAGTGATTCCAAAATCACTACCATATTTCTTTTTAATTTTTTGTTTGTATCCCTCTCCAATTGGGGCATCTTCTTTCATATTTTTCTCATCCTTTCCACTCTTTATCCATTCATCTATCTCTTTCAACCTAGTGATCAATTCTTCTTCCTATCATCGATCCCTAGTTTGAGGGGGAGCACATTAATCATCTTCTTCTATCGCTTCTTTTTTGTCTCACTATTTTCTTAAAATAAACCACTCAACAAAAAGGGGAAAATGTAGACACAAATTTTTGACATGCTTGTCCCCCAACTCGTATTTGCTCCTCTTCGTCATCATCTTGCACATACATCCCTCTCTTATTATTTAAATTTCTATTTTCCCTCCTACATCCCATTTATTTATTAATTTCCCATTCTTCCCATTTTTATCCCTATCTTTATTTTATTTCCCTAATTCACCCTTAATCCCATTTAATTAATCCCTAATCATATTTATTATCTTAATCACATCCACTAATCCTTTTTTCCTCCCTAAGCATCATTTTTATCATCCCTAGGTTCCCATCTACCCTCATTTAATGCATTCTTATCCCCCAACCACATTTTATCCTCCCTAAGCAACCCTAACCTGCATTAACCACTCAAAACCCTAAATCACCCCTTTTAGGCCATTTTACATCGATCGATCACATCTCCACCACTCAAATCGATGGTCTCGCCCACATTCTTCGTCGACCCTATAAATACATCAATACCCCTCCTCTCTTGAGGATGTAATTTTGATATCTTGAGCTTTCTTGCGAACCTTCACGCGTTTCTCTCTCTTCTTTGGAGTTGTTGCTATCCTCTTAGAGATGTTTTGAATACCTTTCATGTCATTTTGAAGATCTTAGATATTTTGAGATAGCTTGGAGCCCACCCATTTTCATTCCATCTCTCTTATGCATTAGCCTTGTAGGTTTACCAGTCACCTTAAAGCTCTTCCCTTGCATCAACCATCATTAATATCTCTCTCTCTATAACTCGTTTTCCATCCATTTCCATCCATCAAACCCTAGATCCTTTCCCGATCGTCGTCGAATCTGCACAGTCGTCATTGACTCGATCTACATCTATCTTATTATCATTCATCCACCTTGCCAACTATTTGTTTTCTGATCCCACAGTCCCTCAGATCTCCCAATCTTGTTATTCTACACATTTATTGCTTCGATCTCATCTTCCTCATAACCATTCATTGTTGATCCATCCCACTCGCTGTCGACCTAGATTTCAGTCATCATTTCTCTCATTAGATTCAACAATTTTCTTGTATCCTTTAAGTTCTAATCAGATCTATATTCCTCACAATAGTCCAACATCATATCGGTACAAAATCAACTTCACATAATTCCTTCATTTATGTCATTCGTCGTCATTTGTGCTTAGCGATCTCGCGTCGTTGTTGACCCAATCAGTGTCTGGTTCAATTTTTCATCATTTGTTATTATAATATATGCATTTTATCTTATCTAGCACTTTTTAGATTTTCTATTTCAACCTAAATTATGTTGCATCTTATCATTTATCCTTTATCATCTTATTTATATTTTATCAAAAGTAGGTTGATAACTATCCTATGAATTTTTCACTTCTCGGGATCGACATTGTCAAGAAACCCACCCTCCTATCTACTAATTGTTTTTCTTTTTGATTTTCTCTTTGTTGTGAAGGTAATCAAGCTCATTGCGAGGAGGATATTTTGTGCCCATATCCATGACCATCTTATTAAGAGGTAGCCTCAAACCCTCTCATTATTGGAGTTTCTTATTTTCTTTGTTGCCATTTCACTAATATGAATCAAGAGAGAGAAAATTTGATCAACACCTTATACCTACCTCTATCATTGCATGTGAAAGGGATTTGGTCTCAAGTATTATGAAAAATTCATGCACGACCTTATTATCGACCAATCCTGCAAGCCTCATGATAAATTAGGAATTGGTTTCAAAGAGCAACCCACCGATCATTTCACATCTTCTTCATTTACATCCTTCATGCATATCAATCCATCACCCAATTCTTGTCCATCCCATGACCCTATGGATACAGATGACACCATGTCCATTTCTTCTAGATTTTTTTACTCTCCAACATCACCTTGGGACTGATCACTTATCAGTCTAAGGGTAAATCAAGGTCCCTTCCTCTCATATTTCCTGATATGGTGGCAGAGTTGATGTCCTTCAATGCAGAGACAACGACTCCATTTTTGCCTACATGGGGGAAAAATATTCTCATCTTCATAAGGCCTTACCACCTAAGACATCCACTCTTCTTAATGAATCCACTATCGACATCAATATAAGGACTCCACAAGAACCCTGTATCCTCAAAGTTGGACAATATCTTGATCCACAAGAGCTTGACTCCTTAAATTCCTTTCTTTCTAATCATATCTCAGCCTTCACATGGTCGTACCTTGAGATGCTAGGCCTTGATCCCAACATTGTCGTCCATAACATTGTCACCATTCCCATTGCTAAGCTAGTTAATCAGAAGCTACGCCACATGCACCCTCGCATTTCCCTCCTTGTCAAAGAGGAATTATAACACCTTCTCTTTGCTAATTTCATCATACTAATAAACTATTTGCAATGGGTTTCTAACATCGTACATGTTGTTAAAGCCTTTGGAAAGCTCCACATTTGTACCAAATTTTGAGATCTAAATCTCACTTTCCCTAAAGATGAATTTCCCCTTCCCAACATCGATCAAATCATTGATCTTACCACTAGCCATGAGATGATTTCTCAATTGGATGGTTTTTATGGCTATAATCAAAATTCTTATCGTACGAGAAGACCGATATAAGATGTATTTCATCACCCCTTGGGAAACCTTCTGCTACGATAACATGCCCTTTGGTTTGAAGAATGCACGTGCCACCTATCGATGCAATATGACCTATATATTCCATGACCTCATCCACAAAATTGTAGAGGACTATGTCGATGACCTCTTGGGTAAATCCGGAGGCATTAACAAGATCATCTTTCCATCCTTGAAATACTCTTTGCGTGTCTTATTGGTTTCTTCCTCCATCTCAATCCCACCAAGTGTGTGTTTGGGGTTTTAACTGAAAAGATCCTTTGCTTGATCATTTCTATGAGGGGCATTGAAGTTGACCCCGCCAAAATAAAAGCCATCCTTAAGATGCCCCCTCCTTTTGATCTAAAGCGACTTTCTATTTTTCGGGTTGACTTCAATCGGTTTGTCATTTCAACTGGAAACGTTTTGACGCTACCAAACCTTTCACCATATTCTTTGCAAAATATACCCAGTTCAAGCGGGATGCCAATTTTCAAGACACCTTTGACAAATTGAAGCATTACCTTCCATCTCCACCTGTGATCACACCTCCATGCAAGGTGGGTCCATTCTATCTTTACATATCTACCTCCGATCATGCACTAGGTGTCATGTTGGTGCACCATGATGAGAAAGGTGGGGAGAAAGTCATGTATTACATTAACCACACCCTTCACGATTATGAAATTCACTACACTTAATATGAAAGTTTGTGTTACACCCCTTTTTCACCACTTCCAAACTGCACCATTATCTTCTTAATTACAAAACCTTTGTCATCACTAGCTTCAATACTCTCAAAACCATGCACTCCAAGCCTTATCATAATGATCACATCACTCAATGGTTCATGCTCATGAAAAAGTTTGACCTATAGTTCATATCTTAGAAATATATCAAGGACTAATAGGGAAAATTTTAGTGGGGAATTTTCGTAAACTCACAAAAATCAAGGATTATGGAAATTCAAAATGGTGAATATTATGTTGTTCAGAGCCGACTTATTCACCGAAGAATTCGGTGACATGTCCCTTATAATATTCATTTCACCTAGATTTTACACATATATAAGAGCTTATGAATGTAATTTTCCACCATTTCGAATCATATCATGCACATATTCACTAAAGTAAACATAAGAAAATCCTCAATTGCCAACACTGAAGTCCAAATATGAGTTTTCCAACCGTAAGGCGTCCAACTCTGAGCCATCTAGCCTTGACCCGACTAACTTTGCAATCTGAACCGTCCAACTCTATTCCATCCAACCTGAGCCATCCAACCCCTAGCCATCCAACCCCTAGTTGTCCAACCCCTAGCCATCCAATCCATAGCCTTCCAACCCCTAGCCATCCAACCCTAAGCCGTCCAACCCAAGTCTGAACCCCGTCCAACCTATAGCCATCCAACCCTTAGCCATCCAACCCTTTACCATCCATTCTCAGAGCCTTGGAACATAAGATCTGTCCCTAAGGGCCTAAGCAGTAAGCAGTCATGGATCCTAGAAATCAGGGATAATTTTAGCGGCGAATATTCGTAATATGGCGAAAATTTCATTTTAGGAAAATTTGAAAAGGCGAATTTTTCGGAGTGGGTCGGTGTCCTGTTCGCCTAAAATATATAGTATATTTTTTTTGGGGGGTCGGCTTCGCCTTCATTTGAAAACATCTCCTATAAAAACCTATGTGATTCGCCGGGTAGTATACCTCAAGTAGCTTACCAAATTACCAATACTGTGAAATTTGAACTCGCATACCCTTGAGCACCAGAGATTCATATTACAGTTGACGCGCGACAAATGCAGTGTTGACGCGCGACAAGGGCAATATTGGCGCTGATAAGACAAGATCTGTCTTGTGCGTGACAAGAGCCGTATCTTGACGCGACAAGAGAGTCTGCATGCGACGCCACGACAAGAGCTGAACTGACGCGCGACAAGATCTGTACTGACGCGCGACCCGAGCTGTACTGACGCGCGACAAGAGCTATACTGACGCGCGACTTGGGCTACGAAGTGACGCGCGACAGAGGAAGGGTGGACGCGCGACTGAGAAAGGGTTGACTCGGGCATTGTTGACGCGCGACCTCAGACAGTTCACGCGCGACAAGACCTCAGAGACTGGACAGAGTCGCTTCTTGGTTCTTTTTTCTTTGATGCGAGATTCTTTTAATAATGGAAGGTGCCAGCTCAAAGAATACGAATAACCTAAAAGTAAGTAAGAAATCTCAGAAATCACTCTTCAAGTATTTTGGAAACTCTGCGGGTACAGATAGTGTAAATACCAATCATATACATGCCACCGAAAACAATCAGAATACTGACTGTGTGGAAGGTATTATTGAGGTGGACATGCATTCTGCACAGTATCACAGTCAAACAAATGAAACCTACGATAATATGCCAGATCTTGAAGATATTGTTCTGTTGGGGTGTGACGAGAAGTGCAGCTAGATATCACAGATACAAACACTCAGCAAAATGGAAGACAGAAATCAAAATCAAACTCTGGTCCAAGAAAGAGGAAACCAGGTGATTGCGATATTGCTACAAATTCTACTCAAAAAAGTAAAGCATTGAAAACAAACAAGAATATGTGGACCATTGGCAGGACATACAAGTTTGATTGGGCAGCTAAATTTCCATTTATTGAACCTGTTGTATCATCTAATTCTGAAGAAATCCCATGTGAATGTACATGTACAATATGTACGTGGAAATTGGGAAAGCAACAAAAAATGCAACTGAAGCTGGACACTATAGAAAAACATTGTGGAAAACAATATTTAACAGTAACAGGGGCGGATGGCCAGAAAATCAAAACACATAGGTGGAAAACTGAAAAGGAGTGCATGCATGTCAGATACGCAGCGGAATATGAGGCAGAGCAGAAAAAACACAGACATCTGTTGGAAAAGGGAGGAACGATCACATCGCATATTGGTAAGATGAAAGAAACTAATCTACAAGCAAAATTCATACAGTTCTCTACTCTTTTTCAAATACTTAAAAAAGGAAGGGCAATGTCAGATTTCCTCGATTTCAAGGTTTTGTATCAATTTAACGGAATGCTGAATGTACCTCAGTCTCATTGGTCCGAGAGTAGTGGATGGGAAATGGCAAAATGCCTCTCGATGATAGAGAAGGAAGATTTGAAAGAGAATGTAAAAAAAGCAAACTTTATCTCTCTTTCAATTGATGAAGTGACAGCAGTCGACAACACCGCATGGGTATGTATCCACATCTATACATTAGAAAATCATATAAGGACACCTCATCTGTTGGGTGTTATGAAAATGGTTGAAAACTGCAATGCTGAAAACCTATACAAAATAGTTGTTTCTCATTTGAAAGATGTTGCTGGTATGACTGATTATGAAATTGCTATGAAGTTGGTATGCGTTGGAGCAGATGGTGCATCTTGTCATGCGGGGTCACCGAAGCAGGGGCTCTCTGTGTTAGATTACAAACAACGGTGGCCCCATATATGCTACCAATTCACTTTGCATGGCTCACAGAATGAATTTAGCATATAAAATGGTAAGCAACCATGAAAATGTTGCTAAATTAGAAGACCTAATAAGAGAACTCCATGCCTATATGTCAAGCAGCCCAAAGCGTTTTCTGGAGTTCCAAAATTTGCAATTGGAATAACGAGACGGCAAAAACTTCGAAGGATGTGGAGACTAGATGGATCTCTTTGTATGAACCAAGATGCGAGTTCGTGAGGAGTATCCTTCATTGGTTGGTTTCATGCACAAATACCGTCATGAAGTTGATAGGGCAAGGGACTGTTGTTCCGCTTTAAGCGATTTGGAGACTTTGCTTACATTGGTTGGTATTCTTCCAATGTTGAAGGAGATCAATACAAGCGATGAAGCATGCACAGGCGATTGATCTATATCGTGGATTTTATAAGGATGAGGAAAATGGTATGTCAAAGTCTTGATATATTGTACTGTTCCCAGGATAGTTTTGATGCACCTGTTTTTGAAAATTGGAGAGATTTATTAGATCTTAAAAATCCTAACACCTTTTTGAGATTTAATATCCACGATCACCTATGCATCTCTGTTAATGGGAGGGAAATACCAATGCACATCTTGCAAAGACGTCAAGATATTACAGGATCGGAACGAGAAGATGTTCCTGTGACACGTAATTTGTTTGAGTCTGTGATAGTTGAGACAAGAATAAAGCTTAAAAAAATTTCAGAAACCTTGTCATCAGAAATTAGGGAACGTTTCTGTAAAGACAAAATTCTGGAAGCAATGGGTGTGATGAATCCGAATTTTTGGAATACAGAAGGTGGCCGTGCAGACTTTGTCAGTAAGCATTTCCATAAGTCAATGGGTACAATAATGGAACAATTTACAAAGACTTCAGAGCTCAAGGGTACAGAAATCAAAGGTATACTGAATGCCGATTTATTGAAGTTTCAGTCAACCAATTTTGCAACAACAATGAGGAACCAATATAAGAATTTAGATCAACCTTCTGAAAGTGGTGCTATTACAAGGCTGTGGCGAGGAATCTTTCAAAGTTCTATCTTACAAGAAGATATCAGTGAGTATTTCAGACTATATGAGTTATGCCAGACAATGATTTTGGGGTCTGTGGAGGATGAAAGGGTTTTCAGTGCATTGTCATTTATAAAATCAAAACTGAGAAACAGGTTGGACAAAAATCTGGAAAGTTGCATGAGGTGTTACGTTTCTCGATACTCCCTCGAAACCTTTCCGTTTGACAGAGCAATTGCGCACTGGAATTCCCTTTGCGAAAGAAGAGGTGTAAATAATACAGCTACAAGTACAAATATTCCCAACCTTGAGAGTGTAATTGGCTCTGCGTCACATTCTACAGAAGACAACATCGACTTTGATGAAGCTATTGATAATGGACTGTTTCAACTTTAAGTAGGTATCTTCTTTATCTTTTATCTTTATCATTAAAGATGTTACAGGTCTATATACTAAAAATGTCAGGCAATTCACCCATCTATCTACTAATCCATTTCTCGTGTTGGATTTTTTTAAAACACAGATCTAGCTCATTACCAGTGGCAGTGATGATTTCAACTTTAAGCAGGTATCTTTTTCCCCTTAATCTTATTGTTAATTTGTTTGTTACTTTTTAAATTTTGACAGAGCAATTGCTCACTGGAATTCCCTTTGCGAAAAAAGAGGTGTAAATAATACAGTTACAGGTACAAATATTCCCAACCTTGAGAGTGTAATTGTCTCTTCGTCACATTCTACAGAAGACAACATCGACTTTGATAAAGCTATTGATAATGGAGTGTTTCAACTTTAAGTAGGTATCTTTTATCTTTATCTTTATCTCCATTAAAGATGTTTACAGGTCTATATACTAAAAATGTCAGGCAATTCACCCATCTTTCTACTAATCCATTTCCCGTGTTGGATATTTTTAAAACAAAGATATATCTCATTACCAGTGGCAGTGATGATTTCAACTTTAAGCAGGTATCCTTTTCCCCTTAATCTTATTGTTTGTTACTATTCATTTTTTCAGCTCTGGTTATAATTAAAGATGTTATAGGTGTATGTATTTACATTTAGATAAATACAATATTTTTATTTTTTGAAAACGTGGGTTGACATCCGTCCGAGGAAGCTGTTACTTCTCGGGACTGACAATGTCAGGCAACTCACCCATCTATCTACTAATCAATTTTTTTGTGTTGAAGTTTTTAAGACAAAGATCTAGCACGTTACAGGTGATGATTTCAATTTTAAATAGGTATCTTCTTCAACATAATCTTATTGTTTGTTACCTTATATTTTTTCAGCTCTTGTTATCGTTACCTTATATTAACATTTATTTAAAGATATTGTTGGTCTATATATTTAAAGATGTTGCTGGCACTTATCAATTATCATCATTCATCATCTACGTCCACATACAATTCATGACAATGCAAATAAACAAGAAACATATATATAATACATGATAATCACAATCTAATGCAATTAAAATTAAAGATTGTATGTAAATCCATATAATTATATTCAAAAACCATAGTACATATTCAATAGTAGAAGTTTCTAGTTTTCAAAACCCTCTTTTTCTTTATCCAATTCTACTCTGCACTATTTCCCAACGGCTTCTTCCACTGTGGCTGTACCTCTTTCCCCAACACCAGAAATCTCCATGCGACAGAAAATTTGGATCAGCTGCAGTGTATAAACTATCCCGTTGCCAATAATTTTCATAACGACTAATAATCTCATTGATAAGAACCAGATTGATATGAGGAAGCATCTCCCATCTTTCTCATCAACCCACACAATCTTTTTTGTGCTTGTCCAGATCTATGAAATACTCCTTGCCCTCTTTAGAGGTACTTGTGCCCAAACCCTGTATGGTCCAAGCAACAAGTGATACCTAATTGATTGGAGAACCCTGATTGATTGGAGAAGCTGATTGATATGAGGAAGCATCTCCATCTTTCTCATCAACCCACACAATCTTTTTTGTGCTTGTCCAGATCTATGAAATACTCCTTGCACTCTTTAGAGGTACTTGTGCCCAAACCCTGTATGGTCCAAGCAACAAGTGATACCTAATCGGCAAGCGAACAAAACCAGAACTCGAAAACATATAAAGAGGAAAACAAACTAGCATTACTTTGTACTATACGGTCCAGCTGGTTATCGATCCACTCAATGAGTCTCTCCAAGCTTCATACTCAGGAATTGTGTAGAAAGATAACACATTTCCATTTTTGTGAGTTGCCTACATAATACATTAACATGTGCCGACATTAGACATGGAGATACAAAACATCTGGAGGCTTGGAAAACAAATATAAAAAGTCTCAAAACACAACCAAATATACAGGGGGAACATTTAAAGAAACTAAACAGCGTGCTATACAAAGATCATGTACCTGGTCTGTCATTATCATCAGATGGCCATATCTTAAAGATTTAATGCTGTCATATATTTTATCTTCCTGTAGACCAAGGATTTTTTTTCTATTTACTATCTCTTTATTCTCCATTTGTTGGTGAGTGGTAGCTTCCCAAAAAATAGATATTCCTGCCACCTGATAGCATAAAGATAACTAAAATAACAAAAAATTAAATTGGAAAGTGATGTCGAAACATGTCACAATACTACCAAATTCAATATTCACATTTCCCTGATTCATGGCACAAACACTTACAGCGACTACAAGTGCCTTGGCTGAGTCACCCTCCGTTAATATTAAAGTACATTGATCAGAATTCTTCCCTCTGCTTGATTTGCATCAAGTTTGGGAACATCATTTAATTTCCCCTTCTTGGTTCCATCAGTTTTCTTAAGATCTTTTTTTTGTTTAAACTTTTCCACTGCACTCATCAGGTCAAACAAAGTTACAAAGCTAATCTTAGACACTAGCATTGCAAAAATTACATGTACTCAGAAATGCTACATATTAGACACCACGCCTGGATATATGCGAAACAGTGAAAATTACTATAAATTTATAACAGCAAATTGTATCAGAATAAAAAATACGAATTAAAACGAATTATACTTACAATCAACATGGAAACCAAACGTTGATTCGAGAAAATTCTTTTCTTCCACGAGTGTTGCCTTAGTTGTAACAATTGGTAAATTTTTGAACGGAAGGCCTGTAAACCGATGAATTTCATTTGCTTCTATACTGAATCGAAAAATTCGGCAGCGGTTCAGAGTCACATAAAAAATGCCGTCCTCTGAACTATAGGATGACAGAAGGTAATTCAAAATATCCGGATCTGTTTCGAAATGGGACATATTAACGAGCCCTGTAAATTCACACGCATCCATTAAATATTTATCTACTGAAGAGTCGAAGACATCTTTAAAACAGTATGGATGTGAGGGCATAAGAAACATCGATTGAATTGGGAAGCAGTTGGGAAGCATTGAGACCTGCAAAAATTCAAGAGCCGAAGGTGAAAACGACAAAATGACCGGTAGAAGGGTATTTATAGGCTAAATCGGGCGTCAAACGCATCAATAGACGCGCGTCAAATGTCCAAGATGACGCGCGACATTACTAAGTATTGACGCGGCGTCAATAGAAGCCATTGACGCGCGTCAATAGAAGACACTGACGCGCGTCAATAGAAGCCATTGACGATGCGTCAAGAGCCAATGAGGCGATAAAGATTAGCGCGGCGTCAATAAAGCGATATGACGCGCATCAATAGAAGCACCGACTACGTCGAATTGCCATGAACCATGCGACGCGTCGATAGAAGCCGATGTGACGCGCGTCATAGATCCCGATGACGCGGCGTCAATAGATTCCGCGATGACGGCGTCAATAGATACCAGTGACGCGCGTCAAAAGATACCAGTGTCGTGCGTCGATTGAAACAATTGACGTTCCTCTGACGCGCGTAAGGAGTGATGAAGCCTTCATGTTTGCAATGCAGCCAATTGAGACACTGATTGGTGTGTACTTGATGTCTGAGACACTTGATTTTAGACATGTTACTTGTTGAGCTTGATGTATACTTGAGCTGTAAATTTTTTTTTTCAATATTTGAGACACTTGATTTTATGGATTGTACTTCAAGAAGATCATGATTAATCAATTCAAGGCATAGAAATGGCGGAGCTTCAAGAAAATTGTCTTCAAACATACAGTTGAACATTGTATCTTCAGAAAAGGAAAACAAAACATGATGGTAGCAGGAATCTACTAAAGGATCATATATTTCAAGTTCATTCTTGTAACTAATACGATATGTAAACAACCTTATTGAAAAATTTGAAAAAAAGGCATATTTTAATTCAAACACTTCAAGAGCAGTCCCGAAGAGAATCCTATACAAATTTAACTTCTATAATTTATCTGGAGACGGCACTGTATTTTTTCTTAGATGCTAAACAGAAAGGTTGTTAAATCTTATTAAATTTGGCATGGTAAACCATGGCAATTCACCCATCTATAATCTAATCCATTTCTCGTGTTGGTTTTTTTTGAAACACAGATATAGCTCATTACTAGTGGCAGTGATAATTTTATTGTTTGTTACAAATGGTTAAATACAATATATTATTTTTTGAAAACGTGGGTTGACATCCGTCCGAGGAAGCTGTTATTTCTCGGGACTGACAATGTCAGGCAACTCACCCATCTATCTACTAATCTATTTTTGTGATGATTTCAATTTTAAATAGGTATCTTCTACAACATCATCTTATTGTTTAAAGATATTGTTGATCTATATATTTAAAGATGTTACTGGGACTTCTCAGGACCCCTCTGTCTACAATGTCAGGTAAAACAAAGATCTAGCAAATTACCCTTGATGATTTCACTGCAAGAGGTAAGTTAAACCCTATCTTATTTGCAATTATGTTTAATTTCTTTCCAGTGATGATTCTCTCTTTATTTCTTAGAATTATATTTAATTTATTAAATATTAAACTATTAAGTTGAGTGAATTATAGATGCATACTTCATCTCAAATGGTGTCCACGTAATGGGATTATTCAGAAGATAAAAAAGATTGTAGCTAGAAGAATAGAGATTCAAATAGATTGATTGCATTTCATCAATCATTCATTAAAAAAACCTCTATCTAAATTATAAGAAATATATACACTCAAAATTATATCAACTTATAGACTCAAAGACAGACTAATCTTCATGATAAAAACCTTATATGTTTTACATTAAACTTCAAAGTTCTGTATCGAGCTTGACCTATCTTTTAATCACATGGTTATTCCATCTTTGATTAATCCAGCCTCCATAGCCTCTACACAAAACAATATCCATGATAACAAAACCATATCTTTTAAACCATTGTCTTCATTATTTCCCAAGCTCTAATTCTTACAGCCTCTACATCAAACAACCTCTCTAGTTTAAGATTATGCACTAATATAGAGGTGAATCTCTTTAAACAGTAAAGATCTGTTTCAAAACTTAGTTGCTATTTTTTCCCAAAGACATAATTTTCAAGATAATTAAAGAAATTAAATTGATCATCATATTTCATCAGCATCTATCATTGATTATCAATTCTCATCATTCATCATCTTTCATCATCATCTATCATTATCATCATTCATCATCTACGTCCACATACAATTCATGACAATGCAAGTAAACAAGAAACATACATATAATTCATGATAATCACCATCTAATCACCATATAATTAAATTCAAATAACATATTACATACGCAATAGTAGGAGTTTAGTCAATAATAACAGTTTCTAATTTTGAGAAGCCTCTTTTTCTTTAGAAACTTCTACTGTACTCTCTTCCCCAACGGCTTCTACCACTCTAGCTGCACCTCTTTCCCCAACACCAGAAATAACCCCTGAACATATGAGATCTTCTGCAGCACTGTCCAGATTTTTTAAAATTCTTTCCTCTTGATTTGTTGCATCTCCGTGCGACAGCAAATTTGGATCAGCAGCTGCTTTTTCTTTGAACAAGATGTCAGGGTCAAGACCATGCTCTTTAATTATCCGCTTTAGTGTATTGTTTTGTTTGTTAACCAAAACAATATTTTGCTTCATATTTTTTGCAGCGGATAAGTTGTTCTTTGCTGTTTCCAAGTGAACTTGCAAAACCTTCGCCTGACTCTTCAAATTTTCATATTTCAACTGCACCAAAAGAGTAATGTCAATTCAAAATATTAATGTAAATTCAAAATTTCAAATTAACAAAAACGATTGTTTGAATGTAATAGTACTTACAACCGCTCTATCTCTTTCGGCATTTGCGATTGATACCAAATCCTTGTCCTTTGACCATTTGTTAAAATATGCCTGGGCCTCGGCACTAATATTTTCCAATCTGTTTAGTGCCTTATCTAAAATGTCGTCTTTATATTTGTTGTTAAACGTGACAGTCCCACTTCTTGCTTGGGTAAGTAAGGAATCCATCTTCGCAGGTTGATTTTGGACTGCAGCGTATAAACTGTCCCGTTGCCAATAATTTTCATAACGACTAATAATCTCATTGATAAGAACTTTGGCCCTTTTCTCCCATTCTATTAGCTCTTCGATATGAGGAACAATAAACTCACTGACATGGGATTGACAATCATTACCAATTAAGTTCTCCAAAGGATAAGGTGGAAACTCTTCACTATCTGATTCTGATGCAGACGATCTTGCTGGAGAAGTGTGGGGGCTTTGACCAAGATCAACTGCTATTTTCTGTCTTTGGGTGGGCTGATCCTGTTTCCGAAAAAATAAATCAAGATTTAGATAAATAAATTTAAATCAGAATGTAATTTAAAATTGTAAAGCATATTAAAATTGAAATTTTAAGTATACCTGCTGGCCTTGAATCATCTCGCGGGTATCGAAAAAACCAGTTGGGTCATTGCTATCAATGCCCAAATAATCTTCATCTAAATTTATATTGTTCAAAACAGATATGCCCGTTGCACTGGGCAAGCCACCAAGTGAGAGAGTTGGTATACGAAACGAGGAGTCAAGGTTTAGTGTCCCACTGGGGGCCGGAGCAAAAGTCATGCGTTTACCAATGGTCTTTTTCACTGTTCCTCTGGTTGGCATTTTAAAAATTAATGGTTGAGTTGGTGTCGCGGCCGTGGTTTGATCATGAATGACATGCGCTGTAAAGTACAAGAAAAAAAGAAAAATGTTAGAACAATTCAAAAGTCAAAACTATGAAACTAAATGTCCTATAGAAAAGTTGTACCTTGTTGTCGAGGGGGTGTTTTTCTCGGTGCTACGGGTGGCCTTGTAGGAGTTGTACTCTGTGGCTGTTCAGAAGATATCAATGCATGCGAATGTATGGAGTGAGTTGGGGAAGAAGGTTCCAAAATCCCTGCAATTCATCAATATTAAATGTTAAATCATTTGGTTAAAATTTAAATTGAAAAAAATCTGCAACTTTGGAATTTGTAAATAATATATGAGAATGTATTACTTCTCTGGCGTTTAACGAGTTCAAACTGTTGAGGGTTTGGAGAGGAGTGAGCTTCCATTTCAGATTGGGAGTCCCCCGAAGCCTCTGCGTGTAGTTGGCCTCTTCCTCTTGACATCTTTTTTTTTTTGGGAATGGCTTCAAGATATCTTCTCTGCAAAACATTAAAATTTAAGATTTAATAAATGTGCACTGTAATGTAGAAAATAGTAATACAATTACAAACTAAATAGTTTATACCTGCTGTTCTGCAAATGGAACTGAGAATTTCTTCAAAGCCTCATCAGAGCAAGTAGGAATTTGTTTATGTTTTAAATTTAAAAGTGCCTCATAGTAGAAGCCGAGGAGATAGTTTGTTGAATAAATGTAGGGTTTATCTGAGACTCTTGAATTTGCTATGTCAGTTCTTATTTTTTTCGATAGAAATGTGCACCAATCGAATTTTCGTTTTGTGATAGTGGCACAAATGTATGCAATGGCCCAATTTGGTATATCTGTTTGGCGACCCTGCAAAACAATTCTGGCTTGAAAAAACGAAATAAGTGCAGCCAAAAAGTGATGTGCAATTGATTGTGTATCTACACCACGCCTGGATTTATTGACATGGGCTGCAAATACGAAACAGTGAAAATTAGTATAAATTTATAACAGAATTGTATCAGACTAAAAAACAGATTAAAAAATATGAATTAAAATGAATTATACTTACAATCAAAATGGAAACCGTACGATGATTCGAGAAATTTCTTGTCATCTTCCGTGAGTGTTGCCTTGGTTGTCACAGTTGGTAAATTTTTGTTAGGAAGGCCCGTAAACCGATGTATGTCATTTGGTTCAATAGTGAATTGGAACATTTGGCCATCGTTCAGAGTAACATAAAATATACCGTCCTCTGAATTGTAGCATGACAGAAGGTAATTCAAAATATCCGGATCTGTTTCGAAATGTGGCATATTAACGAGCCCTGTAAATTCACACGCTTCCATTATAGCTGAATATTCTGAAGACATCTTTAAAGCCGTATGGATGTGAGGGCATAAGGGATTCCTGTAGGTTATCTTCGAAAGAGATTGAGTTGGATTGGCCTGAATTTCTTCCTGAACTTGCAATTGGGAAGCATGTGAAGTCGACATTGTAGTTGCAATAGCGTCTTTGTCAAAGATTTAGACCTGCAAAAATTCGAGAACGGGAAAACGAAAACGAGAAAATGAGCGGCACATGGCTATTTATAACCTAAATAGGGCGTCAATGTCCTCAATTGACGCGCGTCATCTTATTCTGTTGTCGCGCGTCATCTAGTCCCTTTGTCGCGCGTCAATTGAATTTAGTGTCGCGCGTCATCTAGTCCCTTTGTCGCGCGTCAATTGAATGTAGTGTCGCGCGTCATCTATTCCCTTTGTCGCGCGTCAATTGAATGTAGTGTCGCGCGTCATTTACTCACGGTGTCGCGCGTCAATAAAGAATGTTGTCGCGCGTCAATTTAATTATAATGTCGCGCGTCATTTAATTACATTGTCGCGCGTCATTTAATTACAGTGTCGCGCGTCATTTAATTTAGTGTCGCGCGTCATTTAATTACAGTGTCGCGCGTCATTTAATTACAATGCCACGCGTCAGTCTTAGATGATGTCGTGCGTCAATAGTGGCCGCTGTCGCGCGTCAATAGAAGTTGATGTCGCGCGTCAATAGTGGGCGATGTCGCGCGTCGGTGTAGAACAATGTCGCGCGACAATTGTCTCCACTGACGCGCGTCAGACTACAGTGGTGAAAAAGTCGCGCGTCATTACAATCTATTGTCGCGCCAGTGTCGCGCGTCAGTACTAACTATTGTCGCGCAAATGTCGTGCGTCGTTACGAACTAGTGTTGTCGCGCGTCACTCATGGTACCTTGTAAAACCAGGCGAAATTTTTTTTTTTCAATACTGTCAAATTCGCCTTTCGCTGAAAGTGGTTACGGGGATATTCGCCAGGTATTTTCCACCTTCAATTTTATAGGGGTGTCTTAAAATGAACCTGCTAGAAATCAGGGCAAGAAGATTACAAATTCAAGCAAGTTCAAAAAAGGGTGCCAATACTTTGCTTGGCTATTTTGGAAAATCACAAAAAATGAAGTTGGTTTCTGCTTCAACTGAAAATATCGGTATGTGGCAAGTGTTATTTACTAGTTATTTTATCTTAAAGAATTTAATAATTATGTTTATGATCTTTTCTTGGAACTCTTTGACATTTGTACTCTGTAAAAATTTAACTATATATAAAATTAATACTATATATAAGTAACAATTTTATAAAATTATTTGCAGACATTTCAGAAATTCCTTCACAGAATAATCAATTTATAGATATTGATGATCCATTATATGTTGAGGCAAACATTTTGTCCCTTGATGAAATAGAAGTACAAGAAAATTCATCGAACTCTCAGGATACACCAACAGAGGAAGCTTCTACTCCAAGGTCTATTTCCAGAAAAAGGAGACATGAGATTCAAAATATTTCTTTGACAAAATTTATGTAGAATTTGGATACCAAGGAAAAAAAAAGAAAATATTTTAGAAGAAAGATGACAAATTGGACAATTGGAAGGAAATTCCAGTTTGAATGGGTTGTAAAATATCCTTTTATTGAACCTGTGTACACTGAAAAATTGTAATGGTGTTCCAACACAATGTCGATACAAAATATGTGGTTGGAAACAGGGGAAGGATCACACGATGTAGCTCAAACTAGACACAATTGAAAAACACTGTGGGAAAATATACATTTCCCAAAAGCTTAAGGATGACAATGATAGTCAGAACACATAAATGGAAAGATGCAAAAGATTTTCTACATGTCAAATACGCAAAAGAGTATGAAAAGGAACAAAAATGTATCAAATATGTAAATGCAAAAGGTGGGACCATAGTAGCAAAATTGAGCAAAGCTATGGAGGCAAAAATGCAAGAAAAGGGTATTCAATTTGCAACCGTATTTCATACAATGAAAAGGGGAAGACCGATGTCAGATTTCAAAGAAAATAAAATGTTATATCAAGTTATTGGTTTAAAGAATGTTCCTCAATCTCATTGGTCAGATACCGATTCTGGGAGATTGCAAAATCTCTATCTCTGCGGTAGAGAGGAGGATCGAAATTGTGTGTTCAAAATGAAAAGTATATTTCCCTTTCTTTAGATGAGGTTACTGCAGTAGATAATACTTCATGGATATGTATTCATGTTTACACATTTGCTTATGAAATAAGGACTCCACACCTCTTGAAATTCATAAAATGACAGAGAATTGCAATTATGAAAATATTTATAAATTGGTGGTATCAAATTTGAAGGATATCGCCATAATGGATGAATTTTCCATTGAAAAAATTAGTTTGTGTCGGAACCGATGGTGTAGCTATAATGCAGGGAGCCATAAATGGTTTGTGTGTTAGACTTCAGACAAATATTTCTCCGTATATGGTTGTTGTCCACTGCATGGCTCACAAAATGAATCTCGCCTACAAAATTGTGAGCACATTTGAAAATGTAGCTAAAGTGGAGGAATTGATACATGATATCCATGCCTATTATTCTTACAGTCCTAAGAGATTTTTAGAATTTCAAAATTTTCTATTGGACTGACAAAGGGAAAAAACTTCTCAAAGATGTAGATACCAGATGGATATCTATGTATGAACCTTCCTATAGAATATATGATGAATATCCTTCACTGACAGGATTTATGTTTAAATACCACAGGGATGTAGATAAAGCTAAAGATCTATTGTGTTGTCTAACTGACATAGAAACTTTACTCACACTTTGCATGTATTTTTCCCATGTTGAGGGAGCTTAATCTTTTAATGAATCATGCTCAAGATCGGTCATTCTACATTATAGACTTTATAAGACTCAGAAGACATGTTTGCTGGAGTTTAGAAAGTTTATATAGTTCTGATGGGAGTTTTTAGGGTGCTTCTTTTGAAAACTATAATGCATTGACAGATTTGAAAAATTCCAGGTGCTTCTTAAAGTACAATATAAATGATCATCTGTGTATAACAACACATGGAAGAGAGATTCAACTTCATATGTACCAAAAAGAATTGATATGGCTAACTCATAAATAGAAGAAGTAAAAGTGACACAAAATTTATATGATGCAATATTAATCGAAAACTAGGAATAAGTTGAGAAAGATCTCTGAATCGTTAGCTAAAGAGATCCGGGAAAGATTCAAAAATGATAAAATACTTGAAGCAATGGGAGTTGTAAATCTACAATTCTGGAATTTGTCAAGTGGAAAACCTTATACATCTATCAGTCCTTTATTTGTCAAAAACATGGGTGATCTAACTAATCATTTCTGTAAGACTGAAGAGATAAATGGAGTTTCTGTAGAAGGAATTTTGGAAAGAAAACTACTTAGTTCACAGTTAATGGATTTTGCTAATACAATGATACGACAAGTTCAGCTTCTACAAAACCCACAGGATTACAGTGCCATGAAAAGGATTTGGAAGGATATATGTTCTAGTAGTATTCTAAGTGAAGATTTGAGCGAGTATATTAAGTTGTATGAGCTCTCAAACAATGATTCTGGGTTTTGTGGAAGATGAGAGGGTTTTCAATGTACTATCATTTTTAAAGTCAAAAGTTCAAAGCAGTTATATAGGAATCTAGAAAGTTGTCTCAGATTGTATGTATCGAGTTACTCAGTGGAGTCTTTTCCTTATGATAGAGCACTGGCATTGTGGAATTCACTAGTAGAAAGAAGAGGAGTAAGTAATATTCTTCCTGACCCAGGGGATCGAGACACATCCAAAATCATGCTACAATTGATTTCCAAGACACAAATGAAAGTGTTGCTCTAGGATTGTTCAAATTCACATAGATTTCATTTCTTCTATACATTATTGAGACTAATTATGTATTTCATTCAGTGATTACAACTTTCAATAAATGCAATATTATATTTGTCATTATTTGATCCTTTGCCATTAGAACAATGTCATTATATGTTTCAATTATGCCATTTGTTTTTTTATGTTTGGTTTTCAAATTCAAACTGAAATAAGGACACATTCATCTTTTATATCTGTTAATTTATTTATTTTACATCTACAACAATTCAAAAACATAAAGAAATAAAATAGTGTAAATTTAAGCAACATTTACGTAAACAATAGAAAAGAAATATAGTTTGTATTAACATATAGTAACATTGTACAATTCTAGCTTTCAAAGTTCTTTTGAAATTGATCTCTCATGTGGTGGATTACTTTATGAAAAAATTACAAATTCATAAAGCATTTTTGGCCAATACAATTCAAAAAGGGGTTGTAATAACATATCAAAGCTTCTGGACAAGTTCTGTCATATAAGGACACATTACGAGGTCATCCTCTTTTCTGCCTATGATTCAAAATCATAGTTTTCCTTACGTCTACCACACAGAATAAAAACTAAAAAGGGCTGGCCATTATCTTTTAATTCTTACGCCAGTGTCGAATTGTGACAACACACCTATCACATGGTGAACTTTACTAACTTATCAAATTTTATGATGCAGGTGAAGGTTTTTCTTTTTCTGCGTAAGAGATGAAGGAATCTGCTGCATCTGTACAGCTAGCTGCTATAACTCCTGATGCCTGAAGATCTTCTACTGTAGTGTTGATATTTTCTAGTATATTCAGCTCCTCCCTCGCTACATCTCCTGCAGACAAAAGTGTTGCATCTACATTTGTATTTTCCTTCAGTAAGACTTCTAGATCCATCTTATGCTCCTTTATTATCCTTCTCAATGTATTTTTTTTATTAATAACAATGATTTTTCCTTCAACTATATAAAAGAATTCAAGATTTTGTGGGCATTCTTCAAATGTGCTTCAAAAATAGTTGCTTCTTTCTTTAAATTTTCATATTTTTCCTGCAAAATAGAAATATTAAATTTTAGTCTATCAGATAATATGAAAAATATATTGCAGTTGTTATAATATCAGATAATTTTTAGTTTTTTATGTAAAACTAAATGCCCACTCACAACAACTTTCTCTTTTTTTGTATTTGCTATTAAAACATTAGTCTTGTCTTTAGACCATTTGTTGTAGTAAGCCTATGCTTCAACATTGAGATTCTCCAACCTGTTTAGCATTATGTCTATAATTTCATCATTGTAATCATTACTATATGAAATTGTCCTTGATTGATCTTTGTTTAGAAAAATCTTGCCATGTTGGTTGGCTCTCTATGGCAGTGAACAATGAATGCCTTTGAGCATGATTATGGTATCTTGTATTTATTTCTTTTATCAAAATTTTGCTCTCCTCTCCCAAGACCGCACCAAATCCACATCAGACATTAAAACCTCTTGAATTGTTGCCCCCATACTATATAATATCAGATTTTCTAATATAAAATGTGTTTTTCATCATCTTCTTGTGGAGAAGCCCTTGGGGGAGGAGGAGAGTCACTACCCTCTGTATTCCATGCACATTTTTTTGTTGAGGCAGAGTAGATTGAATCATATCATGGGTGTAAAAATAGTTACCCTTGTCTGCATCACCACTATCGAAGCCTAAATACTCCTCATCAAGGGTGATGTTGTTGAAAAGCTATGTGGTTGTTACACTTAAAACACCACCTAGTGACATTCAAGAAATTTGGTTATAGCAAGATGAATTGTTCCTGCTGACTCTGCATGAATCCTAATATTCTTTCTTGAAGTCCTCCTTTGTGTTTGTACTTGATGTGTTGGAGGAATTGGTGGCCTCCTTGCAAGCAAAACATGACCTGAAGCCATATTACCTGCATGAAGCAAACAAAAAATTGTTAGAATATAACGGTTGGGATTTGTAAATGCTAAAAATTATAAGGAAACAAAACATGCAAATCAAACTACCGTACAATATACCTTGCATAGATGGAGACACAATCGTGACATTTTGATCTCCACCCCGGAATGAGTTTGATCTTCATCATCAAACTCAGTAGTTTCTGAATACAATACATGTAGAAAAGATCAGTAGAAATATTAGAATACATAATCTATATTAATTGTTTGATTTTTAATTTATATAAAAAGATAAATTCATTATTCATACATGTAGTTAAATGTGATGGTAAACGTGTTGTGCATATCGACCCCCTAGGTCACTTTTGACGAGGTCTTACTGGTGTTGATTCTATTGAATCCATGTCAGAATCAGCAGAGACCTTTGGAGGGGCTTTACCTCTAGCAATTTCCTCCTTATGCGATGTTGCAACTATAATTTTTCTCTGTAAAATAAAATCATACAATTATTATTTTATTTAAAATATTGAAATTGAAATCGTTATAACAAGTAAACAGTAAAAGTAACTGTTACCTATTGTTCTTCGAGACTAAGACCAATCATCTTATCATTGATTGTAGTAGGAATCTTATGTTGCATCAATTCGTAGTACGCTTCATAATAGAAAGCAAGAATAAAATTGCAACAAGAGAATACAGTCCTGGATTTATCAGTTTGATTGGCTTTGCGGGCATGGGAGATATATGATTTTATTCTGTTGGACAAATAATTGCACCAATCAAATTGTTGACCTGCTAGTGTCCGTAATAAATATTGAACTTCCCAATATGGAATGCTGTAGATATTCCTGTAATACAATCCTAGCCTGAAAAAGTGAAGCAACTACAATAAAGAATTTGTTTGTAATACCTTGTAGAAGAAGGCCTCTTGATGAACGATTAAGAGGAGCTGCAATTACAGAAAAGAAACATTTAGATCCTTTGTGTGGTCGAGTAATGTTAAGAAAAAAATCATTTGAAAATAATAAACTTACCATCAACCTGTACATTGTAATGAGACTCCAAAAACTTTTTGTCTTCATCTGTAAGGATAGCCTTTGTAGTAACAGGCGACTTATTTTTGAAAGGTAAACTTGTTAACCGATGCATGTCCTCGGGTTCAATAGAAAAATAAATTTGATGATGTTTCGGATGCACGAGAAGAACAAAAAATTGTCCATCATTGTCATTGTAAGAGGCGAGTAGGTAATCAAGGACTGATGTATCAGTGTCAAATTGGGGCATGTTCACAAGCCTAGAAAATTCTAATTTTTCGAGCCAATCCTTTGGAGCGTCTTTTTCTTTTAGTAGAGCTAAAATCTATGGGCACATGAGGTTTTTGTATTGAAATTTGGGTGTAGGAATAGATGTGGTACTGGCCATTGCTGAAATTTGGGAGAAGTGAAATTTGGGTGTAAAATTGGAGAGCTCGAGCACTGGAAATTTACGTATAAAAGTGAAAAAATGAACCTTGAAAGGGTATTTATAGGGCCCAGGGGTATCATTAATGAACATTAAATTCATTGGTATCAACGCCCAACCCACACCATCCAACCCCTCATTCATCTAACCCACCCGTCCAACTCTCCCGTCCAACCCTTAGCTGACCAACCCTCATCGGTCCAACCCACCACGTCCAACCCTTGGCCATCTAACTCCTCACCCATCTAACCCACCCAACCAACCATTTCCCATCCATCATCTTCACGTCTAACCCTACCTTTCCATCTCCTATCTCGTTTAACCCACCCATCCAACCATTTCCCATCCAACCCCTTCCCATCCAACCCCCACCCATCCAACCCACCCATCCCACCTATCCACCCCACCCATCCAACTCATCGTCCAACCCCTCATCCAACCATTGACCATCGAACTCACCATCCAACCATTGATAATCTAACCATTGACCATCCAACCTCCGTCCAACCCACCCATCTAACCTTTCCACCAACCTACTCGACAAAATTACAAAAACAAGGAAACAATGCTCTGTGAAATCACCTTTTCCATGAAACATTTTTTTCATAAATTCACCAACGATTTGAAAGTCGATTTATGAGATTCACCAACGATTCGAAAGTAATTTTTCATAGGGGTCTTCTTAAAATGAACCATGATGACTAAGTTATTTTTTATCAACTTGTTAAGTAGTTCTTGATACAATCATCTTCCACATGAAATATTCCCTTTGAATGGCTCCTGAATCTTCAATTCTCTCCCCTCAAATCCATGACACTTTTCCTTAATGAATCCAAGTGTAAGAAAATGGGAGGTGTTGGCATCATCATCATTCATCCTTGGGAAACACCTATTCTTGTCCCTTATAAGATCAACTTTGAGTGCACTCCTATAACATGTATGGTGAGGATGAAGCACTCATTTCGGTCTACAAACCACTATCACACTCAGACATTAAAATCCTTGATATCTATGGTGATTCTCCTCCTTTATTATCAATCAAATCAAGATAAACTATCTCTCTAAAAATGAAGTCCTTACCTCTAAAAATACAAGGACATTGATCGACTTTCTTCTCGAGGCCTTGAGAACAATACACCATTCAAAACCTCAAACAAATTCCTAGTGTCATCTATTTATTTCATAGTCTAAGGAATCTCTTGTCTCTCATCCCTTGACAATTGAGTTTCTCCTTGATATCTTTGAAGAATTTTCATCGTGATAAATCAACCATCTCATACTAAGTGCTTCCTCATGTTAATATTGTCAAATATAATCAATATGACATCTTTGTTTCATACGCAGTGTAACTAGTACATGCGAAATTTCGACTATCTTCTCTTTATAATTCCCTCTAACCTATCCCCAAAATCAAGTAGGATGTAGGTCATTTCTTCAACATTCCTCTACAAATTTTGGTTTGATTGATACATTCTCCTTTTCATAATTTGCATAGTGGATCTATTAGTACATATCTTAAATATCATGAATCTTTTATTTCTAATTATTACAAGAATTCCATAACAAGCATATATGTGAACCTGGATGTTATTCTAAAATAATTCTCCTAGTTATTTTGATAACTTTCATCCCTCATTATGGCTCTGAGTTCACTATTGCAGGTCGCGCACTTCATTTGTTGTTCCTCACATAATTTCCTTAGTGCCAGTTCCTCATGTGCCCTCGCGTGCTCTTCTCCCCGCATGTGCCTTCCACTTTCCTTCTCCATTCCTCTTATCTTCTTCTATTTCCCTCAAGTGTGCACTCCTTATGCTCCCACCTTTCTTCTAGTAGTTCGCACCCTTCACACATGCCTTTGACTTGCTTTCCAAATAAGCCAAGTCCCTTCCACATTTCTCTCGCACCCCCTTCTTTACTACCATCATTCCTCAAATTTGATGCTCATGTCTTTCTTGCATACTTGTCTCCTACAAGTGTGCATCCTTTCTTCCATTTGCATTTACCTTTCACACCTTCCTTTTATCCTCTTTCATGCTTCCTACTTCCTTTGTGCCCTCCTTTTTGCATTCTTCTACACCAATAAATTTTTCACGTGGCAACCTTGTCAATTTGAGTATGCTACACATAACCTATCAAAGCATGCCAATAGGGCACCGAATCCTGTGATGAATCACTACGTGAATGTGGTAGAAAAGAAAAAATAGATGAGAGATTTTGATCCTTCATCTAATCAGCGTGTGCCACGTGTCATTGTGTGTCCAAGTTACATTGTAGCCTTCAAATCGTCATAACTTTTTCTACAGAGATCAAATTTGGGTGCGTTTGGTCTTGGCTGAAAATATGGGCTGACATGTGGGTTGCACTCAAATCATTCAAATTCAAATTTTGGTGGATTTGGTAGGTGAGAAGTAGGGAAACATGTTTTCATCCATTAATGCAGACATCTAATCGAATCAACCACTAGATTTGATCTGAATTTCTCTCCTTCCTTCTTCCACAAGAAAAACAGATATTGGGAGGCAAATTTGACATCCTTGCAGGTAGATTTTATAGGTATTATTGTTTTTTTGTTGGTGGTTAAAATTTCAAATTCAAAATTCCTCTTCTTTCTCTTCTTCTCTCCTTCTTCTATAAATGTAGAACATATGCTCATTAAAGGTTATTTTGTTGTTGGACCCTTTAGTTTTCTAAGGAATTTTCTTTACTTGATTTTTGAAGTTGCATAGCCTTTAGATCTGGTCTCTTTGCATGTGGATATCAGCCTCATACACCATTGTAATCGATTGTGCATTTTGGAAGTAATAAAATCTTATTTTGTGGCTATTCTCTACCTTCCATTTTTTTATTTTTTCTTCTCCTTTCCTTTTTGTTGTTTGTTGTGCTTATCTCACATCCCTTGGTTCCTTTTCCTTTTTGAGTGTCCCCATGAAAATGAGTTCGTGTGGATGTTTTTCACTATGATACATGTGTCTATCCTCCTTCATGCATTTTCCTTCATTTTCACTTAAAGTTAATTGTGTTCATCCCCCTTTTTCTAGTGTTATCACCTCCCTTAGATTAGTTTTCCATTTTTATATCCTTCTAACTCTAGTCCTTATTTGGCATGATTAGTTTAGGATTTGATTTCAGCATTAGGAGTAGTTGTAGTAATAGTAGTAGAAATAGGTAGAGGAACCGGCCTTCTCCGGAGGTCTTTCTCAAGTGCACAAGGTCCCACAACTTGAGATAGTCCCATGTTTCCTCAATGACCTAGTTCAACCTTGATCTAGGGATGGGTGCAAGTTTGAGCTCCAATATTTTTGGCACGCCCGATGGGACCAGTATTGAAAGCTTAAATTTCATCATTGCTAAGTTTTAGTGTGTGACTTAGTGATTTTCAGCCTTTGGAGGCTTGTTTCAACACATCTTGGTGACTCCCAACACTCAGATCTATTGTTTTTAGCAATTCCAGATGCCTTTTTCATGAGAAGGATACATACTAGACAAAGTGTACAGTTGAAGAGTCCTTTGAGTACCTCCATCTATCTCCAAGAAGAAGAGGCCCTAGAGAACAAATTCCGTGCACACATCTCTCCATCTCCAAATGCACATGCACATTTCTACACCCTCCTCTCGGTAGACTCCTTAATGTGCACTACCTGGCATGGAAAGCCACCACCACCTCAAAGAAAATTTTCTTTTCCAAATTTCATTGGTAGTGAAGTCCTCTCCTTCTTAATGCCACAACATGATATGCCAACAACAGCACTCAAAGTATTCCATACTTTACCTAGTGAGAATCAAGTCACTCTCTGTTGAGCACATCCAAGATGTAGCAAATGTGTGCTCTGTTTATTTGATCACACATGATGATGTATTAGCATTAGGTACTAGTCATCTTCACTCAAAGGAAAATCACTAAATGGTACCAAAGTTTGAGACCTACATCTATTACCACTTGGGATGAGCTTGGAACAACTCTTTGTAACTATTTTGAAGATAAGTCAGATCACCTATCTTTGGTGGAGCAACTGACAAACAACAAAAGAGAGCACCCAATGAGAAAATGAATGATTTCAACATCAGATTTTAGAAGACTTGGGATAAATTCCTCAAGTGGTAAGGCCTACAACCCAACATGCTTTCTTATATTATCTAAGGGCTTTGAATAGTGACATTTCAGTCATGATTCAATCTATGGGGGTAGAACCTTACATTTCTTATAATATTACAATAAGGGTAATAAAATAGTCTTATTCAGGCAGGAGGAAAATTAGCTCCTAGACCACCTATGCCCTTATTCCCATAAAATGTCTCAAGTGCCCCAACCTTCTTTTGTTTTCCCCTATTCCTAAGCAGAGACACTTAACCCATTGCATCCACATCCTATTCTCCCACGCAAAAAAAAGAAGATGAAGAAATGAAATCCTTGATTAGAAACTTATCCAATAAAGTCATATCTTTAGAAAAATAACAGGCAAGCCTTTAGAAATAATTCTAATCAAGGGTATAATCAAAGCCATCAACCTTTAGAAATCAATATGCAAATAAAGATATGGGGAAAAAAAAAAAATAGATGATGGCATGCTAATGTGCACCTTCCATTGCAAGTAATTCCCTCCTGTGTAACCCTTCCAGTGCCCAACGCAAGCCAAACACTAGTTCTAGTACAAAAACAATATGGCTCAAGAGTCAGAATGGTGCTTTCCTTGCAATATGCCTCATATCAATATCATCATTACGCCAAATGCCTTATGCACATAAGCTTACATGATCCAAAATGCTTCAAACTATGAACCTTCCACTAAGCATGCATGAAAACTAAAAAATCAAGAAGTTCTAGAAGTTTCTTGAGGCCAACCTTATGTTCTTTGGTGTTGAAGACTTTATGTGATCAATCAAGTTGTGGATAGTCCAAATAGACCATGCACCTAGGTTGTTGATAACACAAGATACAAGAAGAGAATGCTTGAATCTAGCATAAACCTTCAATCCTCATCACACAGACATCCTCAAAAGAAAAGAGATGTAGCTCATCACCCAATAATCATGGCACAAAAATTCCTGCACACAGGTTCCATGCAAATCTTCAAATGAAGTGGTGTGCCCCCTCCTTTGGTAGGTCAAGCCTCTATGCAAGCTAAGGCCCCTCCTCTACACCTGAACAATCAAGAAAGATGTTGTTGTGCCTCAAATGCACAAGTCAATGGGCCTTCCATTCAACATTGTGGACAAATGAAGAAGAAAATGTAAATGTCACAATGTGGGATGCCCTAGCCATTCCATCTCAATGTGACCTATTACATGAAGCTCTGCAAACTCACACACACGCTTGATCCAGTTATCCAAAACCTCATGTTGTTGTCAATATATGTCAAGTAGGAGAAGAAAGTAAGTAAGGTTTTCAAAACCCCACCCTTTTATATGTCCTTGATCATAGGAAAACACTTGTTGCATAATTGTATGATTGACTTAGGCGCTAGTACTTCTATTATGCCAAAGAAAATTGTTGATGTCTAGGTCTTAAGTATACCCTATGTCCAAAGGAGTCTTACAACTTGATGGCTCAATTGTATTACCACTCTAGGAGTCATCAAGGATCTTGAGTTAACCCTCCATGCATGTCCAAGCCTCACCATAACTCAAGATGTGTCAATCATTGACCTACCTCCTTTGTTTTCCTTGTGTCTATCAAGATATTTCACTACTAAAGTGGGTGGTTACTTGTCTTCTGATTGGTCTCATATGTTACTAAGAACAAGGTATGGTACCCAGTTTACCATACAAGATGAGCCAATATTTTCCTATCATGTTGAGTCATATGACCCATCCCCTCTCCAAGCTAATTTCCTAATCCAAGAAGGCCAAGAACAAGTTTTAGTTTCAAAAGAGCAACCTATTTCCTCCCTCTATACCTGATTTATTGCTAGATGAATGGGTGAAAGATACATCACAAATTTGATCCATATGATGAAGAAATTTAAATCCTTTGAAACTAGCCTTGGTACTTATTATCCTTGAAGAAGAAGTTGTGATGTTATGTGCACTCAAGAAAAAATGAAGAAAATTTTGGTCTATGGAAGTTGTACTTTGATGGCTCTAGAAGTAAAAATGGTGCATGGGTGTAGGTGTTTTTCTCATTTCTCCCAAGGATGAGAATTATTCTTCACACACAAGTTGTAGTTTACATGCTCTAACAATGTAGTAGAATATGAAGCATTGGTGCATGGTCTTCTTATTGCTGAAAAAAGATAGATTAAGGCATTGCAGATATTTTTGGGGACACATAATTGGTCATCCACCAGGTCACAAACAAGTGCACAAAAAGAATAAGCTTCTCAAATCTTATAAACATAGATTTTGGGACCTCTTTGAGAGGATTTGATGCTCTAAATCTATAGTGGTGCCAAGAAAGATGAACAAAGAAGCAGATCAGATGGTTGCTTGGTTCACAATTCTCACATGCTAAGGATTTTATCAAAGGAAATGCACAACATATCAAAATGGTGATCAAGCCATCTATTCCAGAAAATGATACCAACTGGAAAGTGTTTGAAAGTGATGCGTAAATTATCCAGTTCATTCATAAATGAAGTTGAGTTCTCTTCAAGCATGCAAGTTGACTTGCATGAAAACTATGGTGACCAAGTGATTCAACTCAAGACAAATAAGTTTCCTAAAGGGCTGGTCACCTTAGAGAAAATGTTCAGCCCTGATGATGAGTTTAAGGGTGAAGAAAAATATGCATGTGTGCAAGAAGACTATACTCTAGTCACTATTACATGGAAAGAGTTTGTTTTTAAAAAGATTGTGCACATGATGAAAAATAGGCCTTCATCTCTCTGTGTCAAAAATATAATGATATATTTTCATGGGAGTATGAAGACTTGAAAGGATTTGATCCAAGTGTTTCTCAACACTCCATTGACCTTGATCCTAATATCAAGCCCATCGAAAAAAAAAAGTAAGGCCAATCAATCCAAAGATAGAGCCCCTCATGAGGAAAGAGATTTATCTAAAACTCATTGAGGAAAAGATAATATTTCCCATCAAGTACTCTACTTGGGTCACAAATCTTGTTCCTGTGTGCAAAAGAAGAATGGTGAAATCAGACTTTGTGTTGATTTCAGATTTGAATAAGGCATCTTTGAAGGATCATTATCCTTTTCCTTCTATGGAGAAGATTTTACAAGATTGTGGCTAGCATGTACAAATATTTCCATGTTGGATGGGTATTCTGGTTTTAATCAAGATCATGGTCAAGGAAGAGGATCAATTCAAAACAACATTTACAACCAAATGGGGAACATATGCATATCAAAAGATGCCTTTGGTTTGTCAAATGCAAAGGCAAAATTTCAGAGGGCCATGGACATTTCCTTCAAAGGATATATCAATGAGTTCATCCTAGTTTACTTGATGACATAATTATCTTCTCAAAGCAGAGCGCAGATCATATGACACATCTTATGGAAAAATATTTGAGAGATGTAGAGAATTTGGGGTGTCTCTTAACCCCAAGAAGTGTAATTTTTTTGTGGCACAGGGAAATATTTTTGGGCCATGTGGTCTCAAAGGATGGCATCCATTGATCCTGAGCATGTTTCATCCATCCTTTCTCTCTCTTCACACATAACAAAGAAATCCTTACAATCATTCCTAGGAAAAATCAAATTTTGTTAGGAGATTCATTCCTAACTTTGTAGGATTGGTTAGGCCCATCACCCTCATGCTCAAGAAAGATACAATCTTTAAATGGATAAAAAAGGAAAAGAAAGCTTCAAAAAATCAAGCAAGAAATTTCTTGCAACCAACACTCATCAATCCAGATTATTCAAAGGATTTCATCCTTTATGCTTATGGAGCTGATGTGAGTGTTGTTGTTGTCTTGACACAAGAAAATGAACAAGGACTGAGTAACCAATGGATTTCTTCAGTCAAACACTTGAAGGATTATGAATTGAAATACAATCACATGGAAAAAATAGGTCTATGCCATCATGTGCACTAAAAAATTCAAAAGTATGCTCACCAAAAATCATGTCAAGGTGTTAGTTTCACACTCAGTGTGAGAGACTTCATCATGGGAGCAAAAATCAAGAAAAGCAGATGGGTGACCAAAATCATGGAGTTTGATGTGACTATCAAAGCCACTAAGTTGGTTAGAGGTAGCTGCACTATAAAAAGATTATTGAGATGCACAAAATGATCAAGAGACTTCATTATTTTATAGATGAAGAACTCTCCATGCATTGAACTCCGAGAAAATGAAGATCCTAGTGCATGCACACTTGGATGAAGACATGGTCACATTCCTTTCCTCTGGCACATACCCTCCTTGTTTGAAAAAGAAAAGAGATGTGACATCTGAGGCTGCAATCTATTCCATATGCATTGATTGATGGCGTTCTCTTCAAAAGAAATATTGATGGTGTGTTGTTGAGATGTATTGATGATGCACATAAGAAAAAAGTGTTAGCAGAATTTCATGATGGATTCTCTAGTGGACACTTCTCTACCAAGGAAACAACAATGAAGATCATCAAGGAAGGATACTTTTGCCTACCCTATTTGTGACATGCACAAAAGTGGGTCATGAAATGTAAAAGAATGTGCTTTCTTTGCAGGAAAGAAGAAATTGACATGCTTCCCCTCCGACCAATCCAAGTGGATCAACCTTTTTGCAATGGGGTCTTGACTTCATAGGCATGATCAATCCTCCTTTCAAGTGCTGCCACAAAGTGGGTGTTGAATAACTATACATGACTTACTTCACCAGATGGATAGAATCTTTCATGCTCAAGGAATCAATCAAGTCAGTCATCCTTGACTTTCTCGAAGGTATTATAACAAGGTTTGGCATTCCTCAGACCATTATCTCTGATAATGCAAAATCCTTCCTTGGTACTAAAATTTCTGATTGGGATCTTAGTCTTGGTATCTATTTGAAGACTTCTTCCAACTATTACCCTCAAGGTAATGGCTTGGCAGAGTCAACTAACAAGAACTTGATCAAATCATGAAATGAACAATGAATATCAACCAGAGGTAGTGGCACACAAAGGTCTCATGCATGCTCTGGGAGATATAAATCATGGTGAAGAAGGAATAGGTAATTCACCTTACAAACTTGTTTATGGAAAGGAAGCTAGACTTCCTTTATCTCTTGAATTTCCTTCATTAGAGCTCACCCAACAATTAGAGTTTGAGGGCACATGATCCAGAGAAAATCGAATGATAGAGCTGGTTGAACTTGAAGAATTAAGAAAATCTACCATGATCAAGCTAGAACAACATCAACAAATCAACAAAGAAGTGGTTTGACAAAAGGCTAGGCCTCAAGCTTTCAAATTTGGTGACTTAGTCTTAAAATGGGATGTTGACAGAGCCAAACCAAGGGTGCATTCAAAGTTTGATGCACTTTGGAGTGGCCATACATCATCAGTTCTTGCAAGGAGGATAACTCTTTTGAGTTGTCTCACTTGATGGAGGTGCGCTACCAATCCCAGTCAATGGGATTTATCTCAAACACTTCCATTAAGTCTTTTACATCATTGTATATATTAGAATAGTTTTTCATTCCTCCAAGTGTTGTGCACACATTGTTTTGTTTGTATATAGTTCTTTCTTCTCACATGCTCTTCTTTGCACTCTTTTTTGCTTTCCAGGGTGTTAGTTTGGTTTCAAGGTCTTCCAAGTTTTCAATAGTTTTTAGATTCAAATAAAGTTCAAAAATGCATTTTAAGTGACTTTAGGGTAGTTCTTCAAGTTATAGATCAAAATTTCATACTTCAAGTTGAATCCATGCCCAATGGATATTCTAAGGCTACTGATCTCCTTCATCTAGTAGGAAGATGGCCCCAAAATCACCAAAATGTTGTCCAAAATAACTCCCCTAGTTATTTTGACAACTTACATCCCCATTCTAGCTCTGAAGTTAAATATTGTAGGTTATGCGCACTTTGGTTGTCTCCTTGGCATAATTTCCTTGGTTGCAGATTCCTCACATTCCCTCATCACACTCTTCTCCCCTCATTACCTTCCACTTTCCTTCTTCATTCCTCTATCTTCTTCCATTTCCTTTCGCACACTCACTCTTGCACACCCACATTTCCTTCCAACAATTTGCACACCTTCGCACACCCTTGACTTTCCTTCCAAATTTGGTAAGTCCCTGGTGCATTCTTTCTATGCCCCCTTTCTTCTTTCTTCATGCATGGATCATCATTTTTGATGCTTGTGCCCCCACATACTTATTTCTATAAAAGTATGTGCATCCATTTCCCTATGTGTTCATGCATCACGCATATTACTTTCTTCCTTTCTTCTCATCCCCTTTTTGCCACTTTTTTTTATGTGCACACCTTGCATTCTTCCCCAATCACTTGCCACACATGGAAACTGTGTCAAACTTGAGTGTGCTACACACAACCTATCAAAGCACACAACAGGTGTTGAATCCTTATGACATAACCAATGTGTGAAAATGTGGTATAGAAATGAAAAAAATTTATGAATAGTTGGTCGATCCTTCATCCAATTTGGTGCATGTCACGTGTCATTGTGTGTGTCCAGTTCCCTACTGTAGACTTCATAACATCATAAATTTTTTCTATAAAGCTTGATTATTGGGCCATTTTCTTGTTGGAAATTTTTGAAGCTTGGGCTGACTACTACACATCAATTTTCAAATTCAAATTTGGTAGGATTTGCTGTAGGTGAGAAGTAGGAAACACATTTTTCAGCCATTAATGTAGACATCTAATCAACTCAACCACCATATTTGATTTATTTTCTCCCTTCCTTCTTCTCAAAAAAAAAAGATATGGGAGGTAGATCTAACATCCTTATAGGTGGATTTGTAGGTAGTTATTGCTTGTTGTTGGTGGTTGAACTTTTTAATTTTTTCCCTCTTCTTTTTACTCTCTCTCTCCTTCTATATATTGTAAAGCATTTCTCATTATAATATGTTGTTGGACCCTTTAGTTTGTAAAATAAGTATCTATATATTTCCTTTCCTTTTAAGTTGTAGGCCTTTAGATCTGGTCTCTACATGTGGATATAAACCTCATACACCATTATAATCATTATGCATTTTTGGAAGTAATAAAATATTAGCTTAGTTTTTGGCTATTCTCTTTTAACTTGTTTTATTCTTTCTCCTTACCTCTCCTTTGCGTTATGTGTTTTTTGCTTCCCACATCCATTTCGGGTTCATTTTTTTTTATGCCCCATGAAAATGAGTGTGTGACTACATTTTAGACTATGATACGTGTGTATCCTCTCTATGTGCATTATCAAGATGCTTTGTGAATATGTCAAAAGTGCAATAAATGATAGGAACATTCTAATCTCATCCATATACCTAGCTGGACTTACAACCAACTCAAGATCTTTGGTCTTTCTCATAATGGGGCCTCGAACTTATTGGTTTCATCAATCTATGCTCTTCTCAACATCATCATTTTATCATCAAGTCTTTGCCAAATACTTCACCAAGTGTGTGGAAGCCATTCCACTGCATCTATCAAAGCTAACAAAATCATTGATTTTGTCTATCATCACACCATTTTTCATTTCGACGTTCCCCCATGAATCATCATAGGCAACAGAAGTCCTTCAAAAACAAAGACCTTAGAAGCTTTTCGCAACTCTTTCAATATCAAGCTTAGCTTCTCATCTCCTTATTATCCTCAAGCTAACGGCCGGACGAAGCCTCTAATAAGACTCTTTCTGCAACATCCTTTCTAAAACTATTAATAAGGTGAGGTGAAAATTAACATCTTCGCACCCCCTTATCTCTTTAGACTTATCATACTAGCATTCGTACCTCATGGGAGATACTTCTTTCTCTCGCATATATGGCTCCAAATCCATTCTTCCTCTTAAAGTTCAAATCCCATCATTGTGTATTTCTCTGAATTCATCTCCTACGAGGACTATCATTGGGAGCATCTAGCACAACTTGAGTTGTTAGACAAATGGCGCTTATTCATCCTTCAACATCATCATGTCTACGAAGAGTGCATCAAACATGCCTATAAAAACATCTAAAACACCATGAATTTAACATTGGTAACCTTGTCCTCAAAGAAAATCATAACGTCATGACTCTGAAAGGAGCATATGTGGAAAGTTTACTCCTAACTTGATTGGACCATATATTATCATGCATAAGTGTGGATCTCGGAGCCCATCACTTAGCTTCTCTAGATGGTAAATCTGAAACGAATGTCATACCCGATTAGTCTATCTTGGATGAATGGATACTCTGTTTGGTCATAGGTGATATTGTATTGGTTTTCATGCTTGGTTTGATTAAATTATAGTATAAACAATTATGTTTGTTGGTTTAATCTTTCTAAATTCATTATTTATTGACTTGATTTATTTTGTTTAATTGCTTCATTGATCAATCTTACACTTGTGTACTTATTTTCACTTATGTAAGAATGTGCAGATCATTTGATTTTATGATCCTAGTGATGTTGATTGTTGTAAGGACTTTTTGGTAAACAATGGCATATTTGATAATGGGGTCATAGACCCAGGTTCTTATTTAAGTATTGTTTTAAAAGCCATTATATGGCATACAAACCAATGTTGACTGGTTCGGAAATGATTGTAAATCTTGTGATATCGACAAAGATATATGTGTATACATATATATATATATATATATATATATATATATATATATATATATATATATATATATATATATATATATATATATATATATGCTATGACATTGGTTTTAATTAGATGTAGACCTTAATAAGGTCGAGATATTTTTAAATGTGGAAATGTATTATTATGATGGATCGTGGCTCAATGAGCCACACCCGAGCTCGTGATCAAGCTGGTCACCTCACCACCACCCAAGCCAAGTTAAACTTGGAAAAGGCCAAATTGGAAATCATGTTGATTGGGTAAGTTTTTAGGGTTTTCATTGAGCGACTCCCTATCACGTTGGATATCGGATAACCACCCAAATGGATGGTTGAGATTTGTTGGCAGGTGTTTGTATTGCCAAAGGTTGTGAGCAACGACGGATATGTAGGGAAATAGAGAGGAAGTTAGGGAGAAAATGGTACTGCTACATTTAAGAAGTTTAATTCGTTTCCATAGTCCTCAAGAGAAGCAAGAAGCTTCTCGAGGAAGCTACCTCCAGAACTAAGTGATTATTTGTGTTTCATTTTTCATGTTTGGTCTTTTTGCTCGCCATGCGAGCTCTGCATGCAAATTTGATCATGGCTATTTTTGAGCAATATGTTATGGGACCTTGCATGTAATTTCGACTTCAATTAGTTTCTTTAGAATTATTTAAGGTCGAGCTATGGATCAAATGGAAATTTGGGGTTGATTTGAGAATATATTCTTGTCTGGTTTTCTTTTGAGTTTTTGGAATATTTCTGGAGGGAAGAAGCGAGGCATGGTCAATCAGTGAAAGGGTTGATAAGGAAGACTTCTGCTAACATATTCAGGCATGAGATCATCTCCCACTCATCTTTATCATTTATAGAATTTAGATATTTTAATGGATGCATGGAGAAATCAGTTTTCAGTGCTTCGTTTTTATCAATGGCGAATGATAATGTGTTTGATTTTAATAAGATGTGTATCTTTTTTTATTTCTCACCCGATTAAGTATATCTTGTCTAAGTATATAATTGTATGCATATAATATTTTAACTTATGAAGGGTCTAGTTATATTCAGGTCATTTGATAGTAAGGCCATGTTATTTTTGTGGATTTGTGAGTACAAGTTTTGTTACCCATCCAGCGTGTTGATTTCCTTGCATGTTTTTGTGGGCTTCGTGTATATTCGTTGAGTACCTTTCTACTTGCATTTTTCCCACATGTGCTTGGTTGGTTAATAATTGGCCTTCGTGCATGGTTTAGGTTGTAAAATATGAGGCATTTATTTTATCATCGACCTCACAACTCGTGTACCAGTGGTTGATCATTATATCTCACCGGTTCGTTGTTTTTGGTTGTTAAATGTAAACATGGTATGTGAATACCAAACTCATATTTCTATCGAGTTAAGGTTGTTTTAGTAGATAAAGGTTTTGTTAATGGAGATTTTATTATTTCTTCTCAAGAGCTATTTCGAGAATAACATCAACTTTGAAATTGATATGATACGATCTTACTCAGTAGCTTTGAGTCAATAATTCCTTGACATGATTATTTGTGTTTTCTTCGGATATGATATTCACTATGTAATTCATATGCGATATTTTGTAATCTAATACGTAAGGGGTTTATGGTTTGATCTTGTATGGGTGGTATTCTGAGGGTACTGCGACACATTCGCCTACTTGTTTTGGTCTGTGGTATTGTTTAATAATGTTGACCGAGTTTTTTTCCTAGGTCGAGGATAGTTGGGTTACTTCGACCCTTCCTCTCACTCGTTTATTGATTTCAAAGACCACTCAGTGGTCGATGTTGACTTGTGTTTTTTTATCTAATGTCGTTTGTGTAAGGGTTACGATCTTTTGATATTATTTTTGGTTTAGTCAAACTAGTGGGTGTTGGTTTATTCGGGCATGATGGAAATTGTTGACTTAGTCCGAATGTTATTACACTTGTTCTACTCTTAGGCTTGGCGGAATCCTTCCACATGAATGTTGTGTCAATTCTAGTGCCGCTTTGAATGTGTTCATATACGTTAATGTTATTCGAGGCGCTTAAGGTATTTGATAATATTCATGTACTTTTGTCAAATAAATTATTATCATAAAAGCGATGTTGTACTTTACTTGTGGTGAAGGAATAATGTATTCAGATAAGTTAAGGTTATTTCGATAAGGTTAAGGTTTTGATGATATTAAGGTATTGTATTTGGATATTTTAATTATTATATTTATCAAATAAAGACTCTTAATATTATTATTAAGATGTGTAGACACCAAAATTGGGTCATACTTCCATTAAAACCCCATTCATTAACTTAACCATAACCTACCCATTCATATCCCCTAGTGAACATGTTAATTGAATTAATTATCTTAATTAAATTAATTAATATCCTCGCTCAACCATCTTACCCCATCCAAATCACCTAGCCACCTCACTCAAATGACCCACTCAAACCTCATTAATGACCTAAGACCAAGTCTAAGCTAATCCTAACCAACTAGGACTTAGTCTAAAGCTAGACTTAACTCCTATTAAAAAACTTAAAAGGACTCCTACTTATCTTTTCTTGATCCATCACTTACGACTTGGAAGAAGGTTAGAGATCACGCCAAAAATAACAACAATCTAGCTATTTTTTTGCCAACCTAGATATTCCCGCCTTATGCATGCCGTGCGGTTATATCTCAACCAACGTCGATCACCTAACTGTCGCCGATTAGGTTAAATAGATTTCCAAAATCCTTTGCTAGGTTGGTCATTTGATTCGGGATCTCATACGAATAGAGAATTAGAGCACTTTCAATTTCTAAAGCACTCGGAGTAAAAGAAAACACATGGGAACACTACCAACAACCATTTGGCTTTCATCATCTTCTTCACGATCATGGATTCACACAGAGAAGCATGGAGGTTCGAATCACTAAGCTGCGACATGTATACAATGACTCTTCTCTCTGGATCTCTTCCATCACCGTCCTCATCACCTACGTTCTCCAAATCTAATTTTCAGTAAGTACCTAACACCTCTTCATTTATCTCCGTTTCCTTTCAGTAAGATTTATTATTCATCTCAGTAATTTATCTTTCTCCATAGCCATACACTTCCTTCCTCCCACCAACCTATCACCTTACCATACCTATCCCTTTCACCTATTTTTACCCTCTTCTAATCATCCATGAGTCTTCAAGACCATTTTACGACCTCACCCTCACCATATTCAACCTATGTGTAATCACAGGAGTCTCGAAAAACCAACTTTAAGAAATTTCGCTAAGTGCCCTTCTGGACGTCGGTTGCTAGGCCGATGTTGGTCATTTTTCCTAATCAACATCGGTCATACGAATGACATCGATTCATGTCACATGTAATATACCTCGGACAAACGAGCTAATACCCACTTCTAACACCCAAAACCATTTCTAATCTTTACTAGACCTTACCCAAAGCCCGTACCAGATCGTAACACAACACCAACCCATCACCCGACCTATTTTTGACCTCAATCACCTTTTACGACCTTTCTTTTAGATTTGTATGAGATACCTAAATCGTTCAATTCCAATAGATCGTTATTTCATGTATATTTTAAATAGCATTAATAATGTTATATAAAAAAGTGGATCATTAATCAGCCTGTTGCAGGAAGCATCACGCTT